>CM046451.1:16941783-17126783 GCA_025506515.1 Flaveria trinervia
TTTATAATTGTTTTTCTTTTGTTATGACATCAGACATTTTTATTCAATTATCTTTTAAAAACGATTTTGAAAGTTTATCAAATGTTATTTATTTTATTTATATTATATTTTAAGTTTTGTTAATTACAACATTCCAAAGTGCATAAATTTACACAAGTATGTTATGCGTCTTCTTCGAATGTATGTAAATTGACTAGTTATACATCATTGGAAAAATATATAAATAGAGATTTACATCATGTGAAAAGAAAATTTATTATAAAATTAATAAACTTCATATGTAACTTTAATACTGCTCGACAACCATAGCATAACATTTGAAAATTTTGAAACAAATAGTAAATTTTTCAAAAAGTTGAAGATCTAAAAAAATAAGAAGTGTTAGATGTTTTTGAACTTGTATTAAATACTAAATTAATTAACATTGTAATTAATGTCTTATAATTTATCACTTTAAAAGTACTAGAACAATTCTCATTGGTAGATAGTAACTATTATATATTTGTAATTTTAAACTTAGTTATATATTATTGGTTGTACATCCTGCTTTATAGGTTGTATTTTTGTTTTTTCTTTAAATTCTTTACTTTTAACCTTAATAGTTTTTCATCGTCTACTATATTGATTACAGATTCTTTTTTTTTGAACGGGCAACGAATAATTTTTAAGCCCGGTCATCCGGGTAAACCAATGGTGAAAGGTCACCCACGCCCCCGCGAACACTAACAACGCTAGTAACCTAGCTCGCCCATCATTTCAAGGGAAACCCACCACCAAAAGATCCATGTGATAAAGTCCTTGGCTCATTAGGAGCAAATTGCATCTAGTAAAACTCCAACTCATGACCTCCATTTTGAAAAGTCATAGGTTGTCTTCTTTTAAACCAATTGATCCAGAACTCGTTAGCCATTTATTACAGATTCTATTTACAATGCTTATCCTTAACAATTAATTAACATTGTAATTTATGTATTACAGTTTATCACTTTAAAAGTATCAGAACAACTCTTATTGGTTTATTTTAATCAAACATATAGTTCAATATAATTAATAATAGAGTATGATAAAATTAAAAAATAGGATAAGATGTATTTAGAAAAAAACCCAAAGTTTTAATTGATGTTATTTTGTATGGGTTTTTAAAGGTGCTATTTTGTGCGTATTTAGAAAATGAAAACAGAAGACATTAATGGTTCTCTTGATCCATTATTGGTTGTGGCAGATGGGAGTGATGAAACTGACATCAATACATAGAGTTGCAGTGCATGAAAATTTGTGGATTTCTGTGTACCTTACACGATATACCAATTTTTTATTTAATTTTGAGTAAAAAATAACAAAATATAAATGTATTCATGTTTTTTTCCTCAAATTTAATTTAACAATAATTTAAGTTTGTCATATAAACTCGTCGGTGAAGGAGACTAAAGTTTAGACTGCACAAAAAACCAAAGGTATTACGGTTTCATGAAAACAACCAATCTGGTATATATATTTTCAAGGACAGCTAAATTTTATCCATCGTTTAAACCATAACCGGCTTAAACTCTAACCTCTCTTTTACATGTCGGCTTCGTTTAGCTCCTCTTTTTGACATCAATGCTTTTAGTCAGCTTTATACGTGTATTGATTTAATTGATTGCTATTGTAAATCTTATTTTTTTCTTATTGTTACGTCCAAAGCACACTATTTTTAGTTTTCAAAACCCAACTGTCATGATTACCAGTGATGGATCGAGCAAAATTTTTTTGTGGAGTGACTCTATTTAGATGCTCTAATTTCATAACAAAAACATTTTTATTCGGTTTGGATCAAATCAGATTGATTACATAATATAAATATGATAGAAGATGTTGCAAAAAAAACTTATTGTTGCAAATGAGAAAACTACCTTCTTTCAACAAGTCCCTTGTATATATCATTACTTCAATCTTTATTCTAAGCTTTGTAGTACTTATAAAAAAGTAATCTTTATTGCAAGTTTTATAGTACTTAAAAGTGAATTGTTTCTTTCACTATTATTCTTTTGCTTTAACTTAAGTTTGTCCTTTTATTCAAAGTTAAAATCAAATGGAGTCCTTGCCACAAAAACATTGTTGTCACTCAAAAAGCTCGTATTATCCTACTTGTACATACAACTCTATATACTCATGAAAATTCAATGTATTTTGGATTTTCGATGGTCACCTACATAGGTCCTCCCCTGATTGCTATGTATCTAATATTGGTTGTGAGCATGGTGGGGAACCTTGAAGTAAGTCGGATAGATTACAAATAATCTTAATGAAGATTTGGAACCAAAAATCTAACTGCCCATTCGAATTGGTTGGAAAGTATTTAAAAAACACATGATATTTGGGAGTTAAGGGGTGTATGTGATATATATAATAATCACCCACCCACATCTTATGTGTATGGTCATGCATATGCAATGCGATTGTCCTATAACGAAACTCATAATATGCAAGATTTCACCAGATTAAATGTAATATTATGTGATATTCTAACAACGTTGAAGAAGCAAAATGAGAATAACATGTCTTCTCTAAAGACCGTATAAACACTGTATATAAGTTTTGGATAACCAAGCAAACATGTAGAAAGCCAATGTAAAAACTTATGTACATTTTACAAAGTAAGTGATGTATTTTTCAAGATATTCGAAACAAAATTACTAATGAGTTGAAAGAATGATTCTTCGTTCATCTAACATAATTAAGTATGTGACAAGCATTTTAAAATGCGGTGTTGATGGATGTTATATATAAGACAAACAAACATGATTTATATTTTCTTGAAATTGTTGCATTCACAATTATGAGCAAAGTAAAAGCCAATTTGGGCATGAAACCGTTTGAAGTTGACCTTATGAATGTACCATTTCATTGTGAAGGCATTATGGGAAAATGCATAAGCATCATAGTGAAGCTAATTAGATTTTTAACGTTATGAATGTACCATTTCATTGTTGATATAAAGAAGTTTATGAGTTAGGTTATTACCAATTTAATTACTGAGATGTGATTTTATGCTTTGCATTTGACTGATGTTTTATTACTTTTGGTTATGTGAATAATTGTCGATAAATTAGCAACAGATCTGGATGATGAATTTTAACTGTCACAAGTTTCGATTTTTTGAATTTAAACTTATAGTAACTAACCAACAATGCGGGTTTTAAAAACAAAATAGTCATGGATTGACTAATATGCTCTGATAACATAAAAACTATGAGGTATGTTATCTATAAGTAAACTTTTTTACTTATCTGTTTGTTTTCTTACTTACTCATCAATTTTTGTTTTTCTATTGTAACTTTTAAATTTTAATGTTGTAATGAATTTTGAATGTATTATCGCGTCGTGCTTATTTAATATACATTTTGTTCAAAGTTTGGTGTCATAATGTACAAGTTATTGAAAACAAACATATATGATGTTAAAGCTTATAAAGCTTATAGAATTTTATAGTTTTCTCTTCTCTTTTAAACAACTTTTAAAATATGATACTTTATAAAATCCAAATTTATATGTGCTTGTTATTATTATTATTAGTAGTATTATTATTGTTTCTATTGTAGTGTACTTATTTGTATACATTATCCAAAATGGTTTTTTTAACTTCACTTTTTTACATAAAGTTTAAAGTATTAACAAGAACTTTGCCGCAATGCACCGGTTCTAGAGTTTCCATTATTTTATATAAAATTTTGAATGTTATCAATGACATCCACATTTTATTTTTCTTATACAAAGTTACAAATGTTATCAATGCCCCTTCAACACGCGGATGCACGGAGATGTTTTGATGTTTTTTTTCACAGTTTTTAGCCCCCGCTACATCAATGTGTTCTGTTTTTTATAAAAGGTTTCAAGTGTTATCAACTATAAATAGGAATTTTTTTTAATATAACTTATCAACATTCTCACAAATACGCGGGTTCACGACAACGTATCAATGTTAGTTCTTACGGTTTTACGTCTATGTTGCAACTTCGGTTGTTAATGCTATTTCAATTGTCTAAAAACGTAAAAGCTCAAATCTCTTATATGTTTGTTTTAATGAACAAGAATAAAAAATTCAGCAGATTTAATCATTATTATTTTTTGGAAAAACAAAGCAATATTCAGGCGAAAGCAAGGCGAGGGAATCTTGATGATGAAATGGTTATTTGTTGTCACTTTCATCCCCATAATATTTCTTTCTTTGCTCATTATATTCTCCTAAAAGCAAGGGAAGTTTATTCAACTCTTAACCACCACTAAGTAATATAATACTTATTGCAATAAACTAATATAATATCATGTGATTGAGTAACTTAGATCACCACTTCTACAAGCTTTAAGAATATGTTCAAAAGCAATAAATTATGTGTGTATACATTTTCTTATATAAACAAATAGAACTAAGGAAACTCTTTTCGCCATCAAGGAAAATAATTCTACAAATAAAACGGTTTGATTCTTGTCGCTTATGAATTTTCGTGTGGTTGTTTATAGTTATTCGAGTACATCTAGTTTAGATATGGCCTACAACATATAAATAATCTTTTTAGAAGGTGATCTTAAGCCGGAGTTTTAGATACAAAAACCTAAGCATGACAAGAACGTAAGTATTATTTCAAGCATGTAAACACGCCCGTAACATAGGTATTAACATGTTGATACAAACATGACTCGTTTTAACTTAACTTTTTTTGTCATATGGATACTCTTATACTAATTTACAACCAATAATATTATTTGATATAAACCAGTTAGACATGTTGTTAGATAAACGGGTTAAATGCGTCACCACATGACACATATCTTAATCCATTAAACTAAGAGTGTCCACGGCTTCAAACTTGTATAGATATTCAACTCAAACTTCTAAGCTTTGTCTTAGTTGAGAGAGCTCAATAACACGTAATGAGTAAAACCTACTTAATCGCTAAAAAGTATTTTGTTTGTAAAATTTAACTGGTTAAAATTAGAACACCTGTTATCCTTTAAATTAAAAAAAAAACATGATTAATCATGATATATTTAATAGCAAGAAACTGAATATGAAGCTATGAACATATCAAAAATGTTTTTATTACACATAGAAGTAATTCATGTGACCCTCCGTAAAAGTGGAATGAAATTGTTAGAAAATGATTTGTTTTAAAATGAATATAATTGAAGTAAGATGTTGACTATTTTATTAGAATGTTCAGAGAACACAAAAAAAAGTGGAGAACGAGACATAAATGTGAGGAGTTGGGTCCACTTATGAAAGGAAACAAACTTTGTCATGATATCCAATTATCAATCCAATTGAAATGACACCTCCATTAACATATCCGTGGAACTAATTTTAATAAATAATCAGTTTTATAACGTAAATATCATAAAAAATTATTTCATATGTAATTCGATGATATAAGTTATTAGTATATGCTTATGATATTAAGATAGAAATTATATCTAAGATTTTTTTTATTCTTAATATTGTATTAATTCATTAAGGAAAAAATGGTGAAGACGACATGTTAAAGGGTAGTTTTGATTTACATTTTAGCAAGATACTAATGTATCCACAAATTTATTATTTTATCTATAGCATGTTATCACCAAGATACCAACTCTAAAAAGGGGTTCTTCATCTCACATTCCCTAGATGCTATTACGGGCATTTTATATCTGGATTGGGTTTGAGAGGACAGACTGATCAAATCATTTTGTTTTTTATTATATATTACGTTAGTTCTCGTGTAATACACAAATTAAATATATAAAGTATTAAATAATTATTAATAAAAATATATACATTATAAAATCATGTTTGAAGATAAAATATGATTATAATTACGTATAAATAGCTACTTTAAATAAATAAATAATAATTTTTTTCTTAAACTTTTGTTTTATAAAACATTTGTGATTTTTAAATATATTGTTTTAAGAAAAAATATTTTTTTTAAAAAAATCATTGTATTCTATATTTTATAAAACTTTTGTTTTTAAAAAGTGTGTTTTAATTAAAAAATAGGTTTTTTATTTATTAAATTATATATTTTAATTTAAAAATGGATGAGTAATATTATTTGTATTCAATATTATTATTAGTAATATAGAGAAATGAGAGAGTAAGTAAAATGAGGTTTATAATTGTTTCACGCTTATTTTAATTTTTTATAGATAGATAAATAGATATGCTAAAAACTCATTAAATATACGGATTAAATTTTGTTGTGAAATATATATGTAAAATAAACATAAATAGTTACAGTATAAGATTTTAATGTAAAATATGATTAAAATTATATATACGTAATAGTTCAAGAATTAAAACAATTATACTATTTTTAACTCTTTTATCTAATAGTTTCAATTTTGAACATTCGTTTTAAGATTTTCTATAAAAAATATTATTTTATAAAAATCTTGTTTTTTAAAAAATCTGACTTTATAAAAAATTATGGTTTGTAATTATTCTAGTTGTTTTAGTAAGATTGTTTTAAAACATTTCACCTATTTATAATTTTTTTAAAAACAAAATTTTGTTTAAATATGTTTAGTGTTTTAGAAAATTTCATATTATATTAAACTTTAGTATTTTGTCATTTAGATTTTAGTTAAAAGACGTAATTCTTTATTCCTTCACAAAAACTAATTTAAAAAAGATAGTTTGATTAAAAAAAATAGATAAAAGAGATAAACATAGCAATTAATAAAAATTATTTTTAGTAAGAGAAAGAAATTTGTAATAGTATTTAAATGACTATAATAATTTTTGGAGGGAAATTGATATGTAGATATCTATAAAAATGACAAGTGACAAAATAATGGATTAAGAGAATGACAGATGATAAAAATCATTGTTGTATTAGATGTTATAGATTATAATCTTGTTAAACTTTTATAAAATATTAACATTTTCTAAAAGAATGTGTACATATGTTGTGCATATAACTTAAGTCTTTTATAATTTATGTTATACTCTTTTATAAAGATTAGTTTTCTTATACTTTTTAAATCATCTTTTTAAGTAAAATGTATGTGTTATACGTAGAATAGTAAAATGTTATTTTCGTCCTTGACGTTTTGTTTAATTTACCATTTCAATCCAAAAACTTTTTTATCATTTCAGTCACTGTAGTTACTAAATATTGTCATTTTCATCCACTCCACCAACTCCATTAAAAACTATCGTTAAAAATAAGGGTACTATAGTTTTTTTCTACACATTCTAATTATTATTTAATACAATTAAAATCAACTAAATAATTCTCACTAATATATAGACTACAAAAGTCAAACCACATCCCTGTCGTATTTTTAATCATCTCATTAATCATTTATTTAATAATTCATTTTAAATACATATACATAAGGCCGATGATACGAACCGATGTGATCAATATATGAATCGATCTACTCGATCAAATCCAATTTCACATCACAGTCGATTCACCCTAATCCCCTCCCAGAATCTAATCAATGTGTATGAAGCTTTACTAATCAGATAACTTGTTGAAATTAAGCACCTCTGTACTCCATTGAAACCAATTTCACATACCAACCAATTGAGGTTTGATTTCAACACTTTTTTGTTGTTTAATTAAACATTCTCATTTGTATTTAGATTGTTGTATTTAGATTGTTGTTTGATTGAGGTTATATTTCTATTATGCGGATTACCATTGTTGTTCGATTGAGGAAGAAATGACTTTTACTCTTTGGTTTGTTAGAGGTTCTACTCAACTATTTGATCCATATGAATGTTAGGGTAAATTTTTGTTTAAACTTTAGGTGTTGAAATTTGAATTTGATATTTCAAAGAATGTGCTTTGTTTGATCCATAAAAACCTTCTTTATTTAAAAATGTATAACCTACTTGAACCTTTTATTTTAATATTTCAGTTTAAAACACTAGTGTTTTTACATTGAGGTTGAACCATGGAGGGCATTGTAAGGTTTTATATAAGGCTTATGCAACCCAAAACATTCAAAGTCTCTCCTGTATGCATGCACAAGTGTACTGAAGTAGAATGATTCGAAAGTTTCACACTCTTCCTTAGAAAACATTCTAAGTGTGAAATCTTCCAAAGCCAAGACCAATATCTTCCGAAGCCAAACATGAAGTCTTCCGAAGCTTCAAATACAAAGTCTTCCGAAGCCACAAAGACAAAGTCTTCCGAAGCCAACACTTAAGACAAATTTATTCCAAAGACTTTTGAACACATGCTATTATCTGATGTACCTTTACCATAAAGCTGGACCACCTTTCCGCTGCAACTCTAATTAGACACCAACTTTACATGAGTTGGTGAAAGATCCATGTTTTTGGTAACTGTACATTGAGGTTTTGAGTCTGTACTTTCTACTTTATGTACTTTTATCCTTTTTGTAATATATTAGGATGTGAGCTATGACATGTCATAATCACTAGTCAAAAGGCAATCTTCCTTTTGACTCTACATTGATTTTGTTGTTGTCTAGATCATGTATCCAGCTGGCCTTCAAAGTATTGCCTGCTGTAGGATGTAGCATAAGTATCTCTGGTCCTTATTGTAACATCTTGTATTT
The DNA here is from genome assembly GCA_025506515.1 of Flaveria trinervia. Lineage (NCBI taxonomy): Eukaryota > Viridiplantae > Streptophyta > Magnoliopsida > Asterales > Asteraceae > Flaveria > Flaveria trinervia. The sequence continues at coordinate 16,950,340 of CM046451.1, forward strand.
TTTGTTTAATTAATAGTTAACCTCGTTTATTCTTGTAAGGACCATTTATGTCTCTTTATGAAATTGTGTGTTATTTATACTTATGTGTTTGTTGGTCATTAAGTATTTAATATAAAACTTAATAACATTACTATTAATTTGAAAAATAATAATTATAATAATAATAACTCTAATAATAATGTCTATAATAATAAATAGTAGTAATAATAAAAGTTATAATAATAATAATAATAATAAATGATAAATGTTAAATAGGTAATAAGTTGGAAAATAATTAAAACTTAAAGATAATTAAGTTAAGGGGGGGTAATTTGTTATTTTGAAAACTTTAAATGAAAGTTTTAACATGAAATAATAACATTTTGAAGTTGAGGGACCATTTGTGTAAATTACCAAAACCCAACCCCTTTTCCTTTTCTCTCTCCCCGCTAATCAAGTCATCGGCCGGCCAAGCCCGACGCGGCTCCGGCAACGCTCGAACACCACCAACCCAACTGATTTTTGATCCGAAACTGATCCTAAACATTTCAAGAAGGTGATTCGAACCGGTATGCGTTATCTAACCACCTTTAAACATCGGTTATTAATCCCAATCGAATGGGTAACCGAAGCTTCAAATCATAGAGACGTTCGAGTCTTCAAAATCATTAATAATGAAATTAACTTCACTCGATCAAACGTTTATCTATCTCTAATCTGAACAACTCTCGATTGTTACCTGAATCAAACACAAAACACTCCATTCGATTTCTCTAAGCCACAACCTGCAACACTATCAATCTGCATCTTCCGACAAAACTAAGCCGAAATTGACAAAGGGCTTTAGTTCTAGTCAGCCATACGAAACTACCCACGAAGTTAATTTGATTTCCATAAGCATTTGCACACGAATTGAGTCCAACCTTCGTCGCGGCTTGTTCCTCATCATTCTGGACATTTCAAGCTTCGATACCGAGTAATTAAAAACACACACATACTCGAAATCATGTGGGAAACAAAAGCCCCATGATTCAGATCATTATCAACACTGATTTGAGCTTCAATTTTGGTTCGAATCAACCTAGGGTTCTTATGATTTAGGACTGTTTTGTAACTAGCGTTTTTAAAGTTTAAAAACCCAAACTTAGCACGGCAACTGCCTTTGGTACACTGGTAAGACGCGTCACCCATACACAAGAGGTCCCGGGTTTGAACCCGGGGAACCTCATACCATTTTTAGGCCTTTTTGGCCTTTAAAATAAATATTAAAAATTTCTAAAATTTATGAAAAATTATTTTATAAACCTAGTTTATTTCAAAATCAAATGATTAATTTTTCTGTAATTATTTGGTTAAAAATTACCTTCTTATTTTTTATTAAAAATCCTAAAGCTAATGTTATAGTTAACTTACTTTTATTTAAAACTTAGATTTTAAATAATAGTTTTTTTATTATTTCAAACGTCGCCTTTAAATTATTTAAATCGTGCTAACTTCATTTAGTTATAAACATCTCATTTAAACTTAATAAATCTTATAAATTATTATAAATGTTTTCTCTTCTCATCTTTATATAAAACATATATATTTCTTAGCATTTATTCCAAGATAATATAATTGATTTTTATTCGTTATATATAATTGTTTATCAAAACCCCAAATACCAAATGAAACCCTAGTCTCGTTTAACCATTAAATATATTATTAAACTTTAACCTTGTAAATATACATTTGTTTTAGGTGTATTGTGAAGGACAACGTTGAAACGTTGCTTATTATTATTCATATTAATCATCAATTATATTTTGATCATGTGAGTATTTTCATACCCCTTTTTAGTTTATTTCACACTTTAGGGTGAAACATGTTACTTATAACTTTTGCACTTGTAAACTCGTTTGATACTTATAAACTAATGGCAATTACTTACATGTTGTGATTAGATGACCTTTGTAACTACCATGTAATGTCGATTATATGTACAATCATTAACTATTGCTAGCCTGGCGACGTCATAGATCTATGGGCCTGACAAGCTTGCTTGGTTGATCCAAGTACACTTAGCTAATCGTATATGCTTGTAAATATTTGAGACTTGTAAAACTTTGTCAAGGTTTGATTGTGCATTCTGTCTTACATCCCTAGTTACTTTGCTCTCTAACTTATAACATGAATTAGCATCTTTTATATATTTATGTATTACAAACTATGAAAATCTCACCAACATTATTATTGACCGTTTATTTTTAACATGTTTCAGGAAATACTCAAGCTTGATTTCTACTCTTTGAAGCTTACACATCTAGGAATGGACCTAGATACATAAATGAAATAAATGACTTATTATGTTTATTTTAATTTCTTTGAGACTTATGTTTGTAATGGTATAAGTGGGATTTATGATTTATATATATATTTGGGATTATTAATAGCGTTATGTGGCTATGAACGATCTTAACTCTCACTCCTCGACGTTTCCGCCGTCAAGGTTGGGGTGTGACAGATTGGTATCAGAGCCCATAACTATAGGGATCTAGGTTATTAGAAATGGTGACCTAGACTATAGTATGCATGAACCTTATAGAATTGTGATTCTATCTTGTAAATTATATAGTTTGCATGTTACATAATGCTATGCCTTCTTATGTGCAATTTGATACCTTAGCATAGGATTGCCTAAACATTGTTACTTGTCTCCCTAAACTTTGCTTTGACTCTTTGACTCTCCCCGAACATGAAACTTCTTAATCTTATTTTCGACGACACGTGGAATCTTATGCCTATGCTTATGACTTGGATCTTTAGACGTTATGTCTAATCTGTATAAATCTCATCAAGGTTTTGATTTCATGAACCTAAGAAATATTGTGTGACACATAGACACCTGTATCCTGGATTTCCTGGCAAAAGGCCTTCGGGCTAAGGCAAGCATTTCGCATAAATCCTACGGGACTAGTCATGCTTACTTGGGGATTTCTGGGATGAGTGATAAACTATGGTCAATATACACAAGTTTCTAAGGCAATTGGGTCAAGTCACCTTGACGTGTCAACGTTTCCAAATGGTAATGCGTTACCAAATAGAATCACTCCATGTGCCTTACAACCCTTAGCTTGTCCTTGTCTAAACTATTATCCTTTGTTATCCTTATTCCCGTAACTAACTCATTTTTGTATACGTCACCATGGAAAGCGTGGAAGTTCCGAACGTAAACTAGCTGCAATGATCACCCGACAAATGGTTGCCGTCATCCCAACCATGATTGCTGAACTTAATAGCACCCTAATGGCTAATAGCAACAACACCAATAGGAACAATAGTGGTGCTCATGGAGAGAATAGCAACAACCAAAACGGAAACAACCGTACTTGCAGGTTCAAACACTTCAACTCGTGCAAGCCCACTAGCTTTAGTGGAAAAGAAGGAGCCACTGGACTTCTCGAGTGGTTTGTAAGTATGGAGAACACATTCATTGTTAGCGAGTGCCCCGACGAGCTCAAGGTTCGCTATGCCACAAGTGTTCTTCAACAACGAGCACTAACATGGTGGAATAGTGAAAAGAGAAACCGTGGAACTGAGGTTGCAATGGCGTTGCCTTGGGAAGAATATAAGGATATCATGATCCAGAAGTTCTGCCCGAGAAGCGAGTTGCAAAAGCTAAAGGAGGAGTTCTGGAATCTCAAACAAGATGGTGGGAATCACTTGGCTTATTCCACCCAGCATCATGAGTTGAGTATGCTACTACCACACATGGTGGACACCGTGCCCCGTAACATTGAGAAATTTATCAAGGGGGTGCCACCTCAAATTCAAGATGTCGTGGTGGGTAGTAGGCCCACAACTTTGGAGGAGGCGATTACTATCACTGCACAGCTCACCGAGAATCATATAAGAGCTGGCACGATGTCGGCAAAGGGTTCCAAGTCTACTGCGAAGGTGACACCCAAGGCAACAAAGGAGGTAAAGGCCGAGTCATCTTCTCAAAACAAAAGGCGTAAGTTCACCCCGACGCGCAACTACGCTGTGACCGCACCCAATGCTCCTAAAAAACAAATGGTGGTTGAAAATCAAGCCCCTGTGGCTAGAGCTTATGCTGGTCCATACCCCATGTGTAATACGTGCAAGTACCACCATGCGAGCAACATCCCATGCCGAGTCTGCTCGTTGTGTGGGAAGTATGGTCATTTGGTGGCTACATGTCTTCGTGCACCAAACAACACTGCCATGCTTACCAACCGAACCTACTATAACTGTGGCGAGCCTGGTCATATTCGTCTGCAATGTCCTCGCAATGTGGGAACTGTGCCACCGGCTCGTGGAAGGGCTTTCAACATCAACGCCAATCAAGCCCAAGCCAACAACGATGTGGTGAATGGTACGTCGTTGAAATTCTTTTAATCGTTTCTTGTCCTATAAAAAATTCCTATCTGTGTCCATCATACCAATAATGGGTTGTTACCAAACAGATATGTATCTTGTAAATAATCTTATGCATCTGTATTGTTTGATTTGGGTGCGGATAGGAGTTTCGTGTCCTTGGAATTCGAGCCTTTACTTTCTAAACCGCGTGATAACCTAGAAAGATCTTTCACGGTAGAAGTCGCCAATGGAAAATCTATTGTCGTTGATGTGGTAATACGTGATTGCACCTTAAGCCTTAACGAACACGAGTTCTTCGTCGACCTTATTCCTATGCAATTGGGAAGCTTTGATGTTATCATTGGTATGGATTGGTTAGCCAAGCATCGTGCGGAAATTTTATGTTTCGAGAAGTGTATCCGAATTCCTTTATCGACTGGTGATACTTTGAAGGTCTTTGGGGAGAAATCATCCCAAAGACTCAAACTCATGTCTTGCATCAAGGCCCGCAAATGCTTAAGTAAAAACTACATGGCTTTCATGGCATATGTAGTTAATACGAAAGCCAAGGGTAAGGAGTTGAAGGACATTCCTGTTGTGCGGGACTTTTCTGAGGTTTTTCCTGAGGATCTTAAAGGGTTACCTCCCGTGCGAGAAGTTGAGTTCAAGATTGACTTAATCCCTGGTGTGAACCCTGTGGCTAAATCAACTTATCATCTTGCACCGTCTGAAATGCAAGAACTAGCTAGTCAACTGCAAGAGTTGACCGATAAGGGTTTCATTCACCCTGGTTCATCACTATGGGGTGCGCCTGTACTGTTTATGAAGAAGAAGGATGGGTCGTTCTGTATGTGCATCGATTACCGAGAACTCAACAAGCTTACTATCAAAAACCGATACCCTCTTCCTCGAATCGATGATCTATTCGATCAACTTCAAGGAACAACTCAATTCTCAAAGATCGATCTACGTTCTGGGTATCATCAACTACGTGTATATGATGATGACATTCCAAAGAATGCTTTTCGTACTCGATATGGACACTACGAGTTCATGGTCATGCCTTTTGGCTTGACCAATGCACCTGCCGTGTTCATGGATCTCATGAATCGAGTATGTAAACCGTATTTGGATAAGTTCGTGATCGTATTCATTGATGACATCCTTATTTATTCCAAGACAAAAATCGATCACGAGACGCACTTGCGACAAGTTCTTGGACTTTTGAGGAAGGAACAATTATATGCCAAGTTTTCCAAGTGTGAATTTTGGTTGGAGGAAGTTCAATTCTTAGGGCATGTGGTGAATAGCCAAGGAATTCACATGGATCCTGCTAAAACTGAAGCCGTGAAGAATTGGTGTGTTCCCATAACCCCAACCTAGGTTCGTTCTTTTCTGGGCTTAGTGGGATATTATCGTAGGTTCATAGCAAATTTCTCGAAGATTGCTAAACCATTAACGGCGCTAACCCAAAAGAATCGACTCTTTGAATGGGGACCCGAGCAAGAAGAGGCTTTCGAGACATTAAAACGCAAGTTGTGTAACACTCCTATTCTCACACTTCCTGATGGAACGATGACTTTACCGTGTATTGCGATGCTTCTAATCAAGGTCTTGGTTGTGTTTTCATGCAACGAGGCAAAGTTATAGCATACGCATCAAGGCAATTGAAGGTTCATGAAGTGAACTACACGACTCACGATCTTGAACTTGGTGCTGTGGTTTTTGCATTAAAGATTGGCGACACTATCTATATGGGACGCAATGCATAGTCTACACTGATCACAAGAGTCTCCAATATGTGTTCAACCAAAAGGATCTCAATATGAGACAAAGACGTTGGATCGAGTTGATTAGCGACTATGACTGCGACATTCGCTACCATCCTGGAAAGGCGAATGTTGTAGCCGACGCGCTAAGTCGCAAGGTCCACAACAAGACTGTCTCGCTCCAAGAAATTTGAGATCGAAGGCAATGGTTTGACATGCTAGGAGAATTTGATACCGAGATTCATGTGGATGTTAACGAGGCTACTATCATGCTTCAAAACATAAGGATCGATAGTGACCTTGAGTTATGCATTTGCGAGGCTCAACAAGCGGCACTAACCGACGAAGGGAAAGATGAAGATTTTATGCCTAACGTTTGGTCACAACTGGAGACAAAACCGAATGGCATGTGTTACTTCTTGAATCGACTTTGGATCCCGAATTGTGATAACCTTCGACATTTCATTATGAACGAAGCTCATCAAACCCGATATTCCATTCATCCTGGCTCCAATAAGATGTACATGGACCTGCGTGGTCAATATTGGTGGCCTGGAATGAAGAAGGATATCGCATTTTATGTTTCTAAGTGTCTCACGTGTGCAAGGGTTAAAGCTGAGCATCAACGACCAAGTGGTTTACTTGAGCAACCTGAAATCCCTATGTGGAAATGGGAACATATATCCATGGATTTCATAACTAAGTTACCTCGTACACCTCGTGGTCATGATAGTATATGGGTCATTGTTGACTGTTTGACCAAGACAACACATTTCATACCCGTACGAGATACATACAAGGTTTCAAGGCTTGCTCGAATCTACATTGACAAAATTGTGAGTCGTCATGGCATGCCTTTACACATTATTTTTGATCATGATGCTCGTTTCACTTCACACTTTTGGTCTTCGATGCAAGAACTCTTGGGTGCTCAATTGGATTTAAGTACGGCTTACCATCCTCAAACCAATGGTCAAACCGAACGAACAATCCAAACGCTCGAGGATCTGCTGCGTCTTTGTGTCCTTGACCTTGGTGGTGATTGGGATACGCATTTACCGCTCGCGGAATTTTCGTATAACAATAGTTATCATTCAAGTATCAAGATGGCACCATTCGAGGCTTTGTATGGTCGTAAATGCCGATCACCGATCTGCTGGACCGACGTTGGTGAAAATTTCATCACTGGTCTTGAACTTATACAAGAAACGACCGATAAAGTCTCCATAATCCGCAAGAACCTTGAGGTGTGTAGGGTATTATTCCGGTTTTAAAGAAGGTATTTCCTAGTGTAGAACACAGATATATTGTAAGGCACATCCATGAAAACATGAAACAAAGGTGGAGGGGTCAGTTGTATAAAGACCTACTGTGGAAGTGTGCTACTGCATCAATCGTGCCCCAATTTGATAGGGCAATGGAAGCAATTAAAGAGAAAGATGTTGGATTGTATGATTGGTTAATGCAAATCCCTCCAAAGCACTGGTCTAGAGCTTATTTTTCTGGTATGATTAGTGTAAAGTTGTTTTTATAATAATGGTGTATTTTTGACTAATTTTTGGTATGTACTAACGTAAGAAGATCAAAATGTGATATTCTTCTGAATAACATCTGTGAAGATTTTTAACAAACAACTTATAAATGCAAGAGACAAACCTATTATTACTTGTTTGGAGTATATTAGGGAGTATATGATGAAGAGAATAGTGATTATGCATAAACTAATTGGGAAGTGTGATGGTCCTCTAACCCCTACTGCAACAAGGCTATTTAATAACATTAAAGCAAAGGCATCACAATGCACAGTTCTTTGGAATGTAGTCAACAAGTATTAAGTAAATGGGCCATGGTTAGATCAATGTGTGGTTGGCATTGGAGAAAAAACATGTTCTTGTTGAACGTGGGAGCTTACTGGCATGCCACGTAATCATGCAGTAGCAGTTAACTGGGACATGGTAAGCAATGGAATTAAAGTTGGTATTCCAGAAAGTTGGGTGTCTTAGGTGTACTACTTGGAGACATGGAAAAAGGTGTACCAGATGACAGTTGATCCTATTAATGGTAGAGATATATGGCCTCGTTCTATGTGCCCAACAACCCTAAAACCTCCAAAACATCACAAGCAAATAGGGAGACCAAAAAAGAACAAGACCATTGAGGAGTTAAGTCAGGGGGAAGATGACTAAAGTGGGGAATAGTGTTTTCTTTAGCAAATGCAAAAAAAAAGACACAACAAGAGGTCATGCAATAGTTAGGTGTCATGGTAGTGGTTTGTTTTTATTTTGGTTGGTCAAGTAATGGTTTTGCTACTTTTGTTTTCATTTTGTTTGAAATGGCTCATGTGGGTCATTCAAATCAAACTAAACATGGTTTGCTACCTCATGATTAGGTTTTGAAACTTCTGCGATTATGCTATGAAATTGGTCATTTGAGGCAAACTCAGCTACCCCGTGATTATGTTTTGCTACTGCTGCGATTATGTTATGAAATGGGTCATTTGGGTCAAACTGAACATAGTTTGCTACCTACGATTAATGTTTTGCTACTGCTGCGATTATGTTTTGAAATGGGTTAATTGGGTCAAATTGAACATGTTTAGCTATGTTTGATTGTGTTTTGTTCCTACTATGCTTATGTTATGAAACGGGTCAATTAGGTAAAATTGAACATGTTTAACTACCTTTGATTATGTTGTTGCGATTATGTTATAAAATGGGTCAATTAGGTCAATTTGAACATGTGTAACTACCTTTGATATGTTGTTTTGACTATGTTATGAAATGGGTCAATTGGGTCAAACTGATCATGTTTAGCTAGTTTTGCTTATGTTGTTGCGATCATGTTATGAAATGGGTCAATTGGGTCAAATTGAACATGTTTAGCTATGTTTGATTGTGTTTTGTTTCTACTATGCTTATGTTATGAAACGGGTCAATTGGTTAAATTGAACATGTTTAACTACCTTTGATTATGCTGCTGCGATTATGTTATAAAATGGGTCAATTGGGTCAATTTGAACATGTGTAACTACTTTTGATAATGTTGTTTTTACTATGTTATGAAACGGGTCAAAGGTCAAATTGATCATGTTTAACTAGTTTTGCTTATCTTGCTGTGATCATGTTATGAAATGGGTTAATTGGGTCAAATTGAACAACTTTAGCTAGCTTTGATTATGTTGCTACGATTATGCTAAACTTTTGAAATATCAAATTATTATAACATGACAGATTGACCTCAAAAGTCAAACTAGCGAACTACACTCATTGTTTGCAGCTAATATATTTATGAATTGTGGTCATGTATGTATATATATGTTTAAATATTAAGGGTGCCATTTGACTTTTGTGGTCAAAATATTAGTGGGGAATTATTAAATAATTAGGATGTGTTAAAAATACTATAATACCCTTCTTTTAAACTGTAGTTTTGAACAGTGTTTGTTATGTGGACGAAAATAACAATATATAGTAAACTAAAGTAAATGGTAAAAAAAATTTGGATTGAAATAACAAATTAAACAAAACTGTAAGGATGAAATGACATTTTATTCTACGTAGAATGTGAGTGATTATAATTCTTGTTAATCGTAAATATAACTTGAGTAATCATAAATATAACTTGTGTAATTATCTTACAATTTAAGTAATTATTTTTTGTTAGGTAAGTAGTTATCATTATAACATATTCATAAATATAATTTATATAGTTATCGTATAACTAGAATAATTATTTTTATAAGTTGATAATTATTTTTATGCGTAACAATAACACATGTTGTCATATTATAAACATAAGTTGGATACTATCATATAACTGGAGCAATTATTTACATTAAAGGATGTATTTATGACGTGAAGGAAATCAACCCTCCTCGGGACACATGTTGCGTCTTGATTACTTGAAAGGCTTTGTAGACCTTCTGCATTTTGCATTATAACCTCCAAACACACATATACATATACTCGAATTAAGCCGAATTGAGTTAAAAATTTACATTTTGTTTTTTCTTTAATTTGTTTGAATTAACCAACGTGAAGTAATAAAAGCCAAAACAAGTGGTAACTTCCGAACTTAAGTTTCTTTCGAAGCTTAACATAATTCTTTCGAAGCTAAGTTGATTTCTTCCGAAGGTTATGTTTGCTTCGGAAAGGATTTGAAGTGTACTTTGGAATTCTTCCGAAGTATGTGTATGTTCCGAAGGGTTATTTCTGTTCGGAAGATTTAGTTTAGGGTCCTTAGTGTAAATTTTCAATTTTTTGAGTGTTCGTGATAATTAGTTAATCCACTATAAATAAGGATCAGATGATCGGTGAGAGGATCCGAAATCATTCCAATTATAGTAATTATTTGAATGTTCTTGTTCACGACTTTATTCTTTCTTTTATCATCTTTGTATTGTTGATATTCCACGTTCGTATTCTCAATTAATTTTGCAACAATTGGTATCAAAGCCTGGTTAGTGGCTCGATTGAGAATTAAGATTCAATCAAAGATCGATCGGCGGCAACAATGGTGTCTACGAAGTTTGAAGTTGATAAATTCGACGAAAAGAACGACTTCGGGTTATGGCGGTTGAAGATGAAGGCATTACTCGTTCACCGACGAGTGGTGGATGCTTTGGCTGGAGAATCCAAGTTGCCGAACACAATGTTAGACAAGGAGAAGAAGGATATGCTAGAACCGGCACACAATTCAATCATCTTGAACTTGGGGGATCGAGTACTCAGAGAAGTATCGAAGGAGACGTCTGCTACAGGGGTGTGGGCGAAATTGGAAAGTTTGTACATGACAAAGTCTCTTGCGAACAGATTGTATCTCAAGAAACAATTGTACACATTCCAAATGGCTCCTGGGAAGTCAATTGAAGATCATACCGATGAATTCAATAAGTTGGTGTTGGATCTTGAGAACATCGAAGTCAGGTTAGATGATGAAGATCAAGCAATCATATTCTTCACATCTTTGCCATCCTCTTATGAGCACTTTGTGGATACTTTGATGTATGGTAGGGACACTCTTACCATGGAAGAAGTATTGGCAGCTCTCAATTCAAAGGAATTGAATAAGAGAACTGATTATAAGGAAGATGGTGGAGAGGGCTTGGTAGCCAGAGGAAGATCTGAACAAAGAAACTTCAAGCAGAGAAGTGTCTTGAAGTCCCGGTCCAAGTATAAGAGGGGGTGTTATGTGTGTGGATCTGAAAAACACTTCAAGAAAGATTGTCCTGACTTGAAAAGAAAGAAGGGTGAATCAAGTGGATCAAAAACTCATTTTGGACACAATGCACATGATGATTTCCCTGATGGATATGAAAGTGCAGATGTGTTGGCTATCACAAGCAGTGGCAAGGAGGATGAGTGGATTATGGATTCAGGGTGTTCATTTCATATGACACCGGTGAAAGAGTTCTTTAAGAACTGAAGATTGAAGATCTTGGATCAGTAAAGCTAGGGGATGATAGGCCTTGCAAGATTGTGGGTCATGGTACAGTGAATCTAAAAATGAAGAATGGCATGGAAGTGGATCTTCATGATGTAAGGTATATTCCTAGTCTTAAAAGGAGCTTGTTGTCTTTAGGGCTGTTGGAGAGTTCTGGTTACCATGTTAGTATTAGAGATGGTAAGGATAAGGTAATAAAGGGGTCAATGGTAGTATTGTCTAGAAGTAAAAGAGAGAATAATATCTACTTGCTAGATAGTACTGGTGTAGTAGAACCTCAGGTGGCATCTACCTCAAGTGATAGTAGTTCTAAGGCTATGTTGTGGCATAGGAGACTTGATCATATCAGTCATCAGGGATTGGTGGAGTTGCAAAAGCAACAAGTGATGACTAAGCTACATAATTATGATTTTGGTTTTTATGAAACTTGTATTCTTGGTAAACTCTAGAGAGTACAGTTTACAAAGGCTAGGCATATCACAAGTGGGGTATTAGACTACATTCATTCTGATTTATGGGGTCTTGCTAAAGTTGATTCTTTGGGTGGTGCTACATACTTTATGACCTTGATTTGATGATTTTTCAAGAAGAGTTTGGGTGGTTATCTTAAAAAATAAGAGGTGATGCTTTCAGTAAATTCAAGGAATGGAAAGTACCGGTGGAAACTCAAACTAAAAGGAAAGTCAAGAAACTGAGAACTGATAATGGGTTAGAGTTCTACAGTCCTGAGTTTAATCAATTTTGTAAAACTCGTGGTATTGCTAGACACAGAGCTGTGTCAGGGACTCCTCAGCAGAATGGTTTGGCTGAGAGGATGAATAGAACTTTGCTTGAAAAGGTGAGGTGTATGTTGGCTAGTTCTGGTTTACCCAAGATGTTCTGGGCTGAAACTGTTTCCACTGCAGCATGTTTGGTCAATAGGTCTCCATCAGCAGCATTAGACATAAAGACACCTATGGAGGCATGGTCAGGAAGAAAGAATGACTATAGAGAAATTAAGGTTTTTAGGTCTTTGGCTTATGCTCATGTTAGCCAAGGGAAGTTGGAACCTAGGGCCTGTAAATATGTCTTTCTAGGATACCCTGAGGGTGTTAAAGGGTATAGGTTATGAAGGCTAGAAGGGGACAGACCTAAGGTGATAGTAAGCAGGGATGTTATTTTTCAAGAGAATGTCATGTATAAAGACATTCAAGAAAAAGGCAAGACAAAGGTTGAAGATCAGAGTGGGGTTCAGATTGAGGTGGAGAAGCAAGGTGTGAATGATAAAGGTGTTGATCAAGGTACCTTTGGTAGCCAAGGAGATGTATGGAAGATTACCAGTTGGCTAGGGATAGACAGAGGAGACAAGTGATACCTCCTCTCAGGTTTAGAGAGGGGATGGATTTGTCTGCATTGGCCTTTGTTGCTACTGAACAAGAAAGCATTTATGAACCATTGTCATACTTTGAGGCAATTTCTTTAAAAGAAAGTGAAAAATGGTGTAAAGCCATGGAAGAAGAGATGGAATCTCTATATAAAAATGGCACATGGGAGCTGGTTGATAAACCTGAGGGTCACAAGCCTGTGTCATGTATATGGCTGTTCAAAATGAAAGATGGGATTTCTGAAGGTGAACCTCCTAGGTACAAGGCTAGACTAGTAGCTAAGGGGTTTACACAGAAGCCAGGTGTGGATTATAATGAAATATTCTCACCTGTGGTGAAACATTCATCTATCAGGGTTATGGTGTCATTAACTGCTTCTATGGATATGAAGCTACATCAGTTGGATGTGAAGACTGCATTCTTGCATGGGAAACTGGATGAAACTATCTATATGAAGCAACCGGAGGGGTTTGAGGTTAAGAGGCAAGAAGATAAGGCATGTCTCCTTAATAAGTCTTTATATGGGCTGAAGCAATCCCCTAGACAGTGGTGTAAAAGGTTTGATGAACATATGGTGACTAATGGGTTTGACCGGATCAACTATGATATTTGTGTGTATTTTAAAGAATACAGTGAGAACAAATTTGTATATTTGTTGTTGTATGTTGATGACATGTTAGTGGCTTGTTCAGACTTGAAGGAAGTTGAAGCTACTAAGAAGATGTTAATGTTAGAGTTTGAGATGAAAGATCTAGGTGAAGCAAAGAATATATTGGGCATGGAGATTACAAGGGACAGAGAGCACAGGATGTTGAAGCTGTCTCAAAGGTCTTACTTGGAGAAGGTACTAAGTAACTATAGGATGGATGATGTGAAGCCAGTAACAGTTCCTATAGGTGTTCATATTAAACTGTCAGGCTCTGATTGTCCTAAGTCAGATGCTGAAGTTAGATATATGGAGAAAGTACCTTATGCTAATGTCGTTGGGAGCTTGATGTACTTGATGGTTTGTACAAGGCGGATATTGGTTATGCTGTGAGTTTAGTCAGCAGGTATTTGTCAAATCCGGGTAAATCTCATTGGGTTGCTGTGAAATAGATCTTAAGATATCTCAAGGGTACTAAGCACTATGGTCTAGTCTTTGGACATCATGAACATGAGAAGGTTGACATAATTGTTGGTTATGTGGATTCAGATTTTTCCAAAGACCTGGATAGGGGTAGATCTATTACAGGGTATGCATTTCAAGTACTGGGCAACTTGGTAAGTTAGAAAGCTCAGTTATAGCATGTGGTGGCATTATCTACAACAGAGGCTGAGTACATAGCTTTGATTAAGGGAGTCAAGGAAGCTATGTGGTTGCATGGTTTTGTTTCTGAATTGGGAATCAAAGTTGCAGACTCAGTGGTATTCTGTGATAACCAGGGTGTAGTTCAGTTGTCAAAGAATAGCATGTTTCATGAGAGAACAAAACACATTAATGTGAAAATACATTTCATACGGGATGTGGTGAATGCTGGGAAGGTGAAAGTGGAAGGCGTGTCTACTTTGGAGAATCCAGCAGATGTGTTTACAAAGTTTCTACCTAGTGGAAAGTTCAAGTTTTGCTTGGATGTATTAGGAGTTGGTTAAAATCTTGTTTTGGATTTTAAGGTGGAGATTGTGAAGTAATAAAAGCCAAAACAAGTGGTAACTTCCGAAGTTAAGTTTCTTCCGAAGCTTAACATAATTCTTCCGAAGCTAAGTTGATTTCTTCCGAAGCTTAACATAATTCTTCCGAAGCTAAGTTGATTTCTTCCGAAGGTTATGTTTGCTTCAGAAGGTATTTGAAGTGTACTTTGGAATTCTTCCGAAGTATGTGTATCTTCTGAAGGAAATCTTCCAAAGGGTTATTTCTGTTTGGAAGATTTAGTTTAGGGTCCTTAGTGTTAATTCTCAATTTTGTTGAGTGTTCGTTATAGTTAGTTAATACACTATAAATAAGGATCAGATGTAATTGGTGAGAGGATCCGAAATCATTCCAATTATAGTAATCATTTGAAATTTCTTGTTCACGACTTTATTCTTTCTTGTATCATCTTTGTATTGTTGATATTTCGCGTTCGTATTCTCAATTAATTTTACAACAACCAACTTGTTTTTGTCAATTTAAATTCAGATCGTTTTAGAAAAACTCAATTCAAAATTTTTAATTAGACTTAATTAACTTGAGTATCTAAGTGGGAATTGTGTGTGATGACAAATGATGTTCTCAAACCATCCAAATGTTATTGTTTCGAGTTTTTGGAGCGGTCATTTATTTTGAACTATTTAGATGTTGTCTATATATAAGTTTAGGGAGTAGAAGTGTATATATGGGCGTGTATTGTTATTTTAAAAGAACTTGAATACTTTAAATTTTATTCTTTTTATTCCAAACATTAAGTATTTAATATTTATTAATATATCAATTTCTCATGTGAATAAATGTAAAAGATGTTTGCTTTTAGTGCTTTAACTTATAAAAATTAACATCTTAATTCTACATAAATACATTTAAATCTGAAATGCAGGATTTTAAACTTTATTTGATTATTACAGAATAAGATACCATATTCATATAAGAATTACAAAGACAAAAGTTCAAATAAAAAATGTTCTAATTTAAAAATATGTAATAGAAAACACAACCATCAATCTTTTTTTTAACAATGGTTGATATCAAATTATAAGAAAAAAGTTTGTTAAATGATATCTTATGCATGATAACTTTTGTTAACTTTTTGTTGATTGTTTGTTAAAAATGGTTGAGATAAAAAAGTTACAAGTGAAGAACGACAAATTATACAATGGGTGGCGCACCAACGCCACCATCATCAATCCATAGTCAATCAATAACTTTCAACTTAGTTAGTGTTGGGGGCGCCAACGATGCCTATGCTAACGCCATTGAAGCTCATCACCGTGTTTTAAAAGATTTTAACCTGATTTGAAGGGGTTTAAAGGAGATTCATCCTAAAACAAAAATCACCTTCTACCACAACAATTAAGAACCAAAATTGGTGATTCAAAGCATTTCAAAGGCCTTTCTAACGTCAAGATCATTTAAATCCATATGTTTAATTCAAGTTGCATTGAAGAATCAATGATGAAGCAAGACAAAACCATGTGTGATTTACTTTGAATAATGGGTTTATGCAAGTCTTTGTCTTTCTTTGTTTGTAACCTGGTTTTAAGATTTAATTGAGAACTTTTTAAGTTCTATTGAATGAAGTTGTGATTTAATCAAGTAAACAATTTGATTGTGGTTAAAACTTAATTCTTATCTCATATGACATTGGTTTATCATCATGGTGTAATTGATTTTGGAGTTAGGTTTACATTCTTGAACTGATGATTATATAAATGGAGTATATTAAAATTTAATCTATAATCATAATTGGGATCTTGTCATGTATAGAATCACTTTAAATGACTTCTCGCTAGGTTGTTGCACTAAGATAACCTAATTTTGCCAAAGCGGAATACCGAAGTGGGTTTCATATTCCTCAAGATTGTTAAAAATCCAAACTTTACTTTTGCTAATATCATAATTACTTATCAATCAATCTCAAGTTTCTTTTCGATGTTTACCGTTTCTAGTTTAGTTGTTACTAGCATTTTCCATTGATTTCTTATGTTCGACACCCTTCTGTCCTTTAATATTAAGGGTGATTAGGCACTCATTTAAGTATATTTTTGACTGACCACATGATATCGAACAATGACATAATTTTTTATAAAATTTACACCATAGAAAGACCGTTTTATTCTTTAAAATGAGTACAACATCGTTATATAAATATGCGTCTTTAATGCAGTTTATTGAGACATTTTGTTAACTATTGTGTTTTTCTAAAATAATAAATTCTAAAAAAATGGTTAAATAACATTGTTATGTAATTTTAGTATGTAAAACTCAATGATAAATTAATAACTAATTGATCTAATAAATTAAATACAATAACAAAATAACACATAATGATATAAAACATAAATTCAATGAATTTTTTTTTCATTTTGTTATCCAAATTAATATGAGTTTTGAAAAACATTATTAGTGAAATAATATTGTTGTGTATTTCTAATTGTAAACACAATAATAAAATAACAAGTTTATATGTAATATATAAAAACAGTGACAAAAATTACACAAAACGATTTAAACATAGAACACAAAAATGTTTATATACAATAATGATGAAAAATAGTTAACACAATGATATCACGTATGAGACACAATGACTTGACGTATTTAACACAGTGACCAAAATGATCTCCCATTTACAACAATAGAAAGACAAATGTCAATCCCAGAATCCCGCTTACACTCTTAAGCTTAATTAATCTTTTTGTTAGGATCTGGTATTTGACCAAACACCAACTAATTAACGTATTAAACAAAACCAAATAGTGCGGAATCCTATTTGATTGGCGATCCAATCAGTGAGAACGACAATAATGTATTGAATCTAACATCAAGAATCGATTAGGAATCGATCTACAGCGTTCTATGAACTTGGAGTACGACTTTAGAGGCTTCTGGACGGCTAGGGTACGTCTGGAGTCGAAGTGGATTGAATGCTTACATTTTTCCACGAATTAGGTGGTATTTATAGGTTAGGGTTACTCATTCGGACGACTGAACCATTAGCATGGTTCATTCGTGCGATTGAGCCATGCGGTTGATTCATTCGTACAACTGAGTGTTCAGTCGTGCGACTGAGTCAGACGCATGAAGTTGTTCAGGCGTATGAACTATTTAGGTGCATGGACATTCAGTCGCATGGCCATTCAGACGCAGACCACTGTTGGGGCGCATGGTCCAGTCGGACGCATGAGAACTTCACTTCACCAAGTTTGAATGTATTCAATATTATAACATTATGCATAACACTTCAAACAATCACAAACCTATATAACCAAGTCAATATGTGTTAAACAACTCATTAATAAAATATTAAACATTATAGACACAACCAAACATTTTGTATTTCATTAAGTACTGTTAGGACCTGGTATTTGAACGAAATACCTAGTGATTAGCGTGTAAACCAGATCAAATAGTGCGGAATCCTATTTGATTGGCGATCCAATCAGTGAGAACACACGAAGAATCAATCAAGAATTGAAACTAACGTTAGAAATCGATTGGGAATCGATCTAATGTGTTCTATGAACTTGGAGAACGAATTGTGAGGCTTTTGGACGGCTAGAGTACGTCTGGAATCGTAATTAATCAAAAGCTCTCCATTTTTCACGAATTGGGTTGTATTTATAGGTTAGTATTATTCATTCGTGCGACTGAAGCATTAGTATGGTTCAGTCGTGCGATTGAACCATGCGGTTGATTCATTCGCACGATTGAGTATTCAGTCGTGCGACTGAGTCAATCTCATGTTATAATCATACGACTAATCCAGTCTCCTGGTTCAGTCGTGCGACTGAGTCATTCGTATGAAGTCATTCATGCGTATTGTCCATTCGCATGGGCCACTCGCATGAGAACTTCATTATGTTAAGTTTGAATGTATTAATTAATTAATATAACGTTATGTGTAACACTTCAAACAGCCACAAATCTAATTAACCAATTCAATGTCGACTCATTAATGAAATATTAAACATTATAAATATCAAACAAGCAATCTCATTTCATTAATCATTTCAAGCATTACCTCGGAATCAGATAAACAAGATCTATTACATTCATATCATGATCTAGGGACGTACATGTATCAACAAACTCCCCCTTGGACCTAGATCTCTCTAATCTCTTGTTTTCTGCATAACCTCCTTGTATTTCTTGTACTTCTCCTCTTTTGTGACTCCCGTGTGAATCTCAAACGCGAAGCAGAGTCATATAACATTCTGGAACTGGAGAGCTTGTACAATATCTTGCGTATCATAGAATAGTGGCCACTTGTATAGCGTATAGACATCATTTTCCGTCAAGTTTGTAAGCCACATCAGGTCGAATACCCTGATCGTATCCATTTGTCCATCTTTGCTTAGGACTATGACCGCTTCAGCTGTTCTCCAATCGTAGTACCACCACTTAAAGTGTGGAGTGAAATCCTGTGGCATTTCTCTGAGTGGGATTCTTGACATTGTGCGCAGAGGATTCCACTTCAACACTATCTTGGGCTTGCCAGTAATGGCATCAACCTCAGACCTTCTGATATACCTAGTAGGCTGTTGGGGTCTGAAGTTAAGCCATCTGGTGTGATACTCCTTTTTTAGGGCAGCCTCAAACCAGCCTGACATCTTCCTCGGATCAGCATACAAAAGCTTTAGTTTGGCCAGCTGGTTGAGCTCAAAACCTGGTAGAGTCTTCAGATCATGTGGGAATCTGAAGTACTCTATGCCCTGTTCTCTTTTAACTGTATAAGCATTAAGATCCTCAAAATACGCCCATGCTATGATCCTTCCTGACACCTTGTGATGTTTCTTGACTCTATAGAGTTTGGTGTAGGAATCTTCTTTGGTGCAGTACGTTGGGCTCTAACTTCTTCAAAACATGCAGCCCACTCAGCCTTTCGAATGTCTACATCATCATTTGAGGCTTGGGCTGTTCCTACTGCTTTCTCTGTTTCTTGCTCCATCTTGTTTAACACCTCAAAAGTATCACTGACAAGGAATTCGCTCAGATTGGGGACCACATTACCCTCATTGTCAGCAAACTGAGGGTAATCCTCGGCAGTGACATCTTCGATCTCGACTTCATCAACATCGTTGAGCTCTTCGTCACTAGTCGAATCGCATGTCGGAGCATCTTTCACTATCTCATCTGGATTTAGCTTGAAAAGCTCTTCCAGTTGCTCGTTTGATAGGTCATGAATTATTTCCCCTTCTTCAGGGGTATAGTTCACTGACCTCCTGACAATCCCTTGCAGATCAAGAATCATTGTTAGCTGAGTCTTGACCTGCTGAAGGGGAGCAACATCAAACTCATCTCTTTGGTAATTTGGATCTGTTTGATTTAAACATTCAACACATAAGTCATTAGTAATTAATCAAATAGAAATGCATTCACTTAATATAAACATTCAATACATCGTTTTCAATACAGGATTCAAATACAAAAGTAAATAAATACATAAACATCTAGTCTTTACTTTTATCTTGTATCATAGTATCATCACTTGGAGGAGCAGAAGTAGAAGCTGATTGATCTTGTCTGTTCTTTGACCTTTTCTCTTGACCTGTAGCAGAGGCCGATGCAGCTGCATCCCCTCCTTTGGCTTCATCATCATCGTCCTTTTCCTCTGTCCTATCTCCTTTGGTTTCTTCATTCTCCTCAGTATCACTCTCAACATACTCATCATCATCTTCATCATCATCATCTCTGTCCCCTTCATTTATCTTTAATGGCTCCTCCTTAGATCCTTTCAGTTTTAACAGGATAGTCTTATTTTCCTTCTCCAACTCCTCTATTTTCTTGCTTGATTTGACACTATGTGATTGGAGTTGGGCTATCTCAGTGCTCTGAGTAGCCATCTGTTGGGCCTGCTCCTCTATAACTCGAGCCTGCTCTGCAATTTGGTGAGATTGTGCAGCAGTCAGGTTAGTAAGCTGGCGGATCTGGGCTACCTTTTCCTCATCTGCAGCCAGTAAGCGCATCGCCATTCTGTTAAGCGCAGACAGCTGTTCCTCTACCCCGATTGGAGGTAAAGGTGATCCATAAGTATGTGAGGGATGGGCTGAGGGTATTGCTTGGTGTGAAGTGGTGGTGGTGGTGGTGGCTGTAGTAAAGATAGGTCTGTGAAATGATGGAGGTGATGTAGGAGTAAAGGATATGGTGGTGGATGGAATCTGTGCTGTTGTGGGAGGTATGGTGGTGGATGTGGTAGCTGTGGTGGTTGTGGTGGCTGTGGTGGGTGTGGTGGCTGTGGTGGCTGTGGTGGATGTGGTGGCTGTGGTGGTGAGGAAGGTCACCCGACGCTTCTTCTTCTTCTGACCATGGGGTTTAGCCATCCTCTTCCTCCTCGTCCCCGTTGAGGTGGAAGCTCCCCCTACAACCCTACCTGCGGACCCTGGTGCATAGCTTGGATCAGTATCAGTCTCCCGGAGTGTCTTGGGTGTTCACCAACCACCCTTAGCCCATACTCTGTGGGAACAACTTTGCTTCCCACAGTTCGCGTTAGGGGCTCCTCATCCTATTCATCCTCCTCCTCCGCACCCTGAACAAAATCCTGATGAAATCCAGTTGACTCGGCTACTTCTCCAGCTGGGACGGACACTGGAGGAACAACATCAGACAAAGTGCCTCTAGGTGGAATAGGCATACCGTCTCCAGCATCCCCACTGTCATCATCATCTGAGTCATGAGTGGGTAGAGCAATCTGCTCCACATTAGAGTCACTATCATCGTGGCGCCACTTTCTCTTTGTTGGCATCACGTAGTCATCCCGGGCAAGATGACCAAACAACCTCCTGACAGGAGGTTTCACTTGCTTCCCCTGTACACTTTCATCCTCCCCAGGGTAGTTTCATCCCTCACCTCGAGGACTAGCGCATCCTCCTTCTCCTTCGGCAGGGAGGGAAGCTTCTGATTTATGATCATCTGCATAAACCTCGGGTACATACAGAAGCCTTCCTTCCCTTTCCCCTTGATGTTCTCCACCAGATAGGTGAAGGCCATCTTGGAGAAGCTGAACGGATGGTTCAGCATCAACGCAACGTACGCGTTCTGCATCTGGTCAGACAGCTCATCAAAACCTCCCCTTCTGGAAGCTATGCACTTAAGCAGCACGTGCGCAAGATATTTAACTAGGACAGAGGTTACTTTTGTTGAGTACCCCAGCATTATGTCCCCAGAGTACTTGGCTCTAAGAAAGCATCCTCTGACTGTGAGGGGGTGTAATCGAGTCGGACAATCAGTGTCATCCCCCAACTGTAATACGATCCTCAGATCCTCCTCTAAGATAGTAATAGCCTCTCCAAAGATGGTACTTCTGATGCAATAAGGCTCAAACGATCTATCGACTGTAGCACCTTCCCAGAAGGCTTGCTAAATGGATCGATAAGGAGTACAAGGAGTAGATATGGCATGTGCAATCCTCGATCTCAGTAGAAATGATGATGCCAGAGAAATTGGCAGCGTTTCTGGATGTCAAGTCCAGATGAGCACATATATTGTGCTTCGTGCTCATAATCCATCGAATCGCCATCTGTTACACAAAGATACTAACATTAGTACCATTGGCTAAGAAAGTCATGAAAACCTTAAACTTGAAAAAATCTTTCTGTCATGCGATTGAGATTGTGCGATTGAGTTCAGTCGTGCGATTGAATAGTGCGAATGGGGTTCAGTCGTGCGACTGATCCCATGCGTACCACTGAGTGTGCGACTGGGCTCATACGTATGTAACCTCATGCGGTTACACCAGTCGTGCGACTGAACTTCATACGCATGGTTCAGTCGTGCATTTAAGCAGTTCACACCCTTCAGTCGTGCGACTGTAGTTCATCACTCTGTCCATTCGCATGATGTACTAACTGTTCAATTCAAATCACTTTTCACCATTTTTGAGTTTTAGACATCGTTATCTGGTTCATTTGACTCGCAATACATTCTTATACCACCTAATATCTTTACTTCGTTTGTTTGAGTCATTTAGTTAGGTTATTAAGTCACTTAAGTCTCGGTTCTTTTGCGAGTCTGAATGTACCGATTTTTCATCAAATTTAAAGTTATGGGAGTGCTTCTATATACCGTAAATTACCTGTAGAGTCGATGTAGATGGTCAGTAATCAAGAAACGGGGGTTTAGAGATCAAATGAAATTTTTGTAGAGTTGTGTTAAGTCGTGCAATTCAGGGTTATTTTGAAGGTGGTGAGTCTCTGCGACCGACTCCCCCTCTATTTATACTAACCCTAGATTCAATCGTGCGACTGAGCTCATACGCACCTTTCAGTCGTGCGAGTGGGACTCAGTCGTGCGATTGGTTCATTCGTCCTTCTTCAGTCGTCCAACTGGATCTCAGTCGCGCGACTGACTCACTCATCCGCCCTTAAGCATCTGACTGGGCCAATCGTATGGGCCATTCGGTTGGATGGTCCATATTCATGGTCCATTCGTACGAATGGCTTCCATTCGTATGATTTGTCCATACGTATGGTCCATTCGTGTGAATAGGTCATACTTATTAACTTTTCTGCTAATTTGAATATTTAACTTTTAAAATCCCTTTAATTGCAGAAATTAATGTTATGAGCATTTGATCATCTCAGACATGATCGTTTTGACTTGAAACCTTTTGATCACCTCAGTCGTGACTGTTTTAAACTTTTTTAAAAAACATGTGGTCTTCTCAAACATGACCCTTTTAGTGAGTTGATCCCTTACTGATTTTCCTGATGTAGTCCGACACAACAAACTAAAACGACTAACTAATTAAAAAAATAAACTAAAGAATAAAATAAGAATTGTTTTTGCTTTTTGTGAGAGATAAGTCCTGAGATGGAAATCTACTGGATTTGTTTCCAGAATAGACAGCTTCAACTTAGATTGACCACACCTGGACCAAGCCAATTTGGAATCATACAGGCAAGTCAAATCATTTGGGCTTGTTGTCAAAATCTTTTGATGCTCTATTCTTGGTTTTCATCCAGAGTCGTTAGCAGCGTTAGGAAATCATACTGGAACTATTAGATTACCACATTGATTTGAACTTTCAAAATTGCAGTCACATGATTGTCAATATGTTTGTCCTCTTAAATCCATACAGACTTTTGACACAGACTGGTGATAGATTTAGGTTTATTATTTCAACTAACATTGTGGATCCCACACTTATATGTAATCAACATTCCTCAGGAGCTTTTGAGAGGTCTACGAGTATTTTTACAAGGAGAGACTATTCTTAGAGCTTTCAAAGAGAAACCAGTCCTCAGGTCAGTGCCATCGCACAGCAGAGAGGCGGCAAACAACAATGAATTCTAGAATTCTAGGTTATGCTTATCCTCAGGTCAGTGCCATCACACAGCAGAGAGGCCCACACCCTATCTCCTTGTTAGAGCAGCTTAATTTATTTTGCACCAAATGCACCAACAACATACGTCATTAGCTTGATAGCATTTTTCTTTCATTTTTTTCGTGCTTTGCTCTGTTTATGGTCATCCGCACATATTTGTGGCGTTTACATGCTCATTACCCCTTAATGGAATATTGTTGATTGTGTTAACCAGTGATAAGATGGAAGCCCACAGTCAGTTGAACAACTTAGTTTGATCTTGAGATCACCAGTCAGGTCTAATCATTTATTGTGTTGAATCTACCGACATATCAATTGTGGTCTAGCAACCTCTAGGTCTACTCTCATTGTGTTACCTTAGGAGTTACCAGTTTTTCTATCATCTTCCCTTTTATATTGCTTAGACTACACAGACTTATACTTGAATTTTTGCACCTTTTCTAAATTAAAATTTAAAGTCCCTCTTGACTTGTTCCTTTGTACTATCATATTCCAAAGAGTTTGAATCGGTATCACAGATACGATCTACCTTAAATCAGCTTTCCACTCCTTCTCCCTCGTTTTTTAAATGTTACTTGTTGACTTATTCTCCCCCTAAAATACTAAGATCATAACTGGTTTAATTATTTTAGGATTTTTATAACAGCAAAATAACATGAGTTAATTAACAGACCAAAATAAACAAATAAAACAAGAAAGAAAAATTAACTAACCTACATCAGACTACACATGATCATCATCAGGAATAACATCACTTTTCTTTTTAACGCCGTTGACCTCTAGCAAATATCGAAAATGTGGTTTATCAAAGGCTTTAGTATAGAGGTCAGCGCGTTGAAAATCAGTATTAATTTTTACCACATCAATTAAGTTTTTTTCAAAACAGTCTCTTATGAAATGGTATTTAATACCGATATGTTTGGTCTTAGGATGTTGGACCGGATTTTTAGTTACTGCAATTGCAGCACAGTTATCAACACAAATAGGAGTAGAGGAGAACTTAAACCGTAATCTCGCATTTGCTGTTGAATCCAAGATGATTTGTGAACAGCAACTTGCAGCAGCAACGTATTCGGCTTCACAGGTTGACAATGCAACTGATGTCTGCTTCTTACACTGCCAAGTAACTAGTCTTCTCCCAAAGAATTGAAACCCTGCGGATGTAGACTTGTAGTTCATCTTGCAGCCTCCGTAATCTGAGTCACTATACGCAGTGAGCTCAAAGTCATCATCATGAGGGTACCACAACCCAAGTGTGGGTGTACCCTTCAAATAACGAAAAATCCTTTTGACCCCGATCAGATGGTTGACCTTAGGCTTAGCCTGATATCTAGAACATAAACATGTAGCATACATGATATCAGGTCTTGAGGCAGTGAGATATATGAGGGATCCAATCATTCCTCGGTACATCGTGGCATCTACAAGATCTCCATTTTCATCAGGTGCTATGTCGTGATTCGTAGCCAGTGGAGTCCCAGCAGCAGATGCATTCTCCATGTCAAAACGACTGAGAATGTCTCCTACATACTTGGTCTGATGTAGAAAGATCCCATTTGGTTTTTGATCCACCTGTAACCCGAGAAAGAACTTCCTCTGCCCCATAGCACTCATCTCAAACTCTTTCTCATAACTACTTCAAACTCTTTGCATAACTCTTCGTTCTTTGAACCGAAGATTATGTCATCAACATAGATCTGTACGAGCAGTAGGTCGCCATCTTTTTTTTATGAACAGCGTGCAGTCAATGACTCCCCTGCGAAAGCCGTGTTTCACAAGATGAGTCGAGAGTTTCTCATACCAAGCTCTTGGAGCTTGATGAAGCCCGTATAACGCCTTGTCGAGCTTGTAGACTCTATCCCAATGATAAGGATCTTCAAATCCCTCGGGTTGACTGACATAGACTGTTTCTCTGATTTCCCCATGAAGGAATACTCTTCACATCTAATTGATATACTTTAATCTTCATGTACGATGCATAGGCAAGGAAGATACGAATGGCTTCCATCCTTGCCACGGGTGCAAACACCTCATTGTAGTCAATTCCCTCGACTTGGCAAAACCTTGAACCACCAATCGAGCCTTGTTCCTGATTACCCCTTGGTCATCTTTCTTGCATTTTAAAACCCATTGGTGCCAATGACCTTAGCACCTTTAGGTCTATCAACCAGAGTCCATACACCTAACTTCTTGAACTGAAGAAGTTCTTCTTGCATGGCACTCACCCACGCCTCATCATTTAGTGCATCATGACGTATTTTGGCTCAAATTGTGAGACAAAACACTGATAAGCACCATCATGAATATATCCTTTTTCCATAACTGAGGCGTAATCAGCTGTATAGCTGATTTCGGGTTTGCACTCCTGATCTGACATCCCCAATGACATTGTTTAGGGGATGATAGACGTTTAGTCGTGATCCTGGAGTAGTAGGAACTGCTACCTCAGAGCCAAGATTATGAACATTTGGTTCTGCAGCTGAGGTAGTTGGAGTTTGAGGCTCCGAAGTCGAAGGTACATCACTGGTAGATATTGTGGACTTTCAGGAACTGGAACCTGTTCTTCCTGACTGTTCTGGTTATCTTCTTCAGCTTCATCTTCAGAGAGGAGTCACTGTCGTCGACTACTTCCCCTGGCTGAATAGAGATTCTCCCTGTAAGCTAGATGTTGGTGTATTCAAGATATCATACATCATCGTGTAGCTACTCATCATCCGAGGAGAGAGAGGGAAGTTGAAGGACTTGAAGAATCCATCATAGTCGAAAAAGTAGGCGGGTCCTTTTCCAGTAGGTGGTGTGGTATATCTTGAACGTCAACATTACACCATACTTCTACTAGACCCGTTGAGTTGTTGTAAACTCGCTTGTCGGTATGTTGTATCCTAGAAAGATTCCTTCATCTGCCTTCTCGCTGAATTTACCCTCTTGTGTCTTCTTAGAAGTGTGCACGGCGCGCCAAATGGTTCGAGATACTCCAGATTCAGTTTGCGTCTTTGTAGTAGCTCGTAACATGTCTTTCCGTGGCGCTTGACTATCAGGACTCGATTCAGTGTATAACATGCATTTGCCACTGCCTCATTCCAGAATTGGATAGGCAGTTTCGAGTCTGCCAGCATAGTCCGTGCTGTCTCTATCAAGCTTATGTTCTTTCTCTCAGCAACGCCATTCATCTGAGGCGTGTAGGCAGAAGTGAATTGATGCACAATTCCCTTTTCCTTGCAGTATGCCTCCATCCACTGGTTCTTGAATTCTGTTCCGTTGTCTGAGCGTACTTGTCTAACCTTCAGCTTGTAGAGAGATTCCAGTGTGGTTACCAACTCTTTGAATGATTCAAATGTTTCTGATTTGATTTCAGAAACATTACCCAAGTGAACGTTGAGTAGTCATCAGTGACCACAAAGCAGTACAAGTCGCCTGCAATGCTCATTGTATTGACTGGACCAACAGATCCATGTGAAGAAGCTCAAGAGAAGTTCTATTGAATGAACTTTCTCTTCCGAATGAGACTTTAACTCCTCTCACCAGATCCTTCTGAATCAAGTGATTCATCTTCCTTTGACTAATGTGTCCCATTCTCCTATGCCAGAGATGGAATCCTTTTAGCTTTAGATAGAAAACATTGAACCTCATGATCCGTTGTAGAAGCTGTTGACAGATCCAAGACATAAGATCTTTATATCTTGAAGCAGTCATCAAAACTTGGTCCTCTGGGATCACGTAGTCTTTCTTTAGTACGTAACACTTCTTGTTGTCGAAGATGACTTTAAATCCCTTATCACATATTTGGGAGACAGATAAGTAGTTATTTGTAGTTGTTGAACGTAGTTCACCTTATCAAACTTAACTTTTGATTCCCCACTTCTCCCTGGCTGTGATATAGCCACCCTTGTTTCCAGCAAACGAAACATGCCCTCCTTTTATTTGCTTGACGTTTGATAAAAGAGCCTTGTTTCCTGTCATGTGCCTGGGCTCCGCTGTCTACTATCCACGTGTTATTCAGCACTGTATCGAACACCCTGCACATACAAAGTAAATTAGTTTGGGTTAGGAACCCAAGCCTTTACTGGCTTGGGTTTCCCAAGGCATCACACATCATAAATTCTACCCATTGACCCTTAGAGGATGAGGGTAGCTCAGGTTCCTTCTTGTCATTATTATCAGACACAGAGGATGTCTTCTCCTTCCATAATCCAGATTTGTGCAAGCCTTTTTGTGATAAACAGTCGACTGACTTACAGGTTGAATTTTAGGTTCACTAGTTCTTCTAGTGGAGTCAGAGAAATCCTCTTAGAAGACTAGGCTTTGAAACCTGAGTTCAATCTTCTTCCTAGGTGTTGACATAGTGACAATAGGAAGCAATGTGTCCATATTCACCACAGTTGTAGCACGACCGCTATCAACTTTATGATTAAACTTTCTTTGTGGAGAAGTGTGTGACACTCTAGTAACATTACTCACTCTAGGTTTTGACTCTGGTTCTTTGGTTTTTTCTCTGGTTTAACAAAGTTACTATTTTCACCTGTTTAACATCCTTTTCTTTTTGGTTAATAGGTTTTTAACTTGAAGTATGTGAAAGATTAACCTTAGAAGTCCTTTTAGGTTCTGATTGACTCTATTTGATCCTGACTTTAAGTTAACCTTTTCAAATTCCTTTTCCAGATTAACACTAGACAATTTATCCTTTGCCTTTGAAGTGGCCTCTTTTGTTTGTTTCCAGAGTCCATAGATGAACATAAGGAATCTGGATCACTAACAAGAGGAGTAGACACCACATGATCCTTGATGGGATTACTATTTATTGGTCTAGTCTTAGGTTCATCAAAGTCTCAGTGGTGGTGGAACCACTTTATAACCCAATCCCTCCCCTTTTGTTCCTTTCTCTCACTAAGTGTTGGACTATGTTGAAGAACTAGTCCAACTATTCAGTTTCTGTTTTATGAAATACTTCTACTTCTAGAACTGCCTTTTGCTTCTTAGTGTCTTCTAGGAGTTTAGATATACCTAATGTCATTAGCTTGGTTAAGGCAACTACTTCGGTTTCCCTAAGCTGTTTAGTCAAAAGGTCTATCTTTTCTTTATAACTATGCTCATTTTGTTTTAATACCCTATTAGCCTCAGTGCACAGGTGCAAATCTTTTACTAAGTTATCATTATGATCTAATAACCTAGCAAATTTTCATTTATGCTATCCTAAAAATATCACAATCTAAACAAGCATGATTATCAAACATTTGGTCAGTAGTACTTACCTGAGTTGATTCAGAAGAGTTAGCCATCAACGCAGCAGCAGATGTCTCTGGTTCTGGTGATTCTGTCTTTTCTGTCTCTGACGTGGTATCTCCTCTTTAGGCTTGTAACTGACCTTAGTTGCAGTTGCTTCTTCACTATGTGACATTGCTATCTCAACTGCTAGATCTCCTTCACTAGCGGAATCACTGTCAATATCTTCTACACTTGCAATGTTTGATTCCCCTAGTGAGACAAACCTAAAGCTCCAATCCTGTCCTTCATCATCATGAGCAGTCAAGGCTTTTGGATCCTTGCTTAATGAAGTAGAACTGGTAGCTTGCTTGTCTTGACGAGTGAAGGACGAGAACGGGTTCCCGTTACCCGTCTTCTTAGGCTTGACACATTCTCTTTCGAAGTGCCCCTTCTCTCCACAGTTGAAGCAGGTCACTTTGCTCTTGTCAAAGCCAAATGTGTTGTCCTTAGTAGCTACTAAGTTCTGTCCTGTTTGTTTTACAAACTTCTTTGCCCTCCGGACAGCACTAGCTAAGGCCCACATTATGTCCATCCTCTCAAGCTCTATTTCGTCCACCTGCTCGTAGTCCTCGTCTGCCAGATGGAGTTTCCAATCTTCCCAGCAACAAGTTCATCATAAGAATGGACCATTGCAGCCAAAAGATCCATGTTTCTCGAGCTACTTCCACAGTCACATTTCCGAGGTTCTCGGTCTTCAGTTTAGTAGCACTTGTTTTGGATCCAATATAGTGGGTGCAAGAGAGTCCCGACGTGTCTGATCCTGAAGGAGACGCATGTGAAGGACCCGATGAGCTAGACACAAATGCAGTCTGGAGAGGTGCTCCAGATGTCTTAGCTTGAGGCGTGGCGTTGTACAAAGCTGGATTTTGATTGTAAGAAGACTTCCGAGCTCTGTACTTCATCCTAAGTGACTCTTCTCGCAACTTAAGAATGAATTCATTAATATCCAGTTTTGCCAGCATTCCATTCTGTCTAAGGTTAGACACAAATGAGGTCCACTTTTCAGGCAGTCCGTCTGCAAAGTTAGTAACTTTCTCTTCCATGGTAGTTGCCACCCCATGTGTATGCAGTTCACTCATCAGATGGTAAAATCTATCTATAACGTCATCTAAACTCTCGTTTCCCATCGATGAGAAGTTATCGAATTCCTTCTTTAACTCCTTAGCTTTGATTGCTTTCAATGAAGCATTCCCGTCATACCTCTTTTCTAGCTCATCCCAAAGTTTCTTGGATTGCTTATTCTCTGAGTACTGGTGGAATATGTCTTTAGAAATAGACTGTGTAATCAATGCATAAACTCTTTTCTCTGCATTGTATTTAACTTTCTGCACATCGTCATCCCTCCTAACGTTAGCTTAACTCCATCAGCTCCAACCGGTGTACTATATCCAATCTCGATGGCTTCTCACAGATTCGGATCCACTCCATTAAGGTAGATCTCAAAACGTTGTTTCCAGTGGGGAAATTCATCTAACGTCAAGAGCTTTCGTGGTTTATTATGATTACCCACTTCACTCTCAAGCAACAGCAGGTTCTGTATCCTAGAGTCATTTCCAGCAGTAAAGGCCGACATTTGATCTTCCATGGCGAATAACTTTAAGTCTAATAAACCAAACTGTCACTGGTGCGACTGAAGGATGCGAATGGTCTAGTCGTGCGTATGAACTCTGCGACTGGTTCAATCATGTGCCTGAACTAAGAGATTAGCTCAGTCGTGCGACTGAATCTGATGCGTATGAGCAATGCGAACGAATGGTTTAGTCGTACGAAAGGAGATACGACTAGGTCCAATCATGCGTCTGGACTATGCGAATGAAGTCCAGTCGTGCGAATGGCACACTCGTGCGACTGAGGCTGCTATTTTGCGAAAATTTCTAGGTTAAACGTGTTTTAGCCATAAAAATTTGCAATTTCGCAAGGTCTAATCGCCTAAGTCCGTAGAAACCAAACTTTGATGAGCTGGGAACGTCCAAGATCACTTTTGACGCAAAAGATTGCATTTTTAGTGCAAAACCACCAAATTTTTATCAATCTTGATTGAATCACACGTAATCAAGAGCCAAAGCTCTGATACCACTTGTTAGGACCTGGTATTGAACGAATACCTAGTGATTAGCGTGTAAACCAGATCCAATAGTGCGGAATCCTATTTGATTGGCGATCCAATCAGTGAGAACACACGAAGAATCAATCAAGAATTGAAACTAACGTTAGAAATCGATTGGGAATCGATCTAATGTGTTCTATGAACTTGGAGAACGAATTGTGAGGCTTCTGGACGGCTAGGGTACGTCTGGAATCGTAATTAATCAAAAGCTCTCCATTTTTCACGAATTGGGTGTATTTATAGGTTAGTATTATTCATTGTGCGACTGAAGCATTAGTATGGTTCAGTCGTGCGATTGAACCATGCGTTGATTCATTCGCACGATTGAGTATTCAGTCGTGCGACTGAGTCAATCTCATGTTATAATCATACGACTGATCCAGTCTCTTGGTTCAGTCGTGCGACTGAGTCATTCGTATGAATTCATTCATGCGTATTGTCCATTCGCATGGGCCACTCGCATGAGAACTTCATTCTGTTAAGTTTGAATGTATAATTAATTAATATAACATTATGTGTAACACTTCAAACAACCACAAATCTAATTAACCAATTCAATATCAACTCATTAATGAAATATTAAACATTATAAATATCAAACAAGCAATATCATTTCATTAATCATTTCAAGTATTACCTCAGAATC
The DNA here is from genome assembly GCA_025506515.1 of Flaveria trinervia. Classification (NCBI taxonomy): domain Eukaryota; kingdom Viridiplantae; phylum Streptophyta; class Magnoliopsida; order Asterales; family Asteraceae; genus Flaveria; species Flaveria trinervia. Next base: position 16,982,265 of record CM046451.1, read on the forward strand.
AGACAAACAAGATCTATTACATTCATATCATGATCTAGGGACATACATGTATCAACAAGTACCCAATAATTACATAAGTGTAAGACATATTACATTCAGATCAGGATCTAGGTACATATCGTATCACAACCTCCCCCTTGGACCTAGATCTATCTATCGTCTAACATCTTTCATGATTTCCTCAAACTTCTTGTACTTAGCTTCTTTGGTGACTCCTGTGTTTATCTCAAAAGCAAAACATAATCTTATCACTTTGCTAACTAGTTAAGCTCAAAACCTGGAAGAGTCTTCAGATCGTGTGGATATCTGAAGTACTCGATTCCCTTCTCACTTTAACCGCGTAAAGGTTGAAGTCTGCAAAATGTGCCCACGCTATGATCCTGTCTGCCACCTTTTGATGTTTCTTGACCTTATACAGTTTGGTGTAGACAGTTGATTTGTAGCACTGCGTTGGGCCTGATTTCTTCAAAACATGCTGCCCATTCAGCCTTTTTGATGTTGACTTCGGCGTCTGAGGCTTGGCCTTCTCTCTCTTTATCCTTTTCTGACTCTTGCTCCATTTTATCTAGAGTCTCAAAAGTGTCACTGACAAGAGTTTCTCTCAGATTAGGAATGACATTTCCCTCATTGTCAGTGTACTCTGGATAGGGTTGTGCAGTGACATCTTCAATCTCGATCTCATCAACATCCTGAAGCTCATCGTCACTCTCCTTTTGCACAGTTGGAGCATCTTTCACAATTTCATCAGGATTGAGTCGAAACATTTCAGCCAGTTGCTCGTCGGTGAGATCATGAATTATTTCTCCTTCTTCAGGAGTGTAATTCACTGATCTCCTGACAATCCCCTGCAGATCAAGAATCATTGTGATTTGAGTCTTGATCTGTTGGAGGGGAGCAACATCATATTCATCTCCTTGAAAATTAGGATCTACTTGATTTAAAACATGTAACACATCAATCATTTAGTCAACAAATAGAACAGTAAACATTAATAATAACAGCTATGCATTACTCTTGTCTTGAATAGCTAGTGTGTCAGTAGGATCAGCAGAAGATGATGGGACTCCTTGGTCTTATTTTTCTTTGTGCGCCTCTCTTGACCTTGAGCTGATATAAATGCAGCTGCATCTCCTTCATCATCATCATCATCATGATCGACATCATCATCTGCATCAGTGTCATCCCCTTGATCATCACAGTCATCATCATCATCATCACTGTCATCGTCATCACCATCATCTCCATCTCGATCTCGGATCTTTAGGGGCCTCAGTCTCAGCATAAGCTTCTTGTTATGGGCCTCTAAATCTTGTATCCTCTGTACTGAGGATGTATGCATCTCTCTCAGCTCTGTGATCTCTTGGCTCTGGGCCTCTATCCTTTGGGCTTGGGATGCATAAGCTCCATCAGTGATTAGCTGAGAGGCTCGCTGTTCATCCGTCGCCAGCAGCTTCAGCACTAACGGTTAAGGTTAGCCAACTGCTCCTCCAACCCAACAGATGGGTAAGAGGATCCAAAAATAGGTGGGACCTGTGAGGAGGTCCCAACTCCATGGCCTGTGGTGGTGGTAGTGGATGTAGAGAAGATTAGGGTTGGTATTGATTGGATGGCTGTGGATGAGCTGTAGTGATGGTGGATGGGAAGTGTGTATCTGGTGGAGTAGGTGTGGAAGTGGTGTATGAGCTGGTGGTAGTGGTGGGTGGAATGGTGGTAGTGGTGGTAGGTAGAATGGTGGTAGCTGTGGTGGGGTGGTTGTGGTGGTGATAAAGGTGATTCTACGTTCTTCCTTTTCAAGCCATGGGGCTGAGCCATCCTCTTCTTCCTTGATCAATCGAGGAGGATGCTCCCCCTAGAGCGTGGCCTGGCAGATCAGGAGTATGAGTAGGATCATCAGTAGTCTCTCCCAATTCGCCTGGGTGTTCACCAACCGCCCGGAGCCCTCGTTCTGTGGGAAGGACTTTACTTTCCACAGTCCGAGTCAGTGGCTCCTCATCTGACTCCTCCTCTCCTCACCAGGCAGGAAATCCTGGTGGAACCCAGCAGTCTCCGCTCCGTCTCCAGTGGGGGGCAGATGCTGGAGATGGAATATCAGCAGTGGGGCCCCTTTGTTGAGTGGGTCCTTCATCTCTCGTATCCCCGCTATCATCATCGGAGTCATCATTAGGGAGCTATAGCTGCTCTTCTTCAGAGTCACTATCAATGTGACGCCATTTATGCCTAGCCGGCGCCACGTAGTCTTCCCGGGCCAGATGCCCAAATAATCTCCTCACAGGGGGCTTTACCTGCTTCCCCTGTAGACCTTCGTCCTGCCCAAAGTGGTATCGTCCATCACCTCGAGTACCACCGCATCCTCCTTCTCTTCGGCAAGGAAGGGAGCTTCTGGTCTATAGTCATCTGCATAAAGTGAGGGTACATGCAGAAGCCCTCCTTCCCTTTCCTCTCAATGTTCTCCACCAAGTAGGTGAAGATCATCCTAGAGAAGCTGAACGGATGGTTCAGCACCAGTGCAGCATATGCGTTCTGGATCTGATCGGACAGTTCATCAAAACCTCCCTTCCGAGACGCTATACACATAAGCAAAACATGCGCAAGGTACTTGAACTGGGGACACAGGTTGCTCTTGTTGAGCACCCCTGTATTGATGTCCCTAGCATACTTGGCCCGCAGGAAACCCTCGGACAGTAAGGGGGTGTAGTCGTGTGGGGCATTCAGCATCGTCCCAAGCTGCAGCACTGTCCTGAGATCATCCTCAGAGATCTCAATGGCCTCTCCAAATATCGAATTACGGATTCGATGAGGCTCCGAGGTTCTATCAACTATAGCGCCTTCCCAGAAGGCCTGCTGAATAGAACGGTACGGTGTGCATGGAGTTGAGATTGCGTGAGAGATCCTTGATCGCCTAAGAAACGAGATGATTCCAGCAAAGTCAGGTGCATGTCTGGATGACTGATCCAGATGAGCACAGATATTGTGTTTGGTGCTCATTGTCCACCGACTCGCCATCTGTTACAAAAAAGGAACGTTAGTATCCTTTGATTAAGAATATCTTGAATCACTTGGACTTGAAAATATTTCCTTATTGATCTGTCGTGTGAATGAGACTGTGCGACTGAGATCTAGTCTTGCGAATGAGTAGTGCGACTTAGATCTAGTCGTGCGAATTATTCCATACGTACGACTGGTCATGCGACTGAGCTCACCCGTATGTATACTCAGTCGTGTATATTAGTCGTGTGCCTGGACTCACACGAATGATTCAGTCGTGTGACTTAGCTGTTCGCACTACCCAGTCGTGCGACTAAAGTTCATCAGTCTGTCCATTCGCATGACAGACTACTGTTCAATTCAAATTCAAGTTTTGACCAATTCTTATGATTAGACATCATGTTTTGGTTCATTGGACTCGCAATCATTATACTTAACACCTAATAACATTAATTTCAGTTGATTGCTAGGATCTGGTATTTGAACAAACACCAACTGATTAACGTGTTAAACCAACCAAATAGTGCGGAATCCTATTTGATTGGCGATCCAATCAGTGAGAACGCACGTAGAGACAATAATGTATTGAATCTAACGTCAAGAATCAATTAGGAATCAATCTACAGCATTCTATGAACTTGGAGTACGACTTTAGAGGCTTTGAACGGCTAGGGTACGTCTGGAGTCGAAGTGGATTGAATGCTTCGATTAATTACGTATTTTGTCAAACAAGTCTCGGTTCTTAGTTTGGACCGAACTTGTCGATTTTGGAGTCAAATTGAATGAAATATGATTGGATTGAACCGCATTATACCTGTATAGTTGGTGGAATCGTCAGTGCACAAGAATTAGTGGTATATAATGATCTAATGAAAATTTTGGCAGAGTAATGATAGTTCGTGCATCTCGGGGTCATTTTGAGGGTGGTGAGTGACTGCGACCGACTACCCCACTATTTATACTAGGGTTTCCTACAGTCGTGCGACTAAGCCCAGTCGCACAAGTTGTTCATGCGACTGAGTATCAGTCGTGTGATAGCACAGTCGGTGACCTTCAGTCGTGCGACTAGAGTTGAGTCGTGCGACTAGAGGTTGAGTCGTGCGACTTGGTCATTCGCCTCCTCGCACGTGGCTGAATGGCTCATTCGTATCAGCCATTCGGTTGCATGGTCCATACGCTTGTCCATTCGGCTATAAAAGGCATGAGTATGATCCATTCGTACGGTTGGTCCATACTCATGGTCCAATCGTGCGAATGGGTCATACTCTTGAAATTCTTCTGACTTTTGACCATTTACATTAAACACCCTTTAAACTGTTGAATTAACATTATAATCATTTGATCATCTCAGACAAGATCATTTTAACTTGAAAACCTTTTGATCACCTCAGACTGATCTTTTAACCAATTGTCACCTCAGATGTGATCCTTTTAACCAATTTATCACCTCAGATGTGACACAATTGTTGTTTGAAAGCTCTTGTGGTCACCTCAGTCATGACCTTTTAGATGATAAGGTCCCTTATCAATTTCCATGACATAGTCCGATACTAACATACAGAATTTGACAAACTTTGTACAAATAAAAGATAATACTAAAAACTTAAAAGAACTAAGACATGTTTTTGTGTTTTTGTGAGAGTTAATCCCTAAGATGTAGTTCGAAGGAATAATTATTCTAAGAGAGCATCCTCAATCATTTAAACCATACATGGATCAATTTAAGTTGGAATCATACAGGATATTCAAATCATTTAGGACAAGTTATTAAAAACAACTTTGATGCTCTTTCCTTGTTTTTCATCTGGAGCCATTTAACAAATTTAGGAAATCATACTAGTACTCTTAGGTCCCCATACTGATTTGAACTTTCAAGAATTGTAGCCATAGTGATTGTCAGTATACTTGTCCTCTTAAATCCATACATAGACTTTCAACACAGTTTGGTGATCGTTTTAAGGTTTGTTTATTTCAACAGGAATTTGTGGATCCCACACTCATATGGTAATCAATATTCCTCAGGAGATTTTTGAGCGGTCTTAGGGTAGTGTTCAAGAAGCGACTATTTATAGAATTTTTCAAAAAGAAGCCAATCCTCAGGTCAGTGCCATCGCACAGCAGAGAGGCGGCAAACAACAATGAGTTCTAGAATATATAGGTTATGCTTATCCTCAGGTCAGTGCCACCGCACAACAGAGAGACACATAATCTATCTTCTTATTTGAGCAATTTTTCTTCTTTTAGCACAAATCTCACCAACAACCTAGGTTATCAATTTGATTGTATTTGCATTTTTCATGTGTTTTGCTCATGCTTTGGTCTTACGCACACTTTTGTGGCGTTTATTTTGCTCCACCCCTTATTGGAATCTTGTTGATTGTGTTAACCAGGGATAAGGTGTTACCCACAGCTAGTCAAAAATTTTAGTTTAATCTTGAAATCACCAAAAGGTCTAGTCATCTATTGTGTTGAATCTACCGACATATCAACTATGGTCTAGCAACCTCTAGGTTACTTTTTTGTGTTACCTTAGTAGTAGCTAGCTTAACTATCATATTCCTTTTATATTGCTCAGACTACACAACTTATACTTGAACTTTGCATCTTTTTCAATTTTGATTTTTTAAAGTCCCAAATGGTTTGTACCTGTGTACTATCATATTCCAAACATTTAATCGGTATCACACATACGATCTTATTTATTATTGAGCTCACCTCTCCTTTTCCTCGTTTTTTTCATACCTATTCTCCCCTAAAATACTAAAACCTCTAAGGATTTGGTTTTAGGATTTAATGAGTAAGAAGACACTAAGTGTAATTAACAAACAATCAATTAACAAAACAAGAGAATTAAACTAAATAACACTAAAATTTAAAAAAAATAAAAGAACCTAGACGCGACGCATCGGACTATACATGGTCATCTTCAGGAATGACCTCACTTTTCTTTTTAACGCCATTGACCTCTAAAGATATAGAAAACGTGGTTTATCAAAAGCCTTTGTATAGAGGTCAGCGCGTTGAAAATCAGTGTTTATTTTTATCACATCGATTAAATTCTTTTCAAAACAGTCACGTATGAAGTGATATTTGATTCCGATGTGTTTGGTCTTAGGATGTTGGACCGGGTTTTAGTGACTGCAATCACAGCAGAGTTATCAACAAATATAGGAGTGGAAGTGAAATGCAAACCGTAATCCCGCATTTGCTGTTGAATCCATATGATTTGGGAACAGCAGCTTGCAGCAGCAACGTATTCGGCTTCACAGGTTGACAAAGCAACCGAGGTCTGCTTCTTACACTGCCAGGTTACTAATCTTCTCCCAAAGACTGACACCCTGCTGATGTAGACTTGTAGTTCATCTTGCAGCCGCCGTAATCCGAGTCACTATACGCTGTAAGTTCAAAGTCATCATCATGAGGATACCACAACCCAAGTGTGGGTGTGCCCTTCAGATAACAAATATCCTTTTGACCCCAATTAGATGATTCACCTTAGGCTTTGCCTGATATCGTGAGCATAAACATGTAGCATACATGATATCTGGTCTTGAGGCAGTGAGATACATGAGAGATCCAATCATCCCTCGGTACATAGTGGCATCTACCAGATCACCGTTCTCATCGGGTGCTACATCATGGTTTGTAGTCAGTGAAGAGTGCCAGCTGTGGAGGCATTCTCCATGTCAAACCGACTGAGAATATCCTCTACATACTTGGTCTGATGTAAGAAGATTCCATTTGGTGTGATCCCCTGTAACCCGAGAAAGAAAGACTTCATCTCCCCCATGGCACTCATCTCAAACTCCGCCTTCATAACTGCTTCGAATTCTTTGCATAATTCTTCGTTCTTTGAACCAAAGATTATGTCATACAGATCTGTACTAGCAGTAAGTCTCCATATTTTTCTTTGATAAACAGTGTGCAGTCAATGACTCCCCTGCGAAATCCGTGTTTCACAAGATGAGTTGAAAGTTTCTCATACCAAGCCCTTGGAGCTTGATGAAGCCCGTATAGAGCCTTGTCGAGTTTGTAGACTCTATCCTGATGATATGGATCCTCAAATCCTCAGGTTGACTGACATACACTGTTTCTCTGATCTCACCATGAAGGAATGCACTCTTCACATCAAGTTGATAAACTTTGATTTTCATATAAGATGCATAGGCAAGAAAGATGCGGATGGCTTCCATCCTTGCCACTGGTGCAAATACTTCATTGTAGTCAATACCTTCAACTTGTCGAAAACCTGAACAACAAGCCGAGCCTTGTTTCTGATGATCACCCCTTGATCATCTTTCTTGCATTTCAAGACCCATTTTGTGCCAATGACTTTAGCACCTTTAGGTCTATCGACTATGTCCATACACCTAACTCTTAAACTGAAGAAGTTCTTCTTGCATGGCACTAACCCAAGCCTCATCATTTAGTGCTTCACTAACATACTTTGGCTCAAACTGAGACACAAAGCAGGTATGCACCATCGTGAAGGTATCCTTTTTCCATCACGGAGGCATAATCAGCTGAGTATAGCTGATTTCTAGTCTGAACCCCTGATCTCACATCTCCTATAATGTATCCAATGGATGATAGACGTTTAGACGTGATCCAGGAGTTGTGGAACAACCACCTCAGAGTCAAGATTATGAGCATTGGTTCTAGGTCGGAGCAGTAGTAGGAGTCTGAGGTTCTGATGATTTCGAAGTATCACTAGTCGATGCTTGGTGAACTTGTGGTAGGGAACCTGTACATCCTGGTTGATCTGATCATTTTCTTCATTGTCTTCATCAGAGGAAGAATCACTCGCATCAACTGCTCCCCCTGAGTTGGTAGTATCATGACTTGTTGAATCTTGAGATGGTGTGTTCAATACATCGTACATCATCTTGTTTGCCAACTCGTCTTCTGAAGCGGGAACAGGTTGGAAGGTCTTGAAGAATCCATCATAGTCGAAGAAGTAGGCATGCCCTTTTCCAGCAGGTGGTGTGATATATCTCTGAACATCAACATTACACCACCCTCTACTTGGCCTGTTGAGTTGTTGTAAAACTCTCTTGTTCGGTATGTTGTATCCTAGAAGATTCCTTCATCAACCTTCTCACTGAATTTTCCCTCCTGAGTCTTCTTCAGCAGGGTGCACGGAGCGCCAAACGGCTCGAGATATTCCAAGTTAGGTTTACGTCGCTGTAATAACTCGTAGCATGTTTTTCCATGGTTTTACTACCAGAACTCGATTAAGAGTATAACATGCATTTGCCACTGCTTCATTCCAAAATTGGATAGGCAGTTTCGAGTCTGCCAGCATTGTCCGTGCCGTCTCTATCAAGCTGCGGTTCTTCGTTCAGCAACGCGTTCATCTGAGGGGTATAAGCTGAGGTAAATTGATGCAATTCCTTTTTCCTTGCAATAGCCTCCATCCTCTGATTCTTAAACTCGGTTCCGTTGTCTGAGCGCACCTGTCGTACCTTAGCTTGTATAGGGATTCCAGTGTAGTTACCAATTCCTTGAAGGATTCAAATGTTTCTGATTTGGATTTCAGAAACATTACCCAAGAGAACCTTGAGTAGTCATCAGTAACTACATAGCAATACAAGTCGCCAGCGATGCTTCTTGTACTGACTGGACCAAACAGATCCATGTGAAGAAGCTCAAGAGGAAGTTCTATAGAATGAACTTTCTTTTCCTTATGAGACTTCTTCGTCTGTTTACCCTTTTTGCATGCAACACAAAAAACCGGGAGTTGGAAGTTTTTGACATTTACTCCCCTCACAAGATCATTCTGGATCAAGTGATTCATTTTCCTGGATTTATGTGTCCCATTCTCCTATGCCAGGAGATGGAGTCCTTCTCAGTAGCTTTGGACAAGAAGCATTGGACTTCACTATCCGTTGTGGATGCCTTTGAGAGATCCAAGACATAAAGATCATTATATCTTGAAGCTGACATTAGGATCTGGTCCTCCGGGATCATGTATTTTCTTTAGAACGTAACACTTTGGTTGTCAAAAACTACCTTGAATCCTTTATCACAAATTTGAGAGACAGAAAGCAGGTTATTTTGTAATTGTTGGACAAAGTTTACCTTATCAAACTTAACCTTCTCATTTCCCACTTCTCTTGGGCTGTGATATACCCACCTTTGTTTCCAGCAAATGAAACATGCCTCCTTTAATTTGTCTGACATTTGATAAGAGAGCTCTGTTCCCTGTCATGTGCCTGGATGCTCCGCTATCAACAATCCACGTGTTAGTCTCAGAACTATAGCGAACACCCTGCACATTCAATGAAAACATTAGTTCATGTTAGGAACCCAAGCCTTAACTGGCTTGGGTTTCCCTGAGGCATCACATATCACAAACTCAACCCACTGACCCTTTGAGGTTAAGGATTGATCAGAATTCTGTTGTTCTTATTTTCAGGCACTGAGGAGGTTTTTTCTTTCCATAATCCAGATTTGTGTAAGGCCTGTTTGTGATAAACAGACGACTGGCTGATGGGTTGAACTTTGGGTTCAAAATCCCTTTTAGGAGGCATCACTGAGTTCCTCTTAAAAGATCTAGATGTAGATGCAGAAAGTTCAACTTTCTTCCTCGGTGTCTGGTAATAAGGACAGTGAGACGCTATGTGACCATACTCTCCACAATTATAGCAGGATCTGCTTTCAACTTTATGTTTATTGTTTTGGTGGAGATGTACTGTCACATGGTCAACCTTATTGTGTTTGGACTGAGACACTACTTTGTTAGATGTATGAGTTGGTTTACAAAATTAATTGCTTTACTTGGTTTTACATCTTAATCTCTTGTTTCCCTGGACTGTGACATGATGCACATGATTGATTAGATTTTATAGTCTTTTTAGGTTCTTGTTTGACTTTGTTTGACCTGACTTTAAACTAACCTTTTCGAATTCTTTTCCAGGTTAACACAAGGCATCTTTCCTATTGCCTTTGAAGTGGCCTCCTTTTGTTTAGGGTCGGATTCACTTGATTTACTTAGGAATCGGATCATTAACAAGAGGAGTAGACACCACGTGATCCTTGATGGGGTTATGTTAATTGGTTTACTTTTGGTGTTCATCAAGGTCTAGGTGGTGGTGGAACCACTTTGTATCCCAGTCCCTCCCCATTATTTCTCTCTCTCACTAAGTGTTGAACAATGTGTGATGAGCTTGTCCAACTATGTTGTTTTTGAGATTCTACTTCTAAAACTGCTTTTTGCTTCTTAGTGTCCTCAAGAGAGTTCAGATAGTACCTAATGTCATTTGCTTGGTTAAAGGCAACTACCTCAGTTTCCCTAAACTGTTTATTTAATAGGTCTATCTTTTCCTTGTAACTGTGCTCGTTTTGTTTTAACACTCTATTTGCTTCTGTGCACAGTTCCAGATCCTTCACTAAGCTATCATTATGATCTAATAGCCTCGCAAATTTTGAATCTATAACTTCTCTGAATTTATTACATTCTAAGCAAGCATGATTATTAAACAGTTGGTCAGTAGTACTTACCTGGATGTTAAGAAGAATCAGCCATGAGTGCTGACTCGGTTGTCTCTGTGTTCTGGTGATTCAGATGATGATGCAGATTTTTCTTCTTCAGGCAGGTAGTTGACCACATTTGCAGTATCTTTAGAATTTGACATCGCGAGCTCTACTGCTATATCTCTCTTCACTTGCAGAATCGTCTCAATATCCTCCACACTAGCTATATTGGACTCTCCTGGTGAGACGACCAAAGCTCCAATCCTGTCCTTCATCTTCATTAGCAGTTAAGGCTTTTGGATCCTTACTTGATGAGTCAGAATTACTAGTTGTGGCCTTGTCTTGACGATTAAATGACGAGAAGGGATTCCATTACCTGTCTTCTTTGGTTTTATACACTCCCTCTTGAAGTGTCCCTTCTCACCGCAGTTGAAACATGTAACCTTTGACTTATCAAACCCAAAGGTTGTGTCTTTTGTTGCAACCAGGTTCTGTCCGCTCTTTTTGACAAACTTTTTAGCTCGTCGGACAGCACTTGCCAGAGCCCACATTATGTCCATACGTTCCAACTCCATTTCATCCACCTGCTCATAATCTTCATCTGCCAGGTGGCAGTTACCTATCTTTCCAGCAATTAATCCATCGTAGGATTGAACCACCGCAGCTAAGAGGTCCATATGTTCTCTGGCCACCTCCACAGTTACATTCCCGAGGTTGTCGGTTTTAGCTTTGCTGCATTAGCTTCAGGTATCATATATTGGGTGCTGACGACCCTGACATTTCAGATCCTGAAGTTGAGGGTTGTGCTGGAACTGCTGCGCTTGCTTAAATGAAGGCGGTTTGCAGTGGTGCTCCAGATGTCTTGACTGAAGGAGTAGCATATAGAGTGCAGGATTCTGATCGTAGTTTGCCTTTTGGCTCGATACTTCATCCTAAGCTCCTCTTCTCTCAGTTTCAGAATGAAGTCATTTATATCTAACTTCGAGAGCATTCCATTCTGTCTGAGATTTGAAACAAACGAAGCCCATTTTTCTGGTAATCCATCAGCAAAGTTGGATACCTTATCTTCCATCGAAGTAACCACTCCATGAGTGTGCATCTCACTCATCAAGTGGTAGAATCTATCGATCACATCATCAAGGCCTTCTTTTCCCATTGAAGAGAAGTTGTCAAACTCCTTCTTCAAGCTTTTGCCTTGATAGCCTTCAAAGAGGCATTTCCGTCATACCTCTTCTTCAATGCATCCCAAAGTTTCTTGGCTTAAGTATACTCCGAATACTGATGGAAAATATCCTTCGGAATAGACTGAGTAAGCAAGGCGTAGACTTTCTTCTCACCGTTGTGTTTTACCTTCTGTGCATCCGACATGCCACTTAGTGTAAGTTTTACTCTGTCAGCTCCTACTGGCATGCTGTACCCCGACTCTATTGCCTCCCACAAATTGTATCCACTACTTTAAGTAGATTTCAAACGTTGCTTCCATTATGGGTAGTCGTCTAACGTGATAAGCTTCGGGGGTTCATTGTGGATCCCCACTTCGTCCTCCAACAGCAGTAGATTCTGAATACGTGTATCTCTACTTGTTGTGTATGCTGAAAACTGATCCTCCATTTCACTTAACTTTACTATTTAACAAACTGCTGATGAATACGAATGAAGGTATGCGATTGGGCTTATTCAGGCGATTGAACAAGTGTGGATGGTTTAATTGTGCGACTAAACAAATGTGGATGAGTCAGTCGTTCGAATAAACTAATGTTGTTGAGTAGTCCGAATGAAGATCTCAGTCGTACGAATGAGGGTACGAATGAGTTCAATCGTGCGGTTGAAGAATGCGAATGAACTCAGTCGTGCGATTGAGCCAATCGTGCGACTGATCCTGCTGAAGTTTGATAATTCGTAGGTTAAACTTGTTTTGGCCGTAAAACTCAAATTTTACCAAACCTTAATAGCCGTATGCCGGAAAAACTACACTTTTCGATCAGGAAATGTCTAAGAATCCGTTAGACACAAAAAGATTGCGTTTTTTTATGCAAAAACATAATTTTGTATCAAAACTATTGAATCAACACGTAATCAAGAGCCAAGGCTCTGATACCACTTGTTAGGATCTGGTATTTGACCAAATACCAAATGATTAACGTGTTAAACCAAACCAATAATGCGGAATCCTATTTGATTGGCGATCCAATCAGTGAGAACGCACGTAGAGACAATAACGTATTGAATCTAACGTCAAGAATCGATTAGGAATCGATCTACAGCATTCTATGAACTTGGAGTATGACTTTGGAGGCTTCTGGACGGCTAGGGTACGTCTGGAGTCGAAGTGGATTGAATGCTTATGTTTTTCCACGAATTAGGTGGTATTTATAGGTTAGGGTTGCTCATTCGGACGACTGAACCATTAGCATGGTTCATTCGTGCGATTGAGCCATACGGTTGATTCATTCGCACAACTGAGTGTTCAGTCGTGTGACTGAGTCAGACGCATGAAGTTGTTCAGGCGTATGAACTATTTAGGCGCATGGACACTCAGTCACATGGCCATTCGGACGCATGACCACTGTGGGGCGCATGGTCTAGTCGGACGCATGAGAACTTCACTTCACCAAGTTTGAATGTATTCAATATTATAACATTATGCATAACACTTCAAACAATCACAAACCTATATAATCAAGTCAATATGTGTTAAACAACTCATTAATGAAATATTAAACATTATAGACACAACCAAAAATTTTGTATTTCACTAAGTACCTAATAATTACATAAGTGTAAGACATATTACATTCAAATTAGGATCTAGGTACATATCTGTATCAACATTTCTTACCATAACTCTATGTTTATAATTATTTATTCATAGAAAAGTTAATTATACATATAGTTTATTTATATGATTCGGGCAAAGTGACATATTTAAATACTAAGTTTAAAAGGTAACATGTTTGAGCTTTCAACTTCATTTTGTAACACATTGGATATTATAGTTAATAACTGTTAATATTTAACTGAATATCTCAGGATCTAGGTACATATCTGTATCAACAATTTTTACCATAACTCTATCTTTATAATTATTTATTCATAGAAAAGTTAATTAGACATATAGTTTATTTATATGATTCGGGCAAAATGACATATTTAAATACTAAGTTTAAAAGGTAACATGTTTGAGCTTTCAACTTCATTTTGTAACACATTGGATATTATAGTTAATAACTGTTAGTATTTAACTGAATATCTCATCGACTAATATATGAGAGTAAAATAGTCAGAACTAAAATGTTAGAACACACACATATCCTTTTTATCCTCTTATAATCACACCATTTTCTTTCTACGATCTTAATAAGACATTATCACTTTTTTGAACTTCAATCGATAAGGAGGTTTGTAAATATGGAAGATTTGTTTTAATAAGAACCTGCTGGACTAATTCTAACCCTAAATGTTGCTTCTATTGTTGCCCATAAAAGGTGTTAATTTTAAACTGTTGATTGTATCTTTTCATATGACCTAAATCTTCTTTTAAAAACCTTTTTTAATGATCAAAATGCACATTCTTTATATGGGTTGATCCTCCTATCTATTCTTTCCCATAAAACGATATTCTTTGGATAAAAGATTTATAGATGACATCAAATGCAAATCTCGGGGCCCATACTCACTCTCTATAAGGTCTCACCTTAAAAAGGACAAGTTCAATGTTCCAACTTCCTTGATTGGTTCCATAACCTACGGGTTCTCCTTATAATAAGAGAAATTCCTACCCGACACCCCCTCATCAAATGCAACCAAGGCAGTCAATGATGCATGGGCTAAGCATGTTGATGACTCTTCTAGTGCATCTTACTTAATGCTTACCAATAACTTAATCATATAGATCGTACTTAATGTTACCACTTTGGCACCTGACCCATACTCCAATATATGATCGAACAACATAAGTAGACGCGTCTTACTTGATGCTTACCACCATGGAGCCTAACCCATACTCTTAATATATGATTAAACAACTTAAGAAAATGTTTCATGTGCAAGCAAAACAAGAGATATATAAGACTATCACTGCTTTCATTGGTTGAAAATGCAAGAGGGTACCCGAGTGAACACTTATGTGCTTGAAATGAAAGTGTATGTTAATAGCTTTCAAGGCCATTGTTTGTCAAGATAGGAAAATCTTAATGTCAGACAAATAGAGTTTAGCCAATATTTTTATCTTATAATTTGACAAATAGGTAGAGAGTGTACTAATTTAGTAAGCCTATCATCCACTAGCTAGATAGTGTCATACTCATAACTTTATCGTGAAATTAACGAATTCTATTATTCCATTTTCATTACCATATTTAAGATTATTATATCTGTTAGATCATCTTTGATGTTCCATCGTAATTCTTAAGTAGATAATACATTTCTCAACATACCTTGTGATTGATCTTTGAATCCTGAATACTAGTAAGCATTAAATCTTAATGCATTTTATTGTTATATGTGTGCTTTGTATATTTTGATTTGTAGGCTTCCATTAGTATTATATCTTGTAATCTTTCAAGACTCGAAACTCCTATTTGGTTACGCAGGCTTAGGATACTATGACACTCAGATCTTAATAACTTTTGTATACCAATAATATATCTTCTGTCTTTTTTTTTAATACCAGTTTGGTCTAAGGGTTTATCTAAACATTATTGTTATTTTTGAATGTACAAATTTTTAGTGATTAGTTCATTTTCTTTTATAGAGTCCATCACTTACTAACTTTTCTTTTTTTTTCCGGGATGGTATTGCATCTCATAATCAGTCAATTAATAATTTATTTCATTTTCATTGGTTTAGAAAGCGTGAATAAATCTTCTATAGTAACCTTTAAAATATAGAAATCTTTAAAATCATGTGTGATTCTTTAGTGTTTCTAATTTCTTAATTGCTTGTTTTTTGCACGTGTTACTTGTCCGTCTTACTCGTTGAACATATGACCTAAGAATTAAACTTTATGCATCTAAAATTTATATTCCTAGAATTTGGTTCAAGATTTTCCTTTCTTACGTAATTCAAGAATTTCTCTAACATGATCCTTGTGGTCTCTTCAGTCTTTCGAATATATCAGGATGTCCTTGAGGCAAACAATGTTGAATTTATCCAAATAATGTTTATAAACTTTATCATATGCTCCATTAATATCCATGATGCATTGGTGAATTCGAGTAGATCACCAATAATTCATAGTGATCATATCTTGTTCTAAAAATGCTTCAAACTTTCTCTTTCTTCATAGTGTTCATGGTATATGCTAGAACAATAATGTATCATTTTCTGAAAAGTTTGTGGACCTGAGTCATAGTGATAATATTTTCTGCTCAATCATTGGATACTACCATTTTTTGGCAATCTAAGTTACATATCATTCTTCTTCCAAACGTGACTTATACTTAGTTTAAGGTTTGTCAGTCAATTCCTTTGACTACCTCAAATTCTTTGGGTTTCTATAGGTATCAAGTCAATAGAAATCAAGTTACCATTCAAGCTTATCATATGATTCTTAATGATGTCAATTATTGTCTTTTGTCTTCCATTAGTTATTCTACTTATGAAGGTATGGTGTAAAGCTTGAGTTTCTTAATTCATATATGGCCTAATATAGTTGATACTAGGCTTTTTATCCTTATCAATGTAATCTTTTTGATTGAAATGAATTTACTGCAAACTCTTATAGATAGAGTTTTGTATTTCACTTGTTATCTAGTTGTACTTTTCATAGTTCTTTATATCCGTTCTACATCCACGATCACCTTTGACAATCTATCTTGCTTTTGGTTACTTGGTTCTAGTTCTAACGTTTTAGGGTATTATCCTTTCTCAACATACTATTCATCACTTTATATTTTATCTTATTTTATCAATTAAGACTCTTGATAAATACTAATACAACATTTGAATATTTGATAATTTACATCTAGCCCATATGTTCATATTCCATTACACCACTAATCCTTGTCATATGGAGCTGTCACTTCACCACTAAGACATAGGCACTAATCAATGTGTTAAAATCTTACTAGGATACTCTTTTCATTATAAATTTACTATTATTTGGATCCAAGGGTAATCATCAATTTACCTCACATGATATTCTAGCTTTCCTCCATTATTTATCAATACGAGTGTTTGAATATGAATGTCATCCTTATTGAGCATTCCTATGCGCTTCCTTTCCTGAACATTCTATTTTATAATTTATTTGACTATTACTAATCGTGGTTTGTCTTCCCAAGTCACTTCTGTTAATTTAGACTAATTAACATAATACTATCCTTAGAGGTGTATATTTTCTATAATTCCTGATCAATGCCTTAACCTACTTCTTATGTTTAGGTAAACATAACCGATAACAAACCAAACACAATTTATGAATGTAAATCCTTAATAACATTAGCTAACTGCTATTAACCTTTTCATTCTTTACTATTCTAATTATCTTCCGCTATATGCTTAAAACATATCTAACTCTTCTTATCTATCATCATGTTACTTGATTCGTTGGGCTATCTACATAGTCTTCCCAATCTTAGTTTAAGTTTACACTATGAATATACAGAACACATAGTAATCTAAATTCACAGCGGAAGTCTAACATCATAGCATACTATACATTTGGCATACTAGATAATACATTACATTAATTTAACTAGAGATCCAAATCTTCCGTAAAGCTCTAGACCTCTATTTCCTCGTAAACTAGCCCGTAATCTCCAATTTCTGCAATCTCTTGGCACCTAGGATGTGTGCCCATAAAATAAAAACATTTGGGACTCAACATAAATATTGTGAGTTCATAAACATAGCATTCTTCAAAATTCAAAGCATATTAATATTGACTATTGCATCAAGCAAATACAACCATAGCAAACAGATAGGAACAAAGTAAGCACGATATAAATTCACATAACCAGGCTATGTATACACACTCCACTGGCTAAAGCAGAATCATACAAGTATCAAGCATCCTCAAGTATTGTCACATATCATAGATGCTATTGATAGTCAATTCTTCAATTATTACTAGTTATAAGAACATCATATCCTGTTTTAGAAAACAGTTCAGAGGAACTCAATTGTTTAATAGTTGCCCAACATTTGATAATCAGTCCTAGTACAATCGGGTAATATCTTAAGGTCCTGATACAGTTTAAGTATTCCTAAGTTAGGTAATGACAATACTAACTAGTTATTATCATAGTTGAATATTAGTTTACGCTATCTTGTTTAAGCATGGTTAATCAGTTCATGCCTAACTAAGGCTAGGCTACCCAATACCCACCCCTAACAATAACCCTAACACCTGAAAATAATAATACTAAAACAACTCCTAATAATAATAATAATTTAAATAAATAATAATTAACTTGACATGAACTTAAACAATAATATACATTAAAACTATCTACGACAATTTGATATAAAGTTTATCTACTCACGCTCCTACCCAAGCTTCAAAAACAACTAATAACAATACCCAATGGGGTATTGATTACTTGAAATTCTCTTAATACTAGAACGTTCTCAAAAAAACTTATAATTTAAATAAGTTCTATATTTATGAAGACTAATAATAGAAACTTTAGAATCACCGGGTCGATGTGGGATGTGGGATGTGGGATGTGGGATGTGGGATGTGGGATGTGGGATGTGGGATGTGGGATGTGGGATGTGGGATGTGGGATGTGGGATGTGGGATGTGGGATGTGGGATGTGGGATGTGGGATGTGGGATGTGGATGTGGGATGTGGGATGTGGGATGTGGGATGTGGGATGTGGGATGTGGTTTAGCTGCTTGCTTGGTTGCTTTTGTTACTTCAATTCTTCTTCGCAACACTTTTTATAATAATATATTATTATATTATTATAATTAATTCAACTGCTTAATTCGTTTTTCTCTTATAACTTTTACAATATGGTATTTTATAAATTTTTGAATATATCGTTGTGATGAGCTTATTTTTCTCTACGAGTCGACCCAAGTTTTGTTAAAAACGGAGCATGTTTAAATATAATATATTATTATATTTATATATATTTAAACGGCCTCTTACAACACTAAAACTTGTCTAAAAATTTAAATTTAAAATAATCATTCGACTCATTACTTACTCGTATAACAATATACAAAATGTAAAGTTCATATTTCTATTATTTTAACTATTACATCTAACCCTAGAAACCCGGGATGTTACAAAATGAATGTTATATACTATCTTATGGATTTTGTGAAGTCAATACACATAGTCCATAAAATGACAAGTTATCTTATTTATCTATGCCTTAACACCATGATACCCAAACATGATTTGGATCAAACTTACTTTTATAGAATTGTCAACTTGTTCACATAAACAATCTTATCTAAACTTCAATAAAATGATTTACTAGAATCAATGTGTCTTGGATCTTTTGATATAGGTAATCTTGTTTAAGAAGGAAGGGAAGGATCTAACAAATGAGAGAGCTAATGATTAATTAAGACACATACATACTAATGTATGGTTTTTTTTAGAGTCATGTCTAAAATTGGTAAAAGGCACTTCATTACATTTACTAACAACTTAAATACATGTTGTTATGTTTATATTATAAAGCATAAACATGAATCTTTTGAGATCTTTTGAGAGCTAATGATCAATTAAGACACATACATACTAATGTATGGTTTCTTTTTAGAGTCGTGTCTAAAAGTGGTAAAAGGCAATTCATTACATTTATCGACAACTTAAATACATGTTGTTATGTTTATATTATAAAGCATAAACAAGAATCTTTTGAGATCTTTTGAGAGCTAATGATCAATTAAGAGACCAAACATACTAATGTATGGTTTCTTTTTAGAGTCGTGTCTAAAAGTGGTAAAAGGCGCTTAATTACATTTACTAACAACTTAAATACATGTTACGTTTATATTATAAAGCATAAACAAGATTTTTGAGATCTTTAATGTGTTTCAGAATGAGGTACAGAATCAACTTGGCAAAATATGTAAGTTATTCACTTGGACTGTGGTGGTGAAAACCTTAGCTATGACTTTGACTAACATTTTAAAGAATGTGACATTGTACTATAACTCACTTTACCTATAGGGACGCCACAACATACGGATGTCTAAAAAAGGAGAAATCATACCATACTTGATATGGTTCGATCTATGATGAGTCATGCTACCTTACCACCATCCTTTTGGAGGTATGCTCTTGAAACTATTGTTTACATTATCAATAAAGTGCTAACCAAGAACACGAGAAAGACACCATATGAGATATGGACTAAAATGTTTGTAGATCTACCTCATAAGATATAAAGGGTTGTGAGGCATATGTAAGACATGAACCTCCAACACATTTGAGCCCTGGTCTAAAAATATATTTTTGTGGGATACCCTAAAAAGCTATATGGTATTGTTTCCATAATCCGTTAAAAGAAGAAAATATTCATTTCATGTTCACTTAGATTCTTAGAATAGGAGTTCCTTTCAACAGGAACTATAAATAATATGAAGTTTGATGAAAATCAAGAACTACAAGGTACTTCAGGTTAGGTTACAGTTGAAAGTCAACAGGAGAATATTTTAAACCTATATAGTATCAAACATTATTATAAGTGGATATGAACGATGTGTTTACATGAAGACTAGTGAGGGAAAATCAAAGATTTTAACAGAAAATTCTTTAATGTAAATGACATACTCTTCGATGGAAACAACATCTCAAGAGTGAATGATGTTAAATCATATCTTAGGAATAGTTTCACAAATGAAGGATTTTGGTGAAGCCGTTTACATACTTGGAACTAAAATCTATAGAGGTAGATCAAAACAACTCATAGACTTACACATATTGTGAAAGTCATGAACATTTTTCCATGGACAATGCTACGCATGGGCATTTATCTGTGACAACCGGTAATATTCTAAACAAATCTTCATATCCAAGTACGAATGAAAAGACTTATAGAACGAAGGAAATATCTTATGCTTCGGCTATTGGAGGAATGGACAGATCGAGAGAGTGGAAACATCATCCCTACGCCGAACCAGATGCTGGAATTACGTGTTTATTGACGGGATGTAAGGCTCCAACTTGGCCCTTCATTTTTATAAATTAAACTGTAATACTTACATATCGTTAAGAGGGCACAAAGTCGTGACTGGAAGATGGTGGGGAAAACCTGGCTCGGTTGGGAATACCACCCCCGAACCCCATCATCCCTAAAAACCTCCGACCCGATGGAAAAATAAAACTCGGGCACCCCCAATCTCCACACCACTCTCATTGTTATCATTAAAAAATATGAAGAAACTAAAAAAAATCTAGAAGATGGCCTACAAAACAAAAAAAATTAAAAAAAAACAAATAAAATAAAAAAATATAACATGTCACTAGTGCCTCACCTAGATAAAAATGAGGAAAATAAGATGAGTAAGGGGTTGTTTGAAATTTTTTACTCGGTCAGAAAATGATGACCGGGTAGGGGTTGTTCCAAAATTGATTGGGTAAGGGGAAAAATATGCACGATTAGTGGCGTCGGATGCAAAATAGTGATAATCAAACACGCTAACCGGCCAAAGTGTCTGACTTGTTTAGTGGATTAGACATTTTTGACCGGGTTAGAAGCAAATCAAACAGAACCTAAGAGTGACCTAACAAATAACTAGTGTTTTTGCGACCGGATCGGACCGGCCGGTCCGACCGGTTTGACTGGGGATCGGTCTAGTGGCCGGTCCGGTTCGCTACGAATCGTTTTTGAGGGGTCGAACCGGCCGGTTCTTCTTGAACCAGTGGTCGGACCGGGAAAACGGACCGGTTCGGATTGGTTTTTGAATTTATTTTTTTATTTTAATGGGTAAAAACGGGGTGTTAAACCATAAATTAGTGTGTTGGATATACAAATATAGTTAACTTTTATATATTACAACAATATATATATATATATATCATATACATATTACTTATATTTAACTACATATATAAACATAATTAAAATATAGTTAAATCCGGTCCAACCATCAAACCAGTAAAACGTCCGATTCGACGACCGATCCGGTTCTGAAAGCATCGTCAAATCACTAAAACTTTTTACATTCATTACTAGATGAGGGTCTAGTACACTACACACAAAGAAAAAGTAGGGACCAGTGTTGCCACACCACGGAAAGTTTACCCTGAAATTTTACCCACACAAAAGTCACCACCACCAATTCAGTCCGCAGCCCCTTTACCTTTTCACCGTCCGGTGGAAATGGAAGTGTTTTCCGGCGACCACGTCCTTCCCTCCGACGTCGTCCTCTTCTCCCCCTTCAACCTACCCACCTCCGACACCTTCTCCGACCACAACCCCTTTCTTCCTCTGCAACCACCGCAAAAGCTCCGCCCAATTAGGTCCAACGTACGCACTTCATCGGACCGATGCTCATTAGATGATCATGTTGATGCCAATACCAGCAGCTGGCCGTCGGAAGCTGGGATGCTTAATGCTGAAATTGATGGTGGTGGTGGTTTTGATCCCCCAAATGGGTCTGATTTAGGTTTAGTGGTGAAAGAATGTCGAATTGAGACTGGGTTTAGGTAACTTTTTGTTTTTTTTTATATATATGTTTTCTTTAGTTTGTGGGTGATTTGGGTTTTTTAATTTGAGTTCTAAAGTGCCCCCTTTTCGCCATTATTTGCGTTAAATATGTTCGAAAGATGTGTCATTTGGAATTTTGACTGCAGGGCGTTCTTTCTTCTTTGAAAGTGTTTTATAGAATTGTTCGTGAATTGAAGTTAGCTTGTGGTGTGATGCGTTGAGTGTTTTGAAAGTGAGATTAAGGAAAGATGTGATTCGTACTTGTAAGGGATTTGAGTTTTGCTCTGTTATGATCATTTGGGACAGAGGATTCTTGAATGAAGTTTTTTTCTTTGCATTTCAAAAAATGCCCATTTGTGTAAATTGGATGAAAGTGATGAGATCATTTGTACATTTTTGGTTTGTATTTAGGTGGGTACTTTTATCTTTTCTAGATAATGGATTGTTACAAGATGTGTTATACCAGCTTACCATTTGATGATGCTCTCCTCATGATACTTTTTCATAAAAATAATGTGTTAGATTACTACATATTGATGCCAATTGTTGAAAATGTTATTGTCATTTTTCTGATTATATGTTAGTATTATCAATCTCACAAACAGAAACAGTAAGCTGGAAGTATTTGGTCTTGAGATTAGTGGTTTAACAAGTTTTTGTTCTTGAAAATGATGTAACATATTCAGGGAAGAATAACTTGAGCTTCTATCTGGTTAAAGGTGGTGTATTTCACACAATTGTTTGTTGCATAGATGATATATGTGAATGAAATATTGATCTCCAAGTTGTTCATATAGAAAATCGGGATACCAGAGTTGATTTATGTCGACAAACACATGGTTGGTTGGACTAAAAGTGGTTACCTTACTCCTTTCATCTTCTTTTTCAGCCCTTCTTCATCTGATGAAACTAGCAAATTGCAAGAACCAATCAATGAACCCATAAACAAGAAAAAGAGGAAGAGAAAATCAAGGAGGAAGCTGGAGTTGTATGTCGAAAGCATGATGAAAACAGTGATTGAAAAGCAGGAAGAGATGTATAAACAATTGACTGAGATGTTAGAAAAGAAGGAAAAAGAAAGCATCATGCGCGAACAAGCATGGAAGAAACAAGAGATCGAAAGAGCAAAGAGGGACGAACAAGCTAGGAAACAACAAGCATCTCAAAGTCTAGCTCTCATATCCTTTATTCAAAACTTATTGGGCAAAGAGATCCGAATCCCCAATCCTCTTGAAAAGCAAGGTGATGATCATGAAAATCAAGAAAGTTCAATGTATGATGCAGCAGGTAATGAGGATATAGAAATGAATATAATTGAAGAATCAGAGTGTGACCCGAATAACAAAAGATGGCCAAAATCTGAAGTACAAGCACTAATAACGGTTAGAGCTGCTTTGAGTCACAAGTTTAATGAGAAGGGATCGAAAAGCTCAATTTGGGATGAAGTTGCTGGTGCTTTATCTGGTATGGGATATAATCGGACTCCAAAAAAGTGCAAAGAGAAATGGGAAAACATGAACAAGTATTATAGAAGAACAACAGAGAAGGGGAAGGAGAGCAAAACGTGCTCGTATTTCAGTGAGTTGGAAATGTTGCATAAAAGCGGCTTAATTTCTGCAAATTCTCATGATGAGGATCAAAGTATCAATAGCTTGCAGTAGAATTTAAATAATCGAGGGGCGAATGGGATTATTTTCTTATTATTGTATCAAATTTTGTCCAATTGTAGCCTTGATGGACTTATTTATGTTGTATGAGGTATGATGGGTAGTAGAAGAAATGTTGTTTTGATTTGAGTTTGATGACAGATACTACAGTTTAATCGAATACAATGTATTGTTAACTTTAACTTTCTGCAATTATATGTTCAAACACTAGAATGTAATGGTAAATTCACAGGTTTCTACTGACCCAAATCTCTAACTTCTCTTGATCTTCTGTATCTCATTGATCACCATGGTAAGATCAATCACAGAAGCAAGGCATGAGAAAAAGGTTGTGATAATGGTGATGTGTTTGACGTTAGAAGACATCAGCAACACCCATTTTAGTTTTCTAGGTCCTTAAGTTGCAAACCCTAATTGTATTTCTATATAAACCATTTTATGTATTCTAATCTTTGTACGGTGCTAATAAATAGAAACTGTAGTTGTAATTCATGAATGTAAGTTATAGTTACAATGACTGAATCATATTAGATTCTTGTGTTCTTTCTTATGCTTTCCTATAAGTGTGTTTTATTGTGTATATTCCGCCACGTAGATTCCTTAACAGTTTCATCACATAAGATGATATAAATTTGTATATGGTGTTTCGCATCACCAAAAAGATAGCTTAAATGAGCTACCATTTAACAAAAAATCACCCTAATAGTTACTTTCACAAATATTTTTATTGTGACCTTTATAAAAACTGAGTGGTGAAACATTTTTGTGTAATTTAACCTTTCTTTAATGATTATCAAATTTTTAAAACAACTGTCCTAATTCTTGCAGATAAAATAACTTATAATATGCTAACATATTCCCCATGAGTAAAATGATTCTTTTTATTAAAAATAAAGATTAAATTACAAAAATCAATAATTTACAATCAAGCCTACCAACTAACAATCTGATTGGACAGAATTTGAAACAAAAAGATAAAATTTGAAATGTAGAAACGACAGAGACATGAAACATATAGGACCAAAAGCAATGAATCAAATAAAGGTAATTAAAGAGTAGCATGCATCAGCATTAGCCAAAGAGGGTGGTGGTCAAATGCACCTTAACCAAAACACTCAATGCTAACCACCTTTCCCACCTCCGGCGAATACACGGTTCTTGTTCACCGCGCCACCATGCCACGTGTCCTCACCACCACCCCACCCCCCACCCCCACCCCTCCCACCTCTGTAAAACTCATATATTTTATCTGTCATCAACCCTTCATTTTTCAATTTCTAAAGAAACAATGGAACGTGGAGGAGGTTTCCATGGCTACCACAGGCTCCCCATCCACCCTACATCTGGTACATACATGCATGCATATATACATACATGCATACATATAGATATAGATAGATAGATGTGTGTGTGTGTGTTTGTATATAATGTTTTCTTTTGCTTTGTGGAGAACTTTTGTCTGTAATTGCATTGGGCTCTTTATTCATCTTCTTTATCCATTTTCAAGAAATCTTTAATCTGCATGCAAGATCATGTCTTCTTTGGGTATCTTCAGTTAGTAATTGATCTTGTTAATTGTGGTCGTTTAAGTTTGTTTAAAGATTCTTTATGATCTTCAGTTTTGTGACTCATAGTTAACTACTTTACAGTCTACTGAGATGTTTACAAAGTCTAAAAATCTTCTGACATATAGGGTCTGCAGGCTAAGCTGTTGATGATTTTTTATGATCTAAAGTCTATTATGTTGATTGATTGAAGCATATTTTACATGAAATTTAAAGGGTTTGTGTTGATTTCTTGACGTTTGAGTTGATGTTGTTGATTGTATGCTTCACTGGAGGTCTGTTTGATCTGTTTTTGGTTGTTAAATCCGAGTGAGATGTGTTTTTCAGTGTGTTTGAATTTTCATATGGGTGGAAGGAGGACATATGTGTAGAACAAGTGGCATGCATGCAATAATATCACTCTTGTTTTGTCCCCACAAATCTGTCATCTTTGCACACTTCACCTTATTTTTTTATATAATGTTATTACTTATATATAATTCAATGTTAGTATGTTACAAGTAGTTCATGTGTAACTTGTAAGGTTTGATCGTTTTGATCAGGGTGCAACAGGCAGATATGAAGCAGAAGCTACCAGAAACTACTAACAACGCGTCTGCAGATGACAATGAGTGCATAGTTAGAGAGCAAGATCGGTTCATGCCTATAGCTAATGTGATCAGGATCATGAGGAAGATACTCCCGCCTCACGCGAAGATATCAGATGATGCAAAAGAAACAATTCAAGAATGTGTGTCTGAGTACATTAGTTTTGTCACAGGTGAGGCGAATGATCGTTGTCAGCGCGAGCAAAGGAAGACTATTACTGCAGAAGATGTGTTGTGGGCTATGAGCAAACTTGGGTTTGATGATTACATTGAGCCGTTGACTGTGTATCTACACCGTTACAGGAGTTTGATGGTGGTGAGCGTGGGTCGATAAGGGGTGAGCCGCTTGTCAAGAGGGCTGCACCCAGTGCTGATGCTGGTCCATTTGGTTTGGGACCTTTTGTGCCTGGTTTTCACATGGGTCATCACCACAATGGCTTCTTCGGTCCGGCTAGCATTGCTGGTTTCTTCAAGGACCCGTCGAGCGCAACGGGACCCTCTGGGCCGGCGGGTTTTGAGCCGTATGCTCAGTGTAAAGAATGACTGTGAGTGACAAGGGTAAGGGGTCTTAGGATCAGATTGTGATGTTAGTTGGTTTGCTTTTTCAATTTTAAATTTGGGTTTTAAGTTATGGAGCAACAAATTACATTGAGTGAAACTTTGGCTAAGGCATGTAAAAACAGTTGACATGCTAATCAAGAAGTGGTAATTTGCTTTTCTTTTTAACTTTTATGATTTTTGACTGTTGGTGAAATGAAATGGAAATTAAAAAAGAAAAGTAATAAAAAAAATGTGATAAACAATCCAGACAGCCACATTGAAATAAAAACCTTTATGAGTTTTAAAAAACAAAATAGATGTTTCATCAACAACCGACCGCCAAACTAAAGTAAAATGTTTTAGGGTATAGCCTCATTGTTTTTATTTTTGTTATTTTGCAATATGCATTTAAGCTTTGTGAAATACTCATGGATGATCTTTTTTTCTATAGCTGCACTCTATATATAATAGAAATTAAGTTTTCTAAAGTCGCTTAAAGTTTCTATGCATCTCTAAAATCACTTATTTTTCATTAGTTCCAATATTATGTGATATTTTTAAGAAAATATAATTTTTTGAAAATGTAACATATATTGAATTTTTTTTTCAATTTGATTAACAATTATAAAACTTGGTTATTATTTAGTAAAATATTTTTTTACTATTATCTTCTAATTCAATTTGATTATAAAAAGATTTCCCTTATTAGTAACCTAAATTTCATATATATTTCAGTTGTTGTACTTATTTTTTTAAAAAGTAAATAACAATAAAAATACGATTGAAACAATTAATGAAAGTCAAGTGATGGTAGAAAAACAAAAACAAAATGAGACTTTACAAAATGCTTTGAAAACTTGGTTTTGTAAATCTCTCTTTAAAAACTCGAACATAACAAGTGACTTTTATTTTGTTCTAGAAAAAGTGTCGCAAATTGCCAAAGCATATAGTTTTAGCTGGTTTGTCGGTCCAACAGACCCGAAACAACGTTTGTCGATGTAATTAGCAGTTCGATAAAAGAGTTTTCATCAAAACCAATTGAATCGGACCGTGAAAAAGAATAGCATAAACAAAAATGAATAGTGTAGGCAGAAAGAAATCATAATTAGAAAGGCCAGTAAATACAGCAACTAAATTGCAAATTATCAATCATCATACTTGAAAGTAAACTTCCTTAAGAGACCTGTTGAAATTGAAAAGCATCCTGGAATGAGGACTGAAATATGATCTCGTAAGATTTACACTTTAAATATCTAGCGACATGTTTAAGAAATAAAGATGTGTATACGACCCACGAGCATCGACTCCTTGGGTGCCCTTAGTTATATGATCAAATACATTCTGGTATAAACAGAAATTTGTTTTTTCATTCCTGAGAAATGAGAATCACACATTTCATTCCTTGGCTGATTACTGCAGCCAAACAGGGGCCTATTTATGCTTCTAACATGTTACAAGAATCAACTAAGTTTGAACTCAAAATCAAAATAGAATACACCTGCAACTAATACATGTTTAGACTCGCAAAATGTAAAAGAAAGGTAAGCTCGACCTATGTTCCAATGCGTTGCCTTTTCATCCCTTGATCAGAGGTCTCATCCACTTGACCTTCTTCCTGAGGTGCTTGTTCCTCGCTTTCACATCTTTTTCTTTGAGGAATCACATGGAAAAATGACGCCTTCCAGTCTTTTGTTTCCAAGTACTTGAGAAGTATTTCTATCACTTGGTTCACCGTAAGGACCTACATTTTCACACACAAAAACATTACTCATTATTAAATTGAATCCTGGGGAGGGGTAAATGAGCAGGCTGCTCTGAACTACTCGAGATCAACTCACTAAAATCTCGAATCAAGCCAAGCTTAAATGAGCTCAAGTTCAAATTCGAGCCTACGTTGTAGCTCATTTAGCAGAAGAGCTCGAGCATTAGGTTCACATATCGAGCTTCACAAGGCTTGAGAGACTAAATATTTGCGTAATAATTATTATTATATATAAATTATGATAAAAACAACTAAAAACATATTCTTAATACTATCTATATTTACATGATTTGTACCTGAGAACTAGACATTTTGAGGTAGTTGCCAATCGGGAGTTTTGCAGTTTGAATTCCTTGTTCCACAGCTTTCTTCATGGTTATCCCTTTCCACCTGTTTCTATCCACCAGCCCACCAATAATATAAATTTTCTTTGGATCAAGTTCGGTGAGCATGGTTTCCGAGTCGGCTGTCAGGTAGACCAAATGCTCCTTTTGAGATTCAAAGGTATTGATATAAGGACCGCTATCCTTGTCTATTATCCATTTATCAAACCCGGGCATCTTTTGTAATTGGCTTCCAATTTCTCCCTTGTAGCCAGTCAACCAGAGATGACAAGGGACCGCACTTCTTCCATTCACAGCATAACAATACATTATCTGTATAAACAGAAAAGTTTTAAGAAGAAATATAATGTCTACCAATAGCATAAATAAATTTGCAATTTCAGTCATGACCACTCATCACTGGGGCAGAGCATCTTTAAAATTCTTATGTTTTTTATGCTTGTTTAGTTCTCTACTATTTATAAAATCACTAATACGCTTTTGTTAAATTTAGATTGAGATAATTAGTTTCTTATACCTCAATGAAGTGATGAGGCTCAATTGTACAAGAACTTTAAAAAAGGAAAATTTTTCATCAAGAACTTTAGAAATATATACATACACAGTTTCACATGCACACACCTATAGAGTTTGTTCAACACAAATACATTTTTAAGCGGACGACTGAAATAAGCGCATAACCACACTTCTTTCTCTCTCCCATCATATCTCAAAAGCACAACCTACAAGTGCTTATTCTCTACTTAAAAATGGTTTTGTATACATGTGTGCATTAATGTGTGTGTGTTCATAGATAGGGGGTAATTAAATACCTACCCAACTTTATGTGGAGAACTGCCTACTACAAAAACCATAGACACGTGTACACGTTGCTTTACCTAGGATACACAAGGTGGTTATGTATCCGAGTAACCGTCTCTTTTTCTCTCCCACTAGATCAAGCAAGCACTACATACAAATGCTTACACAATTCCCTACTTATACTTGCTTCTATATTCTATGCACCAGGATTCAATAGAAGTACTTACATTCATGTTTCGGACACAATAGAGTTGACCAAAGTTCTTTCTACATTTTAAACATAATAGTAACCTTTTCCAATGTTTACCATGATCATTCCCTTCAAAGCAAACAACAACGTGTTATCTAATTCAATAAAACACAGTTCCGCCTAGGCTATCAAATCTAATGAATGTCCTAAACTTGTTCACCTAATGTTTGGATCCATTAGAACCACAATCTAAAAACCCTCCAATGTTCCAAAGATTAAACTCTTAAACTGCTACTCACTACTCACTTCAATGCTAATGACAGTTTACCTTCACAGTATTAGTGTTCCAATTAATCCCATTTCTGAACCCTAAACCAACTAATTAAACCTCTCATCTTCTACATCATCATGTTAGCAGAACACAATCAAACACAAATGCATTTCTCACAATTCCAAAACTTGAAACCAAATCACCTGTTGAACGAGGCTATGAATCTCATTAGGAGCCATCAAATCCGAAAACTGAAGATCAACAACAATCCTCTGCCCATGCTTCTTCGCTTCCGATAACCTAATCGCCTTACTCTCCCTCTCCTCCGCCCTCTGCTCCATCCTCTCCCTCCTCATCCCCTTTCTCTCCTCAATCATCTTCAACCTCTCGTCTTCCGACAATCTCGACAGCTTCTCCTCCCACTCTTTGCGTTTCATCTCCCCCTTTTGCCTCTTCTCCTCCTTCATCGCCGCTTTCTTCTCCGCCTTCTTTGCTTCGAACCGCTGTTGCTTTAATAGCTTCTTCTGTGCGTTTTTTGACAGTGGTTGCGATGGTGAACGGTGGTCTCCGGTGCCGGAGGATTGGGTGGTGGCGTGAGGTTGATCGGTGGTGGCGATTGTGTCCATTTTTGCAGTGGTGATTTGGGGGTTTTGCCTGTGAATGAGAGCTGATGTTATTATTGTTTTTCCCCCAAATTGGAGTGAGATGAACAAAGGGTTTAGGATAAAGATGGCCATACAAGATACATTACAAGTCACATTGTCACAAACCCAATGGTTTTCTTCACAAATTTTGAATGTATCAAAGTACAAATTTTGATGTGGATAGAGTAGAGTGATTGTAAGACTAGGATGTAAAAGATTGTATAAGTACATAAATTATACACCAACGGTTAATATTTAACGAGTATGATTGGACGGTTCCGTGTGATGCGGTTTTTATACAATTTTATTGGATAACAGTGAATCACTGCTATGGTTGCTGCATGTTGACTGCCTTGTGTGGGTTCTCAAAGACTTTGAGGGGGTATAACTATAAATAGATTGTTAGTTTTCATTTTCATTGTAACTTTTAAAAGCTTTAATATATAATTGAATATACATTTTGGTAAGTTAATTTCTATCCTAGAGTTTAATTATATAAACACAACTTTAGAAATGATTAGTAATTAGTGATTTCGGGTGTTAATGTGGGTGTTGTAGGTGGTAACGGTGTTAAGAAAGTGAAATCGACATTTGAAAACCGTCAAAGTTGAGTTGGTTTAGGTTCGATACCATAGCTACATGGGTCTTAAAAACACTATACACGGGTCGTATAACTCGTTATGAGTACAATCCATATGGTTTCAAACGGTTGACTAGTCAAAGCTATTATAATCTAGAAAATTTACATAATTTCGTATTTCAAGCCTAAAATCTGTATTCATACACCAAAATGCTACTAAAACTAAACCAACTAAATGTAAACGTGAATAGGTTGACCCCTTAACGTATAAATCAATATTTTTGCGATATTGAAACCAATAAAATAGTATATTATAAATAAAATAGGTTGACCCCTAAATGTAAGCGTGAAGTTCACAAGTTAAAAAAAAAACCCAAGGTCATTCTCAGGAGTTACGTTATTATAAACACTATTTAAAGGAGATACATACGGAAAAGAAATTACAAAAAATAGAGATCTTGAACTTAGTATTGTATGTATTATGAATATCATCCAATCTATATATGTTTGTATAATTTAGTACTCTGTTATATTTTTTGCAGTGAGCATGGTAAATTACAATAGTATGTGTAATTGTGTATGATAAGTGTAATGTGGTGAGTATACACGGTTAAACTCTATTAAAGAAATTGTCACACCCTCAAAATCCACATGCGGAGTTTTACCGCGAGGCGTGTGAACAAACCAGGATCACAGTCAATAGTTACTCAGAACGACTCTATATGTCATAATTAAAATAAAATCAACCAAAGTATAAACTTTAAACTGTGCGGAAACGTTTTGTAAAACAACCCAAAGAAATAAAAATGTATACTATGGCAAAACATGCGCCAACCAAAAAAAAGTAAACATTTACCATTAAAACAATAAAGATGTCTTGAAGACCGAGTCTTAGAATGCAAGTGAAACCATGTAGTGCTCCTAATGGCAAGCAAGCTAATGACCTGAGAATAGCATACTAAAATGTCAACACAATGGTTGGTGAGTTCAAGAGTGATATTCAAACATAAGCAGTTTAATAACAGAGATATAAAAGTAATGCATTGTAATAGATAGCTAGTCCATTAACAATAAATATTAACTTATAGTGATTTCGCAATTGAAGAGGCTGTGTTACGTTGTTGCCTCCTTTCACGACTTAACAGGTCGTGACAATGCTCCATAGGACAAATTGCACCCGGTTGACCTTGAGTCACACAGGTGGGGCTCGTCAGACCCAGTAGTACTACCCAAATTTCCCCGCTATTCAATATTAACAATTCGAAAGTGTGAGGACTTTTCCATGATATCAACACTATATTAATATTATACACAACTTGAATATATAATGCGTTTGTAGTTTACCAGTATGCTATCTCCCCCAAAAGAGATTAAATAAAGAGTGGAGCATGAACTCACCTGATATGCGTGATAGACACTTAGAGTTTTACTTGACAGACAGAATGGACAGACAACCTTCAGAGGTTATCTAGATCATATAAGTATGTGAGTACGTGTAAATAGAGAACATGTGAAACCCTAAGTACACTAAAACCAGGACTCAAGGTTTTAGAAAAACAGACACATTTGACCCAGTTGACCCGTTTGACCCGTTGGTGACTTTATGTGTTGTAAACCATTCAAGCAATCATACACATATATCCTACATGGTTAACATTCAAATAGATCATATGTATGCTATATTATCCAGGTGTATCACTTAGATCATCATACAACCAAGTATCATACAAGTCATGCGAATCTAGAACATTAACATGTCCACTAGTTATAACACAACTAACATGCCACACAATATCAAATCACGCACCACATGCCATGTGAAGCCACTCACGACTTCATATCCTAAACCCTGCCAATCCTACTAAGTAGGGGCCTCAGATTCGCACGCGTGTATGATGATCACATTCACATTCATTAACCATGTTCATTGCATTCAACATACACCACAACAATCAGTTCCAGTCCCCAAACATGGTGTCTTAGCTACTAACCAACATCAACATCATATATGCTCATCAAAGTCCAAACATCACCCATGATTATCCAAGCATCTCATACAACTAATTTAACATGTTCTATCATATTAGAATTCATCCATGAACTTACTAACATGCTCCTAACATCCCAAACATGTTCAAGCTATCATCCTTCAAACGTTGTGCAAATAAAGTTTCCCTTTTGGGAAAGTACATTCCAACATCTATCAAACACTCAATATATTCATGAATTCATTACAATTATA
Source organism: Flaveria trinervia (assembly GCA_025506515.1). NCBI lineage: Eukaryota > Viridiplantae > Streptophyta > Magnoliopsida > Asterales > Asteraceae > Flaveria > Flaveria trinervia. Next base: position 17,015,541 of record CM046451.1, read on the forward strand.
CCATCTCAAGCTCATAACAACATCTAGACATGATCAACAATGCCTAATCATCATAATCTAACAATCATCATGAACAAAAGTTTCCACTTTTGGCAAGATATGAACAACAACATTTATTCTAAGATTTCTAGCATTCATATCAACAATCTAGCATCTAACTATCATCATGAATACATCAAAAACATCAATCCATCACTAGATCATCATGTCATGAAAATAAAGTTACTATTATTAGTAACCTATGAACACCAACTTCAATTCATCAATTTCTTTCAAGATTAACGTATCCTAACATTCATACAACCTACTAATCATCATAAATTCATCAAACAATAATCAATCATCCATAATCTCATCAATTTCGAATTAGGGTTTGCCTAGAATCAAAGTTCATGATCAATCCCCTAAAAACATACAATTCATACATAATCAACGTTAAACAACATGTATTCAATCCAACTAACATCCTAACATCATCATTTATATCAATTTCGACTCCATGAAGATCCATAAGCAAATTAGGGTTCGGCCACCATAAGAATTTCACAAAAACCACCAAAACTAACCTTAATTCTTGCAAAGGAACACGATTTGATGTTGCTAACTTGTTGTAGTGCTTGAAACCAAACCAAAATCGCAGGTTCTTGCTTGTTATAGGCTGATTTCAAAGTGGGAAGGGGTTGGAAGGGAGGTTTGCGGCCGAAGGTGGGGGTAGGGCTAGGGTTTTTGTGTTTTATTTAATTTAATTCCATATTTACCATTTAAACCCTTGTATTTTGGTATTTTATAAAAACTAGGCTTTAAACTCTTTGTAAAGTGTTTTCAACTTATTAATATAAGGATATAAACTAATGATAATCATTATATATTTTATCTTTATAAAAACACAAGGCATACGAATAAACATGCACATTTTCGCGTTATGCGATTAATTTCCTAATTAACATTTAAAACATGCAACCACATAAACATAACACAATAATCACATAATCAATTAGATTATGATTAATTTAACATTGTTAATTATTATTAGGTCACCAACGTTAAACGGCAACTAGTGTGTGTTTACGACATGTGCATGCAAGACTTAACGGAACTAACGGAGTTTGATAACGGAAATTTACCGGATGTCACATTATCCCCATGTTGAAAGAATTTTCGTCCCGAACATTGCGTTACATGGTGAGAGTGTTCCATCACTGGTCTACTGCAGTGGCACACAAAAATCGAAATCGAGTGAGTTTTGGATGAGTTGTCACATCATCCCATGTTGAAAGAATTTCATCCCGAAATTTAAATCAATACCTTCGTCTGCTGGCATCGTCTTTTCGAATAGTTGAGGGTACTTAAGCTTCATTTGATCTTCTCGTTCCCATGTGAATTCCAGTCCACGTCGCGAATTCCAATGGATTTTGACAATGGGTATCTTGCTTTGCTTAAGTGTTTTCACCTCACGGTCAATCACCTCGACTGGTTCTTCAATAAAACGCAATTGTTCATCCACTTGAACTTCTTCTAGTGGTACGACCATTGTTTCATCAATTATGCACTTCTTTAGGTTTGATACATGAAATACATCATAGATTCCACTTAGCGAATTAGGTAGGGCTAGTCGATAGGCCACTGGACCTATTCTTTCCACTATTTCAAATGGTCCAACGTACCTCGGATTTAGTTTCCCTCGCTTACCAAACCGAACTATGCCTTGTTGGACCAAAAGAACCAATGAGCCGGATCAGAAAAACCTTTAAGTCCCACAGACGTCACAACAACTACTGAAGACCACAACAGCTGAAGATAACAGCTGATTACAAAGTCTGAAGAAAAGTGCTGAAGACAAAGTCTGAAGACAAGTGCTGAAGACAAAGTCTGAAGACAAGTGCTGAAGACAAAGTCTGAAGGCACAAGTGCTGAAGACAAAGTCCGAAAACACAAGTGCTGAAGACCAAAGTATCAGACGTTGTCACAACAGCTGAAGAGGTCTTCTTCAGTAGTTGTGATGGTTTACCTTTCAGTAGTTTTATGTTTTATCTGTTCAGTAGTTTGACACAACAGCTGAAGAATCCTTCTTCAGTTGTTGTGCTCATCAGTAGTTTTATGTTTTTCAGTAGTTTTGTAAAACGACTGAAGAGCGTGTTCTTCAATCGTTGTAGTTTCAGTAGTTTCTTATAGTAGTTTCATATTTTGTACTTAGCACTCTGATATGTTCTCAGTAGTTGTGAACATTTTAGTAGTTTGTTAAGAGTTAGTTATTTTTGTAATAGATCTGCCAGTTGTCACTTTCCCGTGATAACAGCAGCGATTGCACTCTATATAAGGAGTGTCAACCTATTGTAATTAGAGAATGATTTGATCAGAAATATTTGATATTATAGAAACATTCCTTGTTACAGAAATATATTCTCTCGTTATAACCGTATTTGTTCTTAATGCATACGAGTATCAAATTCTTGCTACAATTTGTCTAATTCTTGTTCTTATTCCGCTGCATTACGCTCTAATACATCAAACTTGTGATCACTGATCCTGACAAATGGTATCAGAGCTGGTTAATCATTGATCGATCTAATAATTGATCATTGAAACTGCTATTCAAGATACAAGTTTGATTGAATTAGCATTTTTTTTACAAGAAACGGTTATAGAGATTGAATTTTCTGTGTTTCTGGTCATTCATCCTGAGATTTTCTCTTGGTTTTCATTGAGTCTGTTGTGGTCTATGTAAAAACGTTTAAAAGCTTGAATTAAATTGTATTTGGACTGAAAATGACTACTCCTTCCAATGATCCTCACAATACTGGTTCCTCAACCAAGCCTCCAATGCTGGTTAGGAATGAGTATAACATATGGCAACGACGAATGCTCCATCACCTGTCTGTTAACAGCGCAGGTTGTTGGACATCAGTGGTACATGGTCCACACAAGCCTATGGTGAATAACCCGGAAACCAATCAAATGGTTCTGAAGAGGAAGGAGCAATACTCAGATGAGGATAAGAAATTGTTTGAGATTGATGCAAAAGCCCATGGAATTCTGGCCATGGCACTGCCCAATGAAATCTATTCTGGGCTAATGCATCATGAAACTGCCCTTGACCTCTGGAATGCCTTGAAAGAACAATTTGGAGGAACAGATGAGGTCTTGGCAAATAATAGAGAAATCCTTGCCCAACAATATGAGACATTCTCTCATAGAAAGGGTGAGACACTGACTCAACAGTTTGAGCGGTTCTCTTGTTTGATCTCTGAATTAAAATGGTCAAACTTGAGTACACCAATATCCAGATGAATAACAGATTTCTCAAATCACTGCCTGAGAGATGGGACACATATACTATTTTCCTACGCTCTAGTGCAAATTTGGACAAACTATCTCTCACCCAACTCCATGGGAAATTGCTCACATTTGAGAGAGAGATAGAACAGAAACGAAAACTGTCTTCATCTGGAAAGCTCACTGAAGACTTTGTACCAGGCAACACTGCCTTGGTTGGTCATGAGTTAGAATATGCTTCATCTGAATGCCAGTATGATGAGCATATTGATGTCTCCTCAAACACTTCTGATTCTGCGTTTGTGAGTGTTGATAGTCAGTTTACTGGGTGTAATAATGACAATCTATGCTTCATCATGGATGATCTCAAGGGGATTTCTAATGATGACTTAGAAGAGATGGATATTTTGAGCCAAATGGCCTTGATAAATATCAGATCTCAGAAGTTCTACAAAAGAACTGGAAGAAAGTTCCCAGGACTCTCTAGCAAAACCAAAGTTGGTTTTGACAAGAGTAAGTTGAAGTGTCACAAATGCCACAGGCTTGGACACTTTGCTAGAGAATGCAGATCATCTGGATCTAATTCCTCTGCACCTTTTGTGACTTTCCCTGGCAATAGTCAACAACACAGAGGGCAACATCCTGTCAATTCTAGTCATCATTCTCAACCACAATCTCCTGCATATTGTGTTCCTCAGGGTCAAATGCCATATCCTTACCCTTGTTATTACATGCCACAGTCAAATCAAGTTCAAGTTCCTATAGTACCACAACCTCATGCACTACCAGAACCTCAACCATCTCAATCTCATCAACCTCCTCAACCTCAACAACACAGCTTCTTCACCCCTGGAGTTGTTGACTGGAGCAGTTTACCGGATGACATGTCTGGTCATGAACAACTGTTCACAGGTGCTGGTCAACATAGTGGTGACAGTCCTTTTGGGAATCTGGCTCTCATGGCCCTGGAGTCTACTGAGGGTTCCTACTCAAATGCATCATCTTCACAGGTAACTCAGGTATCTTCAGAGGCTAAAGCCAAGTTATGTTCTGAATCATGCATTGCTACCTTTGTCTCTATTAGAGAGGCAAATGTAGCATTAATAAATCAAAAACTTGAGTTTGAGAAAACCATTTCCAAAAGAAAAGTTGAGTTTGAGTCTGCTCTTAATAGTAAAAATGATGAGATTTATAAGCTTAAATTCCAATTAAATGATGAAAAGACCAAGCTAGAGGTTATTCTGGAAGACCAGAGAAGTCTCAAAGAAACCCTTGCAGTTACCCAGGTAGAGTGTGATCGATGGGTACAATCATGCAAAGGTTTTGAAATGCTTCTTAGTAAGCAATCTGCTTCCAATGTGAAGTTTGGTATTGGTTATAATCACACTGCTCCTCCTACAGATTTTGCTTCAAGAGCAGAAGTGAAATCTGATGGAGAAAGCAATAACCAATCCATCTCATCATGTGATTCACTTTTTGATAGAGCATCATCAAAAGTTGAAGTCAGCACTAAGCCCTCTCAGAACCCATCAGCTGATGTTGATGGTTCCACTGCTGACACTCACATGATCAAAGAGATGATCAACTCAGGAGCTATTTCTGGAAGTCCTGAAAGGACTGGAGAGCAGATTTAACACCTGAAGTTCAAACTCCAACTACTGTCAGCACTAAAGAGAAGAAAACTGTTAGTAGAAAGAGTTTGAAGACTACTAAAGAGGAAGTCAAGAAAGCAAATAATGCTTCCAAAGTACTGAAGAGCAAGTCTTCAGTAGTTTCATTCTCTTTAGTTGATGATCAACATAAGATGAAGAAGAAACCATGTGAAGTATGTGGTTTGTTCAATCATCTTACAGATGATTGTTGGTACAAAAGGGGATCCAAACTCAAACATAAAGAGGAAGTAAAGAGAAAATGGTTAAAATGAAAACTGAGTTTGAAGCCACATTTGTACCAGCAACATCAATCTTGTAACCCTTAAGTCCAAAAAGAAATCCAAAAAGGAAGGGGTTAAACAGGTAACAGCTGAGATTGCTCAAAAGAAGAAGGTGCAACATAGGAACTTATCAAACTCCAATGCCAATATGTCTGAAGAGCTGAAAGCCTTATCACAAAATCAGACACAGCTGGTTATGATGGTTCAACATCTATTGGGAAGAGTTAACCAATTAGATGTTCCTATGTTGAAACCACAGAAAAGGAGGTCCAAGCCAAAGGATTCCTTTTCTTCACCAGTTTCTTCCTCTCAGGCTGTTGTTTCCAACAAACATGTTTGTTTACCATCTGTTGATGAGAACAGGCCCAAAACCAAAAAGGTTTGGGTCTCAAAATCTAACTAATTTGTTGTATTTTGCAGGGTTCTTCAACATACCTCAGAGGCATCTGGTATGTAGACAGTGGAGGATCCATGCATATGACAGGAAACAGATTACTTCTTAATGACTACTCTCAGGAAGGAAGGGGTTTGTGTCATTTGGCAATGATGCAAAGGGTTACATCATCGGCAAAGGCTTTGTTTCCAATGGGGAAATAAAGTTTGATGATGTTAACCATGTGGAAAATCTCAAGTACAACCTCTTGAGTGTCAGTCAAATGTGTGACAAAGGCCATGTTGTTCTTTTCACCAGTCAGAACTGTCGGATTCTGTCATCCAAAGTTCTAAGTTTGATTGATAAGGTGTTGGATGAACACACTCTCCTAAAGGCCAACAGGACAGGAAGAGTTATGCCTTAGATCTTTCCAAGAAAATAGATCTCAAAGGTCATCCTTGCCTATTTTCCAAGGCTTCCCCTCAAGAATCTATTCTATGGCATAGAAGGCTGGGTCATATTAATCTCAAAAACATAAATCAGCTGATAAACCATGGTTTAGTAAGGGGACTTCCTATGAAGGAGTTCAAGTGTGAAGATAACTGCACTGCTTGTTTAAAAGGAAAACAACACAAAGCTTCATTTCCCTCCATAGAAGAACCTAAGTCCACTGCCTGCTTACAGCTTCTTCACATGGATCTCTTTGGTCCTGTGAGAGTGATGAGTATGGCTAAGAAGAAATACTGTCTGGTAATTGTGGATGATTACTCCAGATTTGTATGGACTTTCTTCTTGCATTCAAAGGATGAGGCTGCGCAGTCCATTATGAACTTTGTGTACACGTTGAGAAGCAGTTTTCCCTACCAGTTAAGTGTGTGAGGAGTGACAATGGTACTGAATTCAGAAACCACACACTTGATGAGTTTTACTTATCAAAGGGAATCAAGAGGCAGTATAGCATCCCAAGAACTCCTGAGCAAAATGGAGTAGTGGAGAGAAAGAACAGGACCCTTATTGAAGCTGCAAGGTCCATGTTGGCTGATTCTGGACTGCCAATGACTTTTTGGGCTGAAGCTATCAATACAGCTTGCTATGTACAGAATAGAGTTCTAGTAAATTAGAGGTGATGAAGACTCCATATGAAGTTCTTCATCATTTGGCCCCTCTAATTTCATTCTTCAGAGCATTTGGGTGTCCTTGTTTCATTCTCAACACACGGGATCAACTCCAAAAATTTGATCCTAAAGTGGATGCAGGGTACTTTGTTGGTTATTCATCAACTTTCAAAGCATACAGAGTCTTCAACTGTAGAAAAAAATGGTTGAAGAGACTCTACATGTTAAGTTTAATGAATCTCCAAAGACAAGATTACACAAAGCCCTATGGAGATATTTGATTTGGACATACTACAATATGTTCCTTATCAAACTCCTACTGTTGCCCCTGTCAACAGTTCACCACCTAGTGGTTCTGCTGGTGCTAATGATGATGATGATAGCAGTACTCACCTCTTCAGGTTTAGTGATCAACTGCCTGATTCAGCTAGACCTGATGGTCCTGTAGCTCCAGTAGCACCATCCACAACAAATGCTAATGAGATTTCTTCAAATTCAACTTCCTTTGAATTACCATCCACTGATTGGTTTCAAGGAAATGATTCACCATCACCATCTGTTGCTGCTGAGCCTGCTACAAACACTTGCACAGATCTCATTGTGTATCAAGATCTGAAGATCACCCTATGTCTCAAATCATTGGTGATATCACTGCTGGCGTATCAACAGAAGTCAATTGTCAAATTTCTGCTTCTATGCTCTCTTTATCAGTCAGCAAGAGCCAAAGAATTATCACATTGCTTTAAAGGACAATGGATGGGTTGATGCCATGCAGCTTGAGATTCTTCAGTTCAAGAAACAACAGTGTGGGAACTGGTTCCTCTACCTCCAGGTAAGTGTGCAATAGGCACTAATGGGTGTTTAGGAACAAAACTGATGAAAATGGGCTTATTGTTAAGAACAAGGCCAGACTGGTTGTTCAGGGGTTTGCACAAGAAGAAGGTATTGATTATGATGAAACCTTTACCCCTGTAGGCAGACTGGAAGCAATTCGATTGTTTTTAGCTTATGCTGCTTATCAAAACCTTAAAGTTTTTCAAATGGATGTCAAAAGTGCATTTTTGTATTGGAAAATTAAAGAAGAGGTTTATGTATGTCAACCACCAGGCTTTGAGGACAATAAACATCCTAATTGGGTGTATAAGCTTGATAAGGCTCTTTATGGGTTGAAACAAGCTCCTAGAGCCTGGTATGAGACATTATCAAACTTTCTTCTGGAAAATAATTTCACTAGAGGCTCCATAGATAAGACTTTATTCATTAAGAAAGCTGGGCAGCATAATCTACTTGTTCAAATTTATGTAGATGATATTATTTTTGCATCCTCTGATCCACAGTTGTGTGATGCCTTTACAAAGTTGATGCAACAGAAGTTTGAAATGAGTGCCATGGGAGAATTACAGTTCTTTCTGGGTTTGAAAATCAGAGATTGGCAGACTATCATCCTCATCATCATCATCTTCTTCTTCTATCCTCAACACCCTTCTCTTCCTCTTGGGTGCATCATTGGTAGTGGTTTGAGTAGGTTTCTTGGGTAAAGGAGTTGGTTTTGAGGGTTGTGAAGTTGGTTTTTTTGGTGTGGGAGATTGTACAGGTTGCTCTAGCATCTTGGTTGTGAGTGAAGCTTTGGATAACTTTGCCATATCAGACCTTTTCCAGCACCAGCTTCATCAAGAGCTTCTATGATCAATCCTTTGTTAAATACTTCAGAAGAACAGATTCTGGTGGTTATCTCCAAAATACTGTCTCTGGACCATGACTTGACTTTAATGATTGATCTTCCCAAATGTTTTGATATGAATTTTGTCATAGCTTCCAGCCTTTCCCTTTCTTTCTCACTGCAACTTGCCCATCTATGTTCAATCTCTTGAATCTCTAGCCTTCTGATTTTAGAGTCAAGTTTGGTTGTGTCAAAACCTTGTCAGAAGAGTTGATCAATGATTTTATCCATAGATCTGCTATGTTGCTCATCAGCTTCTTTGATCAGTTCTTCTAACTTTTTCTCATCTTCAATCTGTTCAGCATTCTTCTTTCTCTTGTATGTGATCATCTTCTTTTCTTTCTTCTCTTTTTCTTTTTCCTCTTCAACTCTCTTTCTTTTGTCTACTTTCATTGACTTAGACTCCCCCTTTTTGGTTGCATTGGGTTCAGGGGTTTGAATGTCAAATCTCTTAGAAACAGCAACATCAACTAAGTTTGAAGATTTGAGGAAAGCCTCTCATCAATGGCTTGATGCACAATGTTAGTGATGATGGAAGTGATGAGAGGTAAGGAGGATTGAAAGGCAGCAACCATGTGCTCAGAGGGGTTCTGTCCCTAAGAAATGGTGCCTGAATCAGAGGCTGGTGGCATTGTTGTTGGGAGTGGCTCAGTGTTTGGGAGCTTCAGAAGAAGCTACCATCTGTGGGTGAATTCGGGCAGATGGACTTGATTCTTGTGACATTTTGGCAAGCAGTTCTTGTAGTCTGCAAACCTCAGCCTCAAGAATGGTGTTGTGGGCTAGAACATCAAAGAAAAAGCCTAGGTCATCATCAGTCTTTGCTGGATCATCTAACCTCCTGACTAAATCAAGATGAACATGTGCTGAGTGTAGATCAGTATTCACATGTGCCCTTATTTCTTGGAACTGGGGACTTCGTGCCTCAGGATTATGTCCTTCATTGGCAGTTGCCTCTGGTGAGGTCTTAGAAATGATACCACCTTCATCCTGGTCATGTGCTGAATCAGGAGAAGAGGCAACCTCACCAGATGTTCGAATCTCCTCCTTTACACAGGGAGATTGAACTCTGTAATCCCTGTGCTGTGGGTTATCAGCCACATTATAATCCTCTCCCTCAACTGTTGAGGTTTTTCCAGTGGTAATAGGTTTCTGGGGAGGGTTAGAGGAATGTAGTTGAGTCAGCACTTGTGTAATAACCATAGTTTGGCTTGTAGGGGTGGCTTCAGTGGGAGATAAGGGTGAAGAAGATTGCACCTGGGGTGAATGGTGCTCTTCAATGGCAATCTTCTCAAGTGAGAGAGATTCCAGTAATGTGGTTTTCCCATTTTTGGTTGCATCAGGATCCTGTTGAGAGGATACCTGAGCGGTTTCAGCTGGTAGAGTCATGGAAACTACAGGGGGATTACTACCCATAGTTTCATCCTGCCTTTGTGTTGTAGGGGCATCATCAGGGGACTCAACTCCCTGAGTAGCCTTTTTGGTTTGTTTGGATTGTGGTTTGGAGGGGACTTTGGATCTGGAGGATGAGGCTGTGGGTTCCTTCTGCTTGGGTTTTAGCAGTTTGGCAGCCTCTTTGAGTTGTGGGTCAGAATTGTGCCTGGAGTATACCTCAGGTAAAACTACCACAGCAGGGACTCCAAGGCCAACAGGGCCATCAGATTTTAATTGATTGATGATTATGGCCATAAGAAACCTTGGATATAATATCCATCTGTTAGCCACAGGTTTCATTGCCAGATCTTTTAATTCCAAAAATATAATTTCAGAAAAATTTAAGCTTTGGCGTTCAAGGATAGAATACAGTACCTGCTGCCACCTGGATGACATTTGATCCCATGAAGAGGATTGGGGCAAGGCAGACATTGATCATATGAAAGATTAGGCGTTCAACATCATGGAAGTGCTTCTTTAGAATGGTGGTAGCACTTAGGTCCCCCTCATACCCATGGTGATGAATGATAGATCAGTGATGCCCTTCGGGTATTTGGTGACGAAGGTGGCATCATTCAGATCTAGGGTTTGGCAAATGATAGCAGGAGTGACGACCACCTTCTTCTGGTTTACAAACAACTGGAGAGTGATCGCGACATCATTCTCACCAGTATGGATAGTGACATTTGTCCAGAATTGGCGAAGGGTATCGGATAGATGGTTGGATTTAGAAGAAAAGCAGTTTGATACGGGGAATCAACCATCAGATCAATGGCAGCATCAAATTTAGTCCAAAGGGCGATTTTGTGAAGTAGGCAACACAGTTGTGTCGTGGTTTGATTTGCATGGTCGCCATTAATGGAAGATGAACGTTCGGAAAACGACTTATGAAAAGTTTGAAGTTAGGGTTAGGTATTTATAGGTTATGAAACGGCTGGAAGAAAACAACTGAAAGTTTTGGTGTTAGTCATCAGTTGTTAGAAAACGACTGAAGACATGGTTTTAACTTTCAGATGTTGTAAACAACTGAAGACTTGGTGTTAGTCATCAGTAGTTTGAAACTACTAAAGACTTGGTTTTGGCTTCAGTTGTATTGAAATGAAACAGCAGTTGTTTGAAACAATTGAAGAGTAAAATTCCTCATCAGTTGTTGTCGTCAATTCACAGATCTCAATTGTTTCATTGACCTTAACACTTACTCAGCAAACTATCTGATTTTCAGATGTTTCATTGGTTATCAGTACTTATCTGTTAAAACAGACATCAGTAGTTGTAACCACATCAGTAGTTGTAACTACATCAGTACTTTTCAACAAATAAGTACTTCAGTACTTTTAAGTAATTTAGTCTTCAGTAGTTATGAAACTACTGAAGATAAAATAACTTATCAGTACTTATTTTAGACAGTTGTATACTAATGCTCATCAGTACTTATGAACTGAGATCATCAGTAGTTGTCAAATCATTCAAGCTGCAACATACCAAGCCTTAGCACTAGATTTTGGAAAGTTGCACTGTCCAAAGGCTTAGTAAATATATCTGCAAGCTCATCATCACTAGGAACAAACTTTGGATCAATCAGACCTTTTTCATAACAATCCCTGATAAAATGATGTATGATCTCAATATTTTTGGTCCTAGAATACTAGACAGGATTCTTAATAATACAAAGAGCTGAAGCACTGTCCATCAGTAAAGGAGTCTTAGTCTCTGTAATGTCATAATCCAGTAATTGATTCTAAAGCCAGAGTACCTGAGATGTACAACTTGCAGCAGCAATGTACTCTGCTTCAGCAGTGGATGTAGCAACTGAAGTTTGTTTCTTACTCTGCCAAGAAACTAAACAATTGCATAGAAATTGGCATCCACCAGAGGTTGATTTTCTAGTTAATTTACACCCTGCATAGTCACTATCAGAGAAAGCAACTAATTTGCAAGAGTGCCCAGTGGAATACCAAAGTCCTAGAGATTGAGTTCCTTGCAAATGTCTAAAGATCCTTTTGACTACAACCATATGGGATACTTTAGGTGCAGCCTGAAATCTAGCATAAACACAAGTTGCAAACATAATGTCTGGTCTAGAAGCTGTAAGGTACATCAAGGAACCAATCATACATCTGTAAAGAGTTTTATCAACTGCTTTACCTTTCTGATCAGTATCTAGTTGTGTGGTGCTGCACATGGGAGTAGAATAGGGCTTACAGTTTTGTAAATCAAATTTTTTCAACAAATCCTTTATATATTTTGACTGATGAATGAAGGTTCCATCAGTAATTTTTTTGATTTGCAAACCCAGAAAGAACTGTAATTCTCCCATGGCACTCATTTCAAACTTTTGTTGCATCAACTTAGTAAAGGCATCACACAACTGTGGATCAAAGGATGCAAAAATAATATCATCTACATAAATTTGAACAAGGAGCTTATGCATGCCTACTTTCTTTATGAACAAAGTTTTATCTATGGAGCCTCTAGTGAAATTATTTTGAAGAAGAAAGTTAGATAGTGTTTCATACCAGGCTCTAGGAGCTTGTTTTAACCCATAAAGAGCCTTATCAAGCTTATACACCCAATCTGGATGTTTATGATCTTCAAAACCCGATGGTTGTCACAAATAAACTTCTTCTTTTATTTTACCATATAAGAATGCACTTTTGACATCCATTTGAAAAACTTTAAGATTATGGAAATCAGCATAAGCTAAGAACAATCTGATTGCCTCCAGTCTGGCTACAGGGGCAAAGGTTTCATCATAATCAATACCTTCTTCTTGTGAAAACCCCTGTACAACCAGTCTGGCCTTGTTCTTGACAATTTGACCTTTTTCATCAGTTTTATTCCTAAACACCCATTTAGTGCCTATTGCACACTTACCTTGGGGTAGAGGAACCAGTTCCCACACTTGCTGCTTTTGAAACTGAAGAAGCTCAAGTTGCATGGCTTCAACCCATCCATTATCTCTTAATGCAATATGATAGTTCTTTGGCTCTTGCTGATTGATGAAGAGAGCATAAAAGCAGAAATTGGACAATTGACTTCTAGTTGAGACACTAGCATTGATGTCACCAATGATCTAAGACATGGAGTGATTCTTCAGTTCTTGGTACTCAATAAGATCTGTGCAAGTGTTTGTAGGTGATTCAGTAGGAACAGATGTTGATCCAGACTCTTGAAACCTAGAATGAGATGGCAATTCGAATGAACTAGAGGAATCAGAGATCTCATCATCATTTTTGTGGATGGAACTGCTGAAGCTACAGGAACATCAAGGTTAGTAGACTTAGGCAGGTGATCACTAAACCTTGCATTTGTATCACTAGATGAATGACTAGTTGCAGGAGATGATAAATTCACAGAATCTACAATAGCTGGAGGCCGATAAGGAACATATTGCAGTATGTCCAAATCAAATAACTCCACAAGGTTTTGTGGGATTTTCTCCTTTGGAGATTCATTAAACTTTACATGCAAGGTTTCTTCAACTATCTTTGTTCTGCAATTAAAAACTCTGTATGCCTTGCAAGTAGATGAATACCCAACAAAGTACCCTGCATCCACCTTTGATTCAAACTTCTGAAGTGGATCCTTTGTGTTAAGAATATAACAGGGACACCCAAATGCTCTAAAAAAGGAAATCAGAGGGGCCAAATGATGTAACACTTCATAAGGAGTCTTCATCAATCTCTGATTTACTAACACTCTATTTTGCACATAGCAAGCTGTGTTGACAGCTTCAGCCCAAAAGGTTAGTGGCAAACCAGAATCAACCAACATTGACCTTGCGGCTTCAATAAGGGTCCTGTTCTTTCTCTCCACCACTCCATTTTGTTCAGGAGTTCTTAGAATGCTATACTGCCTCTTGATTCCCTTAGATAAATAGAATTCATCAAGTGTGTGGCTTCTAAATTCTATGCCATTATCACTCCTCACACACTTGACTGGAAGGGAGTATTGCTTTTCCACATACAACACAAAGTAGATGATGATTTGACCAGCCTCATCTTTTGAATGTAAGAAGAAGGTCCATACAAATCTGGAATAATCATCCATAATTACCAGACAGTTTTTTTTCTTTGCCATGCTCATCACTCTTACTGGACCAAAAAGATCCATATGCAGTAATTGCAAGCAGGCATTGGACTTTGGTTCTTCTATTTGAGGGAATGATACTTTGTGTTGCTTTCCTTTTAAACAAGCAGAACAGTTGTCATCACATTTGAACTCTTTTAATGTCAGACCTCTCACTAAACCATGATGGATAAGCTGGTTTATGTTTTTAAGATTCACATGACCAAGCCTTCTGTGCCATAGTTCAGATTCTTGAGGAGAGGCCTTGGAGAACATACATGGATGGCCTTTTAGATCAATTTTCTTTGATAAGTCTAAGGCATATACTCTTCCAATCCTGTTAGCCTTCAGGAGAGTATATTCATCCAATATCTTGTCAATCATTCTCAAAACATTGGAAGACAGAATCCGACAGTTCTGACTGGTGAAAAGTGCAACATGCCCTTTATCACACATTTGACTGACACTCAACAAGTTGTACTTGAGATTCTCCACATGGTTAACAGCATCAAATCTTATCTCACCATTTGACACAAAGCCTTTGCCGATGATGTAACCCTTAGCATCATTACCAAAAGATACAAATCCCTTCTTTCCTTGAGAGTAGTCATGAAGAAGAGAACTGCTCCCTGTCATATGCATAGATCCTCCACTGTCCACATATCAGATGCTTCTATGGCATGCTGAAGAACGCTGCATTTGTCATAACAAACTAGTTAGCTTTTGAGACCCAACCATTTTGGTTTTGGGTCTGTTCTCATCAACAGATTTTATACTAACTGATTTGTCATGATTAACAGCCTTTGAAGATGGAGATGGTGCTGAAAAGGATTCCTCTGATTTTGGCTTAGTTTTTCTTTTCAGTGGTTTAATCATAGGTACATCTATTTGGTTAACTCTTCCCAACAGATGTTGAACCATCATAACAAGTTGTGTCTGATTGGTTGTTAAAGCCTTCAGTTTAGCAGACACAACGGTACTTGTTTTTGATTGGTTCCTGTGACTCACCATGTCCTCCCTTTTGAAAGACACAGACTTAGTCTGGTGTTTTGATATTCCATGAGAAATATTTTCAGCTGTTTTATGATAAATCCCTTCCTTCTTTTTAGATTTTTGTAAGAACTTTGGGTTATCAGATTGAGATGATTATGGCACAAACTTAGTTTCAAATTCATCTTTCATTTTATTAATTTTCTTTTTAATGATTTTATCTTTGTTGTATTGGGAACCCTTTCTGTACCAACATTCATCAGTGAGATGATTGAATAGACCACATATTTCACATGGCTTTTTCTTCATCTTCTGTTGTTCAACTGCTGAAGAAGATGAAACTACTGAAGGTGTGTTCTTCAGTACTTTCTTCCACTCAGTACTTATGTTAAGTACTGAAGGATTTGTAACAACTGAAGATTTGTTCTTTAGAAGTTTTCTATCAGTACTTTTGGATTTCCTGATAGACTCTTCAGCAGTTGTCCAACCATGTTTGTTTTCATTTGGTTTGAAATGCTCTTCAGGTGTTGTTACTTGCCCTTTAGTACTTTGAATACTTTATGCACAACACCTGAAGTGCTCAGCTTTTCTTTGATCATGTGTTTATCAGCAGTGAGACCATCAGCAGATTGATTAGCTGAGGTACTAATACTGACTTAATCCTCTGATTTTGGATTATCACTTGAGGATGAGACACATGATGATGTGGTTTGGGAATTGCTTTCACCTTTAGATTTTACTTCTGTCTTGGGAGTAAAATCTGTAGGAGGTACAGTGTGATTATACCCAATCCTAAACTTCACATTTGAAGCTGTTTGCTTACTGAGAAGCATTTCAAACCCCTTACAGGATGTTACCTAGCATTCACACTCTACTTGAGTAGCTGCAAGTGTTTCTTTGAGATTCTTATGATTCTCTAAAATGACCTCTACCTTTGCCTTTTCATCAGTGATTTGGCATTTTAATTTGTAAATCTCATCATCTTTTTCCATTAAGACAGACTCAAACTCAGCTTTTATTTTGGAAATCACTTTTTCTAGGTCAAGATTTTGATTAACTAAAGCTACATTTGCTTCTCTAATTAAGATAAAAGCAGCTATGCATGACTCAGAATACAACTTGGCCTTAGCCTCAAAAGATACATGTGGTACATGTGATGATGATGCATTTGAGCATGAACCATCAGTAGACTCCATGGCCATAAGAGCAAGATTTCCAAAAGGATTTTCACCACCATGTTGACCAGCACCAGAAAACACTTGTTCAGAATAACCAGAAAGATCATCTGGTAAGCTACTCCAGTCAACAACTCCAGGTGTGAAAAAGCTTTGATATGATTGAGATTGAGATTGTTGATTTGAGTGAGATGGATGAGGCTCAGGTAGGGCATGTGGTTGTTGAGCTATGGGTACTGGAACCTGATTGGACTAAGGCATGTAAAAACATGGATAAGGATATGGCATTTGACCTTGAGGGACAAAATATGCAGGAGATGATTGAATTTGTGAATGATGACCAGAACTGGTAGAATGTTGCCCTTTGTTTTGTGAGCTATTGCATGGAAAGATCACAAAGGGTGCAGAAGAGTTAGATCCAGATGATCTACACTCTCTTGCAAAATGTCCAAGTCTATGGCACTTGTGACACCTCAACTTGCTCTTGTCAAAACCAACTTTGGTTTTTCTAGAGAGACCAGGAAATTTTCTACCTATCCTTTTGTAAAATTTTTGAGATCTGATATTGATTAATGCCATTTGGCTCAAAATATCCATATCTTCCAGATCATCATCAACAATTCCTTTCAAATCATCCATCAAAAAGCACAATTATCACTACTACACCCTGAATTACTATCAACACCAACAAAAGTAGGATCTCCACTGTTTGAAGAGAAATCTATATGCTCATCATAAGAGCTTTCTGATGCAGCATATTCTGACTCATGACCGACCAGAGCAGTATTCCCTGGTACAAAATCATCAGTGAGCTTCACAGATGAAGCCAGTTTCCTTTTCTGTTCTATCTCTCTTTTAAATGTTAACAGTTTCCCATGAAGTTGGGTGAGAGATAGATTGTCCAGATTTGCACTGGAGCGTAGGACAATAGTATATGTGTCCCATCTCTCAGGCAGGGATCTGAGGAATCTATTGTTCATCTGACTGTTTGTATATTCATGTTTAACCATTTTCAACTTAGATATCAAACAGGAAAATCGCTCAACTGTTGAGTCAGTGACTTACCCTTTCTATGAGAGAATGTCTCATATTGATGGGCAAGGATTTCTCTATTGTTTGCCAAGACCTCATCAGTTCCTCCAAATTGTTCTTTCAGAGCAACCCAGAGATCATGAGCAGTTTCATGATGCATAAGTCCAGAATAGATTTCATTAGGCGGTGCCATGGCTAGAATTCCATGGGCTTTAGCATCAATTTCAAACAGGTTCAGATCTTCATCTGAGTATTGCTCTTTCTTCTTCGGAACCATCTCATTGGTTTCCGGATTACTCACCATAGGCTTATATGGTCCATGAACCACAGATTTCCAACAAGTTGAATTGTTGATAGACAGGTGATGGAGCATTCGGCGTTGCCATGTGTTATACTCACTCCTAACAAGCATCGGAGGCTTTGTTGAGGAGCTAGTATTGTGAGGATCATTGATTGATGTAGCCATTTTCACTAATTCAAACAGGTTCAATGAAATTTTAACAGATCTAGCTCAAAACTCAACAACACAGTTTGAAACAAGACGAATCTCAAATTAATTCACCGGAAGCAACAGAAAATCAAACTCTATAACCAATTCTTGCAAATTTGCTAATTCGATCAAACTTAGATATCAAAAGAGTAGTTTCAATGATCAATTGTTAATCGATCAATGATTAACCATGCTCTGATACCATTTGAAAGGATCGGGATCTAGTTTGATTAATTAGATTAAGATTTGCAGCGGAATAGCACAAGAATTAGACGAAATTTAAGCAAGAATAATATGAATATTCAATCAAACAGTGATGGTTATAGAGAGAGAAAGTTTTCTGCAGATAATCAGGCTTTGAAGATCCTTGATGTCATTCTCTGGCAGACTCACCACTGAAAATACATCATGGAAGTATTCAACTCTTCCAGATGTTCTTTTATTAATAGCACAATCCTAGTTTGGATCATATTTCTAGGCCATGATCATGTTTTCTTCCATAGAACTAGGAGTTGTGAGGTGGTCTATTAGTTGTATTAGAGTGGATTTCTGTTCATTTATCTCCCTCACTATAGTCCCAAGTGGCCATACTTTGCCCGGTATTACTTCTTTTGGCTCTTTGATCAATTTGTCCTTCCCTTTGTGCTGATCTTTAGGTTCAACTATTATAGGTTCAACAGGAAGTTTGCTTTGTTGCTCATAAGATGGATGTGGAGCTTCAGTTCTGAATTTTACTCCAGTATCCAGCTCAACTTTCATCATATGCTCCATCATCCTTCTAAGTTCTCCTACTGACCTTCCCTTAAGCTTATGTGGTTTGTAGTTATGGCCTTGTAACCAGCAAGTCATGTTGTATTTACTTAGCTTAGCTGTGTCACAATGTCCCAACTCCTTCTTTATCTTCTGGATGGATTGAAAGGTGCTGAAGGCTTCATAGTCAAAATCTGGTATCATAAAGCATGCAAGCTCAAACTCTTTCAACAGATTCTTCATCTCAGTCATGTTTAGCCTCTCAACCATGTCATAAGGGAAACCATGGTTTATGAGTGTCATGAACATGGTTGAGTCAGGCCTCTCTTCTAATATATCTTTTGAAGACAGGAGATCATCAGCCTTTGAGACTTTCTGATCTGTTGGAGAGTCTTCCTTGATAAGCTCTTTCTACTCTTTATCACTATCATCATCCTAGTGAGAGATAGACTTCACAGTAGATAAATTTACTGAAGGTGTGTGTTCAAGAGATGTGAGCTTTTGTTTCTTGGAAGAACTTTCATCAGTTGCCATCTTCTTCTCTGCAGCACCAAGATACTTTCTCTTCCTTGAGTACTGAATTAACTCTTTTGATGCCTTAGCAGATTGTTTTGTTTGAATAGTTAAAACATCAGCATTTGACTCTAATGCACAGATCTTCATTTTGAGCTGCTCAATCTCTTCTTCTTTTCTCTTTATCATATTTGATTGAGTAGAAATAGAGTTATTTGCTTGTTCAAGCTTCATCATCACCCTTTCTTTTTCTTCCTTTTCAGCTTCTGCTGACTCTTTAAGCTCAGACTCCTTATCAAGTAGAGCATCAATGACTTCATTGTTGCATTGAGCATCTTCTCTCAGCCTTTTTATTCTAGCTTCTTGTTTCATCAACTCTTCATCTTTTTCTCTGATCACTCCCTTCAACTCCTGTATTCTTTGCTTTCTTTTATCTGATTTTAGCACTAGCTTGTTGTACTCAGCAACCAGATAACTCTTGCTGATAGGGATATCAGCATCACTTAGATCCTCTTCATTGTATGCTATCACATCAACATGGTTTGCTTCTTCTTCTCCTTCCTGATGTTGAGAAGCAATCTCATCATCTTTTACTTCTTTATGGGCTTCACCTGCTGAGCTTGAACTGATTTCAATAGCTTGAACTTTCGGTTCTTGATGTGATTGTTGTTGTTGCTGATGATCAGTGACTGGATGTGTGTTCTCTAGATGAACGGGAACGTTGAGCATGGATCTTAGGATTCATATTGATAATAACAAGACTTGAATGATTAGATGCTAAAATATAATAATGATGAACATGATGAAGAACACAAACATTATTAATGTTTGATGTTTATTGATATATTGTTAAAATCATCATCCATGAAGGATGATGATATGATGTTTGTTGGTGATGGAATAAATTCACCCTAACAAGTGGTGAATTATTCACACATTACAATGATAATATGTTCTAATATTTATACTAGTCTAGCATTTACAATAATTACAAAACAAACCCTAGACTAATATTTTGTTGCTATTGTTCTTCAAATCTTCAATTGCAATAATGTTAGAAATCTTCAATTTCTTCAAAGGTAGAATACCCAACAATACTCCCCCTAAATTGTAGATTTCCGATGTGAATTGAAGCTTGATGTTGATTCTGTTGAATAGTTGTTCAAAGCTAAGTATGTTGTGTTGATGCGGAAGCGAAATCTTCAAAACTTTAGAACAACACATTTTTTTTTGATTTGTGGTTATAGCTTGCTTTCATAGCTTTAATCTAAAACCCTAATCCATATTTTCTTTTTGATGTTGGCGGCCCAAACAATTAAATCCGAGTCCACCTTTTCTTTTTGATGTTGGCAACCCAAACAAACAAATTCGAGTCCACCTTTTCTTTTTGTTTTAATGATGGAGCCCAAGTAACAAACCCAATGGTTCACGAGCCCATTTGCAACCCTAGGTTGCAAACCCTAATTTAGCCTCCCTAATGTGGCCGCAAATGCCACTTTTGTTCGGCAGCCCCTTATTCGGCAAACCCTAATTAGGGCGTCCTCATTTGGCCGTAACCCTATTCGGCTGCCTTTTCTTCATGTTGCAAAACCGTTTGGCACAACCGTTCCTTCCATGAGTGTGAACAACGAAGACCGGCACAAAACCGTGTTCATCCCTCGACAATCGCGGTTGTGAACAAGTTCCAAATCGGATCTTGTATTGTTGAATTAATTGTTGAATTGCTCTCTTTAGATCTTCAATAACTTTAGCAATCTAACCATGAAATCTCATCAAAATCAATATGAATCCATCAACTCCGGCTCTGATACCACCTGTGAATCCAAGGATCGCAAACAGGAATTATCAGTGTTGGTTGATGACAAGTCAACGTTTGCGAAATCAACGTTAATTTGGTTTAATTGTTTGTAATAACTTTAATTATCAATAAATATTCAAGAACACACTAACAGAAACACAATTAATGAAGAATATGTATTTCATTAAAATATGTTAATGATTACATAATAATGAATGATATCAAAGTTTGTTATGATGTGACGGCTGCTAGGGTTTGGTTGAGAGACGGTGATTATCGTATTGTTATTGATGTTGCTGTTCAATCAATCGTCTAAAACAACCGTCCTTGAATGAATGAATGATATCAATCTTTTTAAATAATGAATGAATGATATCAAACTTTCTTGTTTTTAGTTTTGTATCCTTGTATGCTTGTATTCTTAGTATTATAAAGTTTGTCCCAATTTCCTATTTGACCTGCTAAGTGTTCTAACACTCTTCTCATTGTGAGACTGGTTGTATTAACCTACCTTAGCCGGTTTTGCAAAGAGGCACAACAATCTTTTAGAAGTTAGGAATGAAACAACGATAATAACCGGCTAAACCAAGGAGTGAACAATTCTTGGTGAAAAT
Organism: Flaveria trinervia; assembly: GCA_025506515.1. Classification (NCBI taxonomy): domain Eukaryota; kingdom Viridiplantae; phylum Streptophyta; class Magnoliopsida; order Asterales; family Asteraceae; genus Flaveria; species Flaveria trinervia. The sequence continues at coordinate 17,036,816 of CM046451.1, forward strand.
TTTAGGTTCAATTCATTTCTTCACTACCTCAATCTTTGCAAGATCCATGTGATTTCTTTTATCATTCATAATGTGACCAAAAAATTAGACTTCTTTAAGTCAAAATTCACACTTAATAAATTTGTCATAGAGTTTCTCATTCTTTAGAATTTCAAGGATCAAACGGGTATGTAGTTCATGATTGGATTAGACTTTGGATAAATCAGAATATTATCGATAAAGACAATCACGAATATGTCCACATATAGCTTGGACACACGGTTTATTAAATCCATGAACATAGAAAGTGTATTGGTCACACCAAAAGATAGCATGAATTCATAGTGGCCATATTCTATACAGAACGTTTTTTGTGAATGTCATCATCGTGCACTCAAAGCTGATGATAACCCGAATAAACATTGATCTTGAAAAAATGAGAAGCTAACTGAACCTAATCAAACATATCTTCAATTCATGGTAAAGGATATCGGTTTTTGATAGTGAGCTTGTTTAGTTCCTGATAATTGATGGACATCTGAAAGAAACCATCCTTCTCATTCACGAATAAAGACTTGATCTCCCCATGGTGAGGAACTTGGTCGAATGAAACCTTTATTAGAAACTTCCTGGAATTGATTAGCAAGCTCTTGATCTCAGACGGTGCAAGACGATAGGGAGATTTTGCTATAGTTGTTACACCAGCCACAAGATTAATAGGAAACTTAACTTGACAAGTAGGAGGAAGACTAGTTAAGTCCTCAATAAACTTTAGAAAAATTCTAAATAATTTGAATGTTTTTAATCTTCTTTAATTTTTCATTTGTTTTTACAACACGGGTTAAGAAAGTCACATAATGCTTGCGGAGGTACTTTTGAGCTTTAGTGCGAGACATGAGTTTAAGCCCTGTGGAAGGCTTTTCCCCATAGATGTTTAAGAAACTCTCATGTAAAACAAGAATCCAGATGAATTTCTTATAACAAACAACTTCAGCATGGTTCTTACATAACCAATTTGTGCCTACTATGAAATCGAAACTTCCATGTTGCATTGGTGTAAGGTCGATTAGAACATTATACTCACTAAGATTAAGGGTATAATTTGAAACAGCAGCGTAATAGGTATTCCATGAGTAATAGGTATTCCATCGGCTATTTCTATTGTAAAATTTTCTCTAATTTGGTTCGAGCACTAGCAAGTAAGGGCTAAAATTCTAAGGATACAAAGCTCTTATCAGTATCGGTATCGAATAGAACCGAGGCCTACTTAGGGACATACCATTCACCATACCATTTTTGTTTTGTTCTTAATGAGAATTGATTTTAAAGGCACGAGCTTGAGCTACCTGAATAGTATTGGCATGTTGAGGGCATCGATTACGAAAATGGTTTGAATCACCACAATGATAACATGCATGGCTTTGAGTGATGGCAGGAGGAGGTTGAATAATGGGTGAATTGACTTGAGCTTTATTAGAATTCCTATATATATTGAATATATGGCCAAAACAACCATAATTAATTCACTAACGACACAATGCATTAGTAGGATGGTGATACTTGCAGATGTTGCACTATGAAGGTTTTGGTGTAAGGCTTATTAGTTAGAGTTTGATTAACAGAAGCTAATTGATATGTCATAACAACTTAGTTAGCAAGGACATCAAAGTTTTGGGAATTAACATTTCTTTTTTTGTTTTTTGAGGATCCAGGCTTATCCTCATTGGTTGTTTCAATAGTTAACTTATTGATTGATTTCTTACTACCCTTACTTGATAAAGACCCAACCTTTACACGATTGTAGGTTATTTGGGCAACCAAATGAATAGCATCTTTTAGAGTTGTAAGATTTCTTCCCTTAATAGTATCCTGGATTTGCATGGGAAGGCCACCGATGTATTTGTTGATAGCGCGAGAGAGAGGAGTGCCAAATGAGGAACTAACAAATTTAGCTCATGAAATTGATTGTTCTAGACTAAGTTCTCTTTACTATCATGGGCCAATTCTCAGAATCATCAGCTTCCAACTTTTTGATTTCATTCCTCGAGTAGAAGTATCGAGTCATAATTCCTTTAACTTCATCCCATGGCAAAGCCATAGTAACATCAGTTCCACATAATGTTTTTGTAACATTCGTCTATTTTCAAAGTATAAACCCAAACCCAAACCCGTTTGAATCAATATTATAAATCAAATTCATTATGTATTTATTTTATTTATTTATTTGTTCTAAAAACAATATATGTGTCACTTAATCAATTTAACTTAAATTCTATAATTTATAAAAAAAAATTTATAAACGTTAAAAGGTTATTAATATTTATAAGATTTTAAAATATTCAACTAAAATAAATAATCAAATCACAAGTTCTTGTGAGATTTATAAAGTCTATAAAGATTTAACAAAAAAGAAGTTGTTTAATTAAATTTAGAGTTTAAATTGTAATTATTATTTTATTTATTTAAACTATTTAGTTTTATATTTATTTTAAATTCTAATCATAATCCTCTTTTGAAAAGACTTGAAACTCACCGTTAACACCATTCATAACCTCCTCCTAACTTCAACTATAAAAGCAAGCTTTATGCATTACTTTTCATTTGCTCATTCTTTAAAAATCTCACTAACAAACCTTTCTTTCATCCTTTAGTTTTGATCAATTTTAAGAATTTTCTTTTACAACTAATTTCAAGAATTTTCTAATACTAAAGTAACCTTATATTGCTTTTATATTATATATTTCTATATTATTTCAATCATCCTAACATCAATTGTTTTTATGACTTTATATTCTTACTTCTACAAAATCTCTTTTAATTTTAATCTTTATCATTTGATCATTAACATTCTAACATTCAATAACCTTATAACAATCACTAACATTCCTAAATCAAACTAAGAACACGCTAACGTAAACAAAGATTCCTGTTTGCATATGGACAACTATGCCACCTCATTCAGTTATTCCACAATATTATTTCTCTAAACGATTGCTATGAAAAGTCTTGGAATATTTTTTATAACTCAAATGAAGTATAATATACCATATATCGACATAATAATTTGTTCTAACCTGTTTCATGCTTTAGCAATTTAAAAAGTGCATATAAGTGTCTTACTATGTATTTGTCAGAATATATTCTGACTTCAACTAACCATAACTTTGTAATAACAAACTTAATTTGAGTAAACTCAAACTCCAATATTAAGTTCATTGAATTACCTTTTTTAAAGATAGTTTATACATCTTCAAATTCAATCGGATGACTCAACAATAACCGTCACAAGATAAGTGCCCAATTCAACACCTTCTATCTTGTGCTGCTATTTTGACCTATTTATGGATCTTCTCATAAAAATATTTCTAAACAAAAGTTATCTAGGAGACTATGATCTAGTCAACTGTAAATTTTTATAACTTTATGAAATCTTTTGCTATTTTTAAAACTTATTCAAACATTTACCAAACATTCTGCCCAGAATCTAAAATTGGTGCAATAATCCTTTTCAATCTACCTTTTGTTTTTTGGCATTCTCTAAACGTCCTAACTTATTGTAATGAATTCCGATCTCAAGTTGTTGTTCTTTTTATTCTTTAGGACATCACCTTTGACTTTTGACATCCAAGCCTTCTTATGTACTCTACAACCATCATTATACAATGTGAGTTTTCCATGTGAGTTTTCCATGTGAGTTTTCATGCCCCTTTTTATATTATTTCACACTTTTTTGAGCGAAACATGTTAAGTTATAAATATACACTTGTAAAACATCTTGAAATTTGTAAATGCACGAGCAGTTCGTTTATAAACTTGTCATGGTTATTTGATGTTGGGTTTGTTGGACCATTATCAAAGTTGTTTAACCATTTAAACAAGAAAAACGCAGCGGAAACAAACCTTAATATTATGTTTTGTAAACTGAAAATTAAGGCATATTACTTAACAACAACAAACCCAATAACATAGGATCAAATATATGTGAATCAACTAGCTATCAAGAAGAGATAACAACCAAAAGCAACACCCATAAAACTACCTTTGTTGAGCTGCTGAAAAACATGAAAATGATGAAGAGAATGAGGTTCTTGAACGACTAAAACACCAAGGAAAGGTGTCCTCAAGCTTCCATACCCACAAGTATCAAGCAAAGCCCCCTTTTTGCTAGGATTTCTACACCAAACGAACCAAGAACTTGCTAAAAAACCATTTTCCGGCCGTGAATGTCTGTAGAGTTGAGAGAGTTTTTTTGTTCTTCTTGAGGTCTTTTGCATGTGAGAGAGAGAAGAAAATGGACTGTGTGACTAGTAAAGTGTGCTTGTTCCAAGAAACAAAAGGCACAAACCCCATCTAAAGGGGCGGCCGAAAGATGGTGTTCAAATGGGGTTTCCCCCCAAAATTATTTTCATTCATTTTATGTAACTAGTCACTAAATAAGTTGTATAATTAACCTTTTAATTATATAACCCAAACACTGTATTATTATTTGATGTTATTTAACCAACTTAAATAACATTACAAATAATACTTATGAACAAAATATCCTTATAAGTTGTTCCATGTCATATGCAATTTATTTAAAAAACCCACTTTTCTAAATTGGTGTAATTATTTAATTGTATAATCATATCATCAATTAAATATCAATTGGTATTTGCTAAGCTTGTTATTGGGTATGACCCGACTTGGATCATAACGTACTAACCACATCAATGTTATATGTGTCTTGGGCATAAAGAATCCAACAATCTCCCACTTGCACAAGATTCATAGAAGATTGATGCAAGCAGTAAATACCGCCTATCAACAGTTCACTACCCTTAATACGCATGACTAAAAGCCATTCAATAACATCATCCCCTTCTAGTTTCCAACTTGAAATGATTTAGGTGAATCAATCATTTATCCTTTTGTTACAAATGTCATGTTAAATCCAAGGACACGAAATACACATTCCTTGTTGATTTAACTTGATCAGGCCTTAGACATTTTGCTTTGAACGAATAAGAGGAACAAATTCCATCTTGACTACATACGTTTCTCACAATCACCTTATGTCACACCTGAACATAGCCTTATGTACTGTCCATTATTTCAGAGCAGTGAAGAACTAGCTCAAGGTATAACACTTTGGTGAATATCAAAATCCAATATGTATCTCAGGTTGAAGGATACCAAATGATATTCGCCTTTACTCAAATTTACTTATGAATAATCAAGAAAATTCCATGTAGTAAAATTTGACACGCGGGTCAGTCCAATATTCGTATCCCACAAATATCTATGCACTTTGGCAGCAACCAATTGCTCTATATTCATGCCTTATGAATATCCACCAATCCATGTTCATAATAGTCTTACGTTCATATTTGTTCCCACAAACATGACCGACTATGGACATTTAGAATAATAAACATATTCATGGATATATACATGCTAAAAGAAACATAACTCAAAATATCACAGATATATAAAATATTACATTGTTCCAAACTTTTAAATACTAAACAAATCAGCTCCAATCACTAGAATATCGAAGTCCTAAGGCACAAGTATGACTTTTCATGCTTTGCCCTTTCAAGGAGCTTCATGAGTGGATGTGCAATGTTTTGATCGGTGTGAACTTTATGAATACATATCTTTCCATTTTCAACTTCATCCCTTATGTAGTTGAATCTCCGTGTGCACGAGGTTCCTTGATTTGTGTAATCGCACCCTCGTTATCACAAAAAATTTCTAGGGGATCTTAAATGGTACAGACCACCCCTAGATCGGCGATAAATTTCTTTATCCATGCAACTTCCTGAGCTGCTAATGAGGCAGCTATGTATTCGGATTCTGTAGTGGACAATGCTACCACGTCTTGTTTTGAAGTCTTCCAGGACACTGCTCCTCCATTCATAATGAAGACATACCTCGATTGTAATCGAGAATCATCTCGATCAGTTTGGAAACTCGCATCCGTGTAACCCTTTACAACGAGTTCCTCTTCACCAGACCCGTATATTAGAAACATATCCTTACTCCTCCTAAGGTATTTCAATATACTTTTAACAGCCATCCAATGGCTATTACCTAGATTCTGCTGATATCTGCTTATCATGCTTAAAGCGCATGACACGTCCGGTCTAGTGCATATCATCGCATACATGATGGATCCTATAGCAGACGCATATGGGATGTCCTTCATTCGATCTTGCTCATCCTTTGAGCTTGGACATTAAGATGTACTCAATATTATCCCTCTTTGAATAGATACCATACCTTTCTTAGAGTTTTGCATCTTGAATCTTTTCAAGACTTTATCAATATATGCACTTTGGTTTAGACCTATCAACTTCCTTGATCTGTCCCTGTAGATCTTTATTCCCAAAATATAGGCGGCTTCACCGAGATCTTTTATGGAAAAACAACTTCCAAGCCAGGTTTTAACACCTTCCATGGTTGGAATATCATTTCCAAAAAGTATTATGTCATCAACATACAATACTAAGAATGTAATTATACTCCCACTAGCCTTCTTATATACACAAGCCTCATCAGCGTTCTTGATGAAACTAAATTTCTTGATCTCTTCATGAAAACATTGATTCCAACTTCTCAATGTTTGTTTTAATCCATAGATTGATCTCTTTAACTTTCATACTTTATTAGGATGTTATGGATCGACAAAACCATCAGGCTAAACCATATGGACTGTCTCTTCGAGATGTCCATTAAGAAAAATAGTTTTGACATCTATTTGCCAAATCTCATAGTCATAATATGCAGCTATGACAAATAATATCCTAATTGACTTTAGCATTGCCACAGGCAAGAAGTTTCATCATAATCAACCCCTTAAGTTTGAGTGAAATCTTTTACTACAAGTCTTGCTTTATAAGTATCTAAGTTTTCATGTATATCCGTTTTCTTCTTGAAAACCCACTTGCATCCAACCGGTTTGGAGTTAAGTGGAGGGTCAACCAATTCCCAAACTTGGTTTCATACATGGATTGCATCTCTACGTTCATGGCTTCCAGCCATTTGTCACAATCCGAATTGGACATTGCATCATGGTATGTAGTTGGCTCATTGGAGTCAACCACATAGCATTCATTCATGAAAAATCCATATCTTTTAGGTGGAATGCTAACTCTACTAGATCTGCGAACATTTTCTGTGTATTGATCAACCTCTTGATCATCATCAACAACCTCTTGTTGATTACTAGTGTCAACCAAACGTGTATCGGCTTGTGGATTTTGATCATCATCAAATTCCATTGTTCCATACATTATTCCTTCCATAAGGAACTTAGCTTCCAAGAACTCTGCCTTTCGAGCAGTAAATACTTTTTGCTCTGTTGGATCAAAGAAGTAGTATCCTATACAATCTTTGGGATATCCAACAAATATACACTTAGTGGATCGACTTTCCAACTTGTTTTGGGTGTTTAGCTTAACATAAGATTCGCAACCCCGTACTTTTAACTATGATAGCGATAGAACTCTTCCATGCCATTTTTCAAAAGGTGTCGAATCCACTTTCTTGGTCGGGGCCATATGCAAAATACGAGCCGCGGAGAGCAATGCGAAACCCCAAAATGATAGAGGTAGTGAGCTTATAGCTGTAACATCTCGTATTTTTGTTAATTTTTTGTTAATTCTAATAAGACCTATTTATGCTATTTATGAAACTTGGTGGGCTAGTTATGTATATTCTTTATTTAATTTAAAGTTTCTAAGTTATTTAAGCAATAATATAATTATTATTATTATGATGATAATTATAATAATAATATCAATAATATTAACAATAGTAATAATAATAATAACAATAGTATTGTTAATAATAATAAAAATAAATTGCATTGTTACAAAACTTAACAATGTTTTAAAACTTTAAGTAATTAAAGTTCAAGGAGTTTTAATGCCAATTTAGAAACTTTAATATTAAAATTTATATATAAAATGTTAATAATAGAAACCTCAGGGACCATTTGTGTAATTAATAAAACCCAACCCTCCTTACCCCCTTTCACCACGGTTTTCTGGTGACCATTCGGCCGCCCACCGTTCGAACTCCGGCGAGGCCCCAAACGTCGGCAAAACGCGCAAAACCGAACCTCAAACGATTGTACAACCGATCTGTGAACTTATTCGGTCACATTAAAGGCTTTAATTGGGTTTAAAATCGTGTAGGAGAGGAACGGACTCGGTAACCGATTCACATTAAACCTCCAAGCCATTCGACCATTAAAACTTAATAATAACCAAATTAAATGACTCATAATCGAACGTTTAACAAGTCTAAAGCTACTATCAATTCCAATTGCACCTGAATCAAACACAAACAACGAATTCAATCACCATCTTCATCACGACCTACACACGAGTCAAACACCACCCTCTGAAGTTCAAGAATCAAAATTGTTAGAGGGCTTTTAGTCCAGACCATCATTCGAAGCTATCTGCAAGTTTAATTGGATTATCATTGGGGATTTCTCATCCATTGAGTACCGCGGTCGCGACTTGTTCTTCGATTAGGATCACCTTCAATTCAAACATATTCGGTAATTAAATACATCATTGTAATCTATTACACTTAGGGAACAAAAGTCCTAAGGATAATCTGATTGTAACATTCGAATTAAGGTTTAATTTTGGGATTGTGGAATTAGGGTTCATAAGGAATTGGGGTTATCTTCTGCTTATGTTTTTAACATTTTTAAAACCAAATAAACCGTGGTTGAGAGCCTTCGTTCACTGGTTAAGTCTTGTCCCCCACATCCATGAGGTCCCGGGTTCAAACCCGGGCACCCTCATGTGATTTTTTAAAGCCTTTTTGGCCTTAAATTAATTATGGAAAATTTTTAATAATTATAAAATAGTTTTTGTAAACTTTAAATATTTTTTTATTAACACCAAATAATTTTCTGGAATTTTATTAAAATATAGATAATAAAATAAATTTCAATAAAACCTTTCTACAAATATTATTCTAAGTTTTATTCCTATTAAAATGGATTTCCATCTTAGTTAACAAAATGATCTTTGATTTAAATATTACCTTTAAATTATTATAGTTTAAATCATGTTGTTCCAAGTGTTTATTTAAATTTTATATGTAGACCTTATAAGTTATTTTAAATGGATTAATTGCATATTTTTTTAGTAAAAGACATGAAATACTATATTTCCTTATTATTTAGCGTATTTACAAAAAACCCTCAAATTCGACTTAGAACCCTAGCCCTCTCTAATTTGTTAAACTTATTAAACTTAAATCTTGTAATATTTATATATTTAGGTGTCTTGTGACGTTTTGTCACACCCGGCCTCTCGCATAAACAATATTGTCCGCTTTGCCCCCGAGGAGCTCACGGATTTGCTTTTGGTTGCCCGGATGAAAACTTCCCAGGGAGGTCACCCATCCCTGGATTTCTCCCACCTGAGCACGCTTAACTGTGGAGTTCTCCTCTCATCCACAGCCAATACGCCCAAAACGCGTTGTTGATGTTAAAGGCCAGACATTCCTTATGAACCAGGAATCTCTCCTGTCCACGGCCGATGTGGGATGTTGTAGGGTGTCACAAGCACCCCTTGTTTGGACTCATCGTCTTTGATGAGCCCGAGAAGTCACCATCCTTGGTGAGGTATGTCCCACACCCCAAACGACACATGAGTGGCTTTGATACCATTCTGTAACACCCGGTTTCGCATCAACAATATTGTCCGCTTTGCCCACGAGTAGCTCACGGATTTGCTTTTGGTTGCCCGTGTGAAAACTTCCCAGGGAGGTCACCCATCCCTGGATTGCTCCCACCTGAGCACGCTTAACTGTGCTAAAGCCGATGTATTTCCGGCTCCTGATGATGTATGCTTGTTCATCATAGGAACCAAATACACTTAGCCAATATTTTATACTTGTAATCAAGTCGAGGTTTGGTTGTAATGATATGTGTTCTATAACCATACTAACTTATAACCTATGACATGAATTGCTACATGTAACCTTTATCATATTATGTATGAAAACCTTGGAAACTCACCAACTATTGTAGTTGACCTTTATTTTTTTATCATGTTTCTCGTAACCCCCAAGTTTAAAGTGGTCTTTTGAAGCTTGCAATAATCTAGGACTTGGACCTAGTTAATGAAATAAAAAGACTATGTTTTGTCTTGTTATGTTTGAACTTATTTCATGTATGAGACTTATGTTTGTAATGCCTTTTGAAACTTATACTTTTAATATTTACATTTAAATATAGCGTTATGTGGCTATGAACAATCTTAACCCTCACATCTCGACGTTTCCGCTGTCAAGGTTGGGGTGTGACAGATTGGTATCAGAGCCCATAACCATAGGGATTTAGGTTTATTAGAAATGGTGACCTAGACTATAGCTTATGCATGAACCTCATAGAATAATATGTGTATTCTTGGAAATATATATATTGTTTACATGCTATATAATGCTATACCATACTTATGTGCAACTTGTTGCCTTAACATAGGTTTGCCTTGTAATTGTTTAAACTTCGTTACTTGTCTCCCTAAACTTACCTTTGACACTTTGACTCTCCCCGACAAATAAAACTTCTTAATCTTATTCTCGACGACACATGGAATCGTATACTTATGCCTAAGACTTGAATCTTTAGACTTATGTCTAATCTATGTAAATCTCATCAAGGTTTTGATTTCATGAACCTAAGAAATTTGTGTGACACATAGACACCTATATTCTGGATTTCCTGGCAAAAGACCCTCGGGCTAAGGCAAGCATATCGCATAAATCCTACGGGACTAGTTATGTTTACCTGGGGATTTCTGGGATGAGTGATAAACTATGGTCAACATACATAAATTTCTAAGGCAAATGGGTCAACTTACCTTGACGTGTCAACGTTTCCAAATGGTAATGCGTTACCAAATGGAACCATTCCAAGTGCCTTACAACTCTTGCTTTATCCTTGTTGAATTATAATCCTTGTTATTCTCTTTCTCGTGTCTAACTCATTTTGCATATTCCAACATGTCTCGTCATCATGGAAAGTGTGGAAGTTTCGATCGTAAGCTAGCTGCCATGATTTCTCGACAAATGGCTGCTGTCATCCCGACCATGGTTGCTGAACTCAATAGCACCTTAATGACCAACTCTAGAAACAATGGAAATGGTCAAGGAGAGAATAATGCTAACAAAGGGCGCAACAACCCAACCTGCACTTTCAAGCACTTTAGCTCTTGCAAGCCCACTAGTTTTAGTGGCAAGGAAGGAGCCACTGGTCTTCTTGAGTAGTTCGAGAGCATGGAGAACACCTTCGTCAACTGTGAGTGTCCCGAGGCACTCAAAGTTCGTTATGCTACTAGTATGCTTCAACAAAGGGCACTCACCCGGTGGAATAGTGAGAAGAGAAATCATGGAGTTGATGCTATATAGGCACTATCTTAGGATGAGTTCAAGAACATCGCTATCGCGAAGTTTTGCCCGAGAAGTGAATTGCAAAAGTTGGAAGAAGAATTCTGGAACTTGAAGCAAAACGATGGTGATCATTTGGCCTACTCAACTAGGCATCATGAGTTGATTATATTGCTGCCTCACATGGTCGACACTGTCCCCCGCAACATCGAGAAGTTCATTAAGGGTGTACCACCCCAAATTCAAGATGTTGTGGTGGGTAGCCGACCCACAACCTTAGAAGAAGCCATTACTATCACCACTCAACTCACCGAGAATCATATACGAGCGGGCACCATGTTTGTGAAGGGTGCAAAGAAGGTGGAAAAGACGACTCCCGAGGCCGTTAAGGAGACTAAAGTTGAACCGTCTCATAACAACAACAACAACAACAAGAAGCGCAAGTTCACATCGGCACGCAACTATGCCGTGGCTGCACCCAAACAACCCCAAAGACAACTTGTACCTTCGGCTACACCTGTGGCACAAGTGCATGGGGCTAGGGCTTATGCTGGTCCTCAGCCTACGTGCAACACTTGTAGGTATCATCATCCGGGGAATCAACCATGCCGTATCTGCACCTTATGCGGTAAATATGGTCATTTGGTGGTGACTTGCCACCATGCACCTAACAATGCCGCCGTGGTCACAAACCGTGTTTGCTACAACTATGGGGAACCTAGTCATTTCCACCCATAATGCCCTCGTCTTGTGGGTAATGTTCCACAAGCCCGAGGACGTGCTTTCAACATCAACGCTAACCAAGCACAAGCAAACAACGATGTGGTGAATGGTATGTTAACTTACCTTTAACTTTTGTGATCCGATTCTTTTCATACATTACTTGTATCGTTAAATACCTTAAAAATTGAACAGGTATGTTTCTTATTAATAAAACTTATGCCTACGTTCTATTTGATTCTGGAGCCGATAAGAGTTTTGTTTCGTTAGAGTTTGAACCCATACTTGCTAAGCCACATACGAAACTAGAAAGACCTCTCATCGTTGAAGTTGCTGATGGAGAACCGATCACCATTGATGTCGTTATCCGTGATTGCCTCTTAAGTCTTGACACGCATGATTTTCTTATCGATCTTATTCCTATGAAACTTGGAAGTTTTGACGTCATCATTGGTATGGATTGGTTAGCCAAACACCATGCCGAGACTATTTGTTTCGAGAAGTGCATCCGTATACCGTTACCCTCTGGTGACACATTGAAGGTGTTCGGTGAAAAATTTTCCAAAGGACTTAAACTCATGTCTTGCACTCAATCCCGAAAGTGCTTAAGCAAGAAGTATATGGCCTTCTTGGCTTACGTGGTCTACACGAAAGTCAAAGGGAAAGAACTCAAGGATGTCCCTATCGTATGAGACTTTCCTGAAGTATTTCCCGATGACCTTAGTGGTTTACCTCCCGTGCATGAAGTCGAGTTTAAAATTGACTTGATACCGGGAGCAAACCCCGTGGCTAAGTCACCATATCGACTTGCACCATCAGAAATGCAAGAACTCTCTAGTCAACTTCAAGAGCTATCCGAGAAGGGATTCATCCGTCCTAGTTCTTCACCTTGGGGTGTACCTGTTTTTTTCGTGAAGAATAAAGATGGATCGTTTCGTATGTGCATCGACTATCGTGAGCTTAACAAGCTTACCATCAAGAATCGTTATCCTCTCCCTCGCATCGATGACTTGTTTGATCAACTTCAAGGAGCTGCTATTTACTCGAAGATCAACGTTTTGGCTATCATCAATTGCGAGTCCATGACGATGATATCCCAAAGACTGCATTCCGTACTCGATATAGGCACTATGAGTTCATGGTTATGCCTTTTGGTTTAACCAATGCTCCTGCTATTTTCATGGATCTCATGAACCGAGTATGCAAGCCTTATCTAGACAAGTTTGTGATCGTCTTCATTGATGACATACTCATCTACTCCAAGTCCAACACCGATCATGAACTGCATTTGAATTAGTTCTTGAATTTTTGAAGAAAGAGCAATTGTACGTGAAGTTCTCGAAGTGTGACTTCTGGCTCGAGGAAGTTCAATTTCTAGGACACGTGGTGAATAGCCAAGGAATTCACGTTGATCCTTCAAAGGTGGAAGCTGTGAAAAATTGGTGTGTTCCTACAACTCCTACCGAAGTTCGTTCTTTTCTTGGTCTTGTTGGTTATTATCGGCGATTCATTGCCAACTTCTCAAGAATCGTGAAGCCGCTCACTTCTTTGACACAAAAGAATAAACGTTCGAGTGGGGTTCCGAGCAAGAAGAAGCTTTTGAAGCGTTAAAGCACAAGATGTGCAATGCTTCTATCTTGACCCTACCTGATGGAAATGACGATTTCACCGTGTATTGTGATGCATCTAAACAAGGCCTTGGTTGTGTTCTCATGCAACGAGGGAAGGTCATAGCTTATGCATCGAGACAATTGAAGGTTCACGAGGTGAATTACACAACATGCAATCTCGAGCTTGGTGCTGTTGTTTTTGCTTTGAAGATTTGGAGACACTACCTGTATGGTACACAATGTATAGTCTACACCGATCACAAAAGCCTTCAACACGTCTTTAATCAAAAAGATCTCATTATGAGACAACGACGTTGAGTGGAGTTGATTAGTGACTACGATTGTGACATTCGATACCATCCTGGTAAAGCAAATGTTGTATCCGATGCACTAAGCCGAAAGATTCACAACAAGATGATCTCATTCCAAGAAATACGCGATCGACGTCAATGGTTTGACACTTTGGGTGAGTTCGATACTGAGATCCGACTAGATGTCAACGAGACTACCGTACTACTACAAAACCTGAGAATAGATAGTGACATCGAGTCTAGTATCTTGGAGCTCAACAAGTGGTGCAACAAGAAGGAAGAATGAAGGATGAGCTGGAGCCTAATCTTTTAACTTGACTGGAAACAAAACCCAAAGGATTGATGTACTTCGCAAATCGAATTTGGTTCCAAGTCACAATAATCTTCGTACCTTTATCATGAACGAACCTCATCAAACTCGTTATTCTATTCATCCTGGCTCCGATAAAATGTACATGGACCTGCGCGGTCAATATTGGTGGCCTAGAATGAAGAAGGATATAGCAACTTATGTAGCTAAGTGCCTCATGTGTACGAAGGTTAAAGCCGAACATCAACATCCAAGTGGATTACTTGAGCAACCCGAAATCCCTATGTGGAAGTGGGAACACATATCCATGGACTTCATAACCAAGCTATCCCGAACCTCTCGAGGACATGATAGCATATGGGTGATCGTTGACCGATTGACCAAATCGGCACATTTTATACCCATACGTGACATTTACAAGACATCGAGGTTAGCTCGTATATACGTTGATGAGATTGTATGTCGTCATGGGGTACCTCTGCACATCATATCCGACCGAGACGCTCGTTTCACTTCACATTTTTGGTCGTCTATGCAAGAACTCTTAGGTACTCAATTGGACCTAAGCACGGCTTACCATCCTCAACTGATGGTCAAACCAAGCGAACGATCCAAACCTTAGAGGATTTGCTACCCCTGTGTGTCCTTGACTTTGATGGTGATTGGGATACGCATCTACCGCTCGCGGAATTTTCGTATAACAATAGTTATCACCCGAGTATCAAGATGGCACCGTTTGAAGCACTCTATGGTCGTAAATGTCGTTCACCGATCTGCTGGACTGATATTGGTGAAAACTTCATCACTGGTCCTGAACTTATACAAGAGACGACCGATAAAGTTTCTATTATCCGTAAGAACCTTGAAGTGGCGAGAAGTCGTCAAAAGAGCTATGCTGACAAGCGACGTAAACCACTGGAATTCCAAGTTGGGGATATGGTTCTTCTAAAGATCTCACTGTGGAAAGGTGTTGTTCGCTTTGGAAAGAAGGGAAAATTGGCTCCAAGATTTGTAGGACCTTTCAAAATCCTGAAAAGGATTGGAAAAGTAGCTTATAAACTAGAGCTACCTTCCGATCTTAGTGGAGTTCATCTTGTGTTCCACGTCTCAAATTTGAGAAAGTGCTTGGCTGACGAAAGTCTGCATGTTCCATTGGAAGACATTAAGAGTGATGAGTCATTACACTTTGTTAAGAACCTGTTGAGGTCATGGATCGAATCATGAAGAAGACTAGAACCATAACTACCCCAATTGTCAAGGTTCGTTGGGAGAATAAGTGTGGCGCTGAATTTACTTGGGAGCGTGAAGAACATATGAAGAAGAAGCACCCGCATTTGTTTGTATAGTTTCATTTTTCTTAATTTCGGGACGAAATTCTTTTAAGTTGTAGAGACTGTAACATCTCATATCTTTGTTAATATTTTGTTAATTCTTATAAGACCTATTTATGCTATTTATGAACCTTGGTGGGCTATTTATGTATAATTCTATATTTAATTTAAAGTTTCTAAGTTATTTAAGCAATAATAATAATAATAATGATGATGATGATAATTATAATAATAATATCAATAATATTAACAATAGTAATAATAATAATAACAATAATATTGTTAATAATAATAAAATAAATTGTATAGTTACTAAACTTAACAATGTTTTAAAACTTTAAGTAATTGAAGTTCAGGGGGTTTTAATGCCAATTTAAAAACTTTAATATTAAAATACATAAAATGTTAACAATAGAAACCTCAGGGACCATTTGTGTAATTAATAAAACCCAACCCTCCTTACCCCCTTTCACCACGATTTTCTGGTGACCATTCGGCCGCCCACCGTTCGAACTCCGGCGAGGCCCCAAACGTCGGTAAAACGCGCAAAACCGAACCTCAAACGATTGTACAACCGATCTGTGAACTTATTCGGTCACATTAAAGGCTTTAAATTGGGTTTAACATCGTGTAGGAGAGGAACGAACTCGGTAACCGATTCACATTAAACCTCCAAGCCATTCGACCATTAAAACTTAATAATAACCAAATTAAATGACTCATAATCGAACGTTTAACAAGTCTAAAGCTACTATCAATTCCAATTGCACCTGAATCAAACACAAACAACGAATTCAATCACCATCTTCATCACGACC
Source organism: Flaveria trinervia (assembly GCA_025506515.1). Lineage (NCBI taxonomy): Eukaryota > Viridiplantae > Streptophyta > Magnoliopsida > Asterales > Asteraceae > Flaveria > Flaveria trinervia. Next base: position 17,053,298 of record CM046451.1, read on the forward strand.
TGCACACGAGTCGAACACCACCCTCTGAAGTTCAAGAATCAAAATTGTTAGAGGGCTTTTAGTCCAGACCATCATTCGAAGCTATCTGCAAGTTTAATTGGATTATCATTGGGGATTTCTCATCCATTGAGTACCGCGGTCGTGACTTGTTCTTCGATTAGGATCACCTTCAATTCAAACATATTCGGGTAATTAAATACATCATTGTAATCTATTACACTTAGGGAACAAAAGTCCTAAGGATAATCTGATTGTAACATTCGAATTAAGGTTTAATTTTGGGATTGTGGAATTAGGGTTCATAAGGAATTGGGGTTATCTTCTGCTTATGTTTTTAACATTTTTAAAACCAAATAAACCGTGGTTGAGAGCCTTCGTTCACTGGTTAAGTCTTGTCCCCCACATCCATGAGGTCTCGGGTTCAAACCCGGGCACCCTCATGTGATTTTTTTAAAGCCTTTTTGGCCTTAAATTAATTATTGAAAATTTTTAATAATTATAAAAATAGTTTTTGTAAACTTTAAATATTTTTTTATAAACACCAAATAATTTTCTGGAATTTTATTAAAATATAGATAATAAAATAAATTTCAATAAAACCTTTCTACAAATATTATTCTAAGTTTTATTCCTATTAAAATGGATTTCCAATCTTAGTTAACAAAATGATCTTTGATTTAAATATTACCTTTAAATTATTATAGTTTAAATCATGTTGTTCCAAGTGTTTATTTAAATTTTATATGTAGACCTTATTAGTTATTTTAAATGGATTAATTGCATATTTTTCTAGTAAAAGACATGAAATACTATATTTCCTTATTATTTAGCGTATTTACAAAAACCCCCAAATTCGACTTAGAACCCTAGCCCTCTCTAATTCGTTAAACTTATTAAACTTAAATCTTGTAATATTTATATATTTAGGTGTCTTGTGACGTTTTATCTTGGAACGACGTTTACTATTCTTAAATAATCTCATTATATACTTATTGCAATGTGAGTTTCCTTGCCCCTTTTTACATTTTTCACACTATTTGGGGTGAAACATGATACTTATACATCATACACTTATAAACGTTTGAGACTTGTAAAGCACTTGCAATTCATCTTTATATTTTGTCATGGTTATTTGTGTGTTGTAAGTGATTATATGAGATACATAGTTTGTTTACAATCATTAACTATTGCTAGCCTGGCAACGTCTTAGATCTTTGGGCCTGACAAGCCTATTTGGTGCTAAAGTCCATGTATTGCTGGCTCCTGATGATGTATGCTTGTTCATCATGGGAACCAAATACACTTAGCCAATATTTTATACTTGTAATCAAGTCGAGGTTTGGTTGTAACGATATGTGTTCTATAACCGTACTAACTTATAACCTATGACATGAATTGCTACCTATAACCTTTATCATATTATGTATGAAAACCTTGGAAACTCACCAACTATTGTAGTTGACCTTTATTTTTTTATCATGTTTCAGGTAACCCCCAAGTTTAAAGTGGTCTTTTGAAACTTGCAATAATCTAGGACTTGGACCTAGTTAATGAAATAAAAAGACTATGTTTTGTCTTGTTATGTTTGAACTTATTTCATGTATGAGACTTATGTTTGTAATGCCTTTTGAAACTTATAATTTTAATATTTACATTTAAATATAGCGTTATGTGGCTGTGAACAATCTTAACCCTCACACCTCGATGTTTCCGCCGTCAAGGTTGGGGTGTGACAATAGCCATCATAGATTGAACCATATCCAATAGGGTTCGGTTTCTCCTTTCAAACACACCATTATGTTGTGGTGTTCCGGGTGGAGTAAGTTATGAGACGATCCCACAACTTCTTAGATGATCCTGAAAAGCTTTACTAAGAAGAACTTTGATAGTTTTATCGAGTTAATTTTCTACTTCATTCTTGAAGATTTTGTATAACGTTCCGCATTTTACATTTCTTTTTTAAATGTAATATTACTCCTTGTTCAATCCTTGTAATCTTAAGATTTGATCATAGTAAAAATATTTTTATGTAATTCTTGTTGATTATATGTTTATGCAACGCTTAAATAATTACAAATGCGCATATCAACACAAAACCGAACAACTTATCGGGACTTATATATTTCAAAAAATTAATTACAAGTTTTATTATTATGATTCATAGATTAAAATACTCATTTTTAGTTACTAGTTATGGTGCAAATTAATAAATAAAATAAGTTAAGGGGTTAAAATTGAAAATTTACATTTTCCCTCCACTCATCTCCCCAACTACTTACATTTATGGCCAACCATAATTTTCACCTATAAATACTAACTCAAATCCCCCTCTAATCATTTTCATCACTCTAACTCTCTCTAAACTCTCTCAATCCATCCAAGATCTTCATCTTTTTAGCAAAAAAATTATTCAAGAACAACTTGCGAGTTTTAATTAATTAATTTATTTATATATTTATACTTTCTTTCTTATTTTCTTCTTTATTTTCTCTACCACTTGGAATAACCTCTAGGACATAACCACTTAGTCATCAAGGTGACACAAGTATGGTAACCCCCATTTTAAGGTCTAAGTTGGAAATATCATACTTGATTCTTTCATACATGTTTTTTTGTTTTATTTTTAAACCTTTTACATACTAACCAAGTTACCAACAACTTCAATGTTGGAATGTACACCCGGATATTTATTATTTTGAAGCCGGTGAAGAAAGAAAAGAAAATAAAGTCCAAAGTCGAGGGACCAAACCCGCCAACGAAGAAAAGTTGGGAAATGTGGTGACATATGTAGGGAGAGGGCAGCCCACTCTCCCCACACTCACATTTCAGCTCACAAAGAGGAGAATAGAGAGAAAGAAGGGAAAAAGAAGAAAAAGTGTTGGTTCGGGTCGCCAAAATCGTCGTGAAGCAAGCCGAATCGAAGCTCTTGTCATTGTGCTCGTTTAGGTGAGTTCTAGGACCCCTCTTTTACTTGTTTTCAAACGATTTGGGGCTGGAAAACATCTGAAATCGAGTATTTCGTATGTGTGTAAGTTGACCCGTTTGTGTATGTGTATGTATATGTATGACGCGATTGTGACTTGATTTCTTGCTTGTTGTGCTTGAATGATGTTATGGTATGCATCCTTAAGGTTTAGGATGGTTGATTTAGGCTTAAAATGGGTTTAGATGAGTTTGGAGGCCGAAAACCCTTGGCTGCAGTCGGGTTGAACTGCATTCTGCATCAGTTAGGGCTAGGCGACCGACTGGAGGCCGAATGGAGGCCATACGGCCGATTAGGGTGCGATTGGGGTCCATTCGCACGATTGGGGTTCATTCGCACGACTGGAGGGCCAGTCGCATGGGGGTCATGCGACTGAGGGTCCATTCGCACGACTGGATGTTCATTCGCATAGGTGTTCATCCGTATTAGTTCAATCGCATGATGTTTAGTCGCATGGAGGCAATGCGACTGAAGGGTGTCCATACGCCCGAATTGGGCTGTTGAACCCGAGGAAGGTGTAGATTGACTTCTGACTTTCGGGGGAAGGTGCAGATGTAAGTGTTGATATAAAGGTTCCCATAAGAGTTTTTAAGATGACGATCGAGGTCTTAGAAGCATGTTGGGCATGATGAGGGTGATGATGTTGTACGTTATGTATGTATGATGTTGCCATGTAGGATGTGATGTTGATGCATGTTTATGTTCCTTAACGTGATGTATAATATCTTTCCTGTGGCTTTACTTGTTATGATGAATGAACGAAGTATTATGTAACGTAAAGTGAAAGATAAAGAAAGAGGAACATGATGAATGAATGCATGTATTAATGAACGAATGAAACGTCTTGCACACATCGGATACGGGGTCCTTCCTGGTGATTGACCCTAAATGTAGAACCTCTACCGCTCACCCCTAGTACTGCGGCATACGTTTAGCTGTCATTCGTTGACTTCGGCCCAGTAGCTAAGACTGATGGTTACTCCTAGTACCGTGGCATACGTTTAGCTGTCATTTGTTGACTTCGGCCGGTAGCTACGACTAACCGGGGTGTAGCACATGGTATTGGTTTGGGATGATGTCCGATGCGCAAGTAAGGTAATGAAAGAACGAATGAACGAATGAAGAAGATAATAATGATATTATCTATGTGTACGTATGATGTGTGATCATGTAAAAGTACGAACAGTTTTATCTGAAAGTAAAGTATGTTTTATTTATAAGACTAGAACTCACTCAGCAACGCTGACTTTGATGTGTTTCCAGTTGGCAGGTAATGATTGCTGAGGATGGCACGGGCGACTACTCAGCTCTTTTGGGATGGCATTCTTTTGATTAATGTTTTTGCATTGTAATGCGAAAAACTAATTTTGTAATGAATGTTGTATTAGTTTGCAAAAGAATTTACATGGAAATGAAAGTTGTTTTAGTTTTCCGCTGCGATTTATTAAATACTAATGTATTATATGTTTTATGTGCGATGAGAACCCAGCTGTAAGCGTCCCGGGAACGGGGCCTTACAAGTTGGTATCAGAGCCAAAGTTTAAGTGAAATGGGTAAATTTTCAGAATAAACCTAATCTTAAACTGAGAATGGGTCGGAAGGGAATGGGATGCCAAACTGAGTAGCTGCGTGCCATCAGGTATTTTCGTAAAGTTAACCGGTTTTATGTGCGCATGGTATGTGGTTATGTGTTGTATGCAGATTTAAATACTGATGTAGTCAGGACAGGTAATACTTGGGGTATGAAGAGTAAAGTAAGTGGCTAATCATAACTGGCCACTGTAATTAGGGACTTACTATACTTGACATAAACTGAGTTGTTTCCTTGAATGACCGTGTTGGTGTTTGAATCTTTCAGTGTGCGTGTGATGGCCGGAGGTAGATCTTCGAAAGCTTCTAGGGGTGGAGGTCACGGTGCTGAACCGCGACCTAAGAGAGGGAGACCCAGAGTTGAGAGGGTGGTTCATGAAGAACCAGAGACCCCTCATCCGGAGGGTGGCGACGAAAGCGCCAATCTGAGAGCCTCAGTAAAAGAGGCTGTTGTAGAAGAAGAGGGTCATCAGTCATGCAACATCTTACCGTCTGTGTGACCGAAGTTATTAAGGCTGTACGAGAAGGTGAAAGGAAAGAAAGAAACAGATCCTCTGGGGAACGGGAACAACCAGAGCCGGAAACGGTTCTGTCTGATGATGAAGAGGAAGAAGAAGAGCCTGTGCCAGAGGCAGTGCGAGGATGTAACTACGGGCATTTATGAGATGCAAGCCCCCTACTTTTGATGGAAACGGCACCGCTGCAGCTGCTCACCGTGGGTGAGGGAAATGGAAGCTGTTCTCGATATCAGCGAGTGTCGAGAGGACCAAAAGGTGAAGTTTGCTACCCACTCTTTTGTCGATTCAGCTTGTGCTGGTGGGACAACGTTGTCCAAGCTGAGGGTAGTAGGGCCATTGGGAAAATGAAATGGCCTGAGCTGAGAAGGTTGGTGATTGAGGAATTTTGTCCTCATCGGGAAATGGATAAGTTGGAAAGGGAGTTTTTACAGTTGGAGGCTGGAACCATGACACACCAGCAGTATACCACCAAGTTTAATGAAATGGCACGGCTTGTTCCTGATCAGGTGACGCCTCTGTCTCGGAAAATCAAGAGGTACATTCAGGGTTTACCGGTGGATGTTCGCCGGCATATGATCGCCGCCCGGCCAAGCACGTTTAGGTCGGCGGTTGATTTGGCAAGGAGGCTGTATGATGAGCGGGAGGTGGTGGTGACTGAAGCAAGTAAGAAGGGTGGTGGTGATCGGAACTGGAACGGGAAACGGTTTGGTCGGGGTGATGCCCCGATGGGTAACAAAAAGGCACGGGTGGATGAACGTCGGGTGGTCACATCAAGTGCGGGGTCGAAAAGGTGTGGCAAGTGTGGAAGGGAGCACCGCGGGGAATGTAGGTTTGGGTCAAACTTGTGCTTCAAGTGTGGGAAGACAGGGCATATGGCGAAGGATTGCATGTCGAGCAAATGTTTTAACTGTGGGGAAACTGGTCATATGAGCAGAGATTGTAAGAAGTCGAGGACTGAGGGTTCAGGGGTGAAGAAGACGAGAAGTGATGGACCGAGGGCGAGCGCCAGGGCGTTCACCATGACACAGGAGGAGGCTAGGACGGACCCTGACGTTGTGTCCGGTACGTTTCTAGTGAACCAGACTTTAGCTTCTGTGTTATTTGATTCGGGTGCTAGTAAGAGTTTTATTTCTGCTGCTTTCTGTGCTAAGCTGCATGTTAGTAGTAGACGTGTTGATGCACCCTTTGATGTAGAAACTGCCATAGGTAAGTCTACCAGGATTTCTGAGATGATAGAGAAGTGTGATGTGGAACGTGAGGGTCACAAGTTTCCTGTTAGACCGTTTGTGATGACCTTGGGTGGTTTCGATTTGGTTCTTGGGATGGATTGGTTGGCGGATTTCGAGGCGAACATTGTGTGTCGCAAGAAGATGGTTCGGTTGACAGCGCCTGACGGAAGTTTGGTAACGGTTTATGGTGATCGGGTTACTACAATTCCGAAGGTGATCTCAATGGCGGTGGCGGGAAAGTGTATGAGGCGTGGATGTAGCCCCTACTTGGCTTATGTAAAGGATGTGGACACACCAACACCACAACTAGCTGATGTACCAGTTGTGTGTGACTTTCCAGACGTGTTCCCAGAAGACTTATCATTAGTGCCACTTGACAGAGAGATTGAATTTCAGATTGATCTGATACCGGGTGCCCAACCTGTTGCCAAGGCACCATATCGGTTGGCTCCAACCGAGATGAAAGAGTTGATGGAGCAGCTGCGAGAGCTGCTTGATAAGGGGTTCATTAGACCGAGTATCTCTCCTTGGGGTGCTCCGTCCTATTTGTAAAGAAGAAGGATGGTAGTATGAGGATGTGCATTGACTACCGCGAACTGAACAAGTTGACAGTGAAGAACCGCTACCCCTTACCGAGGATAGATGATTTGTTCGACCAGCTTCAGGGTGCCAGTTGGTTCTCGAGGATAGATCTTCGATCTGGTTATCATCAGTTGAAGGTGAAGGAGCAGGATATCCCTAAAACAGCTTTCCGTACGCGCTATGGCCATTACGAGTTTCTTGTCATGTCCTTTGGTTTGACCAACGCGCCAGCTGCTTTTATGGATCTGATGAACCGTGTGTGTCGGCCTATGTTGGATAAATCAGTGATTGTGTTTATTGATGATATCCTGATTTATTCGAAGAGCGAGATTGAGCATGCCGGTCACATTCGAGAGGTTCTAGAGACGTTGAGAAGGGAGAAATTGTATGCTAAATTCTCCAAGTGTGCATTTTGGTTGCGCGAAGTTCAGTTTTTGGGTCATGTGGTGAATCCTGACGGATTATGGTTGACCCGGCGAAGGTGGAGGCGGTTATGCAATGGAAGTCACCAAAGACGCCATCCGAGATCCGTAGTTTCTTGGGCTTGGCGGGCTACTATAGAAGATTCATCCAAGACTTCTCTAAGATTGCTTCTCAACTAACTAAGTTGACCCGAAAGGATGTGAAGTTTGTATGGGGTCAAGCTCAAGAGAAGGCGTTCGAAGAGCTGAAGGCAAGACTGACTCGAGCTCCTGTTCTGTCATTACCCAATGGAAGCGAAGATCTAGTGGTTTATTCTGATGCTTCCTACTCGGGGTTGGGGTGTGTGTTAATGCAGAAAGGGAAGGTTATAGCCTATGCATCTCTACAGTTAAAGGTTCATGAGGTCAATTATCCTACTCATGACTTGGAGCTAGCAGCCGTGGTCTTTGCATTGAAGATCTGGAGGCACTATCTCTACGGGACGAAGTGCACCATATTCACCGATCATAAGAGCTTGAAGTACTTCTTCGAGCAAAAGGATCTGAACATGAGGCAGAGGAGATGGTTGGAACTTATAAAGGATTATGATTGTGAGATCCATTACCATCCAGGCAAAGCTAATGTGGTGGCGGATGCCCTTAGCCGGAAGGAAAGGCCCGAACCGATTCGGGTGAAAGCTTATCAACTAATCATGACATCTGATGTGATGAAGCAAGTTAAGGAGTTTCAAGATGAGGCATTGAAGGAGGATCATCTTAACTCGGAAAGAATGAGAGGTCTGGTTGGGGAATTGGGTGAAAACACACTCGGTGTTAGAACTCGATTCGGTCGTGTGTGGATTCCTCGTTTTGGGGATCTACGGGTGAAGATAATGGATGAAGCTCATAAGACTCGATACTCCATTCATCCTGGTGCCACGAAAATGTACCATGACCTGAAGAAAGATTATTGGTGGTCGGGTGTGAAGCGCGACGTGGTGGAGTATGTGAGTAAGTGCCTTACTTGCTTACAGGTGAAGGCAGAGCATCAAAAGCCGTATGGGAAGATACAACCTTTGGATATACCAGAATGGAAATGGGAGCACATCACCATGGACTTCATTACGAAGCTGCCACGTACCCCGAAAGGGTATGATGCCATATGGGTGATAGTTGATCGTCTGACGAAGAGCGCTCATTTTCTACCGATCCGCGAGACGTATTCATCTGAGAGGTTGGCTGATCTGTTCATCAAGGAAATTGTAGCTCGTCATGGTGTGCCGGTGTCTATTGTGTCTGATCGTGACACTCGGTTTACATCTAAATTTTGGAAGAAGTTCCACGACGCTATGGGGACGAGGTTACATATTAGCACGGCTTATCATCCCCAGACTGATGGTCAGTCGGAAAGGACCATTCAGACACTGGAAGACATGCTCCGGGCATGTGTGATCGATTTTGGTGGAAGTTGGGATGACCACCTGCCGTTAGCTGAATTCTCATACAACAACAGCTATCATGCTAGTATTGGTATGCCACCATATGAGATGCTATACGGTAGAAGATGCAGAACACCCGTTTGTTGGGGTGATATGGTCAGAAGGAATTGGGGAGCGTCGAGGTAATCGAGGCTACGACAGAGAAGCTTCAAAAGATTAAAGCCTTCATGAAGGCAGCCAAGGATAGACAGAAGTCGTATGCCGATAAGCGACGTAGGCCAATTGAGTTCCAGGTGGGTGACCGGGTTATGCTGAAGGTCTCACCTTGGAAGGGTATTATCAGATTCAGAAAGCGGGGCAAGTTGAGCCAAGATATATAGGCCCTTTCCGAATCATTGCTCGAGTAGGGGAGGTGGCCTATAGATTGGAGTTGCCAGATGAGTTAAGTGGGATTCACTCGACATTCCATGTATCTCATCTGAGAAAGTGTATAGCTGATGAAGACATGATTGTTCCACTGGAGGACATTGAAATAGATGAAAGGCTCAATTATGTGGAGCAACCGGTGGCAATCATCGATCGTAAAGAAAAGAGGCTAAGGAATAAAGTAGTTCCTCTTGTGCGTGTACAGTGGAAGCACAGGCAGGGATCCGAGTCAACGTGGGAGACTGAAGAAGAAATGAGACAGCATTATCCACGATTGTTTGATGAATAACGGGTTTCGGGGACGAAACCTATTTAAGGGGGGTGGACTTGTAACACCCGGATATTTATTATTTTGAAGACGGTGAAGAAAGAAAAGAAAATAAAGTCCAAAGTCGAGGGACCAAACCCGCCAACGAAGAAAAGTTGGGAAATGTGGTGACATATGTAGGGAGAGGGCAGCCCACTCTCCCCACACTCACATTTCAGCTCACAAAGAGGAGAATAGAGAAAAAGAAGGGAAAAAGAGGAAAAAGTGTTGGTTCGGGTCGGTTCGGGTCGCCAAAATCGTCGTGAAGCAAGCCGAATCGAAGCTCTTGTCATTGTGCTCGTTTAGGTGAGTTCTAGGACCCCTCTTTTACTTGTTTTCAAACGATTTGGGGCTGGAAAACATCTGAAATCGAGTTTTTCATATGTGTGTAAGTTGACCCGTTTGTGTATGTGTATGTATATGTATGACGCGATTGTGACTTGATTTCTTGCTTGGTTGTGCTTGAATGATGTTATGGTATGCATCCCTAAGGTTTAGGATGGTTGATTTAGGCTTAAAATGGGTTTAGATGAGTTTGGAGGCCGAAAACCCTTGGCTGCAGTCGGGTTGAACTGCATTCTGCATCAGTTAGGGCTAGGCGACCGACTGGAGGCCGAATGGAGGCCATACGGCCGATTAGGGTGCGATTGGGGTCCATTCGCACGATTGGGGTTCATTCGCACGACTTGAGGGCCAGTCGCATGGGGGTCATGCGACTGAGGGTCCATTCGCACGACTGGATGTTCATTCGCATAGGTGTTCATCCGTATTAGTTCAATCGCATGATGTTCAGTCGCATGGAGGCAATGCGACTGAAGGGTGTCCATATGCCCGAATTGGGCTGTTGAACCCGAGGAAGGTGTAGATTGACTTCTGACTTTCGGGGGAAGGTGCAGATGTAAGTGTTGATATAAAGGTTCCCATAAGAGTTTTTAAGATGACGATCGAGATCTTAGAAGCATGTTGGGCATGATGAGGGTGATGATGTTGTACGTTATGTATGTATGATGTTGCCATGTAGGATGTGATGTTGATGCATGTTTATGTTCCTTAACGTGATGTATAATATCTTTCCTGTGGCTTTACTTGTTATGATGAATGAACGAAGTATTATGTAACGTAAAGTGAAAGATAAAGAAAGAGGAACATGATGAATGAATGCATGTATTAATGAACGAATGAAACGTCTTGCACACATCGGATACGGGGTCCTTCCTGGTGATTGACCCTAAATGTAGAACCTCTACCGCTCACCCCTAGTACTGCGGCATACGTTTAGCTGTCATTCGTTGACTTCGGCCCAGTAGCTAAGACTGATGGTTACTCCTAGTACCGTGGCATACGTTTAGTTGTCATTTGTTGACTTCGGCCCGGTAGCTACGACTAACCGGGGTGTAGCACATGGTATTGGTTTGGGATGATGTCCGATGCGCAAGTAAGGTAATGAAAGAACGAATGAACGAATGAAGAAGATAATAATGATATTATCTATGTGTACGTATGATGTGTGATCATGTAAAAGTACGAACGGTTTTATCTGAAAGTAAAGTATGTTTTATTTATAAGACTAGAACTCACTCAGCAACGCTGACTTTGATGTGTTTCCAGTTGGCAGGTAATGATTGCTGAGGATGGCACGGGCGACTACTCAGCTCTTTTGGGATGGCATTCTTTTGATTAATGTTTTTGCATTGTAATGCGAACAAACTAATTTTGTAATGAATGTTGTATTAGTTTGCAAAAGCATTTACATGGAAATGAAAGTTGTTTTAGTTTTCCGCTGCGATTTATTAAATACTAATGTAATTATATGTTTTATGTGCGATGAGAACCCAGCTGTAAGCGTCCCGGGAACGGGGCCTTACATGGAAGGCTTGTGTTGAAGTTATATTTCTGAAATTTTAAGTCTTTTACACTCTATTCTTTCATCTTTACAAAACATTAAGTGATCTACAAATCAAAAAGTGGATGAAACCAAACCAAGCTTCCAACCAATGTTGAAAGGCTTGTGTTATGGTATGAAATGGTGATGTTGAACCTTGGTTCTACAACTAATTTATCCACCATACCCCACTTGAACACTTACTCAAACTAGTCAATTTACTTTAGTATTTTCATTTATATACTCATGACCATCCGAATCACCCTTATGTGGAGATTTTGTGCAATGGTGATAATCTTGAGGTTTGTGGATATCCCTACCTCTAATACATGACCTATATGAATATAACACTTGAGGTTTGTAGATTACCCTACCTCTAATGCATGACTTATATTTATATCTACATAATACTTAGTCAAAACCAAACCATAATATCATCAACCATGGTTGAATGTTATGTGTTAAGGTAGACATTATACTAATTTTATGATTCCTTATATTGGACTTCCAATGAGTGACTAAAACTCATAAAGAACACACACAATACATGGTGTCCAATTAAGTGTCTAAGTAGTATATACTTTCATTTACTCTTGTATTTGTAATTTTTGTATACTTTCCAATTGCTAAAATCTCAAATTTTGAATCCTAAACTTACACACTTTCATTTACCTTTTAGGGTGACTTTGGTGAATCATTTAAACTTAATCATCTATTCTTGTGGATTCTAATCGCCAAACCGTGAGTCATACTTCACCCATTTTGTTTTAACACTATTTGGGTTGCAACATGTATCAATTATCAAATTCACTCAATTATTCATTCAATCAAAATCATTATAAAACTCAATTCATACAAACATGCTTACTTGTTATATTATTTGTGAATACATTCTAGAATACATTATCTTGCAAGCAATCTAAACCTCCCTTAACATATATAGCGCTATAGGACTAGCACATCCGCCCTATTATGATGGGTCTATGTTAAGTTATTCAATATTACGGTCTTGGTCTTTTTTTAATGCTAAGATTACGCTAGTGGACACTTTGGTTTGATTATCGGCTTTGCATGCTAGCAATGTACAAACTTTAGTATACTTTACTCATGTTGAATTGAGATTTATTCACTATTATACTATGTATTCAAACTTGTATGTTCACCAACATATTCATATGTTGACCTATATTTTATACATGTTGCAGGACATGTTTGAAGCTTTATCAAGAAACTCAATTAGGTGGACTTAGAAACACACCAAATCTACTATTTTGTTATGCTTGTTTTAGATTTGTATTTCTTAAAATTTTTGTATGTTCATTTGAAGCATTGTAATGTTATATTGATTAATGGAAATGAAATTTAATCTTAATTTATTGTCACTTTAGTTCTATGATGTCTTTGAACAATCTATCACTTCTCGCGCCCCGATGTTTCCGCCATCGATTGGGGTGTGACACATTGGTATCAGAGCCATAGTTATAGGGAATTAGGAAAACTTCCATGTTTTAACCTAGACTATGACTAAGGACTCCCATTAGTAACACTTATGATTTGTTTGATTATGTTATGTTTGTGCCAAAAAAAAAGGAAAAGAAACCCTCATATCTACCTAATCTTGCTCCTAATCTTATTCTCGACCAAAAAGAAATACACCTTTCCTAAGGTGTAATCATGCAATGACGATATGAAGACACTCGTATTTTACAAATGAAACGACCTCACCGAAATAGGAGTGAATCCCTTACTTTGGTGATGTCTTTCAATCCGCCATTATTGTTTTTTATGAAACTAAACCATTAAGATAGGAATGATTTCCTTACCTTGATGGCAATTTCACTTATCTCACTCTTGTGGACCCTTACCAACGAGTTAGGATTAAACTCCTTACTTTGATGGATAAATACCAACCACGTTTAGGGAACGACCCCACCAAGTTAGGAGTGATATCCGTATCTTGGGGACTAGTTCCATTCTTTGATTTTCAATCTCACCAAAGTCTTGAGATTTTGATTGACAAGGGACATGTAGTAACTGGAAGGGCGAATACCGTTACCCGACTTGTCGGCCAGATTATTCCAACCTATTAAGCCAAATCATGATTCCCGAACTCAAAAGAAGTCTTGAACACTTTGGATTAGTCTTAGTTCCAAAACCGGAACATTCCAAGCCTTAATCGAATTTCTTTTATGTTTGTATTTATTTTATACATTTATGTTTTATTCTTTTTCCTCTTGTCAAGATCGAATCATTCGACTCACATTAATCTCTCGACCTCAGACGCTAATAATCAAGAACCAACAAAAACTTATAAGCTTTCATTATTGTTTATCTAATTCTTTTGAGTGGTTATATGACTATCATGAGAACCGATTTGAAACCTACTTGCTTAGGTGTTATGTTATAATGCTCTAAATATGCAAAATTTATTTTAAACACTATTGATCAAGTCTCATCATTCTCTTTAACCTACATTGTAGATGTCTTCCAAATCCCATAGAAGCTCCAAGCAAAGTTCCAATAAGAAAATGGTCGCTTTCATGGCTAAGCAAATGGCTCGAGTTATTCCCGATATTGTTAAGCAAATCAATGCCACCCCTAGCCCAAACACTTCATTTGAATCCCAAAATCCTAGTCCTAAAACCTTAGCATTTTCCTATAAGCACTTCAAGTCATGTGGCCCCAAACCTTTCACGGGTGAAGAGGGTGCCTCCAAGATGTTGGAATGGTTCGATAGCATCAAAGTCACTTTCATCAACAGTGAATGTCCCGACGAGCTTCGGACTTGTAGTGCCACCGGTGTCTTCACATTGAGAGCACTTGAATGGTGGAAAAGTGAAAGGAGTACTCGTGGAAATGAGGTCGCATTCGCCTTACCATGGGAAGAAGTGAAGCAACTCATGATAAATGAGTTTTGTCCTCCTCATGAAATGCAAAGTCTTGAAGAGCAATTCTGGAACCTCAAACAAGTTGGAGGTGACAATTTAACTTACACCATTCGCTTTAAACAACTTAGTATCCTTGTCCCTCACTTGGTCAACACCACTGACCGAGCCATAGCCAAGTACATAAAAGGCCTTCCCCCTATTATCCATGACTCCGTCACCATAGCCAAACCATTCTCAATTGAGCGAGCCATCCGGTTGGCGGCTACCTTATCCAACAACTAAGTGAAATATGGATCTTTGTCTCTTAAAGGCTCATTTAAAACCGCCCATCAAGCCATATCTGAAACACCTAAGGAAACCAAAGACATAAAAAAACCATCCAAAAACACCCGCCACGGCAAGAAACGGAAGTTTCAAATCCGCAACTATGCCATGACAGGACCAACAACCCAAGCTCCTATCAATTTGAACCAAGAACCACCTAAAAAAGCCCACACCGGCATGTTTCCCAAATGTGCCAATTGCCAATACCACCACCCACCTGCTTCTCAGTGCCGTAAATGCACAACGTGTAACCGTTATGGCCATTTTGCCTCAGCATGTCGAAGTGGTCCTAGCCCACACGTTAACCCACCTTCAGCTCACACCGGTACCCAAAGACCCCCGACTAATGCAAACGGTTGTGCTTGCTTCAAATGTGGTGATCCAAACCATCTTGCTCCTCAATGCCCTCGCAACAATCAAGTTCAAGTGCAAGTGCCACGTGGATGCGCATTTAACATAAATGCGTTTCAAGCTCAAAACGACAATGACGTCATAAACGGTACGTTCCTTATAAATGGAATTTATGCTTTTGTGCTATTTGATACTGGTGCGGATAAAAGTTTTGTTTCCGTGAAATTTGAACCAATGCTAAAATGTACACGTTCTAAATTGCCAAAACCATTCACCGTTGAAGTCACTAACGAAAAATCTGTCACCGTCGATTCCATTCTCCTTGATTGTGTTTTAAGTCTTAATGAACATGAATTTCCTATCGAACTCATACCTATGCAATTGGGTAGTTTTGATGTCATAGTAGGCATGGATTGGCTTGCCATGGTTCGTGCCGAAGTCGTTTGCTTTGAAAAATATATCCGTATTCCGCTTCCTTCCGGCAACACCTTACAAATCTATGGCGAGAAACCCTCAAACGGACTCAAACTCATCTCTTGTACGGAGGCACGAAAGTGCTTACGTCAAGAATGTATTGTGTTTTTAGCTTATGTCATAACACAGAAAAGAAAATGGAAAGAATGTGAAAGACATTCCAATCATTTGTGACTTTCCTGACGTGTTCCCTGAAGATCTACCCGGTCTTCCTCCGGCTCGTTCCATTGATTTTCGGATTGATCTCATACCCGGTGCTACACCTATTGCTAAATCTCCCTATAGACTAGCACCCTCGGAAATGCAAGAGCTAGCTAGTCAACTTTAAGAGTTGGTTAACAAAGGATTCATACGTCCTAGCTCATCCCCTTGGGGTGCTCCAATCCTTTTTGTAAAGAAGAAGGACGGTTCGTTCTGCATGTGCATCGATTATCGTGAGCTCAATAAACTTACTGTCAAAAACCGTTATCCTCTTCCTCGTATCGATGACCTCTTCGACCAACTCCAAGGAGCAACTTGTTTCTCAAAAATCAACTTACGATCTGGTTATCATCAACTTCGAATTCGTGAAGAAGATATTCCAAAAACCGCTTTCTGCACAAGGTATGGTCATTACGAGTTCATGGTTACGCCTTTTGGTTTGACCAATGCACCCACAGCCTTTATGGACCTGATGAACCGCGTGTGTAGACCTTACTTGGATCATTTTGTAATTGTGTTCATTGACGATATTTTAATCTATTCTAAGACCGAATCCGAACATGAACAACACTTACTTTTGATCTTGGAACTTCTTCGAGTCGAACGACTTTACACCAAATTCTCCAAATGTGAATTTTGGTTGAAAGAAGTTCAATTCCTTGGTCACATCGTAAGCCATATGTTGTACTCACTCCTAACAAGCATCGGAGGCTTTGTTGAGGAGCCAGTATTGTGAGGATCATTGATTGATGTAGCCATTTTCACCAATTCAAACAGGTTCAATGAGATTTTAACAGATCTAACTCAAAAACTCAACAACACAGTTTAAAACAAGAAGAATCTCAAATTAATTCACAGGAAGCAACAGAAAAACAAACTCTATAACCAATTCTTGCAAATTTGCTAATTCGATCAAACTTAGATATCAAAAGAATAGTTTCAATGATCAATTGTTAAATCGATCAATGATTAACCAGCTCGTATACCATTTGAAAGGATCGATATCTAGTTTGATCAATTAGATTAGGATTTGCAACGGAATAGCACACGAATTAGACAAAATTATAGCAAGAATAATATCAATATTCAATCAAACAGTAACGGTTATAGAGAGAGAAAGTTTTCTGCAAAAAGAATGTTTTCATTCATGCACAAGCTTCCCGTACAGGGAAATTAGGTCAACATTCCTTTTATAAGGAACGTGACATTAGCTGACGCCACTTGATAGTGACATCTAACTGATTTATACAAACAACTGAAAGTAAACTAAACTACTGAAGATATCCACAACAACTGAGGACACCTTCACTAAAAGCTAAGTATAAGCTAACATTACAACTACTGAAGTTATAACATCTGAAGTGTAAGAACTTTAGATGTTTTACATAATATAAAACTACTGATTACAAACTACTGAGATGTAAACCATCACAACTACTGAAGAGAACTACTTCAGCTATTGTGACAACTTTTGAGAACTTGATCTTCAGACTTTGTCTTCAGCAGTTGTCTTCAGACTTTGTCTTCAGCTGTTGTCTTCAGACTTTGTCTTCAGCAGTTGTCTTCAGACTTTGTCTTCAGCTGTTCTCTTTAGACTTTGTCTTCAGACATTGTCTTCAGCTGTTGTCTTCAGACTTTGTCTTCAGACATTGTCTTCAGCTGTTGTCTTCAGACTTTGTCTTCAGCAGTTGTCTTTAGCAGTTGTCTTCAGCTGTTGTCTTCAGACTTTGTCTTCAGACGTTGTCTTCAGACGTTGTCTTCAGCTGTTGTAGATCACTTCAGTTGTTTTGATGTCTGTGGGACTTAAAGGTTTTTCTGATCTGGCTCATTGGTTCTTTTGGTCCAACAACGATTTCGTGTTTATTATGATGCTTCTAATCAAGGTCTTGGTTATGTCCTTATGCAACGAGGCAAGGTTATCGCTTATGCGTCAAGACAACTCAAAACCCACGATAAGAACTACACTATCCATGACCTTGAACTCGGAGCTGTTGTTTTCGCTTTAAAGATTTGGAGGCACTACCTTTATGGTACTCAATGTGTGGTCTTCACCGATCATAAGAGTCTCTAACATATCTTTAATCAAAAGGATCTCAACATGCGTCAACGACGATAGGTTGAATTGTTGAACGACTATGATTGTGAAATTCGTTACCACCCTGGAAAAGCAAATGTCGTGGCCGATGCTCTTAGTCGAAAGAGTCATGTCAATGCTCATAGCATTTGTGTAACCAATTGTCTTCATTGTTTGCAAATCCAAAGCGACATTCAAACCCGTATTCGTGAAGCCTAACACTCATCAGTCGTCAAAAACAATTTGTATAATGAGATGCAATGTGGTGTTGAAGACCAACTTGAGTCTAAATCTAATGGAATTCTCCATTACCTTGATCGTATTTGGATTCTGAACCGTGACAACCTCCGTACTCTTGTAATGAATGAAGCACATAAATCACGATATTCCATTCACCCTGGTGCAGACAAGATGTATCAAGATCTTCGTTGTACTTATTGGTGGCCGGGCATGAAAAAGGATATCTCTCTTTTTGTGGCCAAATGCCTCACTTGTTCAAAAGTAAAGGCCGAACACCAATGACCCTCTGGTTTACTTGAGCAACCTGAAATCCCGAGGTGGAAGTGGGAAAGTATCGCAATGGATTTTATCACCAAACTTCCCCGAACATCTTCCGGGCATGATAGTATTTGGGTAATTATCGATCGATTAACCAAATCAGCTCATTTCCTTCCCATTCGTGAAGACTGCTCCATTGAAAAGCTAGCTTGTATCTACACTTCTGAAATCATTAGTCGTCATGGTATCCCTCTCGATATCATCTCTGATCGTGATGGTCGATTCACTTCCCGTTTTTGGAGAACTTTTCAGTTAGCTTTGGGCACTCAACTCAATCTTAGTACGGCTTTTCATCCTCAAACTGATGGAAAAACTGAACATACTATCCAAACTCTCGAAGATATGCTTCGATCTTGTGTTATCGATTTTGGTGGCAACTGGGATGTACACCTACCATTGGTCTAATTTTCGTACAATAACAGTTATCACTCTAGTATCGAAATGGCACCATTTGAAGCTCTTTATGGTCACAAATGTCGTTCACCTATTTGTTGGCACGAGATCGGCAAGGCACAAGTCACTGGTCCTGAAATTATTCAAGAGACAACGGATAAAATCTTGCAAGTTCACGACAACTTACTTGCTGCAAGAAGCCGACAAAAGAGTTACGCCGATAAACGGTGTAAGCCCTTGGAAATCAATGTTGGTGATCTCGTACTTCTCAAGGTATCTCCTTGGAAAGGAGTAGTACGCTTTGGTAAGAAAGGAAAACTTGCTCCACGATATGTAGGTCCTTTCAAGATTCTTGAAAGAACTGGTAAGGTGGCATACCGACTTGATCTACCACAAGAACTAAGCAACGTTCACCCAAATTTCCATGTCTCTAATCTCAAAAGGTGCCTAGCCGATGAAGGACTTCAAATTTCGCTTGATGACATACGTGTCGACGATACCATGCACTTTGTTGAGAAACCTGTTGAAATCATGGATCGTGGAATGAAGCAACTCAAACAAAGTCGTATTCCAATTATTAAGGTGCGTTGGGAAGGAACACGTGGTCCAGAATTTAGGGAATGTGAAGATCAATTCAAGATCAAGAAGTACCCGCATCTTTTCCCAAAACCTTCTTCTAAATGAATTTCGGGTCGAAATTCCCTAAAGTAGGGGAGACTATAACGTTCCGCATTTTACATTTATTTTTTAAATGTAATATTACTCTTTGTTCAATCCTTGTAATCTTAAGATTGATCATAGTGAAAATATTTTTATGTAATTCTTGTTGATTATATGTTTGTGCAACGCTTAAACAGTTACAAATACGCATATCAACACAAAACCGAACAACTTATCGGGACTTATATATTTCAGAAAATTAATTACAAGTTTTATTATTATGATTCATATATTAAAATAATCATTTTTAGTTACTAGTTATGGTGCAAATTAATAAATAAAATAAGTTAAGGGGTTAAAATTGAAAATTTGCCCAATTTTCCCTCCACTCATCTCCCCAACTACTTACACTTATAGCCAACCATAATTTTCACCTGTAAATACTAACTCAAATCCCCCTCTAATCACTTTCATCACTCTAAACTCTCTCTAAACTCTCTCAATCCATCCAAGAACTTCATCTTTTTAGCAAAAAAAAAATATTCAAGAACAACTTGTGAGTTTTAATTATTTATTTATTTATTTATTTATTTATTATTTATTTATTATACTTTCTTCATTTTCTCTACCACTTGGAATAACCACTAGGACATAACCACTTAGTCACCAAGGTTACACAAGTATGGTAACCCCCATTTTGAGGTCCAAGTTGGAAATATCATACTTGATTCTTTCATACATGTTTTCTTGTTTTATTTTTAAACCTTTTACATACTAAACCAAGTTACCAACAACTTAAATGTTGGAAGGCTTGTGTTGAAGTTATATTTCTGAAATTTTAAGTCTTTTACACTCTATTCTTTCATCTTTACAAAACACTAAGTGATCTACAAATCAAGAAGTGGATGAAACCAAACCAAGCTTCCAACCAATGTTGAAAGGCTTGTGTTATGGTATGAAATGGAGATGTTGAACCTTGGTTCTACAACTAGTTTATCCACCATACCCCACTTGAACACTTACTCAAACTAGTCAATTTACTTTAGTATTTTCATTTATATACTCATGACCATCCGAATCACCCTTATGTGGAGATTTTGTGCAATGGTGATAATCTTGAGGTTTGTGGATATCCCTACCTCTAATACATGACCTATATGAATATAACACTTGAGATTTGTGGATTACCCTACCTCTAATGCATGACTTATATTTATATCTATATAATACTTAGTCAAAACCAAACCATAATATCAATCAACCATGGTTGAATGTTATGTGTTAAGGTAGACATTATACTAATCTTATGATTCCTTATTTTGGACTTCCAATGAGTGACTAAAACTCATAAAGAACACACACAATACATGGTGTCCAATTAAGTGTCTAAGTAGTATATACTTTCGTTTACTCTTGTATTTGTAATTTTTGTATACTTTCCAATTGCTAAAATCTCAAACTTTGAATCCTAAACTTACACACTTTCATTTACCTTTTAGGGTGACTTTGGTGAATCATTTAAACTCAATCATCTATTCTTGTGGATTCTAATCGCCAAACCGTGAGTCATACTTCACCCATTTTGTTTTAACACTATTTAGGTTGCAACATGTATCAATTATCAAATTCACTCAATTATTCATTCAATCAAAATCATTATAAAACACAATTCATACAAACATGCTTACTTGTTATACTATTTGTGAATACATTCTAGAATACATTATCTAGCAGGCAATCTAAATCTCCCTTAACATGTATAGCGCTAAAGGACTAGCACATCCACCCTATTATGATGGGTTTATGTTAAGTTATTCAATATTTACGGTCTTGGTCATTTTTTAATGCTAATATTATGCTAGTGGACACTTTGGTTTGATTATCGGCTTTGCATGCTAGCAATGTACAAACTTTAGTATACTTTACTCATGTTGAATTGAGATTTATTCACTATTATACTATGTATTCAAACTTGTATGTTCACCAACATATTCATATGTTGACCTATATTTTATACATGTTGCAGGACATGTTTGAAGCTTTATCAAGAAACTCAATTAGGTGGACTTAGAAACACCAAATCTACTATTTTGTTATGCGTGTTTTAGACTTGTATTTCTCAAAAATTTTGTATGTTCATTTGAAGCATTGTAATGTTATATTGATTAATGGAAATGAAATTTAATCTTAATTTATTGTCACTTTAGTTCTATGATGTCTTTGAACAATCTATCACTTCTGGCCCCCCGATGTTTCTGCCATCGGTTGGGGTGTGACATTTTGAACATTTCAAAAGGTTTATGTGTCATCAAGTACACATAACCATAGCGACTGTAATCGTCGGTAAAAGTAATGAATATCTTTCACCATTTCTTGTCATTGTCTTAAAAGGGCCACATACATCCAAATGTATGATTTCCAATAAGTCTTTTGCCCTCTCGTTAGTACCACTAAAGGGTGACTTGGTCATCTTACCTTGCAAACAAGATTCACACTTATCAAATGAACCATTTTCACTTGTTTTCGAAAGACCATTCTTTTGAAGTGTTTGAATTCTATTCTTGTTTATGTGACCAGATGACAATGCCAAAGATATGAATCACTTAAACCCATTTTAAGTTTCTTGGTGTTTGTTTGATATAAGGAGTTGTTAAAGGATGAATCATTATGAACCAATTCATAGATACCATTAAAAGGCATAGCCTTGAAATAAAATACATCATCCATACAAACATAAATACCATTGTTAACAAACTTTAATTCATAACCACATTGTTTTAAAGGGAAATAGAAATTATGTTCCTAGTCAAACTAGGAGCATACAAAATGTTCTTAAGAATAACTTCCAAACCATTTAAAAGTTTCAAAATATAGTCTCCTTGGGCTTTGACATCAACTTTTGCTCTGTTGCCCATGTAGAGACTTGTGTCTCCCTTCTTGAAGTGTTTATTTCTTTTGAACCCCTGCAAAAAATTGTAAATGTGAGTTCCACATCCGGTATTCAATGCCCATGTGTTTGAAGAAATAACATTTAAACCAATATGAATCATGAAAGTTATACCTAAGGTTTGCCCATCATCCCTCTTGTTTCTCAACTCTTTGAGATAGGTTGGACAATTCCTTTTCCAATGTCCTATCTCACCACACTCAAAGCATGGATCATTCTTCGTTACCTTAGGCTTCTTAAGCTTAGGCTTTGGAGGTTCCGCTTTAGCCTTCCCTTTCCCTTTGCCTTTTATGTACCCCTTTCCTTTGGCATCATTTGCCTTGGGATCAGGGAATGGCCTTTTCTTATTTCCACCCTCATTGATCGAGAAAACATGTAGAACCTTTCTACCCATCCCTGCCTTGGCTTTTTTAAGCATTGCGTGAAGCTCACCAATGCTCTTGTCCCACCCGTTCATATTGTAATTCATTATGAACGTCTCAAACTTTTTAGTTAGGCTATTAAGGATCAAATCCGTGGCCAGCTCCTTTGAGACGGGGCAGTTAAGCCTCTTGAGGTGATCAACATGGCTTTTCATCTTAAGAACATAAGATGATACCGATTGGGTTTCTTCCATGCGACACGCATGAAGCGCTCGAACCATTTCGAAGCGCTCTACCCTATCTTGTTGAAGGAACATTTCCTTCAACTCGGTGATCATGTCATATGCCCCATGATGCTCCAAGTCCTTTTGGAGTTCGGGAATCATAGTTCCCAACATGAGGCAGAAAACCTGCATGGAATCCTCTGTATACTGAAGCCAATCATTATAGGCCTCAACATCCTTAGGGCCGGGTTGGTCAGGAATAGGATCATCAAGGACATAGGCCTTTTTTTCTTGCTTGAGAACAATTCTCAAGTTTCAAAACCAGTCCATAAAGTTGTTATAGTTAAGAAGATCCCTCTCTAAGATGGTTCTCAGCGGTAGGGTATGGACGGTCAAGGTGGTAGCATTGTTGTTTGCGGCCATTTCTATAAAATTTACAAAGTTCATATTAGTATTTTTGAAAAATTACATTTTAATCATTAATACCCTTTTAAGTCTCATAGACAATTAATAATTAAAACCTAGAATCCAACTTTACATTTAAATGATGGTTAGGTGACCTTCATCCATTATTTAAATTAACAAGGTAGTTAATATTTGACAATTGCAACCTATTGCAACTTCTAGCCTTATGGGATCGGTTAAACATCTTATGTTTAGTTGGCATGTAAAATCCCATCAACACCATTGTACGCCATGCTTCGGTGACCCTATGCACATGGTTTCCAATTCCAGTCATCGTACTTACACACACGTGTGAGTTTACACATACAAGTGGTTAGGTGACCTTTATCCCACAAATACGTTAAGCCCACCTCAAACACACAAGTTCCCTAAAAGTGGTTAGGTGACCTTTATCCCATAATAATTCTCAAGTGATTCGAGTGTCGTGTAAAAGGATGGTGTTAAACTTTTTTCCAAAGGGATTTGAGTTTTTATTAATTCTAGTTTTGAAAACTCTATGTACCTTGTATTTGCATGCTTTCAAATACATGGTATCCTATGGTTCTCTTTTTAGTAAAAACCCCTTTTATTAAAATCATTAATCCTTTTAATAACCTTTTATTAGTCACTTAATGATTAGGAATCATAAATTTTTAGCTTGTTTTGTTTGTTAATTAGTTTGTTATGGACATCCAAATATCAAACAACCATCATATAACAAACAATCAAACAAGCATAATCAAACAATCACAGATGCATAACCATAGCCACTAAGTTGACCACACTTGTTTGCCATCACAAGTGTTGTCATTTGGTCTTTCCTAAGGGTTAATCATAACACACAAGATAGGATCTCCAAAGACCCCCACTTGAAATTGCATCCAAATGCTTCAAGTCCTTCTCTTTGTGTCTTCCCTTTTGTGCTTCCAACTTATGCATCTTCTTTTACAAAATCTATATCCTAATACAAATTTTCTAATAAAAAAATACACCTAATCTATCTATTACATACCACTGAATGAATAGATAAATTACATCCAAATACAAGCACAAAAGAATAAAATTACAACCCATTATGAATGAAATCAACCAAAACAAACATTCATCCAAATCCAAAGCAACACAAGGTCAAGGCTAGGTTATGCACCAATATGAAACAACATATACAACATCCAAGAACCAAAATAAATCCCCATTTAACCTTAAATTTTCAGCCAACATAAACCAAGAATTTAGGATTTTTGTCCAAACAAAATACAATCAACCATTTAACATCTATCTTTCAAGGTTTAATCATAAGCATGTAAGATATAACTTTGAAAGATTGGGGATTCATCAAATCATAAAAAAACAGCCCCTATTAGATTGCTAAAGTCCCATAAAACCAATTTTACAAGGACAAAAGAAGCTAGTCATCCACATATCCGACTCTAGATGCCAATGTTGGGTTTGTTGGACCATTATCAAAGTTGTTTAACCATTTAAACAAGAAAAACGCAGCGGAAACAAACCTTAATATTATGTTTTGTAAACTGAAAATTAAGTCATATTACTTAGCAACAACAAACCCAAAAACATAGGATTAAATATATGTGAATCAACTAGCTATCAGGAAGAGATAACAACCAAAAGCAACACTCATAAAACTACCTTTGTTGAGCTGCTGAAAAATGTGAAAATGATGAAGAGAATGAGGTTTTTGAATGACCAAAACACCAAGGTGAGGTGTCCTCAAAATTCCATACCCACAAGCATCAAGCAAAGACCCTTTTTGCTAGGATTTCTACACCAAACGAACCAAGAAGTTGCTGAAAAACCCTTTTCCCAGCCGTGAATGTCTCTAGAGTTGAGCGAGTTTTTGTTCTTCTTGAGGTCTTTTGCATGTGAGAGAGAGAAGAAGATGGAGTGTGTGACTAGTAAAGTGTGTTTGTTCCAAGAAACAAAAGGCACAAACCCCATCTAAAGGGGCGGCCAAAATATGGTGTTCAAATGGGGTTTCCCCCCGAAATTATTTTCATCCATTTTATGTAACTAGTCACTAAATAAGTTGTATAATTAACCTTTTAATTATATAACTCAAACACTCTATTATTATTTGATGTTATTTAACCAACTTAAATAACATTACAAATAATACTCATGAATAAAATATCCTTATAAGTTGTTCCATCTCATATGCAATTTATTTAGAAAACCCACCTTTCTAAATTGGTGTAATTATTTAATTTCATGATCATATCATCAATTAAATATGAATTGGTATTTGCTAAGCTTGTTATTGGGTATGACCAGACTTGGATCATAACGTACTAACCACATCAATGTTCTATGTGTCTTGGGCATAAAGAATCCAACAATTTGAGATACTTATGAGTCTTATATGATAGTCATCTTGTAAAAACAATTATTAGTTATTGCTAGCCTAGCGACGTTATAGATCTATGGACCTGACAAGCCTATTTGGTGCTAAAGTCGACGTTATTGCCGGCTCCTAATGACGTATGATTTGTTCATCATGGAAACCAAGTACACTTAGCTAATCGTTATAACTTGTAATGGATATCTTGGTCAAGGTTTGATTGTATCATTATGCTATCTATATTCTTACAATGTTTCTTAACCTATGACATGAATTGCCTCTTAAACATTGTTTTCATACGTTTGTACAAATTAATGGGACTCACCAACATTATATGTTGACCCTTTATTTTTAACATGTTTCAGGATTGCTACTTGAGGAATTCTTTTTGCTCATATAGGACTTGGACTTAGTTTAATTAAATATCTTATGTTGTTTTTTAAATCTTTATTGTATTGTAATGACTTAATTGTATAGTATTATTCAATGAAAAATGGATTTAATATTATTTCAACTTATTTAATTCCATGAGCTATGAACAATCGTTTCACATTCATCCACCTCGATGATTCTGTCGTCGGGCGGGGTGTGACAGTTTTTCTATCGGATTGGACCGATGATTCGGTGTTGCTGATGATTAGATCTACCATGGTTCGTTTTCTATCTAGAGAACTGGCTAGTTAGAAGCAATTTGGCGGTCAAACCGGGATTTGGTGAACCGGTTGGCTCGAATCTGAACATGAAAGGTCAAAGACTAATGTTGAAGATTTAAACGAAGTGGGTCGTATTTGCTGCGACAATGTAACATCTATTGCAACAATATCGGACCTGCTGCAACAATGTTGGAGTTGTTGCCACATTGGACGTCGGAGCTATTGCATCAATGGCCAAGACCGGAGCTACTGCAACCATGGTGAATATGAGGGTTGTTATAAACTTTAACATAGACTTGTCTATGGAGATCTCAAATATTGACGATTGTTTTTTTTATTGCTCGGAGGAGATGGTGGAGATGATATAGAGTTGGTATGAAGATCGTGAAGATGGTATGGGGATGGTAGAGGAGATTGTATTAGGAAAGAGAAAACTAAAATGTGATGATGACTTTTACAGCTAATATGTATTAGTGTACTATCATAATTGATGCTTTTGAAAAAAAACTATACTTACGTACATATATAACACTTTGGTTTTAAACAATATTATTCAATGGTCTTAAATATATATAGTTTAAATCTGTGTGTGTATTTTATTTAAATTGTTAGATCATTGTCATATTTTTTAAACTCAAGCTTTATATATATAAATTAAAGTTAATTATGCAGTATTGATCGAGTGATAATAATTCAAGGTTAATTGATATAATTATGTGATTTTACATCGTTGTTAGTATGGAACGAAGTTACTTTGAGTTTGTTTTGATGTGTAAGGAATTGGAGCTTAAGGAAGCTTATTTTAAGGTGAATAAGCAAATGATGAAATCACGAGGACCAAATGCTCAATTACCAGAAGATGCAAAACGGGAAATTGGAATAAGTTTGGTGAAGCATGAAGAGTATGGAAGAAGCGGGATGGAAATTGGAGCCCGAGAAGTGAAGAAATGCAAAAACCGAAGGTTCAAGACCATGGTAACTTAAAATGGGCGTAATTTGGGCTAGGAAAAGAGTTATGGGACCCACGACCTATTAACGAAAAGCTCGTGAAAAGTTACATGTTAAAATATTATGAAAAAAGTTCAGGAAGGCCGTAAGCTACGGCCTGAGGCCATAACTTACAGCCCTGTGCTAAGTCCGTTTGTGAACCCTGTAAAACATAAGGTTTGACCGTCTGGTTGAGGGTAGGCCGTAGCCTACGGCCTATACACTGTAAATTTATGGTCTAATGTGATATTTGGAGGATTATTTCAAATTTTATATCCTATATAATCCTAATCATTAGGGTTTCGAAAAAAATACTGCAGGACCGAAGAATGATATGCACTTACAACACAACAACACAATGAGGAGAGTTGCTAAGAACACTTAACAACACAAACAGGGAACTGGTTAACCTTTTGTAAAGATGCTAAGAACACAAGTAAATATGAGAAAAAACAAGATAGCAAAACACACAAGGAGTTGGTTTTTAAGATTACAGTATATTGCTTTCTTAAATTCTATTACAAATGTTACAAAGCATGTTAGAAAGTTACAAGTAACTGAGGTACATATACCACATCCTACATTCGGCCATACTTTGAAGGCTAGCCGGATACAATTGACTAGACGACAAACAAAATCAAATGTAGAGTCAAAAGATAGATTTGCCTTTTGACTAGTGACTATGACATGCCATAGATCATATTCTAATATATTACAAAAAGGATAAAGTACAAAAAATAGAAAGTTATAGACACAAGACCTCAATATACAGTTACCAAAAGCATGGACCTCAATGAAAGTTGGTGACTTTACAGAGTTGCAACGGAAAGGGGTCCAGCTTTATGTAAAAAGTACATCAGATAAAGCATGTGTTCAAAAGTCTTTGGAAGAAATCTGTCTTCAAGTGTTGGCTTTGGAAGACTTTGTCTTTGAAGCTTCAGAAGATTTCATCTTTGGCTTCGGAAGATATTGGTCTTGACTTTGGAAGATTTCACATTTAGAATATTTTCTGATGCTGGTGTGAAACTTCCGAAGCATTAGTACACTTGTGCATGCATGCAGGAGAGACTTTGGGTGTTTGGATTGCATCAGCCTTTACATTTAATCCTTACAAAAACTTTTCCCCAGCCGAATTTAGGTGATTTCAAGGAGATTTTAGCTGCTTCCAAGCTCCTTAATATCATCCATATCATCATTGATCATCATCAAATCAAGATTGAAGATTGAACGAAGATGATGCCTGGCTAGGTTCTCTTGATTGCTTTTGGAAGTACGATTCTTGTAAAGTGAGACGATTGTTGTAACACCCGGTTATTTTTTTAAAGTTAGCAAAGAAGAATAAAGTGAAGAATAAGAAAGAAAAGTTATACAACCCAAGTTGAAGGGTTAAAAGTGTTAAAAGGACAAAATCTTTGAAAAGTTGGTGAATAAAGGTGATGGCCAGCCACTTCTTGCACATCACCTTTCTGCTTACGAATTTTAGAGAGAGAAAATGCAGAGCTTTTGGGTTTGAAGAAGAACAAGAAGAAAAAGTCGAATTCAAGGTAAGAATTCATGAGTTTATAATGTTCTTAACTGGTTTTATCCTCGGTTGTATGCTTATGTATATTGTTTGTGTTCAGGTGTGTGTTTTGGTGGATTTCTAGGTTGTTGAACTCTGTTGCAAACAGGTTTGAAAGAAGTCACTCCTAAGAGGCTGCAAAGGTGAGTTTTAGAACTCCCTTTTTACTTGTTTTTAACTGCTTTGGGGCTGGAAATGCATGTATGAACATTTCTATTAAACTGGGTTTTATACCCGTATGTGTGTATGTTATGGGTGGGGTTTGATTTTGGGCTATGTATGTGTATGATGATGTTATGGTTATGTTTCTAAGGCTTAGGATGTAAGATTTAAGCTTAGAACATGATAGGTGATGTTTGGGGACTAATTTATGATGTTTAGAAGGTATTAGGTTGCTCATGCGCCTAAATAGTAGCTCATGTGCCCAACTGTAAATAACTGCCTAAGTGTTCTCATACGCCCAAAACCTCATGCACCCAAATAGTACTCATACGCCTAGAGTTAGGCTGAAATTGACTAAGTGTTCATGCACCCAGATAGTTCATGCGCCTAGGCACTCATGCGCCTGCATAGTGCTCATGCGCCTAGAATTTCCCAGAATAGCCTAAGTGTTGCTCATGTTCCCCAATAGTGCTCATGCGCCTGAAAGTTGCTCATGCGCCTGAAAGTTGCTCATGCGCCTGAAAGTTGCTCATGCGCTCAAGTGTTCCTCATGTGCCTGCATAGTGCTCATGAGCCTGCATAGTGCTCATGCGCCTAAAGACTTAGATTATTTTCTGACTTTTTGGGGAAAAAGTGAAATGTAGGCTTTGACTTGGGAGGTTCCTGGGGGCTATGTAAGTTGACTTTTTGATGTCAAAGATGATGTGATGGGCATGAATGATATATGATGATGATGATGTGATGGGCATGAATGATATATGATGATGATGATGTTATGTATGATGTCATGCATAATGGTATGTGTGATGTATGTTATGTATGCATGCTGATATGTATGAAGATTTGCATAATCTTGTTGATGTTCCTGTTTATGTATGTTTATCTTCCCATGACTTTGCGTTGAATGTTAATGAAATAAATGATTAAGTATGATGTAACGTAAAGTGGAAGATAATGAAAAGAATGAAATGAAAGAATGCATGCATTAATGAATGAATGAAAGTAAGAAAGGCTTGCAAGCAAAAGAAAGGAGATTCATAACTCATTGAGAGTTGTTAGATCAATTGTGTCTATTTACAGCATGCAATTTTGGCTAAATCATAAGGGTCAATACACACAGTAAGAGTTCAGTCTTGGTGATTGCTCCAATACGTGCGATTTCCTAATGATTGTGTGTGTGTATATATATACAGCGTGCGGTTTTGGCTGACCTATAAGAGTTTACACACACAGGGGGAGTTAGTTCTAGTGACTACTCCATACGTGCGATATGGGGTTCTTGTCGCTTAACCCTAGATGATATGCCCGTGTGCTTAAGAGGGGGGTTAAGCATATGACATGACCTAGATAAAAGTGAAAAGATAATAAAAGTACGAAAAGTGTGATAAGTACGAAATGTGCGAAACGTGCGATGATGAACATAATAGAAGATAATAATGATATTATCTACGTGTATGTATGATGTGTGATCGCGTACGAAAGAAAATGATGGTTAAGAAGGAAGTAAAGTATGTTTTATTTAAAACTAGAACTCACTCATCAACGCTGACTTTTATGTAATTTTCAATTGGCAGGTAAAGGTTGCTAAGAACGGCATGGGGCGGCTACTTGACTCTTTTTGAATGCCATCTATTGTTATAATGCTTTTGTGATGTAATGCAACAAATATTTTGTAATTTGATAATGATGTATTGTTTTGCAAAATCTTTTATAATGAAATGAAATGTTTGTTTTAGTGTTTCCGCTGCAATGTTTTCTTTAAATTAATGTAATTATATGTTTTATGTACTATGATTGGCCAACTGTAAGTGTCCCGGGAACGGGGCCTTACATTGGTATGATTGATTAGGTTTTTGTATTAAACATTGATCTATTGAATGTAACATTATGTTTTGATTGTTTAAACAAGTTACTTATAAATAAAGTTGTTTGCTTGATTATCTGTTTTTCGGTTTCCTTGCATCGTGAATTCATTAAGAAAAGTAGGCAATGTGATATAAGTGAATTGGTAACATTATGAATGAATGAGTCTTAAAATTGTTCATTTGTTGTCATTTTAATCAAAAGCTAAGATTTTGAAGTATTGTTTCTTACAAACTTTAATTTAAAAGTACCAATTGTTGATCTTGTGGAATTGGAAACCCGGAAGTGATTGTTTTTTGTTATTTAATTAAGTTCGTTATAAAGTTTGTTTCTTTATGTAGTTGTGATCATTAATCCACTCGAAGTTTCAATTTTTAGTTATAAAGTTTGAGCCTTTTAGCTAATCACCGTATTCGTTAAACATTTTCCACATATTCCCTGTGGAGACGACCTTACTTACCCTTGCACAATAAAGGTAGCTAAGACAGATAAATTAAATTGTTTTTGATCGAGTCGCGACAACCAGATCAAGTATGCAATCATTGGTTTATATCCAATCCGATCGGTTCGACTAGTGAACAAGTAAGATGTTTGATTCAACGTTCGATCTGGTTCTAAAAACATTTGTTCCACATGTACGCTTGTCCCCATTCCACCAAATGAGTGCTCACTTTTGAAGAACTCTAGTAGTATAGTGGAATTTCATATTCTCGGGACATCCACTATTAAGAAAAGTGTTCTTGATATTCTAGAACCACTGTGAAACACCACTGGCTCCTTTAGTCTCGTCCCATTTAATTTGATGGGATTGCATGAACTAAACTGCTTGTAAGTACAAACTAGTGAAGGATTAGGAGCAGGATGGTTTGGAACAGTATTATTGCGTTGTTTCGGATAGGTTAGCGATGATGGGATGACCACAACAACTTCTTGAGCCGCAATAGCAGTAATCTTGTGGCCAGAATGTTTAGAACATGAACAATTTGGATCGGAAGACATTCTGAAATATTACTAAGAAACTTTATGAGAATTGATAATAAGTTATATAAATTAAAAAAACAAATATCAAGCTCCAAAGTGTTATCTTTGTCTTGCAAATCAAGCTCTAGCCCTGGCCAAGACTAATACCCAATCTAAGCTAAGATGGTAGCCATATTCTTGCACTGCCTCCCAACCTTAACCTCTTGGTTGAGATTCGTGTAGCAATCGTTAGCAATTCATAATGTTTTAAAACATATACCGTAATTTTTATAACGCCATTTGTTTGTGTTTTTATAACTTTTTAAATGTCATGTTTTAGTTGTTATAGTGCTACTTCATATAATTTTTGAAAACCTTTTATCTCAGGAGTAATACTTTAGTTGTTGATGTATACCCTATTCAAATGCTTAAAACGGAACCATATATGTTTGCTTCATAAATGTTAAATGTCATATCTAGTTTAATCATTTCGCTTAGATGCTTTAGATAATATCCTTTTTATAACCAAAGTTATATATTAATAATAATATTTTAATTACATTCTCTGAAAAGTTAAAGATGAAGATAACTTTACACAATTGTATGAGCTATGCTTCTAGGGCATTTCATTTAGATATTTTTCTTACGTTTATAGTGAGATACTAAGTATTGAAATATATAATGACCGTTGAATGATATGGTTATTATAATCGGCATGGTGATATTAATATGTGAACTCCTTTTCTAATATATCTTGTATTTGGTTGTTATAATGTTATTTGCCTCCGGTTTCATAATGTTTCAAATACATAACACAAGTTGGTTGTTGTAGTGTACTCTTCCATTTTTTATCACATTTTAAATATATAGCGCCATTTTGGTTGTTACAATGTTATTTGCCTTTAGGTCCACAACTTTTTAAATATATACCACGAGTTTGGCTAGTATAGTGCTATTTCAAGTACTTTAGTTGCTGATGTGTGCACTCTTTAAATGCTTAAGACAAAACTAATAACTAACAAATATTTACCTATATAATACAGTTGGTTCGAGGATGTCATTCAATGTCTCATCTGGTTCCATCATTCACCATTTCAACCGACTTCATCAGCTGACCCTCTTAACTTTAAAGATTGGGTGAATCTCATATAAATGTTTTATATTGTTGCCTTTCTATAATCAGACTCTTGTTTTGTAATAATTATTTCTAATAAAATTCTTTAACGAGGTAAAGATGACATCTATACACCTGCTTAACTTAATCTTGTAATAATTGTCTTTTAGTTTTTTTCACGTTATGTAATGATGGCGTAAGTTAGTAACAACTTTGTAGGAGTAGTAATAAATGAAAGTAATAACTTTAATATTATTTTGAAGAACAGTTAAAAAAAGTAAACTAAACCATAAAAAAAATAAAAAAATAGAAACTAAAGTGGACTTGCATAGTCATTAGACATGCTTGCTCTAGAAATGTCTTTAATGTCGTATCTAGTTTCATAGTTTCTCTATTCTAAACGATTTAATGTTTCGACTCTCGTGACTCATGTGGTTGAATTCAAAAATGCTTTAGATCATTACCTTTCTGTAGTTCGAGTTTGATTATAGGTAAATATGATTTTATGATAATAGTTTGAGCATATCTTGTAGGGGATTTCTATTAGTTTTTTTGCCTTAGTGTCAATGACGATGAGGCAATAACGAATACATATGATTGTTGAAGTATGTCAATTAATCGACATGGTTAATTTTGATTCGTGAATTCCTTTTTTTGATGTATAGGGCGGTTTTGGTTGTTATAGTGTTATTTCCTCTATTTTCACAAGATTTCTAATATATAATGCGGTTTGGTTGTTGTAGTGTAATTTTCTTACTTTTTACAACATTTCATATTATATAGCGCGGTTTTTTTGTTGTAGTGTTATTTGCCTCCATTTTTACCGACTTTTTAAAATATAGCGTGATTTTGGTTATAATAGTACTATTTCAAACACTTTAATAGTTGACGTATGCACTCTTTAAATACTTAAGACAAACCCAACAATCAACAAAAATTTGCTTATTGGATACATTAGTTTCACGAACGTCATTAAATGGGCATCCACCTTCACCGTTTCACTATATCGACCGATATCATCCAATGACTCTCGTAACCCCAACGGTCAAATCCCTCATAAATCTTTCAGATTTGTTTCCTTCTATAATCAAACTTCAGCATATGATGATGGTTTAAGTTAAACCATTCGTCAAGGGTAAAGAAACACCCTGACATCTGTTTGACCTAGTCTTGTAACGAACCTAATTCAGTTTCTTCAACCTTATGTTCAATGCTGGTAACGTAATAACCGGATATACACGATGATTAACTGAAATATATTTCTTTGACAATCTCTTGCACCCTTGATTACAAAATTTAAAATAAATAAAAAAAAAGAAGAAATTTGAAACTAAAGTGGACTTGCATGTGGTATACCACCAATGTGTAAACTAAAGTCATTTTGTGTCTTAAAGATCGGTCGGAAGTCACACCCAAATAAACTCGCCTTAAAATTTTCACACCTTTTATACTCAAAGTTAAACACACTTCACAAGTTCGTTTCGACTCACTTCTTCATCCCCCCTTTTCTTCCATCTCAGGTCTTTAGATGGCGATTTGAACACAAAATTCAAAATCCACAAACAGTTTTTCACAAGAAACCATGGCTGAAAAGCTGCAAAATCAGCTCAAAGAAGTGGGATCCAAGCTTGAACACCCACCTGCAAGTAAAGATGCTCTTATTCAGCTTCTAACGGTACCCTCTTCCTCATTGCACACAAAAAATCATCTTTTTAACAATCTTTTACATGGGTTCTTTGTATAATTAGGCTTTCTTGCGGTTTGGAGTCGTGTGGTGTTGTTATTGGAGCTTTTGTTAACTTGCAGTGGTTTGAATTTTTGGGAATTTGAATTCTGGGGTTTTTGTATGATGATGTGTTTGTGTTGTGGTTGGTTTTTTGGTTGTTAGTTGAGTGATAAGTAATGCAGTTTGGGGGAAATTCATGTTTGTTGGATGAAAATCTTGTGTGAATTTTGTATTAAGTTAGGGCTCAATTGGTTTTGGGTTTGAAAAGTTGCTGCTTTATCAGTTATACGTGCTAATTGAACTTCAAAGTTACTGTTTTCTGATTTTGCTCTGAGGATGATTATTTCTATGGTTTTGGAGCTTTTAGGGTTCATTATTGTGAACTGTAATTGAGAAGAAGTTTGTAGCTTACCTGGGCTTGTTCTAATGGTTAGAACCTAGAGGTCATGGGTTTGGATTCACCACCTCGCCGGAACACCCCTGGCGCGCCTTTGGGTGGACAGAAGTTGGTTTTTGACTTCCTAATAACTGACGAAAAGTTTGTTTTGTGACGAAAAACAGGGTTGTTTGACATAATTAGGTTAAAATTAGGGCTCAATTTGGAAAATTGAGCTTGGTAAGTTTTATCATTCATTGTTCTAAATAATTACTAGGTATATGTTTCTGATTAGATAGCTAAGGTATACTAAACTTTAGTGATTTGCCAGTACAATTAGTTGTACAACTTTCTTGTTCATATAAATATATAATAAAGACCTTTTTGAAAGTTGAATTCACATGATTCTTGACCGATTTCATAAACATAAGTTGATATGGTAAATTGCAGGAAGCTGCTGGATATCTGTCTGAAATGGATCAGTCACCAACAAAGGCACTGTTGGAGTCTATGCACACTCTTATGAATGTTATAGTCAAGCCAGAATATCTAAAGCATGAAGACGATCAAGTTAAGCTTCTTGTTGCAACATGCACTTGTGAGATAACCAGAATTACTGCCCCTGAAGCACCATATGATGATGAGGTTTTAAAGGTATTTTTTTCTTAATATTATGTTCACATCATACATGATGTTCGATAATAATATGTTCACAATGGCAAGTTCATTGTTTTTTTCGCTTGCTTCAGGAAATCTTTCATTTGTTTGTTAGCACTTTCAAAGGGTTACAAGATACCAAAGCTCCATCTTTTGGGAGGATAGTAAATATATTGGATATTGTAGCAAAGTACAGATCTTTTGTTGTGATGTTGGATCTCGAATGTGATGATTTAGTGAACGAAATGTTTAAAACATTTTTCAGTGCTGCCAGGTTCAGTTTTTTAACTTTAGTTTAAGTTGAATTATAAGTGGAATAATAGCCTGATATGTTTTGCTTTCCTTACATAAAGTGATGAGCATCCTGAAATTGTTACTGTGGCAATGGAGACAATAATGACGGTTCTTTTAGAAGAAAGCGAAGAAATTGGAGAGGACCTTTTACTCATTCTTTTATCTGTTTTAGGGCGTGATAAGAAAGTGAGTTAGAGATAATCTCTGTTTTTAGTCACTCATATATGTTGGTATATGATATTATATTATTAGTTATGCTGATTAGAGAAATTGTCAACTTCATTTCTTAGGATGTAAGTGCAGCCGCAAGGAGGCTTGGTATGAAGGTTATAGGGCAAGGTGCTGGAAAACTTGAACCTGGGATCAAACAGTTTATCTTATCATCAATGTCAGGATCTACCGATCATCATATTGACTACCATGAAGTTATCTATGATATATACCGCTGTGCTCCTCAGGCTCTAAAGAAAGTTGTACCAAACCTAACAAAAGAACTATCGGTAATCATTAGCTTATCTTATTTGTTTATTTAAGATCGTGTTTGGATGTTTGTTTTGAAAATAATTTTATGGGCATTGAAAAATCAGAATAAGATGATCAGTTGTAAAATGGGTGTAGAAAAAAGTGGCTCTGTTGACTGAAGTTGTAATGTTCAGATGTTTAGAAGATTCTGATTATTTAAGGAATTAGTCAATAAAACAAGTAAAAACATTTTTGTGAAAGGAGACATTTCGTGAAGTAGAACTTGAAAGTGTCTTAAATTAGGTTAAATTAAGGTAAATAGGTAATGTTATCTTACTCTATGATAAATCGGTTTTGTAGTAGTTGGTATGACACTGTTCTTCCAGAACCAGCTATTTGACCCATAAGAGCGAAAAGCATATTCTCTTCATCAATGTTTCATTTTGAAGTCACAATAGTCAGTTCCAGAATGCAAATACAAACACTAGTAATTTATCTTAGGAATCACAATAAGACAAATATCCAACATAAGATTTACTCTGTTAAAGTTTTGGCTTTTATAGACAGATAAAGTAGACCGTCGCTTAAAGGCAGTGAGACTGGTGGGAGACCTTTTTGCACACCAGGGATCTACCATCACTAAGACATTTCATTCAATCTTTCCGGAGTTTTTGAAGAGATCATCTGACAAAAATGTTGAGGTCCGGATGTGTGTCCTTGAAAAAATCAAGCTGTGTCTGTTGTCCAATCCGTTCAGAGAAGAAGCACCTAAGTTACTTGGTATGTTTTGTTAATTCTGTTTCATTCGGTTTCTTGATTGTTATGTGATATTAATTTGGTGTTACATGTTAGGTGCTTTACGTGACCGGCTGTTGGACGATGATGAAAGTATACGAAAACAAGTCGTTGCAGTAGTTTCAGATGTAGCTTCTCACGAGTTATCTTCTATTTCATCTGATACCATAAAGCTTGTTGCTGACCGCCTTGAGGACAAATCTGTAAAATCATCTTTCTGTTCTCTATTTCATCACTAAGCATACATTTACATATAAATATGAGTGCAATGTTCATAAACAAATTCTTATAATACAGTTGTGTGCGCAAAAAATTCTGCTTTTACAGGCTCAGTGTATATGTACAACCCTTTTATTTCTGTATGCTGGTGTTTGTATATTATATCTGCCTTTTAACATGTACACATGAATTACCTTAACTGGTGTTATTTTTCCGTGACACAGATTCTTGTGAAAAGCTATACGTTGGAGAGGCTATCTGATATCTACCGAGTCTGGTGTTTGAAGCAAATTGGTGGTTCGAATATGACTGATGACTATGATTGGATCCCTGGAAGAATTTTGAAATGTTTCTATGATAAAGATCTCCAGTATGTTATCCATCTATTTTATTAGCAAATTAGTGGGCATAATTTTTGTAACAAGGAACAACACTTAAATAATTATGCTGAGTAATGTTATTGGCTGTTAATTTATTGGAAGTGACTGCTTTGGGAATACCTTCACGTTCTCTTTTAGCTACCTACAAAAAGCCATTATTCCACTTTCTAAACTGATGCGATTGATTTTTCCATTTGCGACAGAGTTGAGCAAATTCTATGTACATCCCTATTCCTGCTGAATTTTCTGTCAAAGATAAGGTTAAAAGGTGGGTCAAACTATTTTCCATTTTGGATGAAGTTGAGGTGAAGGCTTTAGAGAAAATACTGGAGCAGAAGCAAAGGTTTGTGAATACCATATTCGTGCATTTTATTTGTAGCTCTAGCCTCTAAGTGTCTTTTTGTTTGTTAAATTCATCTTTCAAATAATTTCCCTTTTGATTGCAGGTTACAACTAGAGTTGCACAAGTATATTTCACTTAGGCAGACATATAAGGTTTGCTATTCATAATTGAGTAAAGAAGGTCACAAATTTACGAAGTGTATACTGCTAAAAGATGCTCTTGTACATTTACAGGAGAAGGATGCTCAAGAGCTACAGAAGAAAACCGCACTCTGTATTCGATCTATATCTCAGTGTTTTGTTAATCCCATAAAAGCAGAAGCAGATTTTCAGCTTCTTGATCAATCAAAAGATGCAGATAACATTTGGAAGATAGTGACAACACTACTTGATGCCACCACTAGTTCTCCTCAAAGTAAAACCCTTCGGGTAAGGAACTGTTTGAAGATGTAATTACCTTGTCAATTGATAAGTAGTTTATAACTATGTTTCTTTTGGCAGGATGAGTTGCTCAAGATTGTTGATGAGAAACATCCACTTTATGAACTTTTAAGCACTCTCTCTATAAAATGCTCGTACATAATCTTTGATAAGGAGTTTGTTAAAGATCTTATTCCAGAGACCGATCTACAGAAATGTGATGGGAACAAAATATTAACCCAGTCTTGCATGAATATACTTGTGGTAATGTCTCGGATGTTACATGTAGAATTATCCCTTTTACTGCTTGTAAATTGTTTCCAAATAGTTACAATAAATTTGTATTCTGCAGATCCTTGGATGCTTCAGTCATTTGCTGTTAAGTGGGATGGAAGAAGAATTTGTCCATCTTCTTGAGGATGATGATGAGGTAATCAAGGAAGGTGCTTTGAATGTTCTAGCAAAAGCTGGTGACACAATTCATGAACAATCGGGAGAATCATCTAGGTTTGGAATTTCGATATTGTTAATTTTTGTAAGGGAAGGATTTTGTTTGGGTTTATGATTTCAACATGCTTTGCAATATTTATATGCAGTTCATTAGACCTTGTACTTGAAAGAATATGCTTAGAAGGTAGTAGGAAGCAGGCCAAATTTGCTGTACATGCCTTAGCAGCCATTACAAAGGATCAAGGGCTCAAATCACTTTCTGTTCTGTATAAGGTTCTAACAGCATATATCATGCATCACTTCATTCTAGAGCTGGCAAAATGATTAAACGGGTTATTTTGGCATGTGTCAAAGTGGGGCCGGGAGGGGTTGAGTTGAGTTCAAACTCTTTTTTCCATTTTTTTATGTCTATATGCAATTAATTAATGTATTAGATATGGTAAAAAAGTAAGCCTATCATGAAATTGAAACCTTGTTTTGCATAAAACGATTCGTAATGCACATGGTGGGAGTTTTGACTCTTTTCCCTGTTAAATAAATATTTTGATCTGGCCCATTTTACCCGTTGGAGAGAAACACAGCCCAAATCGATCAATCCATAAGTGAGTGGGTTAAAATTACCACCGTTGCTTCATTATACACACATTTTGAATATTCTTATTTGATCTTCCTGAAATGACCCATGCAGCGATTAGTGGAAATGCTAGAGAAAAGGACAAATCTGCCTTCTGTATTGCAGTCTTTAGGGTGTATAGCACAGATGGCCATGCCGGTTTATGAAACACAAGAGAGTAAAGTTGTTGACTTTATTAGAAAATCCATCTTAAGTTGCAGTCAGGTATGAGATACTCAAGTGCACTTGCTATCATATACTTGTCATTTGATTGATATGATCAAGATAATGTAATGATCTGCTTCATTATGCTTCAGAAAAAAAGAGATAAAGCCAAAGAATCATGGGATGACAGAAGTGAACTCTGTTCATTAAAGGTTAATTGCTTTACTGATAGTATAATGCATATTTTGTTTTTAATAAAACTTATAAGTTTGTTGTGTAGATATTTGGCATTAAAACTCTGGTGAAGAGCTACCTGCCAGTAAAAGATGCACACCTTCGTGGCGATATTGACGAACTGCTAAAAGATCTCCAGAGTTTACTTACTTTTGGGGAGATCTCAAAAGACGTTGAATCGAGGTAGTTTTGGTTACCTGAATTTAGGTTTTCTGTCTAAGTACACAAATTTTGTATATTTTTTCCTAACATTCATGGTCTTTGTACTAGTTCTGTTGATAAGGCCCATTTGAAGCTAGCTTCAGCTAAGGCCATTATTCGTCTATCAAAGCACTGGGATAAGAAAATTCCAATTGATATATTTCACCTTACTCTGAGAACATCAGAGGTAAACTTGTCACTTTCATCTGCAGACGAAATTATATGGATTACCATGTTTACTCTAGATTAATTATATGATCTGGTTATCAACTGT
This sequence comes from Flaveria trinervia, assembly GCA_025506515.1. Classification (NCBI taxonomy): domain Eukaryota; kingdom Viridiplantae; phylum Streptophyta; class Magnoliopsida; order Asterales; family Asteraceae; genus Flaveria; species Flaveria trinervia. Next base: position 17,093,822 of record CM046451.1, read on the forward strand.
ATCTTATCTGGAAACAATTTCTGAATTGGTTGTGGTTTTTACTTATCTTTATGATGCAATCAGGCTGGGTTCCCCAAGGTTAGGAAACTATTTCTCAACAAAGTGCATCAGTACATAAAATATAAGAGTTTGGACTCCAAATATGTTTGTGCCTTCTTATTAGATTTTGGACCCAAAAACACTATTCTGGAAGAGGTAATTGAGGTCACTGTCATTGGAATCCATTTTAAATCTTCTGATTGTTTCAGAATTTTGCTTAGTATTCTTTTAACCGACCATCTCAAATCCTATCAAAATTAATTTGTCAGGAAAATCAGAATCTGAATGACATCATGCAGATGTTTGACCTAAAGGATATTCTTCCCTACTTGATCCATGCACTTGCCCGTCATCCTGCATGTCCAAACATTGATGAATGCAAGGATATCAAAGCATATGAACCAATATACAGGTATATATGTTTCCAAAATAGATTAAGAAACTCGAATTCTGATACTGATGATTTTAAGAAAGGTTTGCTTTTCTATTTCTTCAGGAAATTGTACATAATTTTTTCGAAGTTGGCACGTGGAGATGAAGATGGAAAACCTGGAGCTAGTCTAAGGAAGGAAGACATTATCTTGATAAATTCTGTTGTTCGAAGTATCAAGAAGTTCAAAGATGCTGTGGATACGAATATGACAAAGGTACAATACACATGCTTCCTTCTCTCTGTGTGTGCCCTATTCCGTGGTCTGAACGTTGTGGGAAGTGTTGTATACAGTAATAGCTTAGAATAATGCTGAATAAATCTGAGCTTTTTGTCATCTTATATTTCTAAACTGCATTTCATGTTCAGAACTCGTATGCAATTTGTGATCTATGCTTGTCAATCATCAAGCGGTTAGCAAGAAACAAAGAAGATGTTCATGAGTCGGTTGTACCCGTATCCCTTCCTCAAGTCTTGTACACACCAAACAAGAACAAAGAACACGAGAGTAAGGAAGCTGAAAAGAAAGAAGAAATCAAAGAAGATGATAAGATACAAGATGAAAAGAAACAAGAGATCAAAGAAGAGGATAAGATAAAAGAGACTGGAGAAGACGAAAAGAAACAAGAGGTTGACCCAGAGGTAAACTTTTGATGATTACTTTTTTCTTTTTGTCATCTTGAAAGAGTAATCCTTGATTATACACGTGGGTTGTTCTCTACTGTTCCAAATCAAATGCTCTTCCGTACGTTGGTTTTGTAATTGTGTCTTTTTTCTTCTTGAACTTGATTTCATCTTTATTGTTATAGGTTGCTGAAGGTCATACATGGTTGGCTGAAGATAGTGCTCTTGCATACTTTGAGTCCCTTATCTTGGAAGCTAATGGCGATGTATGTTTATTTAGTTTTTCCTCTTCCAATATAAGTTTCCACATTTTCAAAATAATGGTCTAACAAAAGAGCTATATGATAACCTTTGTGTATTTCTTCTAAAATTATTCATAGGTTCCATCAAAATCCAATGAGGATGATGTTCTGAAGGACAGTGAAACAGATGGAAACGATGTGCCATTAGGAAAAATGTTAAAACGTATAAAAGCTAAAGGATCAAAGGCAAAAAAGGTGGTTAATAATGGTTCTACACCTGCTGCTGTGGAAACTGAAAATAATATTGATATATTGGGAATGTTGAAAGAAATAAATTCGGATACTGTTGATGTGCCAAATAAATTTGATTCAAGCAATGGACATGGTAAAATAACAAGTGAAGCAAAGCTGAAGAGGAAGGGTATATCTAGTGAACTAACCAATGTCTCTGTACCCAAACGCCGAAGATCATCCCCTGCCAAAAGTCAAAAGAGGTCAACTTTCCTAAGTAGTGGCTTCAAAAGTGGGCGAGCTTTTAATATTAACAAAATGGAAGATGATCCACACAGTGATAAAGTTATTCCAAGAGCAAGTAATGATAAAGCTCGCGTGCATAAAAAGGACTCCAGTAATACTGATAAACTTGAATTGGAGGTATTTTTTGTTTTAAAGCATTGAGATGTGTTTATTTTGTTTTTGAATTTCTGCTTGTTATTTCTTGAAATTCATGCCTTTTTTTTCTTATCAAAGCCAAAAAAGGCTGTGGAGGCTAATAACAATCAGAAGTCTGGGTCTGCCAAGAAACGGAAAAGAAGACGAGTTTCAGGATTAGCAAAGGTTTGAGTTACTTAATCTTTTATTTCGAACATTTAGAAAGGACAAAAAAGTTTTATGTTCAGAAGCCATATTTTGATACTGTATTCTCCCCTTTTAGTGCACTTCGGATGACACTGGAAGGCACAACACGGACTTGGTTGGCAGACGCATAAGAGTTTGGTGGCCTATGGACAAAGAGTAAGTTTTGTTTTATATTATTTTTCTCTTTTCCCTTGACAAGTTATGTATTATACACAGTTCAACGTACAGTTATGACTATTAAAGTTTTTAGCATCACAAGAAATTTTTTGGATGTATGATTGACAGGTTTTATAAAGGTGTTGTGAAGTCTTACGATAATGATAAGAAAAAACATGTGGTGAGCTTTGTTTTCATGCTCAAAATGATGATTTATATATATTTCTTTTCATTTCCACTAATGCATATCATGTTGAAGGTATTATATGATGATGGAGATATTGAGGTGCTACAACTGGACAAGGAGCGGTGGGAGTTCGTTGAGAATGAACACAAGACTAAACAGGTATGATCTCCTATTTGTGCTTTACTAACAATATTAATCCTATTGATTTCTGATGCTGTTCAAATTGTCCTTGCAGCTGAAGCGGTTGTCAAATAGTCCACCCTCTAAAGGAGGGTATGCACGATGAGTCAATAACCGTTGATTATAGTTTTTGTGTTGATAACACACATTCTTTATGTGGTAGGTCTGTAATCTTTTCAGCTTCTGTTTTGCAGATCATCTAAGAAGAAAACTAAGTCATCAGGTAGCTCCAAGAAAGCTAAGGAATCAACTGACATGTGAGTAGAATATTTCACTTAAACTTGATTATTCTGAAGGTTGTTTGCTGAAGTCTTGTCTGGATGGCAGATCACCATCATCTGCTGTAAGAGGAAAAAGAACACCAAGAAAAAACTTGAAGCAAGGACAAAAGGGGGTGTCGCAAAGAGCTGAATATTTGGAAATTGAGCAAAGCAAGGATCCTGATACGTCCGAGCCTGAAGCCGAAGCCAAACTTACAACAGTTTCTAAAGATGATAGTTTGGAGACAGAAGGTCTGATTCCATTCTTCAAATGAGTATTTTTATCTTTAGTTTCTAAAATCTGTGACTCGAACAAAAGTTCTAAAAGCTGATGTTTTTGTGGTTTCTTTTTTAACCTTTGCAGAGAAACCATCGAGTAATAGGCAGGATGAGAGCTCAGAAGGCGAGGAGGATTCACAAAAGGTTAAGAAATCCAGTCGTGGGGAGAAACAAGTAAAAGATGCAGAGAGTAGCTCAAGTGATGCAGCGTCCTCTCAGGAAACCGATACTGATGCTGTGATGAAAGAAACTGAAAATGACGAAACCATCCCTGGTGATGGATCTGGATCTGAGGAAACCGACAAATCTCATAAGAAGGAGAAACAATCACCTGTTGAAATGGAAACCTCTACCAAGGAAGAAGATGAAAGCAATAAGTCTGATTCAGAAGGGGGTGGAGAAAGCGAATCAACAGATGACAAACACCTGATAACTCAGAGCTCCCTGATGACGAGCCTCTTGTAATCATCTCTCTCTCTCTCTCTCTATATATATATATATATAATATATATATATATATATATATATATATCTTTATGTGTTTTATGTCATTCGGAAGCGTTAAAGACTCCATTATAATTGAAACCATTAATCTCATTGGATGCAGGGCGTATGGAAGTCTCGAGTTATGAAATCCATCAAAGGCAAATAACTTGTGATGGCGTGTGTATCTTGTTCAGTTAGGTCTAGTCTAAAGACATGCAGAAGATGACAGACTATTTACAACCAATTGTTACACCAATAAATGGCTAGACAGTGATTACAGTTTCGCAAATATGTTCTGGGGACCGAATTGCTTATGTAGTATTGTAGGATTCTTTCTGTTGATTGTAACTTGTAGTTAAAGCTTACAGCTAGTGCAGTAGCACATAGTTGACTTGTAGTGGAGTAATGTAACTTGTATTGCTTTGTAGATTACCTTGCTTTGTTATTATACATTATGGTAGTACACATCAAAGATATTTTAGACCAAAACCATAAGATTGTGGGTTGATGTACAAGAAACCGAGGTTAGAATAGTGTTATTTTTTCATGACCTTTGTGCTGTAGGATAGCGAGCTCGGCTCCACCATGCATTTAGCCATGGATGGCTATCTTCTTTGGGGCTTTGGGCTGATTTACGGTTTGGTTTTGACGGTTTTAAATCAGAGTACAAGCTAAATTGATAGTTATGCCTTTAATAATTGTAAACAAAAACTAACCCATTTAAGCCAAACCAAAAAAACCAAAATCTTACTAGTGTTTGATTTTATGTTTTGAACCTAATTGTATCATTAATTATTTATTTTTAATTTTGTTATTATACTTTTTAAAGAATAACTTTAATCTAATTTTAGTAATTATTTGTAAATGAATTTTGTAAAATTTAAATTCTTAATCTTTTAAATAGAGGGAAGACATTTTACCATCGAGAATGTTACTTAAAAGAAAAATATAATTTTTGTTCTTGTTATTTTTGGTATGTCACATGAGACTTTTGAAATCATCTGGCATAATAACATATGACATTATTTGACTGTTTGTTATTAAAGAAAGACAACTTCAAGCATAGATAGGGCAAAATCGACAGATGAGGAAACCCAACACATGAGGCTCGTGCATGCATAGGATCCGTTGGGTGTTGGCCATTATACTGTAATGTATTGTATTGAGTAATTGTGTGTTTGGGGTTATAATATATAGATGACAATGTTATATAAATAACCCTAAATATTCACCAATAATAACCTAGTCTAATATCTCCCGTTAAGCTAAGCTCGGGAGAGATTTAGCTTGAAATCTAAAAGCATAAAAATAAAATAAGTAAATTATTAATCTTGTTCAATATCTAATCCAAGCTACTTGATTACACCATCGCTTCTCATCCGACCCTATCATGCGCATTCAAAAATAAGGGTTATTGTCTCCCTATTTAATTTGACATCCATGTTTGCCAGCCGAAGTCGCCGAATGTGGTGTGAGACACGGTTGTTTTTCTCTTGTTATCGCGTTGTATGTGATGTGAAACTAAAACTCCAATTGTTCTTCTCTTGTATCTCCTCAACAATCACACCTAAAACTTTTGCTCGAAGGTGCGCCACGTTGTATGGAGGATCCGTTGTATAACGGCAGCAATGAAGATGAAGCATTGTGTTGTATGTGATGATGGGTTGAGATAGAAGAGAAGGTGAAACAAAGATTGTATGTGGTATGTGGTGGCTATGATTAGGGTATAACGACGGCTAGGGTTAGGGTTTAGCGATGACTAGGGTTAGGGTTTAGCAACGGCTATGGTTGTGTGAAAGGACAGAGACGACGACGGTTTGTATTCGCCTATTAAAGGTGAAGATTGTAATGATGGTTATTGTAAGCGGTGATGCTACTATGGTGGTGTGAGAGGATGGTTGTGATGTTGTAAAGATGAAAGGCTTAAGGCCCGATCTGAACTCTATTGGTTAACTAAAAAAAGAAAAAAAGAGTCATGATGGATGAGTAGACTTGATTAGGGTTCTAGCAATGATCGAACCCTTTTGACTCTAACATCAAATTAAACCTTGTAATTATTGTTAGGACCTGGTATTGACCGAAATACCTAGAGATTAACGTGTAAACCAGATCAAATAGTGCGAAATCCTATTTGATTGGCGATCCAATCAGTGAGAACACACGAAGAATCAATCAAGGATTGAAACTAACGTTAGAAATCGATTGGGAATTGATCTAATGTGTTCTATGAACTTGGAGAACGAATTGAGAGGTTTCTGGACGGCTAGGGTACGTCTGGAATCGTAATTAACCGAGTCTTTTGTTTTTCACGAATTGAGGTGTATTTATAGGTGGTACTATCCAATCGTGCGACTAAACATTAGTATGGTTCATTCGTTCGTGCGATTGAACCATGCGGTTGATTCATTCGTACGACTGAGTGTTCAGTCGTGCGACTGAGCCAATCTTATGTTACAATCGTACTGATCCAGTCTCCAGGTTCAGTCGTGCGACTGAGTCAATCGTGTGAAGTTATTCATGCGTATGGTTCATTCGCATGAGCCATTCGCATGAGAACTTCATTCTGTTAAGTTTGAATGTTAATTAATAAACATTATATGTAATCATTCAAGCAATCACTAACCTAATAACCAATTCAATGTCGACACATTAATGAAACATTAAACATTATAACTAACAAACTATCAATATCATTTCATTAATCATACCAAACAAGATCTATTACATCACATATCATGATCTAGGGACATACATGTATCAACAAACTCCCCATTGGACCTAGATCTCTCTAATGTCTTGTTTTCTTCATTACCTCCTCATATTTCTTGTACTTGTCCTCTTTTGTGACTCCCGCGTGAATATCAAACGCGAAGCAAAGTCTTATGACATTTTGGAACTGGAGGGCCTGTACAATATCTTGCGTATCATAGAACAGTGACCACTTGTATAGTGTATAAACATCCTTTTCAGACAAGTTGGTAAGCCACATCGGGTCGAATACTCTGATTGTATCCATTTGGCCCTCTTTATTTAGAACTATGACCGCTTCTGCTGTTCTCCAATCGTAGTACCACCACTTAAAGTGTGGTGTGAAATCCTTAGTCATTTCCCGGAGTGGGATTCTTGACATTGTGCGCGGAGGATTCCACTTCAACACTATCTTTGGTTTTCCAGTAATGGCATCCATCTTAGACCTTCTAATATACCTTGTAGGTGTTGAGGTCTGAAGTTAATCCACCTGGTGTGGTACTCTTTCTTTAGGGTAGCCTCAAACCAGCCTGACATCTTTCTCGGGTCAGCATACAACAGCTTCATTTGGCCAGCTGGTTGAGCTCAAAACCTGGTAGAGTCTTTAGATCATGTGGAAATCTAAAGTACTCTATGCCCTTTTCTCCTCTTAACTACATAGACGTTAAGGTCCTCAAAATATGCCCATGCTATAATCCTGCCTGACACCTTAAGATGTTTCTTGACTCTGTAGAGCTTGGTGTAGGCATCCTCTTGGTGCAGCACGTTGGGCTCTAATTCTTTAAAACATGCAGCCCATTCAGCCTTACGGATATCAACATCATCCTTTGAGGCTTGGGCCATTCCCTCTGTCTTCTCTGACTCTTGTTCCATTTTGTCTAACACCTCAAATGTATCACCGACAAGGGATTCACCAGATTGGGAACCATATTGCCCTCATTGTCAACATACTGAGGATAGTGCTCTGCAGTGACATCTTCTATCTCTATTTCATCAACGTCATTTAGCTCCTCATCACAGGTAGAATTACATGTCGGAGCATCTTTCACTATTTCATCAGGATTGAGCTTGAAAATTTCTGCCAGTTGCTCGTTCGATAGATCGTGAATTATTTCCCCTTCTTCAGGGGTATAACTCACTGACCTTCTGACAATCCCTTGCAGATCAAGAACCATTGTGAGTTGAGACTTGACCTGCTGAAGGGGAGCAATATCAAACTCATCTCTTTTGTAATTTGGATCTGTTGATTTACACATTTCACACTCAAATCATTAGTAATTTATCAAACGAAATGCATTAACTTAATATAAACATTAATACATGGTTTTTTAATACAGAATACAAAAGTAAATAAATACATAAGCATCTAATTTACTTTTATCCTGAATACTCGGCTCATCTCATGAAGGTGCAGAAGCAGAAGCTGACCGATCTTGTCTGTTCTTTGATCTTTTCTCTTGCCCTGGAGCTGAGACAGATTCAGCTGCTTCTCCTCCGTCAGTGTCTTCATCTTTGTGCCATTCTTCAGTTTTCTCTTCATCAGTTTCACTCTCATCATCATCATCGTCTTCATCATTGTCATCATTTCTGTCCCCATCTCTTATCTTTAATGGCTCCTCCTTCGATCCTTTCAGCTTTAGCAAAATGGTCTTTTTAGCCTTTTCCAACTCCTCTATTTTCTTCCCTGAGGTGACGCTTTGAGCTTGGAGAATGGCTATCTCGTTGCTCTAGGCAGTCATCTGTCGGGCCTGCCTTCTATCACTTGAGCCTGCTCTGCAATTTGGTGAGTTGTGTGCAGCGTCAGGTCAGTAAGCTGGCGGATTTGGGAGGCCTTTTCTCATCGGCAGCCAGCAAACGCATTACCATTCTGTTTAGTGCCGACAACTGTTCTTCTACCGTAACTGTAGGTAGAGGTGATGTCAGTGAATGAGGGATAGGCTGAGGGCTCGGTTTGGTGGCTAGTGGTGGTGGTGGTGGCTATGGTGAATATAGGTCAGGTCGGGATGATAGTGATGGTGAGTGAGGGGTGAATGATGTAGTGGTGGCTGGGATCTGTATTGTGGTGGTAGGTCTGGTGGTGTCTGTGGTTGTTGTGGGGGCTGTGGTGGCTATGGTGGTGGATGGTGTGTCTGAAGATGTGGTAGTGGTGGGTAGTGGCTGTTGTAGGGCTGAGGTAGTAGTGATGAAGGTCAAACGGCGCTTCTTCTTTGGTTTCTGCCCATGGGGTTGAGCCATCTGTTTTCTCCTCGTTCCCTTCGAGGTGGATGCTCCCCCTCCTACCCTGCCGATTGACCCTGGAACATAGGTCGGGTCGGTCTCTGTCTCTCTAGAGTCTCTTGGGTGCTCACCAACCACCCAAAGCCCATGTACTGTGGGAACCACTTTTCTTCCCACAGTCCTGGTGAGGGGCTCCTCATCAGACTCTTCTTCTTCTACTTTTGTCTCAAGGACAAAGTCATGATGAAACCAGCTAATTCGGTAACTTCTGCAGCCGGGGCGGATGCTGGAGGCACGACATCAGACGTAGTGCCTCTCTGTGGAACAGGCATATTGTCTCCGGCACCCCCACTATCATCATCATCTGAATCATCAGTAGTAGGTAGGACATTGGCTCCACGTCGGAGTCACTGTCCTCGTGACGCCATTGGCGTCTCCCCGGTGCCACATAACTTTCATCTGCTAAATGGCCAATCAGCCTCTTTGCCTGGGGCTTCACTTGCTTGCCCCGGTACACCACCATCCTACCCGAAGTAGTGTCATCCATAAGTTCCAAAGTCACTGCATCGTGACTTTCCTGGGGAGCAGAGGCAGCTTCTCATTGAATATCATCTGAAGGAACTTGGATACATACAAAAACCTTCTTTCCTTTTGTTTCAATGTTTCTACCAAATAAGCAAAGATCATATTAGAGAAGCTGAAAGGGTGGTTCAGCACCAGAGCCACGAAGGCATTTTGTATCTGATCTGATAGGTCATCGAAACCACCCCTTCTCGAAGCAATGCACTTAAGAATCACATGTGCCAGATATTTGTATTGTGGGCACATGTTGCTCTTATTTAGCACCCCCGAGTTAATGTCCCCCGCATACTTGATTCGGAGGAAACACCCTCTCACTGTCAAAGGTGTAACTTAGTGGGGTGCGTGGAGTCATCCCCAAACTCAAGGATTCTCTGGATGTCTGTAGCGGTAATGTCGATAGCTTGACCCAAAATGGTGCTTCGGATGCTGTATGGCTCACGAGAGCGATCCACTAGGCATTCTCCCAGAATGCCTGGTGTAGTGATTTGTAAGGCGTGCACGGTGTAGATATAGCCTTATGTATCTGTGAGCGTTTGAGGAAGGCTATAATCTCGGAGAACTTGGCCCCGTTCCGAGTTGTGTGGTCCAAATGGGCACATATGTTGTGCTTTGGATTAAGAGACCATCTGTCAGCCATTTTTCCTGAAACACAAAACACATGATCATTAGTGCATAATACATCAGAATTCAGTTCTAAGTGTAGTGTTTCACTTCCATTCTGATTCATTCATGCGAATCAATCATGCGACTGGAGTCATTCGGTTGTTCTTAAGTACGACTGAGTTCATTCGGTTGATTGAGACATGCGATTGAGTTCAATCTGCCGACTGAGTCTTCGATTGGTTCAGTCGGCCGACTGAACTCATTCAGGTGGTTCATTCGGCCGAATGACCAATCGCAAGGTTCAATCGGCGATGGAGTTCATTCGAACGACCAGTCGCTTCCCCACTGTTCGATAGCTGTGGGTCGAATCTTGACCATTTAAGTCATTTAACAGTGTTTAATGGTCCATTAGACTCGCCCACTTGTCACTAATAACCTATTAAACTTATTTTAACATTTTGCTTAGTTTACGTAGGTGATTAGGTCATTTCACAGTTCGGTTCTTGATTCAATCGAGTGTCTCTTATGTAGGTTCGGTAATCTTTTGATTTTGGTAAGATTCAAGAGTAATGTACCTGTAAAATCGTCACTCGAATGTAAGAAATCAACAGCAATGTAAATCAGGATCTGTAGCAATTTTTGGCAGAGTAATGGGAGAATGCGATTTGAGTGCGATTTTTTTTGGTGTGATGAGGAACATGCGATCGACTGAGGCCCTTAAATACTGAACTTAAGTTCAATCGGCCTACGGCCTCATTCGCTCAGTTCATTCGGGCGACTGAGTCTCAGTCGTACGATTGGCCTAGTCAATCGCATTCAGTCGGCCGACTGAGTCTCAGTCGTCGACTGCCTCATTCGGTCTCTTTCATTCGCATCTTCAGTTGACCGACTGAGCCTCAGTCGGGACTGCTATTCTTCCCCCTTCTATTCGGTCGAATGGATCATTCTCATGTCCATTCGGCCGATTGGAAGCCATTCGCATAGTTGGTCCATAACCATGATCCAATCGTGCGAATGGGTCACACTTAGTGAGTTTACAGTCATTTGAACATTTTACTTTTAAGACCCTTTTAACTTTTGACAATAACATTATAAGCTCTTAACCAATTCAGTCAACTCAGATGTGACTCTTTAAACTTTGAAAAACATGTGGCCATCTCAGACATGACCCTTTTAGGTGAGTAATTCCATTCTGATTTCCTGATGTAGTCCGACAGACACATACACTAAATATTAAACTAGAAACTTAAACTAAATACACAAATAAAATTTTTTTTGGACTTTTGTGAGAGATAAAACCCTAAGATGGAAATCTACGGGATTTGGTTCCGGAATCGAAAGCTTAACTTAGATTGACCACACCTGGACCAATTCAATTTTGGAATCATACAGGAACATCAAATCATTTGGACTTGTTATCAAAACTTTCGATGCTCAATCTTGGTGTTCATCCAGAGTCATCAGCAGCTTTAGGGAATCATACTGGAACTCTTAGATTACCACATTGATTTGAACTTTCAAGAATTGCAGCCACAATGATTGTCAATATGTTTGTCCACTTAAATCCATACACAGACTCTTGACTCAAACCGGTGATTGTTTTTGGTTTATTTAATTCAACGAACATTTGTGGATCCCACACTTATATGGTAATCAACATCCCTCAGGAGTTTGAGCGGTCTACGGGTATTGTTACAAAAAGAGACTATTCTAGATCTTTCATAGAGAAACCAGTCCTCAGGTCAGTGCCATCGCACAGCAAAGAGGCGCAAAACAACAATGAATTCTAGAATATCTAGGTTATGCTTATCCTCAGGTCAGTGCCATCGCAACAGAGAGGCACACAAACCTATCTCTTGTTAGAGCAGCTTTTATTTTGCACCAAATGCACCAACAACATAGGTCATTAGCTTGATAGCATTTTCTTTCATTTTTTCGTGCTTTGCTCTATTTATGGTCAACCGCACACATTTGTGGCGTTTACATGCTCATTACCCCTTATTGGAATATTTTTGATTGTGTTAACCAGTGATAAGATGGAAGCCCCCAGTCAATTGAACAGTTAGTTTGATCTTGAGATCACCAGTCCGGTCTAATCATCTATTGTGTTGAATCTACCGACATATCAGTTGTGGTCTAGCAACCTCTAGGTCTACTCTCATTGTGTACCTTAGGAGTTACAGTTTTCTTCTATCATCTTCCCTTTTATATTGCTTAGACTACACAGACTTATACTTTGAATTTTTTCATCTTTTCTAAATTAGGATTTTAAAGTCCCTCTTGACTTGTTCCTGTGTACTGTCATATTCCAAAGGGTTTGAATCGGTATCACAGATACGATCTACCTTGTATCAGCTTTCCACTCCTTCTCCCTCGGTTTCCTTTTTTTTAATGTTGCTTGCTGACTTATTCTCCCCCTAAAATACTAAAATAAAACTGGTTTAATTATTTTAGGATTTTAATAAAACAGCAGAATAACATGAGTTTAATTAAACAGACTAAAATAAACAAAAAAAAAAAAAAAGAAAAAATTACTAAACTACATCGGACTACACATGATCATCATCAGGAATAACATCACTTCTCTTTTAACGCCGTTGACCTCTAGCAGATATTGAAAACGTGGTTTATCAAAGGCTTTAGTATAGAGGTCAGCACGTTGAAAATCAGTATTAATTTTTACCACATCAATTAAGTTCTTTTCGAAACAATCTGTATCGTATGAAGATATTTAATACCGATATGTTGGATCTTAGGATGTTGGACCGGATTTTTAGTTACTGCAATTGCCAGCAGAGTTATCTACAAAAATAGGAATAGAATGGAACGTTAAACCGTAATCCCGCATTTGCTGTTGAATCCAGATGATTTGTGAACAGCAACTTGCAGCAGCAACATATTCGGCTTCACAGGTTGACAATGCAACCGATGTCTGCTTCTTACACTGCCAGGTAATTAATCTTCTCCCAAAGAATTGACACCCTGCTAATGTAGACTTGTAGTTCATCTTGCAGCCTCCGTAGTCCGAGTCACTGTACGCCGTGAGCTCAAAATCATCATCATGAGGATACCACAACCCTAGTGTGGGTGTACCCTTTAGATAGCGAAAATCCTTTTGACCCCGATCAGATGATTGACTTAGGTTTAGCCTGATATCTAGAACATAAACATGTCGCATACATGATATTAGGTCTAGAGGCAGTGAGATACATGAGGGATCCAATCATTCCTCGATACATCGTGGCATCCACCAGATCTCCATTTTCATCAGGGGCTATGTCGTGATTCGTAGCCAGTGGAGTACCTGCAGCAGATGCATTCTCCATGTCAAAACGATTGAGAATGTCGCTTACGTACTTGGTCTGATGTAGAAAGATCCCATTTGGTGTTTGATCCACCTGTAGCCCGAGAAAGAACTTCATCTCCCCCATAGCACTCATCTCAAACTCTTTCTGCATAACTGCTTCAAATTCTTTGCATAACTCTTCGTTCTTTGAACAAAAAATTATGTCATCAACGTAGATTTGTACGAGCAGCAGTAGTCGCCATCTTTTTCTTTAATGAACAGTGTGCAGTCAATGACTCCCCTGCGAAAGCCGTGTTTCACAAGATGAGTCGAGAGTTTCTCATACCAAGCTCTTGGAGCTTGATGAAGCCCATATAAAGCCTGTCGAGCTTGTAGACTCTATCCCGATGATAAGGATCTTCAAATCCCTCGGGTTGACTGACATAAACTGTTTCTCTAATTTCCCCATGAAGAAATGCACTCTTCACATCTAATTGATAGACTTTAATCTTCATGTACGATGCATAGGCAAGGAAGATACGAATGGCTTCCATCCTTGCCACGGGTGCAAATACCTCATTGTAATCAATTCCCTCGACTTGGCGAAATCCCTGAACAACCAGTCGAGCCTTGTTCCTGATAATGATCCCTTGGTCATTCTTGCATTTTAAAACCCATTTGGTGCCAATGACCTTAGCACCTTTAGGTCTATCAACCAGAGACCATACACCTAACTTCTTGAACTGAAGAAGTTCTTCTTGCATTGCACTCACCCATGCCTCATCATTTAGTGCTTCACTGACATATTTTGGCTCAACCTGTGAGACAAAACACGATAGGCACCATCATGAATATATCCCTTTTCCATAACAGAGGCATAGTTAGCTGAGTACAGCTGATTTCGGGTTTGCACTCCTGATCGGACATCCCCAATGACATTGTCTAAGGGATGATAAACGTTTAGACGTGATCCTGGAGTAGTAGGAACAGCTACCTCAGAGCCAAGATGATGAACATTTGTTTCTTCATCTGAGGTAGTTGGAGTTTGAGGCTCTGACGTCGAAGGTGCACCACTGGTAGATGCTTGTGGACTTTCAGGAACTGGAACCTGTTCCTCCTGACTGTTCTGGGTATCTTCTTCAGCTTCATTTTCAGAGGAGGTGTCACTGTCGTCGATTACTCCCCCTGTGAGCTAGATGTTGGTGGATTCAAGCTATCATACATCATTCGTGTAGCTAATTCGTCATCCGAGGGAGAGAGGAATGTTGAAGGACTTGAAGAATCCATCATAGTCAAAGAAGTAGGCGGGTCCTTTGCCAGTAGGCGGTGTGGTGAATCGCTGAACATCAACATTACACCAAACTTCTACTAGACCTGTTGAGTTATTGTAAACTCGCTTGTTAGGTATGTTGTATCCTAGAAAGATGCCTACATCTGCCTTCTCGCTGAATTTACCCTCTTGTGTCTTCTTCAGAAGTGTGCACGGCGCCCCAATGGTTCGAGATACTCCAAGTTCGGTTTGCGTCTTTGTAGTAGCTCGTAACATGTTTTTCCGTGGCGCTTGACTATCAGGACTCGATTCAGTGTATAACATGCATTTGCCTCTGCCTCATTCCAGAATTGGATAGGCAGTTTCGAGTCTGCCAGCATAGTCGTGCTGTCTCTATCAAGCTCCCGTTCTTTCTCTCAGCAACGCCATTCATCTGAGGGTGTAAGCAAAAGTGAATTGATGCACAATCCCCTTTTCCTTGCAGTATTCCTCCATCCAATGGTTCTTGAATTCCGTTCCGTTGTCTGAGCATACTTGTCTAACTTTCAGCTTGTAGAGAGATTCCAGTGTGGTTACCAACTCCTTGAATGATTCAAATGGTTCTGATTTGGATTTCAGAAACATTACCCAAGTGAACCTTGAGTAGTCATCGGTGACCACACAACAGTACAAGTCGCCTGCAATGCTCTTTGTACTGACTGGACCGAACAGATCCATGAGTAGAAGTTCAAGAGGAAGTTCTATTGATTAACTTTCTTTTCCTTATGAGACTTCTTTGTCTGTTTACCTTTCTTGCAAGCTATACAAAAATCAGGAAGCTGAAAGTTCTTGACATTTACACCTCTCACCAGATCCTTCTGAATCAAGTGATTCATCTTCCTTTGACTGATGTGTCCCTATTCTCCTATGCCAGGAGATGGAATCTTTTTCAGTAGCTTTGGATAGAAAACACTGAACCTCATGATCCATTGTAGAAGCTGTTGACAGATCCAAGACATAAGATCTTTATATCTTGAAGCAGTCATCAAAACTTGGTTCTCTGAGATCACGTAGTCTTTTTTCAGTACATAACACTTCTTGTTGTCGAAGATGACTTTAAATTCCTTATCACATATTTGTGAAACAGAGAGTAAGTTGTTTTGAAGTTGCTGGACGTAGTTCACCCTGTCAAACTTAACTTTCTGATTTCCAACTTCTCCTGAGCTGTGATATATCCTCCCTTGTTTCCAGCAAACGAAACATGCCCTCCTTTTATTTGTTTGACATTTGATAAAAGAGCTCTGTTTCCTGTCATGTGCTTGGATGCTCCGCTGTCTACTATCCACGTGTTAGTTTCAGCACTGTATTAAACACCTGCACATACAAGGTAATGATTAGTTTAGGTTAGGAACCCAAGCCTTTACTGGCTTGGGTTTCCCAAAGGCATCACACATCAGAAATTCAACCCATTGACCCTTAGAAGGTGAGGGTTGCTCCGGTTCCTTCTTGTCTTCATTATCAGCCACAGAAGTTGACTTCTCTTTCCATAAGCCAGATTTGTGCAATGCCTGTTTGTGATAAACAGTTGACTGGCTAACAGATTGAACTTTCTGTTCACTAGTTCGTCTAGGTGGAGTTAAAGAGCTCCTCTTAGAATCCCTAGGTTATGAGTCCTGAAGTGCAATCTTCTTCCTAGGTGTCTGATTATGAGGACAGTAGGAAGCAATGTGTCCACATTCTCCACAGTTGTAGCACGCCCTGCTATCACCTTATGATTAACTTTCTTTGTGGAGACGTGTGTGACACTCTAGTAACATCACTCACTTTAGGTTTTGACTCTGGTTCTTTTGATGTGTTTACTGGTTTAACAAAATTAACTGATTTAACCTGTTTGACATCCTTTTCTTTTGGTTAATTGTCTTTGACTTGAAGTATGTGAAAGATTATCCTTAAAAGCCCTTTTTGTTCTGATTTGACTTTGTTTGAACCTGACTTTAATTTAACATTTTCAAATTCCTTTTCCAGATTAACACAAGACATTTTACCATTTGCCTTTGAAGTGGTCTCCTTTTGTTTGTTTCCAGTGTCAATAGATGAACATAAGGAATCTGGATCACTAACAAGAGGAGTAGACACTACATGATCCTTGATGGGATTACTATTTAAGGTCTAGTTTTAGTGTTCATCAAAGTCTCAGGTGGTGGCGGAACCACTTTATAACCCAGTCCCTCCCCGTTGTTCCTTTCTTTCACTAAGTGTTGGACTATGTGCGACGAACTCGTCCAACTATGCAGTTTCTGTTGTAGTGAATTTACTTCTACTTCTAGAACTGCCTTTTGCTTCTTAGTGTCTTCTAGGGAGTTTAGATAATACCTAATGTCATTAGCTTGGTTAAAGGCAACTACTTCGGTTTCCCTAAGCTGTTTAGTCAAAAGGTCTATCTTTTCTTTATAACTGAGCTCATTTTGTTTTAGTACCCTATTAGCCTTAGTGCATAGATGCAAATCTTTTATCAAGTTATCATTATGATCTAATAACCTAGCAAATTTAGCATCTATGCTATTCCTAAAGGCATCACAATCAGAACAAGCATGATTATTAAACATTGTGTCAGTAGTACTTACCTGAGCAGATTCAGAAGCGTTTGCCATCAATGCAGTATCAGATGATTCCGATTCTTTTGCTTCTGTCTTTTCTGTCTCTGACATGGTAGTCTCCACTTTTGGCTTGTAGCTGACCTCGGTTGCAGTTGCTTCTTCACTATGTGACATTGCTATCTCAACTGCTAGATCTCCTTCACTAGCGGAATCACTGTCAATATCTTCTACATTTGCAATGTTTGATTCCCCTGGTGAGACAAACCTAAAGCTTCAATCCTGTCCTTCATCATCATGAGCGGTCAAGGCTTTTGAGTCTTTGTTTGAGGAAGTAGAGCTGGTAGCAATTTTAAGTCGGCTGACTGAAGGGTGCGAATGGACTAGGCGTGCGTATGAACACTCAGTCGTGCGTATGAACTCTACGACTGGTTCAATCGTGCGGCTGAACTAAGTGATTAGCTCAGTCGTGCGAATGAATCCGATGCGTATGAACCGTGCGACCGAACGGTTCAATCGTACGAATGGAGATACGACTATGTCCAATCGTGCGACTGAGCAATGCGAATGAGTCCAGTCGTGCGAATGGCTCACTCGTGCGACTGAAGCTGCTGTTATGCGAAAATTTCTAGGTTAAACGTGTTTTAGCCGTAAAAATTCGAACTTTCGCAAGGTTGAATTGCCTAAGTCCGTAGAAACCAAACTTTGATGAGCAGGGAACGTCCAAGATCACTTTTGACACAAAAGATGCGTTTTTAGTGCAAAAACACAAACTTTTTATCAATCTTGATTGAATCACACGTAATCAAGAGCCAATAGCTCTGATACCACTTGTTAGGACCTGGTATTGACCGAAATACCTAGAGATTAACGTGTAAACCAGATCAAATAGTGCAGAATCTTATTTGATTGGCGATCCAATCAGTGTGAACACACGAAGAATCAATCAAGGATTGAAACTAACGTTAGAAATCGATTGGGAATCGATGTAATGTGTTCTCTGAACTTGGAGAACGAATTGAGAGGTTTCTGGACGGCTAGGGTACGTCTGTAATCGTAATTAACCGAGTCTTTTGTTTTTCACGAATTGAGGTGTATTTATAGGTTGGTACTATCCAATCGTGCGACTGAACCATTAGTATGGTTCAGTCGTGAGATTGAACCATGCGGTTGATTCATTCGTACGATTGAGTGTTCAGTTGTGCGACTGAGTCAATTTTATGTTACAATCGTACGACTGATCCAGTCTCCTGGTTCAGTCGTGCGACTGAGTCAATCGTGTAAAGTTATTCATGCGTATGGTTCATTCGCATGAGCCATTCGCATGAGAACTTCATTCTGTTAAGTTTGAATGTATTAATTAATAAACATTATATGTAATCATTCAAGCAATCGCTAACCTAATTAACCAATTCAATGTCGACACATTAATGAAACATTAAACATTATAACTAACAAACTATCAATATCATTTCATTAATCATACCAAACAAGATCTATTACATCACATATCATGATCTAGGGACATACATGTATCAACAATTATATTTATAATTGTAATTATAATTGAGTATTGTATGTTTAATTTTACAATAGAAGGCCCTTTATATAAAAAACAATATTACATAATTAACCCTAAACCATTCATTAATAATAGACTAGTCTAATTGTAAACATTCTTATCCTTTATATAAAAGACAATATTACATAATTAGCCTTAAACTATTCATTAATAATAGACTAGTCTAATTGTAAACATTCTTATCCAACATTTTTATCGGGGGTTGTTTTTAAGATTTGAACTAGTGACCTCTAGATTACATTGTAACAATTTTACTATTGCTATGAAGTACACCCCTAAGTATAGACTAACTTTACATAAAGAAAACTTATAAGAAATGTACTAAATGGCATGCAAGATAGCTCAACCCCCTTACGATACAGATAAAGATAAGATGGGTTGAAAAACTGCAGTTTTATCATAGACCATCAACTATTAGAATACAACACTAACATACAAGCCATTAGAGCCAAGATAACTGATTTGCAGGTGACAGAAGCTGGCATTTTGCCCTCGTCTTTCCGAAGAAAAAGTCCTTCATAAACCGGCAAGTTAATCCACATGACAATAACACATAAACCAACCTGTAACGCCCAACGATCCAACACCCTTTTCTCAAAATCCATAGCCATTGTTTTCAAACTCCATAACAACCCAAAAACATTGAGCATGGCTATAAAACGCCAAACCTGTAAACATCCCCGAATCACTACCAAACTCCATAACCTGTTTCTTGTATCTTTGCAATACACCCTCATCAACCACTTTTGGGGTGACTATGAATCCCAACTCAGAGAACCCGAATTGCACCAGAAGCGCGTCTACAAAGGCCAGCAAGTAGGACGTTGTTCGTTTAAAAAACCACATTCGCTGCTCATTCCACCATCCTTTCACACTTCCTCCACAGAAAACAAACTCACCTAAGCTATATATGCACTGAGATATGATAACATACAAAAATGGGACCACCCAAAAGCTTGATATCCTTGGAAACAAGGGTATATCTTTTAGGAGACAGAGCGGTGGGATGATTAGGTAGGCGAGAGTCGGGAGACAGTTTGGGGCCCACAGTAAGTAGAGTGTGTATGACATCTGAAGTGTGAAGGTGATTCTTTTGTACCCAAATAGAAATGGACAACACTTTGACATTAGTATACTGAACAAGCCTTCAGACCATCTTTTATGCTGCACTAATACATCTAACAGCATTGTGGGCGCGAGTCCTACAAATCCCTTCTTTTCTGGATTAAGGTATACAGATTTCCAGCCTCGGCATTGTATTGCTAAACCTGTAATAAAGTCTTCTGTTGGAAAACCGTACTTTAGACCTATCTGAGTATCAATAACATAGAAGTATACAATAAGTTTTGACATATAAAAGTGAGAAATAAAGTAAACATATCAAAGGGTTGATGAATGATGACTGATGACCAACCGACCTCTTTTCCCCATTGGGTGTCCTCTTCATAGGTACAAGCTGCAAGCAGTTTGCATCTCTCTTGTAGGACACTCATGCTTTCTTTTCCATTTGCAGTGTTTTCTGTAATCCATTCTGCTTTAAAAGTCTCAGTGTATCTGGCCCCACAAAGGGCGTTTCTTCTGTGAAAGCATCCGCTGCCAATATAGCAAGGTCCTCCATTAGCATCCATGCCTCTCATTTCCAACTATCAAGCAACGATAAGATGATTACAGATTACTGATTACAAACATATGTAAATGTTCATTTATTAACCTTAAAAGTTTTTGAGTTTGTAGACCTCATTAGGTACTCTAAAGCAGCTTGCATACAGATCATCTGTTGTGATGTTATATGAACTTTGAGGAAACTGCACATAAGCAATCTTGTTTCCATTCTCTTCATCCATGAAACAGCACATAGCATCTCTCACTGATTCTGGATTGTCTGAGTACACATCACAATCTACATTAAGGATAATTGGACCATTGCTTATCACCGACGACACTCTTATCTGTTCATATCAATTACTTCACTTATCACACACATCTCAAAACACATTTTGCCAACAACATAAGAATGTGAGCACATACGTATGCATGTATGTATGGACAGATAGATGGATACCAGTGCATTCAAAGCTCCTGCCTTGAAATTGTGACTGTAATGCGTTCTCTTCTCTCGTGCAACATACACCAGCTTCGGCAATACCTGCCCTTCAATATCCAGTGATGTCGTGCTCTTTCCATCAATCAATAGCTACATTGAATACAAAGGGTCAAAGGGTTACAAAATCACATGTCAATGCTTCAAAGATTCAACCAATTCAAACACAATTCCAAATACTTGAACAATAGCCTGATGATCAGAAGAGGTAATATCAGAGTTCCATTCAAGAAATCCATCGTGCAACTCTCTCATTTCCTCAGCCACTCGGTCCAAACTAGTAGCCCTTTCGATTCGATCTCGCATCTGATCATACAGTTTCTACATATCAAATCATCAATGATCAATCACCTTAAGAGTTTACCCAATCACCCTAACATACACAACAGAACAAAATCATCTCTAACCAACAATAAAGATCGAACCTTTATCAACAACCAATCATGGGAAAACTGTAAATCAGCAAGCAACTCATTCGAATCTTGAACAGTCGAAAAATAAGCACCTGGGGATGTCGTTTTGACTTGAAATTTCCTGCAAAACGGCAACCAATGTTTGGCAAACACAGAAGCTTCACACAACGCATAAAACATCACCTCCGATCCTCCATCATCAGAAAGATAAACACTCATCTTCTCCGGTGGGTAATCATACGCTAACACCGACAACACAGTGTTGATCACCATCACAGGTGGTTCGATTCTTGCATCCGCTGTACATATAAACACATCAACTGCCGGAAGAATCACGAGTCTTTCTTTAAATGTTGATCGGAAAACTGGGTTCCAACGGACAAATTGGGTGAGAATCCAGTAGAGAGTGAACCAGAGGTCGGAGAGGGAGATAATGAGCCAAGACCACCGGAAAATTGGGTCTCCGGTGGCCGGAAAATGGGAAAATCGGTAGACCCATATGAGGAAGATGCTGATGAACACTGAGGTGGAGTATAATTGGTATGTGAAGCGACCCTTGAGTGATTTTGTTTCGAATAGAGGAAGATTGATGGGGTGATTTTGTGTTACCATTTTTTGTGTCCTTGTGTGATTTTGAAAGCTGCGTGGCTGTGTGCTATGTTTATGTTTTTTTGAGTTTACTAAATAAAAGGTAAAAAACTATCAAAAACAGAGGGAAAACAAAGGGAAAAAATATATATTGTAATTCTGTATTATGGAGTTTAGAAGAAGAAAAGAAATTAAAGTTTTATATGTTTTGGTAGTGATGTATCTTTATTGTCTAAAACTCAAATAAAAAAGGTTTTTTTTTCGTGTTTTGAAAAGTATTTATGAAAATGGGTATTTATATAAAAAGTTTTAATTTTAAATAATGTTATTTAAAAAGGTTTAAAGAAAAAAAAATTCTACATAAATAAAATCTGTTTTTTGAATCTGCCAATTTATAGAGAGTATTACTTGTATACATGCTAATTTATTTCATATTGATGCAAACTTTAACATACAATCCCTTGCAGATGTGATTTTTTTGCAGAATTTTGGTTGTTGAAACCCTAAATCTTTGTCATGTGGATTTGAGTTTGATAGGAAGTTGATCGTGGTGCTTTCAGGTGAAATTTAGTAAACCCGTTTATAGACATGATAGGTTTATTCAAATTGATGTGTTGTTTGAGACTCCATTGATTTTATTTAACATGTTTTTAATTGCGACATAAAGGTAACTATATTTTAGTTATTGTAATTCTTGTATGTACTGAAGGGTTGTTGAAGTTTGGTTCTATTTGTTAGAAACCTCATCATAATCAAACACTAATAAATTACTTCTCTTTGAGAAATATTATGATACACCTTAATACACAGAATCAATGGTACAAGTACTACTTGAAGAGGAACTGATATGAGAAATGTTATGATACACCTCATCTTATCTTTTAATACATTCTCACCTCCTCCATCGGTCGGCCCCACCTCCCCCATCGGCTAGCCTCCCCTCTCCCCCCACCTGCGTCTGCCTCCTCCCTCCGCCCACCTGCGCCCGTTGGCCCCCCTCCCCCCACCTGCGCACGTCGGCCCCCTCCCCCCACCTGTGCACGTCAGCCCCCTTCCCCCACATGCGCCCCCTCTCCCCTCCCCCCACCTGCACTCGTCGCCCCCACCACCACCGCTGCAACCATCCATCCCTGCTACGCTTTCCCTCTCACCACATATCGACCTCCATTGCTGCTGGAGCCACCCGTCCTTGTTGTGCCTTCCACCTCAACCACCGCCAGCCCACCCCGCCACCACCGGCCCACCCGTCACCGGTGAATCCACCATCATCTATGTTGAAATCCTAAACATAATTTGTGTTTTGGTTTAAGGTTTTAGTTGATTTGTGGTTTATGTAGTATTATTTGGTTTAAGATTTTGTTTGATTTGTAATATTAGTAGTTTGTAGATGTTAAAAAACAAACAGTATTTTTCTTGCAGACTACAGACATTTGGTCCACCTCTTCTGCTGTGAATGTCTGCAGATGTGGTCCACAAACAATAGATGTTTTTCTACAGAAAAACAAACACACCTAATTGAGACCAGACGATGCTGGAGTTGGAAAATAGCTTCAAGTTGGCCTCATTTCATAAAAATCTAACAATGGTTAACTATCAGTTAGTAAGTCATTAGAGGAACATAAGTTCAAAGTTAGGAGTGCTTGTAAATATTTCCTGAGTTGGGATTAATCCCTACCAATAAATATAAATTAAGGTTATTTAAATCCAATAACCCTATTTATTATGACAAGTGAAAATAAATTAGATATTGAAAATCAATATATTTAATTCCCTACATTTTGGTAACATTAGACTAGATTTTTGATAAAACTAGTATTAAGCCCCTCGCGTTGCGAAGAAGGCGTAAAATCATGCCGAGTAACAGTAATGGCACACCACCGTCATTGACCACCAACACCAAAAAACCATAAAGACGAAAAAATAAATCGAATGAAAAAACTTTATGACGTGTTAACTCGTAAAATTTAAACCGAGACGTAAAACGAAAAATTTATAAAATATAAAAAAATACAGGGGACTAAAGTTGAAAGTAAAAATTTATTAAGCATACATTGTAAAAGATGTAAAAAATATTGGGTTAGAATATAAAAAATAAAATTGAAGAAAAACTAAAACCAATTGAGACAACCAATGAAACATAAAGTACAACTTACAATGCATAAAAAACTTACTAATTATTATATATATAATTCCCAATTTTTAGGCAATTTCCGGTGTATTCTCAGGATTTTGTTGGTAATCATTTGCTATTGCGTCAGTAATTAAGAATTGAAGTTCAAGAACGATATCACTGCAAACTTTCAGGTGATTATTTACAGTCAGTGTTTAAATAGTAGTGTGTTAAAATATATTAAAGACTATTGGATAGTATTAATTCTAACTAACAATATGATCAATATTAATCTTAATTTTTAATTTTGACACTATAGCATTCATAGTCTAACTGTTTGTTAACTCTATTAGTTTTTGATGATGTGACATGTAACGTTGTTCGTGACATGACATGTGACATGACATTACATAATTAAAATAAAATCATAATATATCACTCACTCAATTTTTGCATCTCTTTATCTCTAAGCTACTTATAACTAGCTTACAAAACATTATGTTTAATACATCTGAAATGATCTTTCTTAAAAAGAATTGAGTAATATATTCTATTTTTAATTAAAATAATGTTACATCATGTCATGAGCCACGATAGGTGATACCTTATAAAATAAATGGATTTTTACACATTTTACCTTTCTAATACCATATATTCCAACTAAAAAATTAATTACATATTTCCTCTTTCTAAAACACACACACAACACACACACATATATATATACATATATATTACATATTTATCCATTTCATTAAAGTAAACATATTACAAGTATTTTACCTTGTTTTTGTTAGGAAGGATTGTATACGGAGTACTAACTGATTCTGTGTTTTTACCGGATCAAACAGTGCGGAATCCTATTTGATTGGTGATCCAATCAATAAGAACGATTATCCGATCGATATAAGAATGAACTAAACGTTAAGAATGAGTAGGAATCAATCAGGAATGAACTATGAACTTGGACAGGCTGTTTGGGACGCTCTGGACGGCTAGGGTTTATGTGTATTCGAAGTATCTCTCAAGGTGTTTGTTTTTCCACGACTGAATCATGCGATTGATCCATACGCACAACTGAAGGTTCAGTCGTGCGACTGAGCCAATCTTATGTCTCAATCATACGACTGATCCAGTCTCCTGGTTCAGTCATGCGACTGGTCCATAAGCATGTTATATTTATGCGTATGGTCCATAAGTATGGGCCATTAGCATGAATACTCATCCAACTAGGTTGAACATAATACTCAATGATTATTGACTTATAATTGTGTACAACAACCTCAAACCTATATAAAAAGTCATACATATGAATCAACGATAAATAAACATCAAAGCATATATAATATTTCATTACTTCATCACATTACACATATGTAAGACACGAAAGACTTTTACATTTAAGCATATAACTAGGAACAACATGTATCTACAAACTCCCCCTTGGACCTAGTTTACCTATTGTCTAACATTCTTCATATGTTCCTGGAACTTCTTGTACTTCTCTTCTTTTGTGACTCCTGCATGTATCTCAAATGCAAAGCAGAGCCGTATTACGTGTTGGAATTGAAGAGCTTGTACAATGTCTTGCGTCTCATAGAACACGTGGCCACATGTATAAAGTATAGACATCTTCAGCAGACAAGTTAGTAAGCCACATTGGGTCAAATACCCTGATTGTCTCTATCTTTCCATCTCTGTTCAGAAATATGACCACTCCCCTATCCTCCAATCATATTACCACCATTTGAAGTGTGGAGTGAAGTCCTGAGGCATTTCTCGTAAGGGAATCTTGGACATTATGCGTGGAGAATCCACTTCAACACCACTTTAGGTTTTCCAGATATAGGATCAACTTCAGACTTATGAACGAACCTCTTGGGTTGTTGAGGTCTGAGGTTTACCCATCTGGTGTGGTATTCTTTTTTCAATGCAGCCTCAAACCATCCTGACATCTTTCTTGGGTTAGCATATAACAGATCTAAGCACGCCAGTCGGTTGAGCTCAAAACCAAGAAGAGTCTTCAGATCATGTGGATATCTGAAGTACTCAATCCCTTTATCCCTTTTAACAACATAGAATTCCAAGTCTTCGAAATATGCCCACGTGATAATCTTGCCTGACACTTTCTGATGTCTTTTGACTCTGTAAATTTTGGTGTAGGCATTTTGCTTTGGGGTTGCGCGCTGGGCTTTCATCTCAGCAAAACAAACTGCCCATTCAACTTTCTTCATATCAACATTTGCATCTGAAGCTTGGTTGTACTTTCATCTTTCTCCTTTTCTTTTTCTATCTCCTCCAACTTATCAAAAGTACCATTGCCAAAGGTTTCACCCAAGTTAGGGATAACATGTCCTTCGGGTCAGTGTATTGTGGATAGTGCTATGCTGTGACATCCTCTATCTCTATCTCATCCACATCTTTAAGCTCCTTCTCACTTAATACATCAACCTCCAGAGCATCTTTAACAAGCTCATCAGGATTCAGTCTAAACTTTTTAGCAAGCTGCTCGTCTGTTAGATCATGGATGATCTCTCTTCCTTCGGAGTGTAGCTCATAGATTTTCTAACGGTCCCTTGCAAATCAAGAATCATGGTAAGTTGAGTCTTGACTTGCTGAAGGGGGGCAACATCATATTCATCTTGCTATTGAGCTTCATCCGTTTGATTAAACATTTAACACATCCACATAACTCATCAATCAAGACATTGAACCATCAATAATCATTAATTACATTTATGTAATACACAATTCAAGTACAAAAGTTTAAATACATAGACATCTAATCATTACTTTTGCCTTGATCTGTTGTCTTTTCAGCTTGAGGAGCTATGGATGAAGCTCCTTGATCCTGTTTTCTTTTGGTCCAGCTCTCTTTAACTGATGGATTAGAGGCTGATGCAGCAGCATCACCTTCTTGGTCGTCCTCATCATCATCATCTCCTTCTTTTCCCTTTCCACTTCCTCCCACTCCCTCGTCATCACCGTCATCTTCCTCAGATTCATCTTCATCCTCCTCCTCATCATCATCCTTATCATCACCATCTTTAATCTTTAACGGCTCACTCTTTGATCCCTTTAGCTTCAACAAAATCCTTTTATTTTTCTTCTCAAGTCCTTCATTCCGCTTTACTGAAGCCATCACCAGCTCATTTTGACTCTTTAGCTCGTGGTGTGCTCGGCCTAAAGCTCTCTCGTATTGCGTGTTCTTCTCACTTAGCTGAGCGATTTTCTTTGCTTGAGCCGCATTCACTGCCATCAGCTGATCGATCTGAGTAGCCCTCAAATCATCAGTAGCAATAAGCTTTAGCACCATCTGGTTTAGGCTAGCTAGCTGTTCCTCTAACCCGACCATGGGTAGAGTAGGCCCGGGTGTGAATGTGGATTGGGTGGAGGGACCAGCTTGGTGAGTGGTTGTGGTAGTGGTAGATGTGGTGAAGATGGGGGGAGGAATGGCATATTGTGGTGTAGTGTTGGGCATTATGGGTGTGGTGGAAGTAGGTGTATGAGTGGTGGATGGAGTGGGGGCTGTGGTAGTGGTGTGGTAGTGGTGGTAGTGGCTGTGGTAGTGGCTGTGGCAGTGGTGGTGGTGGCTTTGACAGTGGTGGTAGTAGAAGATGTGATCAAAGTAAACCTTGGTCTCTTACTTTTTTCCCATGGGGATGGGCCATCCTCTTCTTCTTGGAGCCCTTGGAGACAAAGGCTCCCCCTGAGTTGAGTGGCTGGTCTGGGGGTAAGTAGGATCAGTGACATCTATAGCAACACCCTTCGACCCAGCCTGGCGTCCGCCAACCACCTCTTTCCCTTTGTCGGTGGCCACTACCCGGCTACCAACTGTCCTAACCAGTGGCTCATCATCAGAATCTTCCTCTTCATCGAGCAGGAAGTCTTGGTGGAAGGCAGCCTTCTCTATTCCACCAGGTGCATCACCACCTTGACCATTATCATGGTCGTCTTCTTCATCAACGGGTAGCTCAATTGGCTCAACATCGGAGTCGCTATCATCGTGACGTCACTTCTTGCGAGAGGGCGCCACATAATCTTCACTGGCCAAATGCCTGAACAATCTCCTGCCCGGGGGCTTCACCTACTTCCCCCGGTACACCTCCATCTGACCTAAAGTCGTGTCATCCATCACCTCTAGAATCACAACATCATCTCTCTCTATTGGTAGCGAAAGAAGCTTCTCATCAATGATCATCTGTAGAAAACGTGGGTACATACAGAAGCCTTCCTTGCCTTTTGCCTTGATGTTCTCTATCATGTAGGAGAATAGCATGTGAGAAACTGAACGGGTGGTTCAGCACCAGAGCAACATATGCGTTCTAGATTTGATCTAACATCTCATCTAATCCTCCTCTCCTTGACGCTATAAGCTTAAGGATGACATGGGACAAGTACTTGAACTGGGGGCACAAGTTGCTCTTTTTGAGCACACCTGAATTGATGTCCCTAGTGTACTTCATCCCCAGAAAGCATCCCCGAACAGTCAGATGGTGTAGCTTGGTTGGGTGGGCACCATCCTCACCCAGATCCAAGACTCGCCTTAGATCTGCTGCAGTAATCCTAATCTCCTGTTCGAAGATCGAGCTCCGAATACTGTGGGGCTCAGTGGACCTGTCAACCGAAGCACCTTCCCAGAAGGTCTGCTATATAGATCGGTCGGGTGTGCATGGAGCAGAGATAGCCTTGTAGATCCTCGATCTACAGATAAAAGCTTATGATCCTAGAAACTCGAAAGCATTCTGCGAGGTAGCATCTAAGTGAGCACAAATATTGTGCTTAGTGCTCAACGTCCATCTATCAGCCATGTTGCTGAAACACAAGAAAAATATACATTAGATTTGTGCATAACAGAAGATAGTTGGAACTTAAACTGTTTTGATCAAACTGATTCAGTCGTGTGACTGAACCATATGACTAAGTTTTAGTCATACGATTGAGTTCAGTCGTACGATTGAGCATGCGGCCCGTTCAGTCGTGCGATTGAACCTGCGACTGAACTTAGTCAGATGCTACACCATGCAGTTGAGTCAGTCGTGCGACTGAACCCATACGCATGATTCATTCGGGCGATTGAGTCGTGCCTTGGCTCAATCGTGCGACTAAAGTTCA
The DNA here is from genome assembly GCA_025506515.1 of Flaveria trinervia. Lineage (NCBI taxonomy): Eukaryota > Viridiplantae > Streptophyta > Magnoliopsida > Asterales > Asteraceae > Flaveria > Flaveria trinervia. The sequence goes on from CM046451.1 coordinate 17,122,751, forward strand.
TTAGCATGTCCATTCACATTCTACACTGTTAAACACCCTAGATTTGAATTTTGTCAAAACTTTATATTAGACTTCATGTTTAGACTCATTTGGACTGCAGAGACTCTAAATAACACTTAATGTCCTTTAAATCAACTTTAATGTCCATTTAAGTGGTCTATTTTTAGGGTTTAGTCTCGGTTCTAGGTTTTAGCATAATCGGTCCTTAAGATGCGATTAGGACGTTCATTTGGATCGATTTCAGTCGCCCACTACCTGTAGATGAGTAGAACACACGTTAGAATCACAATCAGTAAGTACTATTAGTCAACAAAATTTGGATAGAGTATGTGTGTGTATGCGCGATTTTAGAGAGCTTTGAAGGGTGGTAAGTGTTACGACTGACTGACCCCTTATTTATACTATTTTAAATTTTAGTCGTGCTACTGAACCCATACGCATGCTTCATTCGTGCAACTGGGTTTCAGTCGTGCGACTGGCTCATACTCCTTCATCCATTCTTATGATTGGCTCAGTCTTGTGGTCCAATCGCATGGTTGTCCCATACTCATGGTCCAATCGTGTGATTGGCTCATACGCATGGTTCAAACGTGCGATTGGCTCATCCTTATGATTCAATCATACGATTGGCTCATACTTTGGCTCATACTTATGATCTAATAGGGCGATTGGCTCATACTTATAAGCATAAACTCATACACTTTCAAACACTTAAAATTTTAACTTTTGATATAAAAACATTCTGCCCTTTGATCATCTCAGACACGACCCTTTAATTTAACACCATTTGATCATCTCAGACGTGATCCTTATAGTTTGGAACCGATTGGTCACCTCAGACGTGACCCCTTTTAGTAAGTGATTCACTAAATTCATCTAGTTGTAAAGTCCGACATCTACGCAAACAAAAGACTAGGAAATAAAGAAACAACTTGAAATTTAAAACTAAAACAAGACATATTTTTGTTGTTTTGGGTTTGAGAAAGATGGAAACCTTTTAGACTACATCTAACCGATTTTACTTCCTGAGCAGACCAACTTCAAGTTAATTTGATCATTTCTGGAAAGATTTATTATGGAATCATACAGGTATATCAGAATCGTTTGGGACCCTTTTCATATGCACATTGATGCTAGATTCGTGTTTTTTTTGAGAGTCAATAGCACTTTCAAGAAATCATACTAGAGATATAAGATGCACACAATGATTTTGACTATCAAGAGTTGCAGCCACGATGATTGTCAGTATATTTGTCCATATAAATCCATAAACAGATTTTTGACACACATTGGTGATGAGTTAGGTTTAATTATTTCAACAAGCATTTGTGGATCCCATACTTATATGGTAATCAACATTCCCCAGGAGATTTTTGAGCAGTATACGAGTATTTGACAAGAAGAAACTATTCTAAGAGCCTTCAAAGAGATGCCAAGCCTCAGGTTAGTGCCATCGCATAGTAGAGAGGCGCAAACAACAATGAATTCTAGAATTTTAGGTTATGCTTATCCTCAATTCAGTGCCACCCTCACAACAGATAGGCACACAACATATCTTCTTGTTAGAGCATTTATTTCTTTTGCACACAACGCACCAAAACATTAGTCATTTGCTTGATTGCTTTTAGCAGTTTTCCATATGCTTTGCTCATTCATAAGGTCATCCGCATACATTTGTGGCGTTTATTTTGCTCGTCACCCCTTATTTGAAATACGTTGGTTTTGTTAACCAGGGATAAGATGAGAACCCATAACTAGTTAAACAAATTAGTTTGAATTTTAATTCACCAATGAAGTCTACTCATCTATTGTGTTGACTCTACCGACACATCATATAATGAACTAGCAACCTCTAGGTCTACTTTCTCTATGTTACCTCAGTAGCAGACTAGTATTACTATCATTTTTCTTTTGTTGTGCTTAGACTTCTCAGACTTGTAATTTGAATTTAGCATTTTGAGCAAAAGTTTTAAAGTCCCAACCAATCTGTTCCCTGTATACTATCATTTTCCATAAGCTTTGAATCAAAGTCATAGATCTGATTCATTTCTCTCAGCCAAATTGTCCTCCCTCCTCTCTTTTTAAGTAACTAAATACTGCATAAGTAAATACTAAACTAACCTATTCTCCCCCTAAAATTCTAAAACCGAACTTGTGTTTTTGGATTTTAATAGACAGGAAAATAGAATAAAAGAAAGTAAATAATAAACTAAGAAACTACTTGTCAGACTACGAACTTTCGTCTTCTTGAATCACATCACTTTTTTTTTTTCACGCCTTAAGCGGTGATGTAACCTCCCTTATTCCCAGAAAATGATACATGTCCCTTTTTAATTTGTTTGACATTGAAAAGGAGAGATGAATTCCCTGTCATGTGCCTGGATGCCCCACTATCAATAATCCAGATATTAGTGATAGCGTTGTAACGGACACCCTGCACCTTCAAAGATCTTGATTAGTTCAGATTTGGGACCCAAGCCTTAACTGGCTTGGGTGACCCAGGGAATCACACATCATGAACTCAACCCACTGTCCTTTAGAGGATGAGGGAGCATCCTTCTTCTTCTTGTCCTCACTATCAGACTGTATACTTGATTTTTCTTTCCATAAACTAGTTTTATGTAGGGCCTGTTTGTGATAAAAAGACGACTGACTTATGGTTTGAACTTTAGGTTCACTAATACTCTTAGGTGGAGTATTAAATCTACTTTTATAAAAACTTGGGTTTTCATCATAAAGTTCAATTTTCTTTTTGGGCGTTTGATAATAAGGACAATTAGGAGTTTTTTTTTTCAACTCATTTATATTTAATCCTTAATCCATTTTTTCTGGCTTGGCTAGGCGGGATAGCCGAGCCACTTCCCTTTCTTTATGATAATGAAACCATCCGGTCAAAACCAATCCAATAAAGAAACAAATCTATTCAACAAGCAAAAAAGGAGAGAGAGGGATTCGAACCCTCGATAGTAAACTATACCGGTTTTCAAGACCGGGGCTTTCAACCACTCAGCCATCTCTCCGAAAGACAATTTTATTTTATTCCTCCGAATAGAACATGGCCATATGAGTGGATACCGCCACTATCAAAGATCTCGGGTGTGATGGTCAATCTATCTATCCCGATATATGGATAGATATATGATCCAGCATGCCCATTTGGTTAAAGTAGCTCCGAAAAAAACTGTTATTATCCCTATCAAAGAGATAAAATTCATTATGTGGGGTATGACTATGAAAAGAGGCATAAGTCGAGCTACAAGAAAAATTCCCGCTGCTACCATCGTAGCAGCATGTATAAGGGCCGAAATAGGAGTCGGCCCTTCCATTGCATCAGGTAACCATACATGAAGGGGAAATTGTGCAGATTTAGCAATCGCACCGGCAAATAATACACATCTTAAAGAAGTGCATGACCAGATTGGAAGCACGGAGGTTCATTCGCAATGGGACAACTCACCCAGCCATGATGCATGACAGAAGAGATCGAGCACAAAATGGAGTTTCCCTCTTGGGTGAGGCTCACGTCCGGAAAGAATCTTTTTCAAGACTTTCCTCTATCTGAATCTCTAACACTAACAGGCGACAATCACCAACTTCATCACTGCCTTCTTGTGACACATCGATTGGGTTCCCACCCCAGCTCTGAGTTAACTATTTCAGAGCTCTATCCCTTTCTTTCTCCCAACGCCGTTTAGCCGGGTCTAGTTTTCCTCTCACCCGGAAGGTGGCTAACTCCTTGGTCTTACGAGCCGCTTACGCTAACCCAAGCGGGTACCGGGAGGGACATCTTAGGCGGTAGAATCGAGCGGTGCCGTTCAGTGACTACATACGAGTTTATGAATCAATGAAATTTCCTCTTCTATTGTAGCGATACGAACTCAGAAGCAATAGTAAAAAAAAAAAAAAAAAAAAAAAAAAAAAAAAAAAAACTCGGAGCCTAAAGAGAAGTAAGTCTACAAGAAGCTGGCAGAGCTTTAGCCATTGGACCACATCGATCTATCCTACCTAAACAGTAAGCCTTTTCTTGTTCGTT
>CM046451.1:17131783-17237274 GCA_025506515.1 Flaveria trinervia
AATTCAATGGAGAAAAAATTCTATTAAATATAAAACGATTTTGTTTTACAAACTTCTAATTTTTTTATCATCTAAAACATTTCTGTGAATTATTTCTTGAAAACATTTTAACATTGTTACTATAAAAATTTGTTACAAAAGATTTAATTAAATATTTTTATAAAAATAGGTGGTATGATAATTTAAATTATTAAATTATTATTAGACTTTTTGTTTTCATCGATTAGGGAGTTACGATGATAATTATAGTATTCAAACATTCTTATGATAATATTCAAACATATCATAAGTTATTACAAGGATTTAATCCCTTTAAAATTTTATAAAATGTTACTTATTTTATTGAACAAAACATAAATAAGAGTTCACTAATTTTATTTATAAAACCCTCAAATTTTAAACCCTAGTTCGCTTGAAATCATTAACCTTATAATTAAACTTTAATCTTGTAAATATAGATTTATTTTAGGTGCATTGTGAAGGACTATGTGAAACGACGCTTGTTATTATTTCTTATTAATCTTACATTTTATACCTATTTGATCAAGTGAGTATTTCTATACCCCTTTTTCATATTTTCACACTTTGGGGTGAAACATGTTACCTTATAACCGTTGCACTTGTAAAACGTTTGATTCTTGTAAACTTATGGCAATTTACTTGTGTCTTGTGGTTAGTTGAACTTTGTAGCTACCATGTAATGTCGAATATATGTACAATCATTAACTATTGCTAGCTTAGCGAAGTCATAGATCTATGGGCCAGACAAGCCTGCTTGGTTAATCCAAGTACACTTAGCTAATCGTATATACTTGTAAATGTTTGAGACTTGTAAAACTTTGTCGAGGTTTGATTGTGCATTCTGTCTTACATCCCTAGTTTACTTTGTTCTCTATCTTACAACATGAATTGCCATCTTTTATATACTTATGTATCGAAAACTATGGGAATCTCACCAACATTATATTGACATTTTATTTTTAACATGTTTAAGGAAATACTCAAGCTTGATTTCTACTCTTTGAAGCTTACACATCTAGGAATGGATCTAGATAATAAATGAAATAAAATTACTTGTTACATCTTATGTAATGATTTTAATTTCTTTGAGACTTATGATTGTAATGGTACAATTAAAACTTATGAGTAATATATATTTGGGTTATTAATAGCGTTATGTGGCTGTGAACGATCTTAACCCTCACACCTCGACGTTTCCGCCGTCAAGGTTGGGGTGTGACAGTAGCAATAAGCTTTAGCACCATCCGTTTCAGGCTAGCTAGCTATTCCTCTAACCTGACCGTGGGTAGAGTAGGTCCGGGTATGAATGTGGATTGGGTGGAGGGACCAGCTTGGTGAGTGGATGTGGTAGTGGTGGATGTGGTGAAGATAGGAGGAGGAATGGGCATGGATTGTGGTGGAGTAGTGTTGGGCATTATGGGTGTGGTGGAAGTAGGTGTATGAGTGGTGGATGGAGTGGGGGCTTTGGTAGTGGGTGGGCTCTGATACGACTTGTTACGGAGGACCGTGTACATACGGAGTACTAACTGATTTTGCGTTTTACCAGATCAAATAGTGCGGAATCCTATTTGATTGGCGATCCAATCAGTGAGAATGATAACCCGATCGATATAAGAATAAACTAAACATTAAGAACGAGTAGGAATCGATCAAGATCGAACTATGAACTTGGACAGGCTGTTTGGGACGCTCTGGATGGCTAGGGTTTATCTATATTTGAAGTATCTCTTAAAGTGTTATATTTTTCCTTTTGATTTCAAAGTAGAATCCTTCTGTTTAGTGACAGAGTTCATAGGTTTACCTGTAGAATCGGGATCGCTAACCAGAGGAGTGGACACCACATGATCCTTTACCAGGTTATTATTAATAGGTCTACATTTAGTGTTCAAAAGGATTTCATGTGGTGGCGGTACTACTTTATACCCAACCCTTCCCCGTTATTTCGTTCTATCACTAAGTTTTGAACTATGTGAGAAGAACTAGCCACACTGTGCAGTTTTGTTTTAATAAATCTATTTCGACTTCTAAAACCGCTTTTTCCTTTTTGGTTTCTTATAAAGAATTTAAATAAAACTTTATATCATTTGCTTGATTTAAAGCAACAACCTCGGTTTCCCTTAGTTGTTTCCCTAGAAGTTCTATCTTTTCTTTGAAACTGCACTCATTTTGTTTTAAAATACAATTAGCCTCAGTGCAGAGTTGTAAATCATTTACTAAATTATCATTGTGTTGTAATAACTTATCAAATTTTAGATCAATGCTTTCTCTAAATTGTTATATTCATTACAAGCATGTTTTCAAATAATTGATTTGTAGAACTTTCCTATGAGGAATCAGATGTATCTGCCATCAACGCTGTGTTCTTCTTTGACTAGAGATTCTGAGTTTGTTGTTTTGAGCTCTTTGTTGGGACCGGGTATTTGAACGAAATACCTAGTGATTAGCGTGTAAACCAAATCAAATAGTGCGGAATCCTATTTGATTGGCGATCCAATAAGTGAGAGCACACGAAGAATCAATAAAGAATTGAAACTAACGTTAGAAATTGATTGAGAATCAATCTAAAATGTTCTATGAACTCGGAGAACGTATTGGGAGGCTTCTAGACGGCTAGGGTACGTCTGGAATCGTAATGAATGAATGCACTCTATTTTTCCACGAACTGGATTGTATTTATAGGTTAGTATTGTTCATTCGGGCGACTGGACCATAAGCATGGTTCAGTCGTGCGATTGAACCATGCGGTTGATCCATTCGCACGACTGAGTGTTCAGTCGTGCGACTGAGCCAATATTATGTGTCAATCATACGACTGATCCAGTCTCCTGGTTCAGTCGTGCGACTGAGTCAATCGTATGAAGTTATTCATGAGTGTAGTCCATTTGCATGGGCCATTCGTATGAGAACTTCATTATGTTAAGTTTGAATGTATTAATTAATAAATATTATGTGTAACCATTCAAACAATCACTAACCTAATTAACCAATTCAATATCAACTCATTAATGAAATATTAGTCATTACAAATCACAAACAATCAATATCATTTCATTAATCATATCAAATTACATCAAAATCAGATAAACAAGATCTATTACATTTCATATCATGATCTAGGGACATACATGTATCAACAAACTCCCCCTTGGACCTAGATCTCTCTAATGTCTTGTTTTCTGCATCACCTCCTCATATTTCTTGTACTTGTCCTCTTTTGTGACTCCCGCGTGAATCTCAAACGCGAAGCAGAGTCTTATGACATTTTGGAACTGGAGGGCTTGTATAATATCTTGCGTATCATAGAACAGTGGCCACTTGTATAGCGTGTAGACATCATTTGCTGACAAGTTGGTAAGCCACATTGGGTCGAATACCTGATCGTATCCATTTGGCCTTCTTTGTTTAGGACTATGACCGCGTCTGCTTTTCTCCAATCGTAGTACCACCACTTAAAGTGTGGAGTGAAGTCCTGTGGCATTTCCCTGAGTGGGATTCTTGACATTGTGCGCGGAGGACTCCACTTCAACACTATCTTCGGCTTTCCAGTAATGGCATCAACCTCAGACCTTCTGATATACCTTGTAGGCTGTTGGGGTCTGAAGTTAACCCACCTGGTGTGGATTCTTTAGGGCAGCCTCGAACCAGCCTGACATCTTCCTCGGGTCAGCATACAAAAGCTTTAGTTTGGCCAGCTGGTTGAGCTCAAAACCTGGTAGAGTCTTCAGATCATGTGGGAATCTAAAGTACTCTATGCCCTTTTCCCTCTTAACTGCATATATGTTAAGATCCTCAAAATACGCCCACGCTATGATCCTGCCAGTCACCTTATGATGTTTCTTGACTTGTAGAGTTTGGTGTAGGCATCCTGTTTCGGTGCAACGCGTTGGGCTCTAACTTCTTCAAAACATGCAGCCCACTCAGCCTTTCGAATATTGACATCATCATTTGAGGCTTGGGCCGTTTCCTCTACTTTCTCCGACTCTTGCTCCATCTTGTCTAACACCTCAAAAGTATCACTAACGAGGGATTCACCCAGATTGGGGACCACATTTCCCTCATTGTCAGCGTACTGAGGGTAGTGCTCGGCAGTGACATCTTCAATCTCGATTTCATCAACATCGTTGAGCTCTTCGTCACTAGTCGAGTCGCATGTCGGAGCATCCTTCACTATCTCATCTGGATTGAGCTTGAAAATCTCTACGAGTTGCTCGTTTGATAGGTCGTGAATTATTTCCCCTTCTTCAAGGTATAACTCACGACCTCCTTACGATCCCTTGCAGATCAAGAATCATTGTTAGCTGAGTCTTGACCTGCTGAAGGGGAGCAACATCAAACTCATCCCTTTGGTAATTTGGATCTGTTTGATTTACACATTCAACATATCAACCATTAGTAATTAATCAAAACAGAAATGCATTAAACTGAATTTAAACATTAAATACATAGATTTCAATACATGATTCAAATACAAAAGTAATTAAGTACATAAACATCTAATCTTTACTTTCATCCTGTATCATCGTCTCGTCACTTGGTGGAGCCAAGGAAGAAGCTGGTTGGTCTTGTATGTTCTTGGACCTCCTTTCTTGACCTGAAGCAGAGGCCGATGCAGCTGCATCTCCTCCTGATGTATCATCATCATCATCCTTCTCCTCTGTTCTTTCTTCTTCTATCCCCTCATCCTCCTCTGTCTCATCATCCTCATCATCAACTTCATCATCATCATCATCTCTGTCTCCCTCTTTGATCTTCAAGGGCTATTCCCTAGATCCTTTTAACTTTAACATGATCGTCTTCTTCGCCTTCTCTAACTCCTCTATCTTCTTGTTTGATGTGACACTATATGCTTGGAGTTGGGCTATCTCATGGCTCTGAGCAGCCATCTGTTGGGCTTGCTCCTTTATCGCTCTAGCCTGCTCTTCTATCTGGTGAGACTGAGCAGTAGTAAGATCAGCAAGCTGACGGATCTGAGCCGCCTTCTCCTCATCTGCTGCTAAAAGGCGCATCACCATCCTGTTGAGCGCAGACAGCTGTTCCTCTACCCTAATTGGAGGTAGAGGTGATACATATGGATAAGATGGATGGGCTGAGTATCCAGCTTGGTGGGTAGCGGTGGTGGTGGTTGCTGTAGTGAAGATGAGTCTGTGAAGTGGTGGAGGTGATGTGGGAGTGAAAGATGTGGTGGTAGATGGAATCTGTATAGTGGTGGGAGGTGTGGTGGTGGTAGTAGTAGCTGTGGTGGCTGTGGTGGTGGATGTAGTGGTGTGGAAGTGGTAGTGGTGGTGGCAGATGTGGTGGTGTGATGGTAACAAAGGTGAGTCATCTTTTTTCTTTTTCTGACCATGGGGTTGAGCCATCCTTTTCCTCCTCGTTCCCGTTGAGGTGGATGCTCCCCCTACAACCCTGCTAGCTGGCTCCGGTACATAACTCGGATCCATGGCTGTCTCTCCTGAGTCTCGTGGGCGTTCACCAACCACTCTTAGCCCATGTTCTGTGGGAACAACCTTGCTTCCCACAGTCCGTGTTAAGGGCTCCTCTTCCGACTCCTCATCCTCCTCACCAGGAACAAAATCCTGATGGAAACCAGCAGACTCAGTTCCATCGTGGGTGGATGGTGGAGATGGTATATCAGTGGTAGTGGCCCTAGATGGTATGGGGCCTGTATCTCCACCATCACCACTGTCATCATCATTGTCGTCGGCGGGTAGAGCAATCTGCTCAACATCAGAATCACTGTCGTCGTGGCGCCACTTCCTCCTGTCTGGCACCACATAGTTCTCACGGGCCAGATGCCCAAACAATCTCCTGACTGGGGGTTTTACCTGCTTTCCCCTATATACCTTCATCCGGCCCAAGGTGGTATCATCCATCACCTCAAGCACTACCGCATCATCCTTCTCCTTTGGCAGGGAGGGGAGCTTCTGGTCTATTATCATTTGCATAAATCGGGGGTACATGCAGAAGCCCTCCTTCCTTTTCCCTCAATGTTCTCCACAAGTAGGTGAAGATCATCCTGGAGAAGCTGAACGGATGGTTCAGCACCAATGCAACAAAAGCGTTCTGGATCTGGTCAGACAACTCATCAAAACCTCCCTTTCTGGATGCTATGCATTTCAGCAATACGTGAGCAAGGTACTTCAACTGGGGACAGAGGTTACTCTTGTTGAGCACCCCCGCATTGATATCCCTAGCGTACTTGGCTCGAAGGAAACATCCTCTGTCAGTAAGGGGATGTAATTTAGTAGGACAGTCAGCATCGTCCCCCATTGTAACACAGTCCTCAGATCCTCCTCTGTGATAGCTATAGCCTCTCCAAAGATAGTACCTCTGATACAGTGAGGCTCAGATGATCGATCAACAATTGCACCTTCCCAGAAGGCCTGCTCAATAGACCGATAAGGTGTACATGGAGCAGATATAGCGTGTGCAATCCTCGATCTCCTGAGGAAGGTTATAATGCCCGAGAAGTCCGAAGCATTTCTGGATGTGAGATCCAGATGAGCACAAATATTGTGCTTCGTACTCATAGTCCAAGCTGGCCATCTGTTACACAAGGAAAGTAAACATTAGTACCCATTGTTAAGAATGTCATGAAAAACTTGGACTTGAACACAATTCTTTTCTGTCATCCGAACCAATTGTTAACTTGGCTTTTCGGGATCGATTAACATCCGAGCATGTTCTTGACGGAAGGATGAACAACCAAAACCAAAAGTCAAATCAATAACACGAACTATCAAATATTGGTTCATTGATAAAAACCTAACGATTACAAGCTCGTTACAACATAAGAATCAAGACTCTTGGCAAGGGGAAGATCGAGCATGATCTCCCCTCTCATCCGCAGCCTAGGCTCTGGGAAGACTTCCTCTCAATCCTCACTCTCTCTACACATTGAAACTGGGTATATAGGCCTTGCCCATATTAGATGCGACTGGGATTCAGTCGTGCGAATGACTCCATACGTACGACTGAGTGTGCGACTGGACTCATGCGTATGTAGCCTCCTGCGTGTACACCAGTCGTGCGACTGAACTCATACGCATAGTTCAGTCGTGCGATTACGCTAGTCGCACTCTTCAGTCGTGCGACTGAAGCTCATCAACCTGTCCATTCGCATGTCTTTCTGTCCGCTCAATTCAAATTCAAATTTCACCAATTTTGAGTTTTAAACTTCGTATCTGGTACATTAGACTCGTAATCCATTAGTTAACAACTAACACCTTTAATTTCATTTGTTTACGTCGTTTAGTTAGGGTATTTTGCCACACAAGACACGTTTTTCTAACGAATCCGATTGTTCAGAATTAGTGGCAAATTGAATGATTTGATAGAGTTTCGGCACTGCAGATTACCTGTAGAGTCAATGCAAATGGTCAGTATGTGAGAATCGAGGGTTTGTAGTGATCAAACGAAATTTTGGCAGCGTAACTTTAGTCGTGCGATTTAAGGTAAGTTTGAGAGTGGTGAGTCTCTGCGACCGACTCACTCTCTATTTATACTAACCCTGAATTCAATCGTACGACTGGGCTCATACGCATGTTTCATATGGGCGATTGTGCCTCAGTCGTGCGATTGATTCAGTCGCCCCATGCAGTCGTCCGACTGGAGCTCAGTCATGCGACTTACCCATTCGTTCACTCTTAAACATCCGATTGGGTCAATCGTATGGTCCATTCGATTGAATGGTCCATTCTTATGGTCCATTCGTACGAATGGCTCCCATTCGTATGATAAGTACATTCTAAAGGTCCATTCGTGCGAATGGGTCATACTTATGACATTTCCTGCATTTCTTACCATTAAACCCTTTTAACTTTTGAGATTAACATTATGAGCTATTGATCATCTCAGACATGAACATTTTAACCAATATAGTCACTTCACACGTGACTCTTTTAACACTTTGTCACCTCAGACGTGACTGCATTAAACTTTAAAAAAAACTCATGTGGTCATCTCAGAAGACCTTTTAGTAAGTTGATCCTTACCGATTTTCATGATGTAGTCCAGCAAACAAACAAAACTAAAAGACTAAGTGAATAATAAAAAAACTAACTAACGTACCAAAAATAAAAACTTGTTTAGGCTTTTTGTGAGAGATAAATCCTAAGATGGAAATCTACGGGATTTGGTTCGGAATAGGCAGCTTCAACTTAGATTTACCACACCTGGACCAATTCAATTTTGGAATCATACAGGCAAGTCAAATCATTTGGGACTTGTTGTCAAATCTTTTGATGCTCTATTCTTGGTTTTCATCCAGAGTCGTTAGCAACTTTTAGGAAATCATACTGGAACTATCAGATTACCACATTGATTTGAACTTTCAAGAATTACAGCCACAATGATTGTCAATATGTTTGTCCTCTTAAATCCATACACAGACTTTTGACCCAGACTGGTGATAAATTTAGGTTTAATTATTTCAACTAACATTTGTAGATCCCACACTTATATGGTAATCAACATTCCTCAGGAGCTTTTGAGCGGTCTACGGGTTTTTTACAAGAAAAGACTATTCTTAGAGCTTTCAAAGAGAAGCCATCCTCAGGTCAGTGCCATCGCACTGTAGAGAGGCGGCAAACAACAATGAATTCTAGAATATCTAGGTTATGCTTATCCTCAGGTCAGTGCCATCGCACAGCAGAGAGGCACACAACCTATCTCCTTGTTAGAGCAACATAAGTCATTAGCTTGATAGCATTTCACTTCATTTTTTCGTGCTTTGCTCTATTTATGGTCATCCGCACACATTTGTGGCGTTTACATGCTCATTACCCCTTATTGGAATATTGTTGATTGTGTTAACCAGTGGATGAAAGCCCACTGTCAGTTGAATAACTTAGTTTGATCTTGAGATCACCAGTTAGGTCTAATCATCTATTGTGTTGAATCTACCGACATATCAATTGTGATCTAGCAACCTCTAGGTCTACTCTCGTTGTGTTACCTTAGGAGTTACCAGTTTTTCTATCATCTTCCCTTTTTATATTGCTTAGACTACACAGACTTATACTTTGAATTTTTGCATCATTTTGAAGTAAATTTTAAAGTCCCTCTTGATTTGTTCCTGTGGCTACCAGTTTTTCTATCATCTTCCCTTTTTATATTGCTTAGACTACACAGACTTATACTTTGAATTTTTGCATCATTTCTGAAGTAAATTTTAAAGTCCCTCTTGATTGTTCCTGTGTGCTATCATATTCCAAAGGGTTGAATCGGTATCACATATACGATCTACCTTATATCAGCTTTCCACTCCTTCTCCCTCGTTTTATTATTATTTTATTTTTTATGATAATGTTACTTGCTGACTTATTCTCCCCCTAAAATACTAACATCATAATTGTTTAATTATTTTAGGATTTTAATAAACAGCAGAATAACATGAGTTTAATTTTAAACAGACTAAATTAGCTAAATAAAATAAAATAAAATGAAAAAATAACTAAGCTACACCGGACTACACATGATCATCATCAGGAATAACCTCACTTTTCTTTTAACGCTGTTGACCTCTAGCAAATATTGAAAACGTGGTTTATCAAAGGCTTTAGTATAGAGGTCAGCGCGTTGAAAATCAGTATTAATTTTTACCATATCAATGAAGTTCTTTTCAAAACAATCTCTTATGAAATGGTATTTATCCGATATGTTTGGTCTTAGGATGTTGGACCGGATTTTTAGTTACTGCAATTGCAGCAGAGTTATCCACAAAAATAGGAGTAGAAGAGAACTTTAAACCGTAGTCCCGCATTTGCTGTTGAATCCAGATGATTTGTGAACAGCAACTTGCAGCAGCAATGTATTCAGCTTCACAAGTTGACAATGCAACCGATGTCTGCTTCTTACACTGCCAAGTAATTAATCTTCTCCCAAAGAATTGACACCCTGCTGATGTAGACTTGTAATTCATCTTGCAGCCCCCGTAATCCGAGTCACTATACGCCGTGAGTTCAAAGTCATCATCATGAGGATACCACAACCCAAGTGTGGGTTTTCCCTTCAGATAACGAATTATCCTCTTGACCCCGATCAGATGGTTGACCTTAGGCTTAGCCTGATATCTGGAACATAAACATGTAGCATACATGATATCAGGTCTTGAGGCAGTGAGATACATGAGGGATCCAATCATTCCTTGGTACATTGTGGCATCTACAAGATCTCCATTTTCATCAGGTGCTATTTCGTGATTCGTAGCAAGTGGAGTTCCAGTAACAGAAGCATTCTCCATGTCAAAACGACTGAGAATGTCTCCTACATACTTGGTCTGATGTAGAAATATCCCATTTGGAGTCTGATCCACCTGTAACCCGAGAAAGAACTTCATCTCCCCCATAACACTCATCTCAAATTCTTTCTTCATAACTGCTTCAAATTCTTTGCATAACTCTTCATTCTTTGAACCGAAGATTATGTCATCGACTTAGATCTGTACGAGCAGTAGGTCGCCATCTTTTTCTTTGATGAATAGTGTGTAGTCAATGACTCCCCTGCGAAAGCCGTGTTTCACAAGATGAGTCGAGAGTTTCTCATACCAAGCTCTTGGAGCTTGATGAAGCCCGTATAAAGCCTTGTCGAGTTTGTAAACTCTATCCCAATGATAAGGATCTTCAAATCCCTCGGGTTGACTGACATAGATTGTTTCTCTGATTTCCCTATGAAGGAATGCACTCTTCACATATAATTGGTAGACTTTAATCTTCATGTACGATGCATAGGCAAGGAAGATGTGAATGGCTTCCATCCTTGCCACGGGTGCAAACACTTCATTATAGTCAATTCCCTCGACTTGGCGAAATCCTTGAACCACCAATTGAGCCTTGTTTCTGATAATGACCCCTTGGTCATCCTTCTTGCATTTCAAAACCCATTTGGTGCGAATGACCTTAGCACCTTTAGGTCTATCAACCAGAGTCCATACACCTAACTTCTTGAACTGAAGAAGTTTTTCTTGCATGGCACTCACCCACGCCTCATCATTTAGTGCATCACTGACGTATTTTGGCTCAAACTGTGAGACAAAACACCGATAAGCACCATCATGAATATATCCCTTTTCCATAACGGAGGCGTAATCAGCTGAGTATAGCTGATTTCGGGTTTGTACACCTGATCTGACATCCCCAATGACATTGTTTAGGGGATGATAGACGTTTAGTCGTGATCCTGGAGTAGTAGGAACGGCTACCTCAGAGCCAAGATTATGAACATTTGGTTCTGCAGCTGAGGTAGTTGGAGTTTGAGGCTCTGAAGTCGAAGGTGCATCACTGGTAGATGCTTGTGGACTTTCAGGAACTGGAACCTGTTCCTCCTGACTGTTCTGGTCATCTTCTTCAGCTTCATCTTCAGAGGAGGAGTCACTGTCGTCGACTACTTCCCTTGACTGAGTAGATGATCCTCCCTGTGAGCTAGATGTTGGAGTATTCAAGATATCATACGTCATCCGTGTAGCTAACTCGTCATCGAGGGAGAGAGAGAGATGTTGAAGGACTTGAAGAATCCATCATAGTCGAAGAAATAGGCGGTCCTTTGCCAGTAGGTGGTGTGGTATATCGCTGAACGTCAACATTACACCACACTTCTACTAGACCCGTTGAATTGTTGTAAACCCTCTTGTTCGGAATGTTGTATCCTAGAAAGATTCCTTCATCCGCCTTCTCACTGAATTTACCTTCTTGTGTTTTCTTCAGAAGTGTGCATGGTGCGCCAAATGGTTCGAGATACTCCAGATTCGGTTTGCGTCTTTGTAGTAGCTCGTAACATGTCTTTCTATGACGCTTGACAATCAGAACTCGATTCAGTGTATAACATGCATTAGCAACTGCCTCATTCCAAAATTGGATAGGCAGTTTCGAGTCTGCCAGCATAGCCCGTGCTGTCTCAATCAAGCTTCTGTTCTTTCTCTCAGCAACGCCATTCATCTGAGGCGTGTAGGCAGAAGTGAATTGATGTACAATTCCCTTTTCCTTAAAGTAAGCCTCCATCCACTGGTTCTTGAATTCCGTCCCGTTGTCTGAGCGTACTTGTCTAACCTTCAGCTTGTAGAGAGATTCCAGTGTGGTTACTAACTCCTTGAAAGACTCAAATGTTTCTAATTTGGACTTCAGAAACATTACCCAAGAGAACCTTGAGTAGTCATCAGTAACCACAAAACAGTACAGGTCGCCTGCTATGCTCTTTGTACTGACTGGACCAAACAGATCCATGTGAAGAAGTTCAAGAGGAAGTTCTATTGAATGAATTTCTTTTCCTTGTGAGACTTCTTCGTTTGTTTGCCTTTCTTGCAAGCTATACAAAAATCAGGAAGCTGAAGTTCATGACATTAACTCCTATCACTAGATCCTTTTGAATCAAGTGATTCATCTTTCTTAGACTAATGTGTCCCATTCTCCTATGCCAGGAGATGGAATCCTTCTCAGTAGCTTTAGATAGAAAACACTGAACCTCCTGATCCGTTGTAGCAGCTGTTGACAGATCCAAAACATAAAGGTCTTTATATCTTGAAGCAGTCATCAAAACTTGGTCTTCTGGGATCACGTAATCTTTCTTGAGCACGTAACACTTCTTGTTGTCGAAGATGACTTAAATCCCTTATCGCAGATTTGGGAAACAGAAAGTAAGTTATTTTGGAGTTGTTGAACATAGTTCACCTTATCAAACTTAACTTTCTGATTTCCCACTTCTCCCTGAGCTAAGATATATCCTCCCTTGTTTCCAGCAAACGAAACATGCCCTCTTTTTATTTGCTTGATGTTAGATAAAAGAGCCCTGTTTCCTGTCATGTGCCTGGATGCTCCGCTGTCTACAATCCACGTGTTCATTTCAGCACTGTAGCGAGCACCCTGCACATACAATGTAAAGGATTAGTTTAGGTTAGGAACCCAAGCCTTTACTGGCTTGGGTTTCCCAGAGGCATCACACATCATAAATTCAACCCATTGACCCTTAGAGGGTGAGGGTAGACCAGGTTCCTTCTTGTCATCATCATCAGACACAAAGGTTGACTTCTCTTTCCATAAGCCAGATTTGTGCAATGCCTGTTTGTGATACACAGTCAACTGGCTAATGGGTTGAACTTTATGTGCACTAGTTCTTCTAGGTGGAGTTAAAGAACTCCTCTTAGAATACCTAGGTTTTGTGTCCTGAAGTTCAATCTTTTTCCTAGGTGTCGGATAATAAAGACAATCAGAAGCAATGTGTCCACATTCTCAACAGTTGTAGCATGACCTGCTATAAACTTTATGATTAAAATTTCTTTGTGGAGACATGTGTGACACTCTAGTAACATCACTTACTTTAGATTTTGACTCTGGTTCTTTTGATGTTTTTCCTTGTTTAACAGAGTTAACTGTTTTAACATGTTTAATATCTTTTTCCTTTTGGTTAACTGGTTTTTGACTATTTGAAGTCCTTTTAGGTTGTGATTTGACTTTTTTTGACCCTGACTTTAAGTTAACCTTTTCAAACTCTTTTACTAGATTAACACAAGGCAATTTACCCTTTGCCTTTGAAGTGGCCTCCTTTTGTTTGTTTCCAGATTCAATGGTTGAACATGAGGAATCTGGATCATTAACAAGAGGAGTAGACACCACATGATCCTTGATGGGATTGTCATTTACAGGTTACTCTTAGTGTTCATCAATGTCTCAGGTGGTGGTGGAACCACTTGTAACCCAAACCCTCCCATTGTTTCTTTCTCTCACTAAGTGTTGGACTATGTGTGATGAACTTGTCCAACTGTGCAGTTCTGTTTTAATGAGTTTACTTCTACTTCTATAACTGCCTTTTGCTTCTTAGTGTCTTCTAGGGAGTTTAGATAGTACCTAATGTCATTAGCTTGGTTAAATGCAACTACTTCGGTTTCCCTAAGCTGTTTAGTCAAAAGGTCTATCTTTTCTTTGTAACTATGCTCATTTTGTTTTAATACTCTATTCGCCTCAGTGCACAGTTGTAAATCTTTTACCAAGTTATCATTATGATCTAATAACCTAGCAAATTTCTCATCTATGCTATTTCTAAATGTATTACAATCAGAACAAGCATGATTATCAAACATTTGGTCAGTGGTACTTACCTGAGTTGGTTCAGAAGCGTTAGCCATCAACGCAGCATCAGATGTCTCCGGTTCTGGTGATTCTGTCTTTTCTGTCCTTGTTTTGGTAGTTCCTCTTTAGGCTTCTAGCTGACCTCAGTTGCAGTTGTCTCTTCAGTATTAGACATCGCTATATCGACTGCTAGATCTCCTTCACTCGCAGAATCATCATCAAAGTCTTCTACACTTGCAATGTTTGATTCCCCTGGAGAGACAAACCTAAAGCTCTAATCCTGTCCTTCATCATCATGAGCAGTCAAGACTTTTGAATCCTTGCTTGATAAAGTAGAACTAATAGCTTGCTTGTCTTGACGAGTGAAGGATGAGAATGGGTTCCCGTTTCCCGTCTTCTTTGGCTTAACACATTCTCTCTTGAAGTGCCCCTTCTCCCCACAGTTAAAGCAGGTCACTTTGCTCTTGTCAAAGCCAAATGTGGTATCCTTAGTAGCTACCAAGTTCTGTCCGGTTTTTTTTCACAAACTTCATTGCCCTCCGGACAGCACTAGCTAAAGCCCACATTATGTCCATTCTCTCAAGCTCCATTTCGTCCACTGCTCGTAGTCCTGTCTGACAGATGACAGTTTCCAATCTTCCCAACAACAAGTCCATCATAAGAATGAACCACTGCAGCCAAAAGATCCATGTGTTCTCGAGCTACTTCTACCGTCACATTACCGAGGTTCTCGGTATTCAGTCTAGTAGCATTTGTTTCAGATCCAATATGATGGGTACAAGAAGACCCTGACGTGTCTGATCCTGAAGGAGAAGCATGTGAACGAACCGATGAGCTAGACACAAATGCAGTCTGGAGAGGTGCTCCAGATGTCTTAGCTTGAGGCATGGCATTGTACAAAGCTGGATTCTGAGTATACGAAGACTTCTGAGCTCTGTACTTCATCCTAAGTGCTTCTTCTCGCAGCTTTAGAATGAAGTCATTTATATCCAGCTTTGTCAGCATTCCATTCTGTCTCAGGTTAGACACGAATGAAGCCCACTTTTCCGGCAATCCGTCTGCAAAGTTAGCAACTTTCTCTTCCATGTAGTAGCCACCCCATGTGTATGCAGTTCACTCATCATATGGTAAAATCTATCTATAAGATCGTCCAAACTCTCGTTTCCCATCGATGAGAAGTTATCGAATTCCTTCTTTAACTCCTTAGCCTTGATTGCCTTCAACGAAGCATTCCCATCATACCTCTTTTCCAGCTCATCCCATAGTTTCTTGGTCTGCTTATTCTTTGAGTACTGGTGGAAAATGTCTTTAGGGATAGACTGTGTAATCAATGCATAAACCCTCTTCTCTGCGTTATATTTGACTTTTTGCGCGTCTGTCATCCCTCCTAAGTTTAGCTTTACTCCATCGGCTCCCACCGGCGTACTATACCCAATCTCGATAGCTTCCCACAGATTCGGATCCACTCCATTGAGGTAGATCTCAAAATGTTGTTTCTAGTGGGGAAACTGATCTAATGTTAAAAGCTTTGGTGGTTTATTATGATTACCCACCTCACTCTCAAGTAACAGCAGGTTCTGGATCCTAGAGTCCTTCCCAGCAGTAAAGGCTGACATTTGATCTTCCATGGCAAATAACTTTAAGTCTACTTAAACAAACTGTCAACTGGTGTGACTGAAGGATGCGATTGGGCTATCCGTGCGAATGAACTATGCGAATGGTTCAATCGTGCGGGTGAACTAAGCGATTCGTTCAGTCGTGCGAATGAAGCTGATGCGTATGAACACTGCGAACGAATGGTTTAATCGTACGAATGGAGATGCAACTATGTCCAATCGTGCGTCTGAGCAATGCGAATGTGTTCCAGTCGTGCGAATGGCTCACTCGTGCGACTCAAGCTGCTGTTTTGCGAAAATTTCTAGGTTAAACGTGTTTTAGACGTAAAAATTCGAACTTTCGCAAGGTCTAATCGCCTAAGTCCGTAGAAACCAAACTTTGATGAGCAGGGAATGTCCAAGATCACTTTTGACACAAAAGATTGCGTTTTTAGTGCAAAAACACAAGCTTTTTTTTCAATCTTGATTGAATCACACGTAATCAAGAGCCAAAGCTCTGATGCCACTTGTTGGGACCGGGTATTTGAACGAAATACCTAGTGATTAGCGTGTAAACCAGATCAAATAGTGCGGAATCCTATTTGATTGGCGATCCAATTAGTGAGAACACACGAAGAATCAATAAAGAATTGAAACTAACATTAGAAATCGATTGAGAATCAATCTAAAATGTTCTGTGAACTTGGAGAACGTATTGGGAGGCTTCTAGACGGCTAGGGTACGTCTGGAATCGTAATGAATGAATGCACTCTATTTTTCCACAAATTGGATTGTATATATAGGTTAGTATTGTTCATTCGGGCGACTGGACCATAAGCATGGTTCAGTCATGCGATTGAACCATGCGGTTGATCCATCCGCACGACTGAGTGTTCAGTCATGCGACTGAGCCAATCTTATGTGTCAATCATACGACTGATCCAGTCTCCTGGTTCAGTCGTGCGACTGAGTCAATCGTATGAAGTTATTCATGAGTTTGGTCCATTCGCATGGGCCATGCGTATGAGAACTTCATTATGTTAAGTTTGAATGTATTAATTAATAAACATTATGTGTAACCATTCAAATAATCACTAACCTAATTAACCAATTCAATATCGACTCATTAATGAAATATTAGTCATTACAAATCATAAACAATCAATATCATTTCATTAATCATATCAAATTACATCAAAATCAGATAAACAAGATCTATTACATTTCATATCATGATCTAGGGACATACATGTATCAACACTCTTCCTCAACCAAGTGATTTACCATGTTCATAGCTTCTTCTGTATCTGACATCGCTTGCTCAACTATGATCTCACCTTCACTAGCGGAACTATCATCCAATGCTCCGACAAAGGCAATATTTGATTCACTTGGAGAAACAAATCGGAAGGACCGGTCTTACCCTTCATCACCTTGAGCTGTTAGAGCCTTTGTCTCTTTACTTGAAGAAGAAGTTCCAATCGTATCTTTGTCTTGATGGTTGAAAGTAGGAAATGGGTTACCATATCTTGTTTTCTTGGGCTTTACACATTCATATTTAAAATGCCCCTTTTCACTACAGTTGAAGCACGTGACTTTGGTTTTGTCAAAACCAAAATTCGTATCTTTAGTGGCAACTAGATTTTGCCCTGTCTTCTTGACAAACTTTTTAGCTCCTCTGACTGCACTCGCCAGTGCCCACATGATGTCCATTCTTTCTAGCTCATTTTCATCAACTTGCTCGTAATCCTCATCTGCAAGATGACAATTTCCAATCTTACCGGCAACTAGACCATCATAAGATTGTACGACGGCCGCTAGAAGATCCATATGATCCTTAGCACCTTCCACTGTGACATTACTGAGATTCTCGGTCTTTAACTTTGTAGTATTGGCCTCAAGAACTATGTATTGGGTTCCAGACGACCCTGATGTTTCGGTTCCTGAAGCAGTGGTTTGGGAAGCAGCAGAAGAACTAGACACGAATGCTGTTTGTAATGGTGCTCCTAAAACAACTGGAGTCGGAACTAAGTTTTAAAGTGAAGGATTCTGAATGTAGGATCCTTCTTCGACTTGTATTTCATTCTTAGTTCTTCCTCCCTTAACTTCAAGATGAAGTCATTTATGTCTAACGTCACAAGAATGTCGTTCTGTCTCAGATTAGACACAAATGAATCCTTTTCTCAGGCAAACTATCAACAAAGCTTGAAACTTATCTTCTGTGGACGTGGTTACACCATGAGTACGCATCTAACTCATAAGATGATAGAATCTGTCAATTGTAACATCTTGTATTTTTGGTTTAATTAAAAGTTAATGTCGTAAATTCTTGTAAGTTACTTATGCATATTGTTTTATTTTGGTTTTTAATTCTTTAAATTGAAAGATAATAATAATAATAATAAACAATAATAATAATGATTATATTATTAATAATAGAAATAATAACAATAAAATTATAACAATAATAATAATAATAATAATAATAATAATAATAATAATAATAATAATAATATTGTTATTGGTAATAATATTTGTAAAAATTATTAAACTTAGAAATGCATTAAGCTTGGATTTAAAAGTCTAGGGGACTTTATTGCCAATTAAGAACTTAAAACATAAGTTTCTCACATGAAATGATAAAGTCAAAACCAAAGGGGCCATTTGTGTAATTTTCAAAAGTTGAACCCAAATCTCCCCCCACCGTTCGTTTTTCCGGCCAAACTTCCGGCCAACTCCAGTGAGTTTCAAAACACCAAAAATGCTTGGTTTCGAAACTAAAAACCGTTCCCAAGCGTTACAAGATCATGAATCGAACCTATCAACACACATTAATTCGATTAAAGAGTTGTAATGAGCATTCACGCCATGAAACCGAAACATCCTTAAGGAGGGCGTGCAATAGTTAATGATTGTACATATATTCGTTATTTAACTAGGTCCATTCCTAGGTGTGAACAAGCTTCAAAAGTGGGGATCAAACTTGAGTATTTCCTGAAATATGTTAAAAATAAAAGGTCAACATAATGTTGGTGAGATTTCCATAGTTTTCAATACATAAATATATAAAAGATGGCAATTCATGTTGTAAGTTAGAGAACAAAGCAACTAGGGATGTAAGACAGAATGCACAATCAAACCTTGATAGATTTTTACAAGTCTCAAACGTTTACAAGTATATACGATTAGCTAAGTGTACTTGGATCAACCAAGCAGGCTTGTCAGGCCCATAGATCTATGACGTCGCCAGACTAGCAATAGTTAATGATTGTACATATATTCGACAATACATGGTAGCTACAAAGTTCAACTAACCACAACACACAAGTAAATTGCCATAAGTTTACAAGAATCGAACGTTTACAAGTGCAATGATTATAAGGTATATGTTTCACCCCAAAGTGTGAAAATATGAAAAAGAGGTATAAAAATACTTACTTGGCAAATTAGCACGAGAAAGATGATTATTAAGAAATATAAATAAACATTTCAACGCAAACCTTCACAAGATACCTAAAATTATAATTACAAGACCTTAAGTCTTATTAATAAGTTAACGAGTTAACGACAATTAGGATCTTAGATGCAATTTGGTATTTGGAAATTTATTAATTAATAAAAGAAATGAAATATACAAGTTAAACATTTTAGTATAAAAATATAGGGAAGCCATTTGTAATAAAGCGTCGTTACAAGGTTCAGTAGCATTTATAACTTTTAAAATAACCCTCTTTTTATACAATAATATATACTTATTATTTAAATAAAATAACGATTTAGTGAGTTACAACAATATTTACAATATAATTTATCACGAAAATAATTTAAATATATCATTTGAGCAAATAATGATTTAGTAAGTTAAAACAATATTTAAAGTCTAACATATAATAAAATACATTATTTGTACAAGTAATGATTCAATAAGTTATACAATATTTAAGATCGGAGTTATAAAAAAAATAAACTCATTATATTGTTTGTCTATAATATTTAATAAAATGTTAAGACATCTTAAGAAATAAATTAACATAAAATAGTAGGGTGTCTAAAAAAATAACAAGTTCACAACTTGATTTTTATAAATTTTTAGAAAAATTTCCTGAATTAAAACAAAGGGTAAAAAGCCTTAAAATTAAAACAGGAGGTCCCCGGGTTCGAACCGAGGACCTCTTGTTTAGAAGTCCACGATGTTACCACTTGAACCGGGCCTCAGCCGCGTTTAGAACTGGTGTTAAAAACTTATATTCATTAGACATAAGAACCACTGAAATCCCCCAAATTGCATAAACCCAAATTTGAAAACGAATCCAATCGAAGCATGAAACGATAAGGATCACTGAAATAAACATGGGGCTTTCGTTCCCCATGCATATTCGAACATATAGGCAAGATCAATTACCTAGTCGATGTTTGAAATCGATGCTGCAGATTGAAGAACGATCGTGATCAAAGTTGAATTCGTTTTGTGTACAAACGATGAAAGAAACCAAATTAAACCCGTTGGCTGCTTCGTGTGTCGTCCTTGATCGAAAGTCCTTAATCAATTGAAGTTTAAAATTCTCAAAAGGTAGTTTAAGATCTAGTTGCAGGTTCACGGCGAGAGGGGTAATCGTACAACTTTGTTTGTGCGATTTCAGGTGCAATTGGAAGGTGTGAAAGATTAGGAATGGTTAGATAATTGTCTAGGTTCGATTAATTAGACTTTAGTTATGGTTTATTGCTCAAACGGTTCTATGATTTAAGGATGTTTCGGTTTCATGGCGTGAATGCTCATTACAATTCTTAATCGAATTAATGTGTGTTGATAGGTTCGATTCATGATCTTGTAACGCTTGGGAACGGTTTTTAGTTCGAAACCGAGCAATTTTGGTGTTTTGAAACTCACCGGAGTTGGCCGGAAGTTTGGCCAGAAAAAACGAACGGTGGGGGGAGATTTGGGTTCAACTTTTGAAAATTACACAAATGGCCCCTTTGGTTTAGACTTTATCATTTCATGTGAGAAACTTATGTTTTAAGTTCTTAAATGGCAATAAAGTCCCCTAGACTTTTAAATCCAAGCTTAATGCATTTCTAAGTTTAATAATTTTTACAAATTATTATTACCAATAACAATATTATTATTATTAGTTATTATTATTATTGTTATAATTTATTGTTATTATTTCTATTATTAATAATATAATCATTATTATTATTGTTTATTATATTATTATTATTATTATTATTATTATTATTATATTATTATTATTATTATTATTATTATCTTTCAATTTAAAGAATTAAAAGCCAAAATAAAACAATATGCATAAGTAACTTACAAGAATTTACGACATTAACTTTTAACCTTCAATTGCGTCCCATAAAGATAGTGTCGCCAAATCTTCAAAGCGAAAATCACAACACCAAGTTCAAGATCGTGAGTTGTGTAGTTCACTTCATGAACCTTCAATTGCCTCAACGCGTATGCTATGATTTGCCTCGTTGCATGAGAACACAACCAAGACCTTGATTAGAAGCATCGCAATACATGGTAAAGTCATCGTTTCCATCGAGAAGTGTGAGAATAGGAGCATTACACAACTTGCATTTTAATGTCTCGAAAGCCTCTTCTTGCTCAGATCCCCATCCAAAGAGTCGCTTCTTTTGGGTTAGCATCGTTAATGGTTTAGCAATCTTCGAGAAATTCGCTATGAACCTACGATAGTATCCCACAAAGCCCTGAAAAGAACGAACCTTGGTTGGGGTTGTGGGAACACACCAATTCTTCACGGCTTCAATTTTAGCAAGATCTATGTGAATTCCTTGGCTATTCACCACATTCCCTAAGAATTGAACCTCTTCTAACCAGAATTCACACTTGGAAAAATTGGCGTATAATTGCTCATTCTTCAAAAGTCCAAGAACTTGTCACAAGTGCAACTCATGATCGATTTTCGTCTTGGAATAAATAAGAATATCATCAATGAACACGATCACAAACTTATCCAAATACGGTTTACATACTCGATTCATAAGATCCATGAACACGGCAGGTGCATTGGTCAAGCCAAAAGGCATAACCATGAACTCGTAATATTCATATCGAGTACAAAAAGCGGTCTTTGGAATGTCATCATCGTGAACATGTAATTGATGATACCCAGAACGTAGATCGATCTTTGAGAATTGAGTTGCTCCTTGAAGTTGATCGAAGAGATCATCGATTCGAGGGAGAGGGTATCGGTTTTTGATAGTAAGCTTGTTGAGTTCCTAGTAGTCGATGCACATACGGAATGAGCCATCTTTCTTCTTCACAAACAGCACAGGTGCACCCCATGGTGAAGAGCTACGACGAATGAAGCCCTTATCGGTCAACTCTTACAGTTGACTAGCTAGTTCTTGCATTTCAGACGCTGCAAGACGATAAGGTGATTTAGCCACAGGGTTTGCACCAGGCATTAAGTCAATCTTGAACTCAACTTCTCGCACGGGAGGTAGTCCCTTAAGATCCTCGGGAAAAACCTCGGGAAATTCTCGCACAACAGGAATATCTTTCAGTTCCTTTCCCTTGACTTTCGTATTAACTACATACGCCATGAAAGCTTGGTAGTTTTTACTTAAGCACTTTCGGGCCTTGACCCAGGACATAAGTTTGAGTCCTTGGGATAATTTCTCCCCAAAGACCTTCAAAGTATCACCCGCCGGTAAAGGAATTCGAATGCATTTCTCGAAGCATAGAATTTTCGCACGATGCTTGGCTAACCAATCCATGCCAATGATAGCAATAAAGCTTCCCAATTGCATAGGAATAAGGTCAACGAAGAACTCTTGTTCATTAAGGCTCAAGGTGCAATCACGTATTACGACGTCAACGATGATTGATTTTACATCGGCGACTTCAACCGTGAAGGGTCTTCCCAGATTAACACGCGGTTTAGAAAGTATAGGCTCGAATTCCAAGGACACGAAACTCCTATCCACACCCAAATCAAACAATACGGAAGCATAATGACTATTTACAAGATACATACCTGTTTGATAACAACCTATTATTGGTATGATGAACACAGATAGGAATTTTTACAAGACAAGAAACGATTATAAGAAGTTCAACGACGTACCATTCACCACGTTGTTGTTGGCTTGGGCTTGATTGTGTAGATACATGTGTCCCTAGTTTCTGATCGTAATATCTTTGTATTGTCTTACACTTATGTAATTGTAATTGTACGGGTACTTAATGAAATACAATATGTGGTTATGCTTAATGTTGAATATTTCATTGGTTGATATGTAATAACGCTTATTGACTTGACTATATAGGTTGTGGTTGTTTGAATACTATCTAACTCAATTAATGACTATGAAAATATTCAAACTTAATCATGTGAAGTTCACATGCGATTGGCCCATGCTAATGGACTATACGCATGAGCAACTTCATGCTAATGAACCAGTCGTACAAATGAACCAGGAGACTGGATCAGTCGTATGATTGAAACATGAGAATGGCTCAGTCGCACGACTGAACACTCAGTCGTGCGAATGGATCAACCGCATGACTCAATCGCACGACTGAACCATGCATATGGTCCAGTCGCACGATTGACAAACCTTAACCTATAAATACCACTTAATTCGTGGAAAAACGAGACACTTTGAATATCTTGATACCCAGACGTACCCAAGCCGTCCAGAGACCTCTAGTAACCTGTTCCAACTTCAAAGATCGCAGTAGATCGATTGCTAATCGTTCTTAACGTTTAGATTCAATCTTTAATTGGTTCTATGTGCGTTCTCACTGATTGGATCACCAATCAAATAGGATTCCGCACTATTTGATTCGGTATATGTGTAAATCTGTTTGTATTCGTGAGTACACGATCTCTAACAAGTGGTATCAGAGCATTGGCTCTAGATTTACCTGTGATTCAATGTTTTGATATAAAAATTGTGTTTTTACACTCAAACGCAATCTTTTGTGTCAAATCAGTTTTAGACATCTACTGATCGTAAAGTTAAGTTTTTTCCTGCATACGGCAATTAGGGTTAGCAAAAGTTCGAGTTTTTGCGGTCAAACACCTTAAACCTAGATATTTTCGAAATCCAGCAAGTTTAGTCGCACGATTGACTCAATCGCACGACTGAGGCCATATGCATTCCCCATACGCACGATTGGACTCAGCTGCACTTCCATTTGTCCGACTGAGAATCCTATTCGCATTGTTCATCCGTATTAGTTCATTCGGCCGACTGAGTCATCCGCATTTGTTCAGTCGCACGACTGAACCATCCGCATAGTTCAATCGCCCGAATAGCCCAATCACATAACTTCATTCCCACTAATACAAAAGGTTGGTTTACAGTTAAAGTTAATAGCAATGGAAGACCAATATTTAGCCTTTACAGCAGGGAGAGACTCACGTATACAAAATTTACTACTACTGGAGAATGAGGTGGGGAATCACAACAAACCCCCAAAGCTGATCATGTTAGACAAATATCCACAATGGAAACAATGTTTCGAGATCTACTTAAACGGAATAGATCCAATCTGTGGGAGTCTATAGAGTCGGGTACAGCATTCCTATAGGAGCTGATGGTGTCAAACTCACACTTGGTGGCATGACTGACAAACAAAAGGTGAAATACAATGCATAGAATAAAGTTTATGCTTTGCTTACTCAGTCAATTCCAAAGGATATTTTTCATCAATTCTCGGAATATACATAAGCAAAGAAGCTCTGGGATGCATTGGAGAAACGATATGATGGAAACGCATCATTGAAGGCCATAAAGGCTAAGGCTTTAAAGAAGGAGTTGACAACTTCTCCACAATGGGTAAAGAAAGCCTAGATGATGTGATCGATAGATTCTACCACTTGATGAGTGAGATGCACACTCATGGAGTATTGATGTCAATGGAGGACAAAGTGTCCAACTTTGCAGACCGTCTGCCAGAGAAATGGGTGTTATTTGTCTCAAATCTCAGACAAAATGGTATGCTAATGAAGTTAGATATCAATGACTTCATTCTGAAACTAAGAGAAAAAGAACTGAGGATGAAGTACAAAGCTCAAAAGTCTTCATATGATCAAAACCCAGCGTTGTACAACGCGACTCCTCAAGCTAAGACATCTGGAGCACCTCTTTAGATAGCTTTTGTATCGAGCTCGTCTGGTCCCTCACCAGCCTTTACTTCAGGGTCAGAAATGTTAGGGTCATCTGGTACCCAATATATTGCACCTGAAGCTAATGAGCAAAGCTGAAGACCGAGAACTTCGGCAATATGACAGTTGAGGTAGCTAAAGAGCACATAGATCTCTTAGCTGCAGTAGTCCACCCCTATGATGGACTAATTGCTGGAAAGATTAGGAACTGCCACTTGGCAGATGAGGACTATGAGCAGGTGGATGAGATAGAGCTAGAGAGGATGGACATAATGTGGGTCTTAGCAAGTGCAGTCCGGAGAGCTAAGAAGTTTGTCAAAAAGACCGGAAAAAGTTTGATTTCCACTAAGGACACTACCTTTGGCTTTGATAAATCCAAGGTAACCTGCTTCAACTGTGGTGAGAAAGGGCACTTCAAAAGGGAGTGCGTGAAGCCAAAGAAGATTGCAATGGGAATCCTTTCTCCTCCTTCAATCGTCAGGATAAACCCACTAGCAGTCCTACTTCATCAAGCAAGGATCCCAAAGCCTTGACTGCTTATGATGATGAAGGACAGGACTGGAGCTTTCTGTTTGTCTCACCGGGAGAATCCAAAATCGCTAGTGTGGAGGATATCGATTATGACTCTGCTAGTGAAAGAGATATAACAGTCGAACTTGCAATGTCAACATCAGAAGAAACTGCACCAGTGGTCACCTACCTGCCTGAAGAAGGGAGCACTACAACAACGTCAGAATCAACAGCTCCAGAAACATCAGATTCTACATTGATGGCAGATTCTTCAGAAACCGCTCAGGTAAGTACTACTGACCAACTCTTTACTAATCATGCTTGTTCTAACTGTAATAAATTTAGGGAAAGCATTGATTTAAAATTTTCTAGGTTATCAGATCATAATGATAACTTAGTAAAGGACGTAGAACTATGCACTGAGGCTAACAGAGTTTTAAAACAAAATAAGCATAGTTATAAAGAAAAGATAGACCTTTTGAACAAACAGCTTAGGGAAACATAAGTTGTAGCCTTTAACCAAGCTAATGACATTAGGTACTATCTTAACTCCCTAGAGGACACTATGAAACAAAAGGCAGTTTTAGAAGTAGAAGTTAATTCCCTAAAACAAAAACTACATAGTTGGACAAGTTTTTCACACATAGTCCAAAACTTAGTGAAAGAGAGACACAATGGGGAGGGATTGGGTTATAAAATGGTTCGACCACCACATGAGATCTTGATGAACACAAAATGTAAACCAATTAATGATAATCCAATCAAGGATCATGTGATGTTTACTCCTCTTGTAAGTGATCCAGATTCCACATGTTCATCAAATGAATCTGGCACTAAACAAAAGGAGGCCACTTCAAAGGCAAAAGGTAAAATGCCTTGTATTAATCTGGACAAAGAGTTTGAAAAGGTTAGTATTAAGCCTGGTTCAAAAACTGTCAAATCTGAACCTAAAAGGAGCAATAATGTTAACCAATCACGTGCATCATGTCTAAGTCCTGAAAATAGAAAAGAAAAAGATGTTAAAACTGTTAAAGCAACTAACTTTGTTAAACCAGATAAAACATCTAAACAATCAGAGTTAAAACCAAAACAAAGTAAGGTCACCCGGGCATCACATACATCTCCACAAAAACAGTTAAATCGTAAAGTCGAAAGCAGAGCTTGCTACGGTTATGGAGAGTATGGACACATTGCGTCTCATTGTCCTTACTATCAGACACCAAGGAGGAAAGTTGAACTCCCTGAACAAAAACCTAGCTCTTTTAAGAGGAACTCAATGATGTCACCTAAAAGAGATAGTGAACCCAAAGTTCAACACATTAGCCAGTCGTCTGTTTATCATAAACAGGCCTTACACAAAGCTAGCTTATGGAAGGAAAATCAACCTTATTGTCTGGTAAGGAGAACAAGAAGACATCTGAGCTTCCCTCACCCTCGAATGGTCAATGGGTAACATTTATGATGTGTGATGCCTCTGGGAAACCCAAGCCAGTGAAGGCTTGGGTCCCTAACCTAAACTAATGTTTTCAAATTGAATGTGCAGGGTGTTCGATATAGTGTTGAAACCAACACGTGGATCATAGAAAGCGGAGCATCCAGGCACATGACAGGGAACATGTATCTCTTATCAAACGTCAAACAGATAAAAGGAGGTCACGTTTCGTTTGCTGGAAACAAAGGTGGGTACTTCACAGCTCAAGGGGAAGTAGGTAATCAGAAAGTGAGGTTTGACAAGGTAAACTACGTTCAACAACTTCAGAATAACTTGCTTTCTGTTTCTCAAATTTATGATAAAGACTTTAAGGTAATGTTTGACAACAAGAAGTGCTATGTCCTGAAAAAGGACTACGTCATCTCAGAGGATCAAGTATTAATGTCTGCATCAAGATATAAAGACCTTTATGTCTTGGATCTATCAAAGGCCTCCATAACGGATCATGAAGTTCAGTGCTTCTTGTCAAAAGCTACCGAGAAGGAATCCATCTCCTGGCATAGGAGAATGGGACACATTAATCCACGGAAGATGAATCACTTGATCCAGAATGATCTAGTGAGGGGAGTTAACGTCAAAAACTTCCAACTTTCGGATTTCTATGTTGCGTGCAAGAAGGGTAAACAGACGAAGAAGGCTCATAAGGAAAAGAAAGTTCACTCTATCGAACTTCCTCTTGAACTTCTTCACATGGATCTGTCTGGTCCAGTCAGAAGCATCACAGGCGACTTGTACTACTATGTAGTTACTGATGACTACTCAAGATTCACTTGGGTGATGTTTCTGAAATCCAAATCAGAAACATTTGAGTCAATCAAGGAGTTAGTAACTACTCTAGAGTCCCTATACAAGTTGAAGGTATGTCAAGTGCGCTCAGATAACAGAACCGAGTTCAAGAATCAATGGATGGAGGCTTACTGCAAGGAAAAGGGAATTGTGCATCGGTTCACTTCTACCTACACTCCTCAGATGAGCGGTGTTGCTGAAAGGAAGAATCGCAGCTTGATAGAGACGGCACAGACAATAATAGCAGACTCAAAACTGGCTATCCAATTCTGGAATGAAGCAGTTGCAAATGCATGTTATACACTAAATAGAGTTCTGGTAGTCAAACGCCATGGGAAGACGTGCTACGAGCTACTACAAAAACGTAAACCAAATCTAGAGTATCTCGAGCCGTTTGGCGCTCCGTGCACCCTACTGAAGAAGACTCAGGAAGGGAAATTCAGCGAGAAAGCTGATGAAGGTGTCTTTCTAGGATACAACATACTGAACAAGAGGGTTTACAACAACTCAACGGGTCAGGTAGAAGTGGTGTAATGTTGATGTTTAGAGATACACCACACCACCTGCTGGAAAAGGACCGCCTTCTTTTTCAACTATGATGGATTCTTCATGTCCTTCAACATACCACTCTCCACTTCTGATGATGAGTTAGCTACAAAGATGATGTATGAGATTCTAAACACACCAGCTCAAGAATCTACATCATCTGCCTACAAGGCGATTCATCTACCAACTCAGGGGGAGCACTTGCAGATAGTGACTCTTCCTCTGATGAAGAAGCTGTGGAGACTGATCAGAACAATCAGGAGTAACAAGTTCCCCCTACCAATAGTCCACAAGCATCTGACATTGATGCCTCTACATCTTTGGAACCTCAGACTCCTACTGCCTCAGATACTGAACCGAATGTTCATAATCTTGATTCTGAGGTAGTTATTCCAACCACTCCTGGTTCATGACTAAATGTGTATCATCCTTTGTATAATGTCATTGGAGATGTGAGATCAAGATTTCAGACCAGAAATTAGTTGTATTCAGCTGATTATGCCTCAGTGATGGAAAAGGGTTACAGTCATGATGGTGCGTATCATTGCTTTGTGTCTCAGTTTGAGCCAAAGTATGTTAGTGAAGCCCTGAATAATGAGGCATGGGTGAGTGCCATGCAAGAAGAACTTCTTCAATTCAAGAAGTTAGGTGTATGGACTCTGGTGGATAGACCTAAAGGTGCTAAGGTCATTGGCACAAAATGGGTCTTGAAATGCAAGAAAGATGATCAAGGCATGATCATCAGAAACAAGGCTCGACTTGTTGTCCAAGGATTTTGACAAGTCGAGGGCATTGACTACAATGAAGTGTTTGCACCCGTGGCAAGAATGGAAGCAATCCACATCTTCCTTGCCTATGCATCTTATATGAAGATTAAAGTTTATCAATTTGATATGAAGAGTGCTTTCCTTCTTGGTGAAATAAGAGAGACAGTGTATGTCAGTCAACCCGAGGGATTTGAGGATCCCTATCATTGGAACAGAGTTTACAAACTCGACAAGGCTCTATATGGGCTTCATCAAGCTCCCAAAGCCTGGTATGAGAAACTCTCGACTCACCTTGTGAAACACGGTTTTTGCAGAGGTGTCATTGATTGTACACTGGTCATAAAAGAAAAGGATGGAGATTTACTGCTTGTTCAAATCTATGTCGATGACATAATCTTCGGTTCAAAGAATGAAGATCTATGTAAAGAGTTTGAAGCAGTAATGAAGGCTGAGTTTGAGATGAGTGCCATAGGAGAAATGAAATTTCTCGGGTTAGGTGGTGGATCAGACACCAAAAGAGATTTTCCTACATCAGACCAAGTATGTAGGAGATATCCTCAGTCGGTTTGACATGGAGAATGCTTCTGCAGCTGGGACTCCACTTGCTACAAACCATGATGTAGCACCCGACGAGAATGGTGATCTGGTCAATGCCACTATGTACCGAGGTATGATTGGATCTCTCATGTACCTCACTACCTCAAGACCTAATATCATGTACGCGACATGTTTATGTTCAAGATATCAGGCAAAGCCAAAAGTTAACCATCTGATAGGGGTCAAAGGATCTTTCGTTATCTAAGGGTACTCCAACACTTGGGTTGTGGTATCCTCATGATGATGACTTCGAGCTGACAGCATATAGTGACTCAGATTACGGTGGCTACAAGATGAACTACAAGTCTACATCGGTAGGATGTCAATTCTTTGGGAGGAGATTAGTGACATAGCAGTGTAAGAAGCAGACCTCGGTTGCTTTCTCAACCTGTGAAGCCGAATACGTTGCTGCTACACGTTGTTGTTCACAAATCTTATGGATTCAACAGCAAATGCGGGACTAGGGTTTGAATTCTCTTCTACCTATTTTTGTTGATAACTCTGCTGCGATTGTAGTAACGAAAAATCCAGTCCAACATCCTAAGACCAAACACATCGGTATAAAATATCACTTTATACGTGATTGCTTTGAAAAGAACCTAATCGATGACATTAAAATAAATACTGATTTTCAACGCGCTGATCTCTATACAAAGGCTTTTGACAAACCACGTTTTCTATATCTGTTAAAGGTCAACGGCGTTAAAAAGAAAAGTGATGTAATTCCTGATGATGACCACGTGTAGTCCGATGCGTATTGTCCATTTGTTTTTAATTTTATTTTCTTTATTTATTTGTTTAAGTTTAAGTTGTTTAATTAAATTAATGTTATTCGGTCGCCTATTAAAATCCTAAAAAGCATAAATCGGTTAAGGTTTTAGAATTTTAGAGGGAGAATAGATCAGTTAGTAACATTAACAAAAAAAACGAGAAAGAAGGAGAGGCTGGCTGATAGAAAGTAGATCGTATCTGTGATACTGATTGAATGACTTTGGAAAATGATAGTACACAGGTACAAATCACTTGGGATTTTAAAAGATTAAATAAAATAAGATGCGAAGTTCAAAATATAAGTCTGTGTAGTCTGAGCAATATAAAAAGAAAAATGATAGCAAAACTAGCTACTACTAAGGTAACACAAAGAAAGTAGACCTAGAGGTTGTTAGACCACAGATGATATGTCAGTAGATTCAACACAATAGACGATTAGACCTTAATGGTGATCTCAAGAACAAACTAAGCTTTTCAACAAGCTGTGAGTTAACATCTTATCCCTGGTTAACATAATCAACAAATTCCAATAAGGGGTGACGAGCAGATTAAACGCCACAAATGTGTGCGTAAGACCAAAATATGAGCAAAAGCAATCAAACTAATAACTTATGTTGTTGGTGAGAACTATGCAAAAAGATTAGAATTGCTCAAACAAGAAGATAGGTTATGTGCCTCTCTGCTGTGCGGTGGCACTGACCTGAGGATAAGCATAACCTATATATTCTGACTTCATTGTTGTTTGCCGCCTCTCTATTGTGCGGTGGCACTAACCTGAGGCTTGGCTTCTCTCTGAAAGTTCTAAGAATAGTTTCTTCTAGAAAATTACCCTGAGACCACTCAAAAATCTCCTGAGGAATGTTGATTACCATATAAGTGTGGGATCCACAAATGCCTGTTGAAAGAATCAAACTGTAAACTATCACCAATCTGTGTCAAAAGTTGTGTATGGATTTAAGAGGACCAATATACTGACAATCATCATGGCTACAATCCTTGAAAGTCCAAATCAAGGTGGGATCTATTAGTGCTAGTATGATTTCCTAAACTTGCTAATGACTCTAAATGAAAAACAAAAATTGAGCATCAAAAGGTGTTGATAACATGTCCCAAATGATTTGACTTGCCTGTATGATTCCAATTTGAATTGGTCCAGTTATGGTCAAAAGTAATTGAAGCTGCATATTCCGAAACCAAATCCATTAGATTTCTATCTTAGGATTTATACCTCACACAAAAAGTCAAAACAAGTTTAGTTTTGTATTTCAGTTTAAGTCTTTTATTTGTTTCAATTTAGTCAATTCAGTTTGTTTAATATCAGACTACGTCATGGAATTCAGTAAAGGAGTAAATCATCTAAAAGGGTCACGTCTGAGGTGACCACACGTACTTTTCAACGGTAAAATCAGTCATGTCTAAGGTGACAAATTTGTTTAAAAGGATCACGTCTGAGGTGGTCAAAATTTTTTCAAGTTAAAATGATTATGTTTGAGATGATCAAATGCACATAAAGTTTAATCAAAAGTTAAAAAGGGTTAAGTGAGAAATGGTCATAAAGTCAAAATCATGAGTATGATCCAATCGCACGAATGGACCATAAGTATGGGCCTATAGTGCGAATGGACCATACTCATGCACTAAATAGCCGAATAGCACATGAGTATGGACCATCACCCGAATGGCTTATCAGAATGAGCCATTCGACCAAATGAGAGTGTGCGAATGAGTCAGTCACCCGACTGAAATCCAGTCGGCCGACTGAATGTAATCGACTGAGCCAATCGCATGAATGAGGTCCATTCGCTCAAATGAACCGAGCGAATGGGTCCAGTCGGCCGATTGAAATTAGATTCAATATAAATAGGGCCACAATTGATCGCATTCAACTCATCACCCCCTAATCGCCCTCATATCGCACAGACTACCGTTACCTTGCCCAAATTTTCATTTGACCCAAATTAGTTGATTATTCGCATAGTCTGACCTTCGTTGTTGATTATACAGGGAAAATGCGGTGTACCCATACCAAAAAATCCATCGATTGGCCTCCAAAAATCAAGAAATCGGACCAAACAAGAACCGAACTCTAAATGGACTAATGACCTACCTAAACCAAGTATAATGTTAAAATTAAAGTTATTAGGTTATTAGTTAAGTGATTGCGAGTATAAAGAACCATTACACAATGACTAATTTCAAGCATTGATTAAAATTTGAATCTTAGTCGACCGAACAGTGGGTCATGCGACTAGATGCTAGGATGAACTCCAATCGCATGATTGAGCTGATCGAATGGCTCAATCGGCAAATGGATCATACATATGAGCTCAGTCGGCCGACTGAACCAATCGTAGGCTCAGTTAACTGATTGAACTCAGTCGCCTGCTCAGTCACATGCAAGGACAACCAACTGAACACAGTCACATGGTTCAATCGTATGAATGAACCAGAATGAATTCAACCAAGTTAATTAGAACTGATTTGTGTTGTGTGGTTAGCTAATGTTTATGTGTTTTGTGTTACAGATTGATGGCAGACAAGTGATCCATCAACCCCAAGCACAACATCTGTGCTCACTTAGACTCCACAACTCGGAATGGTGCTGAGTTGCAGGGATCATCGCTTTCCTCAGCATCAAGGATCCACAAGGCGATATCTACACCATGCACCCCCTACAGGTTTATACAACAGGCCTTTTGGGAGAATGCATTGGTGATCGACAACGTGAGCGTTACCGCATAAAGAGTTCTATCTTTGGGTTGGATATAGAGATCACTACTGAAGACATTCAGCGTGTACTTGGTTTGGGAGATGATATAGACCACCCCACCAAACTTCACCCACTGACGGTGAGAGGTTGCTTCATGAGGATGAAGTACGTTGGGGATATCAATGCAGGGGAGCTCAACACAGCAACATGTGTCCCCAGTACAAGTACTTGGCACAC
Organism: Flaveria trinervia; assembly: GCA_025506515.1. NCBI lineage: Eukaryota > Viridiplantae > Streptophyta > Magnoliopsida > Asterales > Asteraceae > Flaveria > Flaveria trinervia. Next base: position 17,165,022 of record CM046451.1, read on the forward strand.
ATCATCCTCATGCCTGACGTCACGAAGGGGTGGTTTCGATGATCTATCAGACCAGATTCAAAATGCCTACGTGGCACTGGTGCTGAACCACCTTTTCAGCTTTTCTAGCATGATCTTCTCTTATTTGATAGAGAACTTGGAGGCAAAGGGCAAAGAGGTTTTCTGCATGTACCCTAGATTCTTACAGATGATCTTTGATGAAAAGCTGCCCACACTGCCAAAGGAGAGCCACGACGTTGTGGCATTGGAGATTATGGACATACAACACTGGGTCGTATGAAAGTATACCGGGGAAAGCAAGTCAAGCCCCCGGTAAAGAGACTCATAGGCCATCTGGCCAGGAGGTGTAAATGGCGTCACGTAGACAGTGATTCAGATGTCGAGCAGCTAGAGCTACCTGAAGACGACTCCGACGACGACGACAACAGTGATGGTGGAGATGCAGGGCCCACTCAACCGGGGAGCCCGGTGGTTGCCACCGCCGAGTATTCGGGAGGTTGGTGGATGGCCTGGCAAATCTGGGGAGTTTGACACTGATCCTACTTATGCTCCTGATCAGTCCAGCAGTGTTCCAGGGGGAGCATCCACCTTGAGGGGATCGAGAAAGAAAAGGATGGCTCAGCCCCACAGGTTGAAGAAGAAGAAGAGGAGGATGATCTTCATCACCACCACCACTACTACCACCTCTTCCACCACTCCACCCACTACTACCATCCATCCACCACAGTATCTACTTCATCTATACCACCCCCATCCTCACCACTCCACCACCACCTTCATATATACCACCCCCAATCCTCACCACTCCACCACCACCTTCATCTATACCACCCCTAATCTTCACCATTCGACCACCACCTTCATCTATACCACCCCCAATCTTCACCACTGCCACCACCACCACCACTAGCCATCATGCAGGACCATCATCTTACCCTTCCTATCCATCTAGATCCTCTCTACCTCCTAGTGGGGTAGAGGAATAGCTCTCGGCACTTAATCGTATGGTGATGAAGCTGTTGGTAGCCGACGACGAGAAGACTGCCAAGATTCGTCAGCTAGTAGATCTTACTGTTGCACAATCTCAACAGATATCTTAGCAGGCTCAGTTGATTGAGCAGCAGGCACAGCAGATTGCTGCACAGAGCTCAGAGGTGTCTCAAATCCAAGAGCAACAAGTCCAATCAGCCAAAAGGATAGAGGAGTTGGAGACTACAAACAAGACCATCATGCTGAGGCTCAAAGGATCTAAAGAGGAGCCACTAAAGATCAAATAGGGAGATGGAGATGATGGTGATACTAATGACAGTGGATGATGATGATGATGATGATGAGCCAGGGATGATACTGATGCTGGTGATGATGCTGATGATGATATTGATGATGATGATGAGGATACATTTGTTGCGGGTGCCACATCTGCGAGTGAAAGGAGGACAAAACGAACTCAAGACCAAGGTGCCTCCACTTCACCCCATCAGCAGAGGAGCATATGATACAAGACAAGAGTAATACTTAGTTGTTTGTGTTATTTAAATGATATGTATTTGAATCTTGTATCAAATTAATGTAATGAATGTTTATATTTAATGTTGATGTTTACTGGTTTGATTGTTGACTAATGGTTGATCTGTTACATGTTTTTAAATCAAGCAGATCCAACTTCCAGAGAGATGAATATGATGTTGCTCCCCTCCAACAGATCAAAACTCAGCTCACGATGATTCTTGATCTGCAGGGTATTGTCAGGAGATTAGTGATTACACTCCTGAAGAAGGAGAGATAATTCATGATCTCACAGACGAGAAACTTGCAGAAATATTCCGACTTAATCCAGATGAGATCGTGAAAGATGCTCCAACAGTCCAAGTTGAAAGTGACGATGAGCTCAACGATGTTGATGAGATCGAGATAGAAGATGTCATAGACCAACACTATCCAGAGTACACTGAAATTGAAGGTAATGTCATTCCCAATCTGGGCGACAACCTTGTCAGTGAAACTTTTAAGACTCTGATAGAATGGAAGAAGAGTCAGACAAGAAAGAAAACACAGCCCAAGCCTCAGAAGCTGAAGTTAATATCAGAAAGGCTGAATGGGCTGCATGCTTTGAAGAAATACGAGCCCAACGCGGTACTTCAACATCAAATGCCTACACCAAGCTGTATAAAGTGAAGAAACATCAAAAGGTGTCGGGCAAAATCATAACATGGGCGTATTTTGAAGATCTCAACGTTTATGCAGTTAAACGTGAGAAAGGAATTGAGTATTTCAGGTTCCCTCATGACCTAAAGACTCTTCCTGGATTTGAGCTAAACCAGTTAGCAAAGTTAAAATTGCTATATACTGACCCAAGGAAAATGTTAGGCTGGTTTGAGACTGCTCTTAAAAGAGAGTACCACACCAGATGGGTCAACTTCAAACCTCCACAGCCAACAAGGTATCTCAGACGGTGTGAGGTTGATCCCATAACTGGAAAACCGAAAATAGTGCTGGAGTGGAGTCCTCCGCGCACAATGTCAAAGATCCCTCTACGGGAGATGCCACAGGACTTCACTCCACACTTCAAATGGTGGTATTATGATTGGAGGACAGGAGAGGCAATCATAGTTTTGAATAAGAATGGTGTTATGGAAACCATCAGGGTCTTTGACCCTATGTGGCTTACAAACTTGTCTGCAGATGATGTTTATACATTGTACAAGTGGCCATTATTCTATGACTCTCAAGATATTGTACAAGCTCTACAATTTCAAAACGTTATAAGACTTTGTTTTGCTTTTGAGATACATGCCGAGTCACTAGAGAAGAGAAGTACAAGGAGTTTGAGGAACTTATGAAGGATGTAAGACATAGATGAAACTAGGTCCAGGGGGAGTTTGTAGATACATGCGCCCCTAGTTTCTGATCGTAATATCTTTGTATTGTTTTATACTTATGTAATTGTAATTGTACGGGTACTTAATGAAATACAATATATGGTTGTGCTAATGTTGAATATTTCATTGGTTGATATGTAATAACGCTTATTAACTTGACTATATAGGTTGTGGTTGTTTGAATACTATCTAACTTAATGAATGACTATGAAACATATTCAAACTTAATCATGTTAAGTTCACATGCAATTGGCCCATGCTAACGGACCATACGCATGAACAACTTCATGCTAATGAACCAGTCGTACGAATGAACCAAAAGACTGGATCAGTCGTATGATTGAAACATGAGATTGGCTCAGTCGCACGACTGAACACTCAGTCGTGCGAATGGATCAACCGCATGACTCAATCACACGACTGAACCATGCATATGGTCCAGTCGCACGATTGACAAACTTTAACCTATAAATACCACTTAATTCGTGGAAAAACGAGACACTTTGAATATCTTGATACCCAGACGTACCCAAGCCGTCCAGAGACCTCTAGTAACCTGTTCCAACTTTGAAGATCGTAGTAGATCGATTGCTAATCATTCTTAACCTTTAGACTCAATCTTTAATTGATTCTACGTGCGCTCTCACTAATTGGATCGCCAATCAAATAGGATTCCGCACTATTTGATTCGGTATACGCGTAAATCTGTTAGTATTTTTCGAGTACACGATCCCTAACATATTGGCATTGATGTTAAAAGCCTTTCCACGAGCTGGTGGCACGGTTCCCGCATTGCGAGGACATTGCGGATGAATATGACTAGACTCGCCACAGTTATAGCATGTTCGGTTGGTAAGCATTGCAGTGTTTTTTTTTGTGCACGAAGGCAAGTAGCCACCAAGTGCCCATACTTTCCACACAACGAGCAGAATTGGAATGGAATGTTGCTTGCATGATGGTACTTGCACGTGTTACACATAGGATATGGACCAGCATAAGCTTTAGCCATGGGAGCTTGATTGGCAACCACCATTTGTTTTTTAGGAGCATTTGGGGCGGTCATAGCGTATTGCATGTCGGGGTGAACTTACGCTTCTTGTTTTGGGAAGATGACTCGCCCTTACCTCCTTTGTTGCCTCGGGTGTCACCTTCACAGTAGACTTGGAACCCTTTGCCGACATAGTGCCAGCTCTAATATGATTCTCGGTGAGCTGCACGGTAATAGTAATTGCCTCCTATAAAGTTGTGGGCCTACTACCCACCACGGCATCTTGAATTTAAGGTGGCACCCCTTGATAAATTTCTAAATGTTACGGGGCACGGTGTCCACCATGTGTGGTAGGAGCGTACTCAACTCATGATGCCGGGTGGAATAAGCCAAGTGATTCCCACCATCTTGTTTGAGGTTCCAAAATTTCTCCTCTAGCTTTTGTAACTCGCTCCTCGGACAAAACCTTTGGATCATAATATCCTTAAATTCCTCCCAGGGCAACGCTAAAGCAACCTCAGTCCCACGGTTTCTCTTTTCACTATTCTACCATGTTAGTGCCCGTTGTTGAAGGACACTTGTAGCATAGCGAACCTTGAACTCGTCGGGGCACTCGCTAACGATGAACGTGTTCTCCATACTTTCAAACCACTCGAGAAGTCCAGTGGCTCCTTCTTTTCCACTAAAACTAGTGGGTTTGCACGAGTTGAAATGTTTGAAAGTGCAGGTGCGAGTGTTCCTTATTGATTGTTGCTATTCTCTCCATGAGCACCGTTATTGTTCCTATTGGTGTTGTTGTTGCTATTAGCCATCAGGGTGCAATTAATTCAGCAACCATGGTCGGGATGACGGCAGCCATTTGCCGGGCAATCATGGCGGCTAACTTACGGTCAGAACTCCCACACTTTCCATGGTGACGAGACATGCTGGATATACAAAATGAGTTAGTTACGGGAATGAGGATAACAAAGGATAGTAGTTTAAACATAAATAAGCTAAGAGTTGTAAGGTACACAGAATGATTCCATTTGGTAACATATTACTATTTGGAAACATTGAAACATCAAGGTGACTTGACCCATTTGCCTTAGAAACTTATGTATATTGACCATAATTTATCACTCATCCCAGAAATCCCCAGGTAAGCATGACTAGTCCCGTAGGATTTATGTGAAATGCTTGCCTTAGCCCGAAGGTCTTTTGCCAGGAAATCCAGAATATAGGTGTCTATGTGTCACACAATATTCCTTAGGTTCATGAACTCAAAACCTTGATGAGATTTATATAGATTAGACATAAAGTCTAAAGATCCAAGTCGTAAGCATAAGCATACGTTTCCACGTGTCGTCGAGAATAAGATTAAGAGATTCCATGTTCGGGGAGAGTCAAAGAGTCAAAGATAAGTTTAGGGAGACATGTAACAATGTGTAAGCATTCCTAAGGCAATCCTATGCTAAGGCATCAAGTTGCACATAGAAGGGCATAGCATTATGTAGCATACAAACTATATAATTTACAAGATAGAATATAATTCTATAAGGTTCATGTATACGCTATAGTCTAGGTCACCATTTCTAATAACCTAAATCCCTATAGTTATGGGCTCTGATACCAATCTGTCACACCCCAACCTTGACGGCGGAAACGCCGAGGAGTGAGAGTTAAGATCATTCACAGCTACATAACGCTATTATTAAATCCAAATATATTAATCATAAGTTTCAATTGTACCAATACAAACATAAGTCTCAAATAAAGAAGTTAAGAAGCATAATAAGAAATATAACAAGCTCATTTGTTTATTTAACTAGGTCCATTCCTAGGTGTGAACAAGCTTCAAAAGTGGCGATCAAACTTGAGTATTTCCTGAAACATGTTAAAAATAAAAGGTCAACATAATGTTGGTGAGATTTCCATAGTATTCAATACATAAATATATAAAAGATGGCAATTCATGTTGTAAGTTAGAGAACAAAGCAGCTAGGGATGTAAGACATAATGCACAATCAAACCTTGACAGATTTTTACAAGTCTCAAACATTACAAGTATATACGATTAGCTAAGTGTACTTGGATCAACCAAGCAGGCTTGTCAGGCCCATAGATCTATGACATCGCCAGGCTAGCAATAGTTAATGATTGTATATATATTCGACAATACATGGTAGCTACAAAGTTCAACTAACCACAACGCACAAGTAAATTGCCATAAGTTTACAAGAATCAAACGTTTACAAGTGCAATGATTATAAGGTACATGTTTCACCCCAAAGTGTGAAAATATGAAAAAGAGGTATAGAAATACTTACTTGGCAAATTAGCATGGGAAAGATGATTATTAAGAAATATAAATAAACATTTCAACGCAAACCTTCACAAGATACCTAAAATTATAATTACAAGACCTTAAGTTTTATTAATAAGTTTAACGAGTTAACGACAATTAGGATCTTAGATGCAATTTGGTATTTGAAAATTTTATTAATTAATAAAAGAAATGAAATATACAAGTTGAAGATTTTAGTATAAAAATATAGGGAAGCCATTTGTAATAAAGCGTCGTTACAAGGTTCAGTAGCATTTATAACTTTTAAAATAACCCTCTTTTTATACAATAATATATACTTATATTTAAATAAAATAACGATTTAGTGAGTTACAACAATATTTACAATATAATTTATCACGAAAATAATTTAAATATATCATTTGAGCAAATAATGATTTAGTAAGTTAAAACAATATTTAAAGTCTAACATATAATAAAATACATTATTTGTACAAGTAATGATTCAATAAGTTATACAATATTTAAGATCTGAGTTATAAAAAAAATAAACTCATTATATTGTTTGTCTATAATATTTAATAAAATGTTAAGACATCTTAAGAAATAAATTAACATAAAATAGTAGGGTGTCTAAAAAAATAACAAGTTCACAACTTGATTTTTATAAATTTTTAGAAAAATTTCCTGAATTAAAACAAAGGGTAAAAAGCCTTAAAATTAAAACAGGAGGTCCCCGGTTCGAACCGAGGACCTCTTGTTTAGAAGTCCACGATGTTACCACTTGAACCGGGCCTTAGCCGCGTTTAGAACTGGTGTTAAAAACTTATATTCATTAGACATAAGACCCACTGAAATCCCCCAAATTGCATAAACCCAAATTTGAAAACGAATCCAATCGAAGCATGAAGCGATAAGGATCACTGAAATAAACATAGGGCTTTCGTTCCCCATGCATATTCGAACATATAGGCAAGATCAATTACCTAGTGGATGTTTGAAATCAAGTTGCAGATTGAAGAACGATCGTGATCAAAGTTGAATTCGTTGAACTTTGTACCCCAAAGGAGGGCTACTGTCGTACGTCCTTATTTCTGTCAGACTTCTCTCGAGATTCCCAAATACCCTAAAGGATTAGATGTCGTGCTGATAAGGTCGGTCGTCCCGTGACTAGTGCATGGAGGACCATTACTTCGTACAATCACACTTTGGCCTTATCTCTCAACCGAGGTAAAACATTTTGATTTAGAAGGATCAACAACGACTTGGGAAGGGGTTTCCTATTTGCCCGATCAAGTGACCATCTTGCAACATTTGTTCCTTCAGGAACATAAAACATTTCATGGATCATGTTTCTCCACACTTCTTCTTTAGCTACCTTGCACACTAGCATTGCATGAGAGGGATATGTATATGGTGTCCCATCGGCTGTTCCTGTGTCAAAGTTTGCAATCCCATTTAAGTTAAAGAATGACAGGCTTACTATTTTTCCATTTACCTTCCCAATGAGTTAGGTAGTAGATGGCGGGGAATGTCCGGGCTCCTTCCTCAAAGTTTACATCCACTCAAGATAGCATTCATATAAATGTTTTCAACCCCTCATTATTAAAGCTTAAGTGTTGTTCCCAACCCAATCGTGTGAAACATTCAACTACTCCAAAGCGTTCGAAATCAGATCGATAAATCTGGCGCTCACATATCATGAGTTTATCGGTGATACTTGACTCTTTTTCATCTTCTTTAAATACATCTCTGCTTGAACATCTTCCCCCTTGAATGATGAAAGATGTCGGTTCTTCCACCAAATGAGAAGGTCGTCATCCTCGTATTCTTCTTCGTCTAGGTCTACTTCTTCCATCACCTCAGTTTCCGATTCTCCCTCAGACCCTACATCCTCCATTGCTATATCTTCCTCTTCAAATTCATCGTTCGAAGTTGTTCTTGCTTTCTTTGATCGGGGTGAGGATGCAACTTCATTCCCTTTCTCCCTTCCTGCTGCAACCTTGGTTCGCACAATTGATCCTACAATAACACCATTCATAGTTAGCACATTATCATTGATCAATACATATGTTTTTACCATCCCACGTGTCTCACGTTTGCCCTCAAATTGTCATTCATTTCTAGGTTGCGAACAAAAATACCATTACATAAATTCACTCATAGCACAACTACATTCAATCAATGTAAGGCAAATCTATAGTTATTCCCTATATCCTCTTAGTATAAATCAAACATTTCAACATACATTCTCAATTTGATGCATTCCTACCCATACCTACAATTACATGAGTAAAACCTTACACTTTAAACCCCTTGACTCCATCTAGCAATACCATCATGTTCATGTAATAATAAACAAAGAATTAGAAGTGTACCTTAGTATTTTAGAGTGTGAAGGAGGATAAAGGTGAGAACTTGACTCAATTCCTCCAACACTATCAGAGTGCTTCGTAACCTTTGTGTACACAAAATGCACAAACCGTAGCAGATCTCACGAAATTACTCCATGGGTTTTGTAGCTCTCGAAAAACTGAACAACACCCCTATAAAATTGCTTGATTCGGTGAAGTATGGAAGAAGAATTGATAGATTGTGAAATTAGGGTTTTGGTGGGTGTGGGTGGAGAAGATGAGAATGGTGAGAGAATGGAAGGAAAGGGTGTTGGTTTTGGGAGATATGGGTGAGAAAAGTCAGGATGATTGGGTGTTGGGTGATTACACGACTTTTATGATCAAAATACCCGTTTAAAGTGCCTGCGTGCGACACGACGTAAGCTACGTTCTAGAGGAAGTAACTTACGTCCTTCGCCCATTCCTGTTTGTTACGTATGTTTTGGACGTAAGACAGTTAGCCTGGACGTAAGTGACCATAAGGACGTAAGCTTACGTCCATATGGACGTAAGTTACGTCATTTTAACAAAATATTTTCTATTTTTAATTTGTAATTAATTTTTTTAATAGCAACCTGTTTTCACTCACCTCTCACCCCCTCGTAAAAGGTAAAGTCACCCTCGACTTTGAAATGAATTTAAGTGTACCATGAGGGTGTGAAAACACGTTAAGCCATAATCACAACGATGAGTAAAAGACACACTAACGAATGAAAAATAAAATAAAATAACATACGAGACTTTGGGTTGCCTCCCACAAGTGCTAAGTTTTGTAAGTCTTCAGCCGGACTTCTCGAGATCCTCACACAATCGACTCAAATATCGATGAAGTTAATACTAACTTCACCGATTCCTCTAAAACGGGTTTAAATCTGTATCTTCCAGATATGGTTTTAGATGATGACCATTCACGACTTGTCTTAAATGATCATCGAAGTCCTCAATCTCGATATCACCTTAATTACATATGATCCAGTCCATTTACTTTTAAGCTTACCTGGAAAGAATTTCAACAGTGAGTTAAATAGCCAGACTTTCTATCAACCACAAATGGCGTCTTCTTTAATTTAGCATCATGAACTCTTTTCATCCATGCCTTGTAAGCACTACCTGTCTCATACGCTTCATCCCTTAATTCTTCCAATTCGGTTAAGCTCAGTTTCCGTTGTTTACCTGCAACATCATAATTAACATTAACTTCTTTCACTGCCCATAATGCATGATGAAGCAAATCAACAGAGAGATGACATCCCTTCCCATAAACCAACCAGTACGGAGTAGTACCAATAGGCGTTTTATATGCAATACGATACGCCCACAATGCATTTATCAAGTTTTGTAGACCAATCCTTGTGGTCGGTTCATACAGTTTTTTATAAAATTTCTTTAATTTGCCTATTTGATACCTCAACTTGTCCACTTGTTTGTGGATGATACGGTGTCGCAATCCGGTGGTCTACACCATATTGTTTAAGAAGCTTTTGAAAATTGAAAATTTTGAAATGTGATCCCCCATCACTTATGATCACACGGGGAATACCAAATCTTGAGAATATGTTGCTTTGAATAAACTTACAAAAAACACGATGGTCATTTGTTTTAGTGGCAATTGCTTCTACCCATTTAGACACATAATCGACTGTCACTAAAATGTATAATTTACCCAATGAATTTGGAAATGGGCCCATGAAGTCAATTCCCCAGACATCAAAGATGTCGACCACTAGAATTGGCTGCATGGGCATCTCATTTTTCTTTGAAATTCTACCCATCTTTTGAAAATTTATACAATTCTTAGCAAACTCATAAGCATCCCAAAAGATAGTTGGCCAAAATAACCCAGCAGGTAACACTTTGTAGCCTATTTTCTGGCCACTAAAGTGACCTCCACATGTAGATGAGTGCACAAGACCCAACACATCTTTGATTTCAGAGTCCGGGATACACCACCTGATAACCTGATCAGGTCCCACCTTGAAAAGATCTGGGTCATCCCAGATATATTGCTTAACTTGCGCCATAAACTTTTGTCGTTTCCATTTTTTCCAATTAACTGGAATAGCACCTACAGCATAATAATTAACAATGTCAGCAAACCAAGGCAACTCAAAAATAGCAAATAAATATTCATCTGGAAATGTCTCATTAATTTCCAAAGTGTTATCCATGTCAGTGCTGACAATCCGAGATAAATGATCAGCAACCATATTCTCGCTACCCTTCTTGTCCCGAATCTCTAAGTTAAACTCTTGGAGCAATAAAATCCATCTGATTAACCTTGGTTTTGCATCTTTTTTCTCCATTAAATATCTCATGGCACTATGATCCAAGTAAATAATGACTTTGCTTCCCCAAATGTAGGACCTAAACTTATCAAGAGCATAGACAACTGCAAGTAATTCTTTCTCAGTAGTAGTATAATTCAATTGAGTATTATCCAAAGTTTTACTAGCATAATAAATTGCCACTGGTTTCTTATCTACCTGTTGTCCTAGAACAGCCCCAATTGCAAAGTCACTAGCATCACACATTATTTCAAAAGGACATGACCAGTCTGGTGCTTGCAATATCAGGGCTTCAACCAATTCTTGTTTCAATGTGGTAAATGCTTTAAGACACTCTTCATCAAACACAAATGACACGTCTTTCAAAAGCAAATTACAAAGTGGTTTTGTAATTATACTGAACCCTTTTATAAATCGCCTATAAAAACCAGCATGTCCTAAGAATGATCTAATGCCCTTCACATTTGTGGGTGGAGGTAGTGTTGAAATAACTTTAATTTTAGCATGATCAACCTCAATTCCACGTTGTGATACCACATGACCCAACATAATCCCTTCTTTCACCATAAAGTGGCTTTTCTCCCAACTTAAAACCAAATTTGTTTCAGCACATCTTTTTAAAACTTTAGTTAATTGAATTAAACAACTTTCAAAAGATGGACCAAAAATTGAAAAATCATCCATAAAAATTTCCAAAGACTCCCCAATCATATCTGAAAAGATACTCAGCATGCACCTTTGAAAGGTGGCTGGAGCATTACAAAGTCAAATGGTATTCGCCTAAATGCGAACATACCATATGGGCAAGTAAAGGTTGTCTTTTGTAATCATCAGGGAGAATTGCAATCTGATTATATCCTAAATACCCATCTAAAAAAACAATAAAACTTCTGACCTGATAATTTCTCAATGATTTGGTCAATGAAAGGAAGTGGAAAATGGTCTTTAGATGTAGCAGCATTCAGTTTCCTACAATCAATACACACTCGCCACCTAGTAACACGTCAGTTAGCTACGTGTTCACCATTCTCACCTCTCACAATCTGAATGCCTGATTTGTTAGGCACCGTTTGTGTGGGAGTTACCCATGTAGTATCAGAGATTGGATATACAATTCCAGCATCCAACTATTTGAGAACTTCCTTCTTCACCACTTCTCGCATGTTGGGATTGAGTCTTCTCTGGGTGTCTCTCACTGGTTTTGCCTCTGCATCAGTGATGATCTTGTGTATTACAATAGATGGACTAATGCCTTTGAGGTCCGCAATTGTCCATCCAATCACGGCTTTATGCTCCTTCAAGACTTTTAGTAACAATGCTTCTTGGTCATCTTCCAAATCTGTTGCAATGATGACTGGAAGCGTTTGATTCTCCCCCAAAAATACATACTTTGTTAGAGGACCGTGTACTGGACGAGTACTAACTGATCTACGTGTATACCGAATCAAATAGTGCGGAATCCTATTTGATTGGCGATCCAATAAGTGAGAACGTTAACCCGATCGATATAAGAATAATCTAAACATTAAGAATGAATAGCAATCGATCAAGAACGATCTATGAACTTGGACTGGCTTTCTTGGACGTTCTGGATGGCTAGGGTACGTGTATGAGTCGAATTCTTCAAAGTGTTTTTTTTTTCACGAATTAAGTGGTATTTATAGGTTAGGGTTACTCATTCGTGTGACTGAAACATTAGCATGGTCCATTCGTGCGACTGAGTCATGCGGTTGATCCATTCGCACGACTAAGTCAATCTCATGTCACAATTGTGCGACTGATCCAGTCTCCTGGTTCAGTTGTGCGACTGGTTCATTAGCATGAAGTTGTTCATGCGTATGGTCCATTAGCATAGTCTATTCGCATGAGAACTTCATATAACTAAGTTTGAATATGTTTCATAATCATTATTTGACTTAGATCTATTCAAACAACCACAAACCTATATAGTTAGTTCAATAAGCGTTAACACACAATAATCAATGAAATATTAAACATTATAAGCACAAACCACACATTGTATTTCATTCAAACCATCTAGTTACATATATGTAAGACATGAAAGACTTTTTTACATTAAGCTCATAAACCGGGTACATATGTATCTATAAACTCCCCCTTGGACCTAGTTTAATCTATTGTCTAACATTCTTATCAGCTCTTCATAGTTCTTGTACTTCTCCTCTCTTGTGACTCCTGCATGTATTTCAAAAGCAAAGTAGAGCCGTATCACATTCTGGAATTGGAGAGCTTGTACAATATCCTGTGCGTCATAGAATAATGGCCACTTGTATAAAGTGTAGACATTGTCAGAAGACAAGTTAGTTAGCCACATCGGGTCAAATACCCTGATAGTTTCCATATTTCCATTTTTTTTAGAACTATGACCGCCTCACTCGTTTGCCAGTCATAGTACCACCACTTAAAGTGTGGAGTGAAGTCCTGAGGCATTTCCCTTAGAGGGATTCTCGACATTGTGCATGGAGGACTCCACTTCAGCATAATCTTTGGCTTCCCAGTAATGGTATCAACTTCAGATCTTCTGATATACCTCATTGGTTGTTGAGGTTTGAAGTTGACCCACCTGGTGTAGTACTCTCTCTTCAAAGCAGCTTCAAACCAGCTTGACATCTTTCAAGGATCAGTATATAATAGCTTCAACTTGGCTAGCTGGTTAAGCTCAAAACTGGGTAGAGTCTTCAGATCGTGTGGGAATCTGAAGTACTCTATGCCCTTTTCTCTCTTCACGGTATATACATTTAGATCCTCAAAATAAGCCCATGTGATGATCTAGCCTAACACCTTTAAGTGTTTCTTAACTTTGTACAGCTTGGTGTAGACATTTGGCTTTTGTCCAGTGTGCATGGCTTGGATCTCAGCAAAACATGCCACCCATTCAGCCTTTTTGATGTTGACATCTGCATCTGAGGCTTGGGCTTGATCTTTCTTCTTCTTCGACTCCTGCTCTATCTTATCCAATGTTTCAAAAGTATCACTAACAAGGGTGTCACCCAGATTGGGGACTACATTTCCCTCATTGTCAGCATACTCTGGATAATGTTGTATGATGACGTCTTTAATGTCAATTCATCTACATTGTTAAGCTCATCCTCACTATCCATGTCCATAGTATGAGCATCCTTCACAATCTCATCTGGATTTAGTCGGAACATCTCAGCCAGTTGCTCATCAGTAAGGTCATGAATTATTTCTCCTTCCTTAGGAGTGTAGCTTAGAGACCTCCTGATGATCCCTTGCAGATCAAGTATCATTATGAATTGAGACTTGATCTGCTGAAGGGAAGCAACGTCATACTCATCTTGCTAAGATGTGTGATCTGCTTGATTTAAACATATAAACATATCATGCATCAGTAAATAATCAAGACATTAAACATTAAATATATATACATTAACATTCAAACACATAAGTTTAATACAATATTCAAATTACACATGATTTAAATTACACAAAACTCTATGCATAACTTTTGTCTTGGATCATGTGTTCTTCTACTGTCGGGGCTGATGTCGAGGCACCTGGATCTTGAGTCTTTTTGGTCCGCCTCTCATTAGCTTCCTATGCACCCGAAGCAGATGACTCTCCTCCTCCTTCAGAGTCTCCTCCATCCTCATCATCACCTTCATCATCACCGTCATCATCATCATCCTCATCACTATCATCATCAACACTATCATCACCATCATCTCCTTCTCCCTCATGGATCTTTAGAGGCTCATCCTTTGTGCCCTTAGGTTTGAGCAGGATGGTCGTCTTAGCATCCTCCAACTCCTCAATCTTCTTAGTAGATAGGACATTTTGCTCCTTGAGTTGGGAAATCTCTAGACTCTGAGCAGCCATTTGTTGTGCCTGCTCCTCAATCTGTTGCGCCTGCTGAGATATCTGCTATGCCTGCTGAGATATCTGCTATGATTGTGTAGCAGTAAGCTCCACTAACTGTCGCAACTGAGCACTCTTCTCATCATCAGCTGCTAACAGCTTCAGCACCATACGGTTTAGTGTTGAAAGTTGTTCCTCTACCCTAATGGGAGGTAGAGATGATCCTGATGGAAAGGAGGGGTAAGATGATGGTCTTGCTTGGTGGCTAGAGGTGGTGGTGGTGGCAGTGGTGTATATGGGAGGTGGTATGTGTGTGGGTGGTGATGGGTAGCTGAAGTGGTGGTGAATGTGATATGGGGAAGTGGTGGAGTGGCTGAGGTAGTGGTGGTGTGTGTGGTGGCAGTAGTGGTGACAAGTGGAATGGTTGTAGTGGTGATGGGGGAGAGGTAGATATAGTGGGTGGTGGTGTAGATGTGGTGGCTATGGTGATGGTGGTGATAAAGGTCATCCTCCTCTTCTTCAACTTCATCCCATGGGGTTGAGCCATCCTTTTCCTCCTCTTGCCTCTGGAGGTGGATGCTCCCCCCGAGATGCTGTTGGGCTGACCTGGTGAGTAGTTGGGGTCGGCTGCTGTCTCCCCAGACTCGCTAGGGCGTCCTCCAACCTCCCGAATGCCTCGGTCGGTGGCAACCACCCTTCTGCCCACTGTCCGGGTTAGGGGCTCCTTATCACTCTCTTCCTCCTCATCGGGGGATAGAAATCCTAATGGAAACTAGCGGTGGTGGCATCTGTATGAATGGGTGGTGGTGGTGTAGTTTGAGTAGTGTTGGCCCTAGAAACAACGGGGCCAGAATCTCCACCAGTGTCTCCGTCATCATCATCAGAGTCATTAGATAGAAGAGCAATCTGCTCAACATCTGAATCACTCTCCTCGTGGCGCCACTTTCGCCTTGTAGGCGCCACGTACTCCTCCTGGGCCAGATGCTCGATCAGTCTCTTTACAGGGGGTTTGACCTGCTTTCCCTTGTAGACCTTCATGCGTCCTAGTGTCGTGTCATGCATCACCTCCAGTGATACCGCATCATGGCTCTCCTTGGGCAGAGAGGGCAGCTTCTCGTCAATAATCATCTGAAGAAACCTCGGGTACATGCAAAATCCATTATTACCTTTAGCCTCAAGATTCTCAATCAGGTATGAGAATATCATGCTCGAGAAGCTGAAGGGGTGGTTTAGCACCAGTGCCACGTAGGCATTCTGAATCTGGTCTGATAGATCATCAAAGCCACCCCTCCTCGAAGCTAAGCACTTAAGTATCACATGTGTTAAGTACTTGTACTGGGGACACAGGTTGCTTTTGTTGAGCACACCTACATTTATGTCCCCAGAATACTTAATCCTGAGGAAACACCCTCTCACGGTCAGAGAGTGCAGTCTGGTCGGGTGATCTGCATCGTCACCCAGATCTAGTACTCATCGAATATCGTCAGCAGTCACCTTGATATCCTGCCCACAAATAGTACTCCGGATGCAGTAGGGCTCATGAGATCAATCAACCGATGCACCCTTCCAGAAGGCCTTCTGTATAGACCTGTAGGGAGTGCACGGTGTAGATATGGCTCTGTGGATCCGTGACCTCTTCAAAAAAGCTATGATGACAGCAAACTCGGCAGCGTTCCGAGTTTTGGCGTCCAGATGAGCACATATATTGTGCTTGGTGTTTATGGTTCAACTATCAGCCATCAATCTGTGCACAAGGAGCATACAAGTTAGTTCATCACATAACAAAAACCATTGATTACTAACCTGTTTGAGATCAGTCTGGTTCAATCATGCGATTGAACCATACGACTGGGTTCAGTCGTTTGACCTAACATGCAACTGGATACAATCGAGTGACTAATCATGCGATTGAGTTCAATCGGGTGACTGATCCTGCGATTGGTTCAGTCGGCCGACTGAGCATTCGTATCATTCATTCGGCCGACTAAGTCATTTTTCCAGCTCAGTAGGGCGATTGTAGTTCATCCGGGTGTCTAGTCGCATGACCAACTGTTTGTTCGATTGAAATTCGAGTTTTGACCAAATCTAAACATTAGACATCGTGGTTTGGTTCAATAGACTCGCCATAACCCTACTAAGTATCTTATAACCTTGATTTCAATATTTTACTTAGTTTTATTAGGTTATTTGTCCAACTTAAGTCTCAGTTCTTGTTAGGGCCGAATATCTTAATTTTGGAGTCAAATTGACTGAAACTTAGGTAGATTGCATAGCATTATACCTGTGTAAACACCAGAGATCGTTAGAATATCAAAATATGAAGTCAAATTAAGTCAGAGGAAATTTTGGCAGAGTAACAGTATGCTGTGCGAATTTAGGGTGAATGAGGGGTGATGAGTTTATGCGATCGACTATGGCCCTATTTATACTGAATTTGGTTTCAATCGGGCGACTATACCCATTTGCTTTTTTCATTCGAGCGATTGGATCTCAGTCGTGCGATTGGTTAAGTCGATCACATTCAGTCGGTTGACTGGGTTTCAGTCAGGCGACTGACTCATTCGAACAACTCCATTCGGGCGACTGGCTCAATCTTGTAAGCCTTTCATGTGAATGGTTCATACTCATGCTCCATTCGGTTTTCTAGTGAATAAGTATGGTCCAATCGGACGACTGGTCCATACTCACGGTCCAGTCGTGCGACTGGATCATACTTATGGTATAGACTTTATGACCATTTAACATTTAACCCCATTTAACTGTTGATTGAACATTACGAGCATTTGATCATCTCAGACATGATCATTTTAACTTAGAAAACTTTTGATCACCTCAATCGTGATCCTTTTAAGCAAAACACATTTTGTCACCTCAGACATGACCCATTTAAGTAATATAATCCCATACTGAATTCCACGATATAGTCCGACTTATAACTCTAAATTGACTAAATGTTTAAAACAGAACAAACGAATCTAACATTAAAAGACAAAACTAACGATATTTTGTGATTTTGTGCGAGGTGGAAATCCTAAGATAGAAATCTAACAGATTTACTTCTAGAACAGGCAGCTTCAAGTTATTTTGACCATAGGAGGAAACGATTCATTATGGAATCATACAAGTAATCAAATCATTCAGGACGTGTTACCAAAATCATTTGATGCTAGATTCTTGTTTTCGTCGAGAGTCATTTGCAAATTAAGGAAATCATACTAGTACTATAAGACGCACACATTGATTTGGACTTTCAAGAATTGAAGCTATGATGATTGTTAGTATACTTGTCCATTTAAATCCATACACAGACTTTTGACATAGATTGGTGATGGTTTAAGGTTTAATTATTTCAACAAGCATTTGTGGATCCCACGCTTATATTGTAGTCAACATTCCTTAGGAGATTTTGAGCGGTCTACGGGTATTTTTGACAAGAAGATACTATTCTTAGAGCTTTCAAAGAGAAACCAAGCCTCAGATCAGTGCCACCGCACAGCAGAGAGGCGGAAAACAACAATGAATTCTAAAATATATAGGTTATGCTTATCCTCAGGTCATTGCAACCGCATAGCAGAGAGGCACATAACCTATCTTCTTGTTTGAGCAATATATTTTGTTGCATAGATCGCACCAACAACATAGGTTATCAGTTTGATTACTTTTTGCATTTTTCATCATGTTCTTTGCTCATATTTTGGTCATCCGCACACATTTGTGGCGTTTATTTTGCTCGTCACCCCTTATTGGAACTCTGTTGATTGTGTTAACCAGGGATAAGATGATAACCACAGCTTGTTGAATAGCTTAGTTTGATCTTGAGATCACCAACCAGGTCTACTTATCTATTGTGTTGAATCTACTGACACATCATCTAATGGTCTAGCAACCTCTAGGTCTACTTTATTCGTGTTACCTTAGTAACAGCTAGTTTTACTATCATTTTTCCTTTAATATTTGCTTAGACTTCTCATACTTATACTTTGAATTTCGCATCTAATTCAATTTAAATCTTTTAAAGTCCCAAATGTTGTGTTCCTGTGTACTATCATTTTTCATAGTCGTTGAATCGATCTCTTGGATACGATCTCATTTCTATTAGCTTGCCTGTCCTCCTCCCTCAGTTTTTTTAATACTAACTTAACCTATTCTCCCCTAAAATTCTAAAACCGTAAACGATTTGCGTTTTTAGGATTTTAATAGGCGAAGAATTTGAAACAATAAAATAAATTAAATAAAATAAACTAGAATAAAAGAAAATGGACTTGATGCATCGGACTAGACCTGTTCATCGTCTGGAATTACATCACTTTTCTTTATAACGCCATTGGCCTCTAACAAATATAGAAAACGTGGTTTATCAACGGCTTTTGTATAGAGGTCAGTTGAAAATCCGTATTTATTTTAACAACATCGATTAGATTCTTTTCAAAACAATCACGTATAAAGTGATATTTTATGCCGAGGTGTTTGGTCTTAGGATGTTGGAGAGGATTTTTAGTAATGGCTATTGCAACAGAATTATCAACAAATATAAGGGTGTTAGAAAACTTCAAACTGTAGTCCCGCATCTGCTGTTGAATCCAGATGATTTGAGAACAGCAGCTTGCCGCAGCAACATATTCAGCTTCACAAGTTGACAACGCAACTGAAGTCTGCTTCTTGCACTGCCACGTGAGTAATCTTCTCCAAAGAATTGATAACCTGCTAAGGTGGATTTGTAGTTCATCTTGTAGCCTCCATAATCTGAGTCACTGTACGCGGTAAGCTCGAAATCATCGTCATGAGGATACCACAACCCAAGTGTGGGTGTACCCTTCAGATAACGAATATCCTTTTGACCCCAATAAGATGGTGTACTTTTGGTTTTGCCTAATATCTTGAACAAAGACATGTTGCATACATAATATCAGGTCTTGGGCAGTGAGGTACATGAGGGATCCAATCATTCCTCGGTACATGGTGGCATCAACCAAATCACCATTCTTGTCGGGTGCTACATCATGGTTTGTAGCAAGTGGAGTCCCAGCTGCGGAAGCATTCTCCATGTCAAACCGACTGAGAATATCCCCTAAATACTTCATCTGATGTAGAAATATTCCCTTTGGTGTTTGATCCACTTCTAACCCAAGAAAGAACTTCATCTCTTCCATGGCACTCATTTCAAATTCTGCCTTCATCACTGTTGGACCAAAAGAACCAATGAGCCTGATCAGAAAAACCTCTAAGTCCTACAGACATCACAACAACTGCTGAAGACTTGATCAGCTGTTGTACAAAGTCTGAAGATCAACACTGAAGACTAAAGTACTGAAGACTTCAACAGCTGAAGACTAAAGTACTGAAGACTTCAACAGCTGAAGACCAAAGTCTGAAGATTAATAGCTAAAGAACAAAGCACTGAAGATCAACAGCTGAAGTACAAAGACTGAAGACATCAGCTGATGACAACAGCTGAAGTTCAAGTACAAGTACTGAAGCCTTCAGAGTTCGTTACAACAGCTGAAGAAGCATTCTTCAGTTGTTGTGATGGTTTCCTTTCAGTAGTTTTCTTTTTGTTTCAGTATTTGTAAAACAACTGAAGAGCATGTTCTTCAGTCGTTGTAGTTTCAGTAGTTCTTTTCAGTAGTTGTAGTGACTGTTAACACCTAGTATTTTTGTAAGAAGATGTCAGCTGTTTTGACATCTTCAGTAGTTGTGTTAACTTTCAGTAGTTTAAATAATTTTGTTAGATGTCACTATCAAATGACATCAGCAGACGTCACATCTCCTATATAAGGAATGCTCCACCATGACATTCTTATATAAGGGATGATTGACCTGATTGTAAGTGTGACATTTTGCACCACGAAAAGCGTATTGAATGAAATCTTTGATTTGCAGAATTCTTTCTATAATCGTCTGTTCTTACTTTGAATATCAACTGCATTCTTGTGAATTGTCTAAATTCAATGTTTGATTTCCGCTGCAATACTCTCTAATCAATCAAACGTAGATCACTGATCCTAACAATTGGTATCAGAGCGGGTTAATCATTGATCGATCTAACAATTGATCATTGAAACAGCTAATCAACATCTGCATCTGATTGAATTGGCATATTTGCAAGAATTGGTTATAGTTAAATTCAATTTCTGCTACTTTCGTTTTATTGCTTTCTGTTTTCTCTTGGTTCGACTTGGTCTGTTGTGTTCTGTTCTAAATCTGTTAAAACTTAATTGATTTTGGTTGAATCTGAGAATGACTACTCCTTCTAATGACCCTCACAATACCGGTTCCTCAACCAAGCCTCCGATGCTGGTTAGGACTGAGTATAATATATGGCAACGAAGAATGCTTCATCACCTGTCTGTTATCAGTTCAGGTTGTTGGACATCAGTGGTACATGTTCCACATAAGCCTATGGTGAACAATCCGGAAACCAATCAAATGGTTCCGAAGAAGAAGGAACAATACTCAGATGAAGATCGGAAACTGTTTGAGATTGATGCTAAAGCCCATGGAATTCTGGCCATGGCACTGCCGAATGAAATCTATTCAGGGCTTATGCATCATGAAACTGCTCATGACCTCTGGAACGCACTGAAGGAACAATTCGTTGGAACTGATGAGGTCTTAGCAAACAACAGAGAAATCCTTGCCCAACAATATGAAACCTTCTCTCACAGGAAGGGTGAGACACTAACTCAACAGTTTGAGCGTTTTTCCTGTTTGATCTCCGAGCTAAAAATGGTCAAACATGAATATACCAATAGCCAGATGAACAACAGATTCCTTAGATCACTGCCTGAGAGATGCGACACATACACTATTGTCCTACGCTCCAGTGCAAATCTGGATAAACTATCTCTCACCCAACTTCATGGGAAACTGCTTACATTTGAGAGAGAGAGATAGAGCAGAAAAAGAAACTGGCATCATCAGGAAAGCTCACTGATGACTTTGTACCAGGGAACACTGCCTTGGTTGGTCATGAGTCAGAATATGCTGCATCTGAAAGTAATTATGATGAGCATATAGATTTCTCTTCAAACAGTTCAGATCATGCATTTGTTGGTGTTGATAGTCACTCAGGCTGTAATAGTGACAATTTATGTTTTATCATGGATGATTTGAAAGGAATAGCTGATGATGATCTAGAAGAGATGGATATTCTGAGCCAAATGGCCTTGATTAATATCAGATCTCAGAAGTTCTACAAGAGGACTGGCAGGAAATTTCCAGGACTCTCTGGCAAAACCAAAGTTGGTTTTGACAAGAGTAAGTTGAGGTGTTACAAATGCCAAAGGCTTGGACACTTTGCAAGAGAGTGTAGATCATCTGGATCTAACTCCTCTGCACCCTTTGTGACTTCTCCAAGCACTAGTCCACAAAACAGGGGGCAACAACCTGCTAGTTCTGGTCATCATTCACAACCTGTTTCACCTGCATATTTTGTCCCTCAGGGTCCAATGTCATATCCGTATCCCTGCTATTACATGCCTCAGCCAAATCCAGTTCAAGTTCCTACTGCACAACAACCACAAGCATTACTTGAGCCTCTACCATCTCATTCACAACCTCATCACAGCTTTTTCACCCCTGGTAATGTTGACTGGAGCAGTTTACCAGATGATCTCTCTGGTACTGAGCAATATTTACTAGTGATGGTCAACATGGTGGTGAACATCCTTTTGGGAATCTAGCTCTCATGGCCCTAGAATCTACTGAGGATTCTTGCTCCAATGCATCTTCTTCACAGGTAACCCAGGTATCTTCTGAGGCTAAGGCCAAGCTTTGTTCTGAATCTTGCATAGATGCATTTGTCTCTATTAGAGAAGAAAATGTAGTTGTAATTAATCAAAATCTAGAGCTTGAGCAAACTATTTCCAAAAGAAAAGCTGAATACGAGTCTGTCCTTAAGGAAAAAGATGATGAGATTTATAAGCTTAAATGCCAATTAAATGATGAAAAGGCTAAGCTAGAGGTCATTCTTGAGAACCATAAGGAACTCAAAGAAAAACTTGCAGTTACCCAAGTTGAGTGTGACCGCTGGGTGTCATCCTGCAAGGGATTTGAAATGCTGCTCAGTAAGCAATCTGCTTCGAATGTGAAGTTTGGAATTGGTTATAACCATATTGCAACTCCAACAGATTTTACTCCAAAACCATAATAAAATCTGAAAGTGAAAGCAATCTCCAAACCACATATCATGTGCGTCATCCACAAGTGATCTCCCAAAATACAAGATGAAATAAGGGTTGATACCTCAGCAAGTCAATTGGCTGATGGGCTAACTACTGATATGCACATGAAGCTGAGTATTTCAGATGTTGTCCCTCAAAGTAACTTAAGTACTAAAGGGCAAGTTACAACAACTGAAAAGCATTTCAAATCAGCTGAAATAAATGGATTAACAACTGCTGACATAAACAGCTGAAGAACAATTCTTCAATTGTTACAGATTCTTCAGTACTAAACAAATTACTGAAAGGAGGAAAGTACTAAAGAGCACACCTTCAGTAGTTTCCTCATCAGCAGTTGATCAATCCAAGATGAAGAATAAGCCATGTGAAATATATGGTAAATTCAATCATCTTTCTGATGAATGTTGGTACAGAAAGGGTTCCAAACTCAACAGAGATAAGCTCATTAAAATCCAGATGGATGAAATGAAAACTAAGTTTGAGACCAAGTTTGTACCGCAATCATTCCATTGTGATAAACCTAAGCCTTCAACCAAATTCAAAAAGAAGGATAAGGTTAATCACAAAACAGCTGATGGTGCTCCTCATGATAAACATCAGACCAAGTCTGTTAATTTTAAGCAGGAAAATGGTGGATCACAGGAACTCATCAAACACAAGTACTGATATGTCACAGAACTGAAAGCTTTGGCTACAAATCAGACACAACTTGCTATGATGGTTCAGCATCTGGTGGGGAGAGTTACCCAGCTGATGCAACACCTATGATCAAATCACTGAAAAGGCATTCCAAGCCCAAATCCAAGGAATCCATTTCAGCACCATCTCCTCCTTCAGCTGTTAATCATAAGAAACAAGTTATGGTTGCATCTGTTGATGAAAACAGACCCAAAACCAAAAGGCTTGGGTCTCAAAATCTAACTAGTTTTCTTTCATGCAGGGTTCTTCAACATGCCAAAGGAGCATCTGGTATGTGGACAGTGGAGGATCTATGCATATGACTGGAGCAGTTCTCTTCTTAATGACTACTCTCAAGGAAAGAAGGGATTTGTTTCATTTGGAAATGATGCCAGAGGTTACATCATTGGGAAAGGATATGTGTCTAATGGACAAATCAGGTTTGATGATGTCAACCATGTGAAGAAGCTCAAGTACAATCTACTGAGTGTCAGTCAGATGTGTGATAAAGGGCATGTTGCACTTTTCACAAGCCAGACTGCAGGATTCTGTCTTCCAAGTTCTGAGGTTGATTGACAAGGTAATAGATGAACATACTCTCCTGAAGGCCAACAGGATGGAAGAGTGTATGCCTTGGATTTGTCAAAGAAGATTGATTTGAAGGGTCATCCATGCCTATTATCCAAAGCTCTCTTCAGGAATCTAAACTATGGCATAGAAGGCTGGGTCATGTTAATCTCAGAAACATGAACCAGCTGATCCAAAATCGTTTAGTGAGAGGTTTATCAACAAAGGAGTTCCACTGTGATGAAGCCTGCACTGCCTGTTTGAAAGGAAAACAGCACAAAGTCTCATTCCCTCCATTGAAGAACCTAAGTCCATTGCCTGCTTGCAGTACTGTGAGAGTGATGAGCATGGCAAAGAAGAAATATTGTCTGGTAATTGTGGATGATTACTCCAGATTCGTATGGACTTTCTTTCTACATTCAAAGGATGAGGTTGCTCAGAAGATTATAAACTTTGTGTTGTATGTTGAGAAGCAGTTTCCCTATCAGTCAAGTGTATAAGGAGTGACAATGGTACTGAATTCAGAAATCATACACTGATGATTTTTATCTTTCAAAAGGAATCAAAAGGCAGTTTAGCATCCCAAGGACTCCAGAACAAAATGGAGTAGTGGAGAGAAAGAACAGGACTTTAATCGAAGCTGCAAGGTCCATGTTGGTGACTGGTTTGCCTTTGACCTTTTGGGCTGAAGCTGTCAATAAGCTTGCTATGTGCAGAATAGAGTGTTAGTAAATCAAAGGTTGATGAAGACTCCATATGAAGTTCTACATTATTTGGCTCCTTTGATTTCATTCTTTAGAGCCTTTGGATGTCCTTGTTTCATTCTCAACACAAAGGGTCAACTCCACAAATTTGATCCTAAGGTGGATGCAGGGTATTTTGTAGGTATTCATCCACTTGCAAGGCTTACAGAGTCTTCAACTGCAGAACAAAGATAGTTGAAGAAACCTTGCATGTGAAATTCAATGAATCTCCTAAGGATAAAATTCCACAAAAACCTGTGTGAGTTGTTTGATCTGGACATACTGCAATATGCTCCTTATCAAACTCCAGCTGTTGCAGATCATGTGGATAAATCATCCTCTGCAGCAAGTCTTTCACCTGGTGGTACTGAAGATGATGATGATATCAGTACTCACCTTTTCAAGTTCAGTGACCAACTGCCTGAGTCTGCTAAACTTGATGTTCCTGTACCTTCAGCAGCTCCATCCACAACAAATGCTGATGAGATTTCTGATTCCTCCTCTACATCGTTGATTTGCCATCTAATACTTGGTTTCAAGAATCTGAATCAACATCTGCTGATGCTGAACCGGCTACAAACACTTGCACAGATCTTATTGTGCACCAAGAACTGAAGGATCACCCCATGTCTCAAATCATTGGTGGTATCAAGCCTAGCGTCTCAACTAGAAGTCAATTGTCTAACTGTGTGCTCTATGCTCTCTTCATCAGTCAGCAAGAACCAAAGAACTATCATGTTGCTCTGAGAGACATTGGATGGGTGGAAGCCATGTAGCTTGAGCTACTTTAGTTCAAGAAACAGCAAGTGTGGGAACTGGTTCCTCTACCCCCAGGTAAGTGTGCAATGGGCACTAAATGGGTGTTTAGGAACAAAACAGATGAAAATGGGCTTATTGTTAAGAACAAGGCCAGACTGGTTGTTCAGGGGTTTTCACAAGAAGAAGGTATTGATTATGATGAGACCTTTGCCCCTGTAGCCAGACTGGAGGCAATTAGATTGTTCTTAGCCTATGCTGAATTTCATAATTTTAAAGTTTTTCAAATGGATGTTAAAAGTTCATTTTTATATGGTAAAATAAAAGAAGTTTATGTATGTCAACCACCAGGTTTTGAGGATAATAAACATCCAGATTGGGTATACAAGCTTGATAAGGCTCTTTATGGGTTGAAACAAGCTCCTAGAGCCTGGTGAGACATTATCAAATTTTCTTCTTCAAAATAATTTCACTAGAGGCTCCATAGATAAAACTTATTCATTAAGAAGGTGGATCAGCATAAGCTACTTGTTCAAATTTATGTTGATGATATTATTTTTGCATCCTCTGATCCCTAGTTGTGTGATGACTTTACCAATTTAATGCATAAGAAGTTTGAAATGAGTGCAATGGGAGAATTACAGTTCTTTCTAGGATTGAAAATCAAACAAAAGGCTGATGGGACTTTCATTCATCAGTCTAAATATACAAAAGATCTTTTGAATAAGTTTGATTTACAAAATTGTAAGCCCTGTTCTACTCCCATGTGCAACACCACACAACTGGATGCAGATCAGAAAGGTAAAGCTGTTGATGAAACACTTTACAGATGTATGATTGGGTCCTGATGTACTTAACAGCTTCTAGACCAGATATTATGTTTGCAACGTGTGTTTGTGCTAGATTTCAGGCTGCTCCTAAAGAGTCTCACTTGATTGCAGTCAAAAGGATCTTTAGATATCTGCAAGGTACACAATCTCTAGGTTTATGGTATTCCACTGGACACTCTTGCAAATTGGTTGCTTTTTCTGATAGTGACTATTCAGGGTGTAAGTTAACCAGAAAGTCAACTTCTGGTGGATGTCAATTCCTAGGCAACTGTTGATTTCTTGGCAGGTAAGAAACAAACATTTGTTGCTACATCCACTGCTGAAGCAGAGTACATTGCTACTGCAAGCTGTACTTCTCAGGTACTCTGGCTTCAGAACCAACTTTTGGATTATGGCATTACAGAGACTAAGACTCCATTATTAATGGATAGTGCTTCAGCTCTTTGCATTGTCAAGAATCCTGTCCAGCACTCTAGGACCAAACATATAGAGATCAGACATTATTTTATTAGGGACTGTTTTGAAAAAGGTCTGATTGATCCAAAGTTTGTGCCTAGTGCTGATGAGCTTGCAGACATTTTTACTAAGCCGTTGGATAGTTCGACTTTCCAAAACCTAGTGTTAAGGCTTGGTATGCTGTAGCTAGAATAAGTGATAACTACTGATGATCTCAGTAAATAAGTACTGATGATCATTTGTAACCATATCACAAATAAGTACTGATTCTTTTACAAGAACTGATACAGTCATAACTACTGATATAAGTACAAACAGATAAGTACTGACTTCCTATGAAACAACTGAAAAACAGCCAAAAAGACTGATGAGTAAGTGTTGAGGACAGTATGAAACAGCTGAAAAGCTATGAATTGACGAAAACTACTGATGAGAATTTTCTCTTCAGTTGTTTCTAAAACTGCTGCTTCATTTTAAACAACTGATGACAAAACCACGTCTTCAGTAGTTTCACACTACTGATGACTAATACCACGTCTTCAGCTGTTTACAACAACTGATGACAAAACCATGTCTTCAGTAGTTTTGAAACAACTGATGACTAATACCACGTCGTCAGCTGTTTACAACAACTGATGACAAAACCATGTCTTCAGTAGTTTCACAACTACTGATGACTAACCCACGTCGTCACTGTTTCCAACATCTGAAGCTAAAACCATGGTCTTCAGTATTTTTATAACTACGGATGCCTACAACCAAGACTTCAGTTGTTTCAACCTCTGAAGGTTAATACCACGTCATCAGTCGCTTAAAACTACTGATGACTCATACCAAACCCTTCAGTTGTTTTATAACCCATACCCTATATATACCTTGTCTTACAGAGCTTCATCATCTCAAACCTAACGTTCAAAACTCAGAACCTTCTCTCACATCAATGGCGAACATGAAGCTTAAACCACGACACAACTGTGTTGCTTACCTTACTAAATCACCCTTCTAGACAAAGTTTGATAATGCCATTGATCTAATGATCAACTCTCCATACAAAACGGCTTTCCTTCTAAATCCTACCATTCATGCCGAATCCCTCCAGCAGTTCTGGACGAACGTCACCCTCGTCACTAGGGAGAATGACACCGACTCTCTCCAGTCGTTCGTCAACATCGTCAGGTGGTCATCACTCCAGAAATTCTTCGCAAACCCTACAACTGGATGATGCCACTTTCCCCACTGGGTATCCAAAGGGCACCACTGATCTATCATTTGCCCAACATGGATACCAGGGTAACCTTAGTGCCTCTACCATCCTGAAGAAACATTTCCATGATGCGGAACGACTAATTTTTCATATGGTGAATGTATGCTTAGCTCCTAAGACTTTTTCTTGGGATCAAATGTCGACGAGGTGGCAGCAGGTATTATTCTCTATCCTTGACCAACAACATTTAAATTTTTTTGAAATATTATTTCTTGAACTCAAGGATATGGCCTCCAAGCCTATAGCTAACCGATGGATATTATATTCTCGGTTCCTAATGGCCATTATAGTAAACCAGCTGAAAGCTGACGGACTTGTTGGCCTTAGAGTCCCTGCCACGGCTGTATTGCTTGAAGTATACTCCAGGCACAACTCAGACCAGTCACTCAAACTGGCTGCCAAACTGCGAAAACCCACGCAGCTGGAACCCACAGCCACCACCTCCAAATCCTTTGTCCCCACCAAACCCAAACACAAGAAAGCCAAAAAGGCTACTCAGGGAAATGAGTCCCCTGAGGATGCCCCTGCAACACAAACGCAGTTATATCTACTGGTCATAACCCCCCAGTAGATACACGGACTCACTCACCCTCAACTGCTCAGGTTTCCTCTCATAGGAGCCTGTAGCAACCATCTCTGGGGCACCTATACATCTGGAACCTTCCACACTGAGGAGGTTGCCATTGAAACGCACCACTCTCCCCGGGTGCACACTGCCTTCACACCCTCTCCCACTGCAACTGCCCCCCAAAGTCCTACCATCATAATTGCCAAAGTGCTGACTCAGTTGCACTCCTCACCTCCTCCCCAGATACCAACCACAACTGGGATAGCTCCAACCATTAGGGGGAGGACCAAAGTGCTTCTGACACCCCACAGCACAGGGGTTACCATATTCAATCTCCCAGTGTAGAAACGGAGATTCGAATTTCTGGTGAGGCTGCCACTTCTCCTGCTTCAGCATATGATCAGGCTGAAGTTGGTAACATTCATAAGACCTCACCAGAGGCAACTGCTGATGAAGGACATGATCTTGAGGCAGGAAGTCCCCAGTACCATGACCAAGGGGCACATGCTACTACTGATCTACACTCAGAGCATGTTCATCCTGATTCTATCAGGAGGTCAGGTGATTCAGTAAACACTGATGATGACCTGGGCTTCTTTTATGATGTTTTAGCCCAAAACACTATCCTCGAGGATGAGGTGAGCAGACTCAAAGAGATGCTTGCCAACATATCTCAGGATCAAAGACCGTCTACCCTCACAACCCACAGATGGCACCTTCCTCTGAAGGTCTCACATACACTGAGCCACTCCAAAACACTCAGCCACCTGCCTCTGCTTCTGGCACTATTTCAGGGACAGAACCCCCCTGAGCAAATAGCTGCTATCTTTCAACATTCCTTACCTCTCATCACATCAACTATCACTGATATGGTTCTTAAAACCCTTGATGAGAGGCTTCCCTCTGTTATACAACCCATGATAGAGGATGCTGTGAGCAAAAGGCTTTTGACAATCAACCCTTACAACCAATGCAACCAAAAAGGGGGAGATTCAGTCAGTGAAAGCAAAAAGAAAGAGGATGACAGATAGGAAAGAAATGAAAAGGAGAAGGTGAAGGATGCTGACACGGGAGAAGTGACTGAAAGTACTAAAGAAATGAAAAGGAGAAGGTGAAGGATGCTGACATGGAGAAAGTGACTGAAGTACTAAAGACTTTCATGTCACATACAAGAAAAGGAAGAATGAGAAGGAGACTGACTTGGAGACAATGGTGAAGAAGGCTGATGCTGAACACAGCCGATCAATGGATAACATCATTGATCAGATGTTTAGGCAAGGCCACGACACTGAAAAACTTGACTCAGAAATCAGAAGACTAGAGATTGAAGAAATCCAAGCTAGATGGGCAAGTTATGATGTGTTGGAAAGGGAAAGGTTAGAGATCATGATCAGGTTCATAGCGAAATATCTGGGTAGATCATTGATTGAGATCAAGGCATGGTCCAGGGACAGCATCTGGCAATAACCACCAAGATCTGTTTGTCTGAAGTATACACAAAAGGATTGGTTATTGAAGCCTTAAACGAAGCTGGTGCTGGGAGCAGGACTGAACTAGTCAAGCAATCTAAAGCCGACCTCACATCCAGAATACTAGAACAGCCTGTCAACATTCCCACACCAAAACCACCACAACCACAACCACCAAACCAACTCCTCTACCCTCAAAACCAGTAGCCGATGAAGTACCCTAGAAGAGGAAGAGAAGGGTACTGAGGCTAGAAGAAGATGGTGAAGATAATGATGAAGATGAAGATAGGCTGCCACTCTCAGCTGTTATACAGTTGCCGAAGGCCACAAGTCACTCTCCAACAATTACTCCTGAAACTCAAAGACAAATTGTGAAAGTGAAGCTAGAAGAAGAAGAGCTTCACAAACAACATGATGAGGAATGTTGAGGAGGGTTGACAAAGCATATGCTGCCACATCTTCAATCATCAACATGAAGAAGCATGCTCTCAGATTATACACTCTTAAACATACATTTCAATATCAAAAGGAGAGGGTGAGGATTTGGCCTGATCCTAGGGTGTCTCATAGGATTCACAAGAAAAACATTCCATAGAGATACATTGGCCAGGTGAAGAAGATTGTAGATGAAGTGATCTCATGGTGTTTGTAGTATCACCATGGGAAATCCTAGATGACTTCAAGAAAGCCTATAAAGCTAACCTGACCCCACAGAAGATGCTGGAAAATAAAATGGTGAAAAAGGGGTTAGTATATAAGAGGCTTGAGGAAGTCAGAAAGAATGAGCTCCAGTTGTTCTTAGAGGGTAATCACCCTGATGAATTTGCTTATAGAGTAATAACAACTGTGGAACTCAAAAATGGGAAATAGGTCAAATACCTATTTGAATATTATGGGCCAGAATCACTTTTTGAAGGAGGAGCTGAAGAACTTACCATGGAGGAACAGATAAGCTTCCTTGAGGCCTATACAAGGGAGTCATACAGACTCATTGTTGGGAAGTAGATCTCATGGATGGGGTAACAGCTCTGTGTCCAGTTCCCCAAGACAGAGTTCATATTCATCCTTTGCCAAACAGATCATTGAGACTTCTTCCCAGGCCTGTGCTTATATGGGTCACTTCTGAGCTGATCTAGAAGACAAAAAGACCAAATCTCTCTGCCATAATAAGTGGGACATTTTCAATAAGTTTAAAGGTTTTGGCTGCATTGGTTCAGGAGGAGTTTGTTGGACCAAAAGAACCAATGAGCCTGATCAGAAAAACCTCTAAGTCCTACAGACATCACAACAACTGCTGAAGACTTGATCAGCTGTTGTACAAAGTCTGAAGATCAACAGCTGAAGACTAAAGTACTGAAGACTTCAACAGCTGAAGACTAAAGTACTGAAGACTTCAACAGCTGAAGACCAAAGTCTGAAGATTAATAGCTAAAGAACAAAGCACTGAATATCAACAGCTGAAGTACAAAGACTGAAGACATCAGCTGATGACAACAGCTGAAGTTCAAGTACAAGTACTGAAGCCTTCAGAGTTCGTTACAACAGCTGAAGAAGCATTCTTCAGTTGTTGTGATGGTTTCCTTTCAGTAGTTTTCTTTTTGTTTCAGTATTTGTAAAACAACTGAAGAGCATGTTCTTCAGTCGTTGTAGTTTCAGTAGTTCTTTTCAGTAGTTGTAGTGACTGTTAACACCTAGTATTTTTGTAAGAAGATGTCAGCTGTTTTGACATCTTCAGTAGTTGTGTTAACTTTCAGTAGTTTAAATAATTTTGTTAGATGTCACTATCAAATGACATCAGCAGACGTCACATCTCCTATATAAGGAATGTTCCACCATGACATTCTTATATAAGGGATGATTGACCTGATTGTAAGTGTGACATTTTGTCACCACGAAAGCGCGTATTGAATGAAATCTTTGATTTGCAGAATTCTTTCTATAATCGTCTGTTCTTACTTTGAATATCAACTGCATTCTTGTGAATTGTCTAAATTCAATGTTTGATTTCCGCTGCAATACTCTCTAATCAATCAAACGTAGATCACTGATCCTAACAATCACTGCTTCAAATTCTTTACATAATTCTTCATTCTTGGAACCGAATATTATGTCATCAACATAAATCTAAACCAGCAGCAGATCACCATCTTTTTCTTTAATGAACAGTGTACAGTCAATTACACCTTTATGAAATTCGTGTTTCACCAGGTGAGTTGAGAGTTTTTCATACCATGCTCTCGGGGCTTGGTGAAGCCCGTAGAGAGCCTTATCCAGTTTGTAAATTCTGTCCCGATGATATGGATCCTTAAATCCTTCGGGTTGACTAACATACATTGTTTCCCGGATTTCACCATGAAGAAATGCACTCTTTACATCCAATTGATAGACTTTAATCTTCATGTAAGAGGCATAGGCTAGGAAGATACGGATTGCTTCCATTCTTGCCACTGGTGCAAATACTTCATTGTAATCAATTCCCTCGACTTGTCGAAATCCTTGAACTACAAGTCGAGCCTTGTTCCTGATGATGACACCTTGGTCATCTTTCTTACATTTCAAGACCCACTTGGTGCCAATGACTTTAGCACCTTTAGGTCTATCTACCAGTGTCCATACACCTAACTTCTTGAACTAAAGAAGTTCTTCTTGCATGGCACTCACCTATGCCTCATCATATAGGGCTTCACTGACATATTTTGGCTCGAACTAAGACACAAAACAGTGGTAAGCACCATCATGAAGATACCCCTTTTCCATTACCGAGGCATAATCAGCTTAATACAGCTAATTTCTTGTCTGAACTCCTAATCTGATATCCCCAATGACATTGTCCAGAGGATGATAGACATTTAGGCGTGATCCAGGAGTGGTGGGAACAACTACCTCAGAATCAAGATTATGAACATTTGGTTTCGTATATGAGGCAGTAGGAGTGTGAGGTTCTGAAGACTCAGAGGCATCAATGTCAGATGCTTGTGGACTTGCAGTATTTGGAACCTGTTGCTCCTGAGTGTCCTGATCATTCTCCACAGCTTCATCGTTAGAGGAAGAGTCACTTACCTTGAGTGCTCCCCCTGAGTTGGTAGGTGATTCACCTTGTGAGCCAGATGATGTAGAGTCCTATGATGGTGTGTTTAGGACATCATACATCATTTTGGCTGCTAACTCATCATCAGACGTGGAGAGAGGGATGTTGAAGGACTTGAAGAATCCATCATAGTCGAAAAAGAAGGCGGGTCCTTTTCTAGCAGGAGGGGTGATGTATCTTTGAGCATCGACATTACACCACACCTCTACTTGACCCATTGAGTTATTGTAAACTCTCTTATTCGGTATGTTGTATCCTAGAAAGATACCCTCTTCAGCCTTCTCGCTAAACTTTCCTTCCTGAGTTTTCTTCAGCAATGTACATGGTGCCCCAAACGGTTTGAGATACTCTAAATTTGGTTTACATCGTTGAAGTAACTCGTAACACGTTTTGCCATGATGTTTTACCACTAGAACTCGATTTAATATGTAACATGCATTGGCCACTGCCTCATTCTAACATTGGATAGGCAGTTTCGAGTCTGCTAGCATTGTCCTCGCAGTCTCTATCAAGCTTATGTTCTTCCTCTTAGAAACACCGTTTATCTGAGGAGTGTAGGCGGAAGTGAACTGGTGCACAATTCCCTTTT
The DNA here is from genome assembly GCA_025506515.1 of Flaveria trinervia. Lineage (NCBI taxonomy): Eukaryota > Viridiplantae > Streptophyta > Magnoliopsida > Asterales > Asteraceae > Flaveria > Flaveria trinervia. Next base: position 17,198,885 of record CM046451.1, read on the forward strand.
CTTTGCAGAAAGCCTCCATCCATTGGTTCTTGAACTCGGTTCCGTTGTCTGTGCGTACTTGTCTTACATTCAGCTTGTAGAGAGACTCCAGTGTAGTTACCAATTCTTTGAATGATTCAAATGTTTTTGATTTTGATTTCAAAAACATCACCCAAGAGAATATTGAGTAGTCATCAGTAACTACATAGCAGTACAAGTCGCCTGCGATGCTTCTTGTACTGACTGGACCAAACAGATCCATGTGAAGAAGCTCAAGAGGCAGTTCTATAGAATTAACTTTCTTTGCCTTATGAGACTTCTTTGTTTGTTTACCTTTCTTGCAGGCAACACAAAAATCTGGGAGTTGGAAGTTCTTGACATTGACTCCTCGCACTAGATCATTCTGGATCAAATGGTTCATCTTCTGTGGATTGATGTGCCCCATTCTCCTATGCCAGGAGATAGAGTCCTTCTCAATAGCTTTTGACAAGAAGCACTGAACTTGATGATCCGTTGTGGAAGCCTTTGATAGATCCAAGACATAAAGGTCATTATAACTTGAGGCTGACATTAATACCTGTTCCTCCGGAATCACATAGTCCTTCTTCAGGACATAACACTTTTTATTGCCGAAAACAACCTTAAATCCCTTGTCATATATTTGGATAACAGAATGCAGATTATTCTGAATTTGTTGAACATAGTTTACCTTGTCAAACTTAACTTTCTGGTTCCCTACTTCCCCTTGAGCTGTGATGTACCCTCCTTTGTTTCCAGCAAAAGAAACAAGACCTCCTTTGATTTGTTTGACGTTTGATAGGAGTATCCGGTTTCTAGTCATGTGCCTTGATGCTCCGCTATCTACAATCCAAGTGTTTGTTTCAGCACTATAGCGAACACCCTGCACATTCAATTGAAAACATTAGTTAAGGTGAGGGACCCAAGCCTTAACAGGCTTGGGTTTCCCAGAGGCATCACACATCATAAATTTTACCCATTTTCCATTAGAGGGTGAGGGAAGATCATTTGGCTTATTGTTCTCATTACCAGGCATAGACTTTTCTTTCCATAAGCCAGCTTTATGTAAGGCCTGTTTGTGATAAACAGACGACTGGCTGATAGGTTGAACTTTAGGTTCACTGACTCTTTTTGGTGGAGTCATGGAGCTTCTTTTGGAAGAATTGGCTTTAGTGTCATAAACTTCAATCTTTTTCTTTGGTGTCTGATAATAAGGACAATAAGAAACTATGTGCCCATACTTTATACAGTTGTAGCATGATCTGCTTTCAACTTGACGATTTACCTGTTTCTATGGAGAAGTATGTGACACACGAGTGACTTTATTCTTTTTGGGTTTTGGCACTTCTTTTTTGGATGTTTTATCTTGTTAACAAAGTTAATTGTTTGGACATTGTTAACATCTTTTCCTTTTTGTTTATTTGGACTTAGACAAGAGCATGTGATTGGTTAATTTGTTTGGTATTCTTGGTTCAGAAATAGACTTTGTTGAACCATATTTTATTTAAACCTTTTCAAATTGTTCGTCCAATTAACACAAGGAATTTTACCTTTTGATTTTGAAGTGGTATCCTTTTGTTTAGTGACAGATTCATTTGGTTTACATGTGGAATCTGGATCACTCACGAGGAGTGGACACCACATGATCCTTGATTAGGTCATTTTTATTGGTTTACTTTTGGCATTCATCAAGGTCTCATGTGGTGGTGGTGGTACCACTTTCTACTTCCAAAACTGCCTTTTGTTTCTTAGTGTCTTCTAGGGAGTTTAGATAGAACTTAATGTCATTAGCTTGGTTAAAGGCTACAACTTCAGTTTTCCTAAGTTGTTTATTCAAGAGTTCTATCTTTTCTTTACAGTGTTCTCATTTGTTTTGAGACTCTATTGGCTTTAGTGCACAGTTGTAAGTCCTTTACTAAGTTATCATTATGGTCTTATAACCTAGCAAATTTCATATCAATGCTTTCCCTAAATTTATTACATCAGAACAAGCATGATTATTGAAAAGTTGAGTAGTGGTACTTACCTGAGAAGGTGTGGTTGAATCAGCCATCAAAGCAGTGTCTGACTTTTCAAGTTCAAGTGATTCTGGGCTTGTTGAACTTGTCCCTTCTTCAGGCTAGTGATCAACTACTATTGCAGATTCTTCAACTTTGACATCGCGAGTTCCACTGCAATATCACCTTCGCTTGCTGAGTCGTCATCTAGATCCTTTATACTAGCGATGTTGGATTCTCCCGGAGACACAAACCGAAAGCTCCAATCTTGTCCTTCGTCATCATGAGCTGTTAGGCTTTATTCCTCGCTCGACGAAGTAGAGCTGCTTGTGGGCTTATCGTGACGAGTGAAAGATGAGAATGGATTCTCATTTCCTATCTTCTTGGGCTTCACACATTCCGTTTGAAGTGTCTTTTTTCCCATAGTTGAAGCAGGTAACTTTGGTTTTGCAAAACCAAAGTTGTGTCCTTAGTGGCAATCAGATTCTGTCCGGTCTTCTTGACAAACTTCTTAGCTCTCCGAATAGCACTTGCTAAGGCCCACATGATGTCCATTCTTTCTAACTCTGTCTCATCTACCTGCTCGTAGTCCTCATCTGCCAGATGGCAGTTCCCAATTTCCCCGCAGCTAGCCCATCATAGGAGTGAACCACAACTACTAAGAGATCCATGTGCTCTTTTGCTACCTCTACTGTCACTTTCTAAGATTCTCAGTCTTCCGTTTTGTAGCATTTTCTTCAGGTGCTATGTATTGGGTACCAGACGACCCTGACGTGTCAGATCCTGAAATAGTAGCTTGTGATGGACCACTGAACTCGATACAAACGCCATTTGAAGTGGTGCTCTAGACGTTTTGCTTGTGGAGTTGAGTTGTACAGTGCCGGATTATGATCATATGAAGACTTTTGAGCCCTATACTTCATCCCCAACTCTTCCTCTCGCAGTTTCAGAATGAATTTTGATATCTAACTTCGCTAGCATATCATTCAGTCTGAGGTTGGAAACAAACAAACTCCACTTCTCGGGCAACCCTCTACAAAGTTTGAAACTTTGTCTTTCATAGACGTAGTGACTCAATGAGTGTGCAGCTCACTCATCAGGTGGTAGAATCGATCAATGACATTGTCCAAGCTTTCCTTTCCCATTGAGGAGAAGTTGTCAAACTCCTTCTTCAATGTTTTTGCCTTCAGAGCTTTTAACGATGCATTTCCCTCATACCACTTTTCCAATGCATCCCATAGCTTCTTAGCTTGCTTGTTCTTAGAAAATTGATGGAAGATGTCCTTAGGAATTGACTGAGTCAGCAACGCATATACTTTCTTCTCGGCATTGTACTTTACCTTTTGTCTGTCAGTCATACCGCTTAAGGTGAGTTTGACTCCATCTGCACCTACAGGCATACTATATCCTATCTTTATCGACTCCCACAGTTTGGGATCTACTCCATTTAAGTAAATATCGAATATTTGCTTCCATTGTGGGTAATCATCTAACATTATAAGCTTAAGGGGCTTGTTATGATTTCCCACTTCATTTTCTAGAAGCAATAGATTTTGAATTCCGAGAGTCCCTTCTAGCGGTGAATGCTGAATATTGATCCTTCATTGCTATCAACTTAAACTTTGGAACAAACTGTTGAACTTGTGCGAATGAAGGTATGCGATTGAACACTTCAGTTTACTCAGACGTGCGAATGAGCAAATGCAGATGGCTCAATCATGCGAATGGACAGGTGCGAATGAATAATGCGAATGGGCAATTCAGTCGTACGAATGAGTCCAATCATGTGTATGAGGGATGCGTATGAATTCAGTCGTGTGATTGAGTCAATCTTGCGACTGAAGCTGCTGAAACTTGAAAATTCAAAGGTTTAAGGTATTTTGACGCAAAAACACGAATTTTTCAAGAACCCTAATTGTCGTATGCCGGAAAAACATGAACTTTACGATCTGGAGACGTCCAAAACAGAGTTTGACACAAAAATATTGCGTTTTTGCGTAAAAAACACAATTTTATATCAAAATCGATTAATCACACGTAAATCAAGAGCCTTGGCTATGATACCACTTGTTAGAGGACCGTGTACTGGACGGGTACTAACTGATCTACGTGTATACCGAATCAAATAGTGCGGAATCCTATTTGATTGGTGATCCAATCAGTGAGAACGTTAACCCGATCGATATAAGATTAATCTAAACGTTAAGAATGAATAGCAATCGATCAGAACGATCTATGAACTTGGGCTGGCTTTCTTGGACATTCTGGACGGCTAGGGTACGTGTATGAGTCAATTCTTCAAACTGTTTTTTTTTTCACAAATTAAGTGGTATATATAGATTAGGGTTACTCATTCGTGCGACTGAACCATTAGCATGGTTCAGTCGTGCGACTGAGTCATGCGATTGATCCATTCGCACGACTGAGTGTTCAGTCGTGCTACTGAGTCAATCTCATGTCACAATTGTGCGACTGATCCGTCTCCTGGTTCAGTCATGCGAATGGTTCATTAGCATGAGTAGGTCCATTAGCATGGTCCATTCGCATGAGAACTTCATATAACTAAGTTTGAATATGTTTCACATCATTATTTGACTTACATCTATTCAAACAACCACAAACCTATATAGTTAGTTCAATAAGCGTTAACACACAATAATCAATGAAATATTAAACATTATAAGCACAAACCACACATTGTATTTCATTCAAACCATCCAGTTACATATATGTAAGACATGAAAGACTTTTTTACATTAAGCTCATAAACTAGGTATATATCTATCTACATACTTTAAGTGACTCGGGAGCTCTTTTAGTTCCACCTTTGGTGGAATCACCAATGATGTTTCAACTGAGAATCGATGTTATCCGGTAAAGGTTCCACCTGATGTGTCCATGGTGGTCTTCCTTCATGCACGCCTAATACTTCAAGTTTCTTTTCTTCTTCGCTCAAGTCATGTGCATGCTCAACATCCAACCTGTCACACAAAACACATGGCTCCTCGATGTTTTCCTTATTTTCGTAAGGCTTACACCCATCCATAATGTCCGCCATAAAGAATTCATTATCAACAGAGTTAGTCACTTTGTCATACACATTAACATTTAATTTGTGATTACCAAAAGTCATGTCAACGTTCCATTCGACAATTGATTTGTGCATTACCAGTTGCTAAAAATGGTCTACCAAGTATGACATTAGATTGCTTGGTTTTGTCAATTGAAGCATAATCGAGAACTATAAAATCAACCGGATAGTAAAAATCATCCACCTTAACAATGTCATCCACCTTAACAATGACATCTGTTACTATTCCACGAGGGAGTTTTAACGTGAGATCAGCCAACACAACTGTGGTATTGGCTTTCTGTAAAGGACCAAAATCATATTGATCATATAAACTCCCCGGTAGAATACTAACACTAGCTCCAAGATCGAGTAACGCCCGTGCAACTTTAAATTCACCAACTTGAATAGAAATGATGGCGCTCCTGGATCTCTAAGCTTAGGTGGAAGAGCACATAACAAGATGGCACTCATATTGGTCAGAACGTCAAGCTTCTTAGGAAACTTATGGGTTCGTTTTTGAGTGCACATATCTTTCAGATATTTGGCATAAGCAGGAACTTGTTTTATTGCATCTAAAATAGGTAAATTAACCTTAACTTGTTTAAAAATCTCCCACATTTCTTCGGTGGGCCTCTTTTGTTTATCATTTTCTTTGGTTCAATTAAAGCTTAAGGATAAGGAATGGTATTATCCTCCGTTACCTTATTCTTACCTTTTTGTCCATTCTCTTTTAAAATTGGTTCTTTATCTCTTGAAAAGTTACCTTTTTTGGTGATTTTGGTAAAAATGGATCCTGTTCATTTTCACTATCACTATCAACTCCTCCACTACTCCCTCTACAAAAGGTGGTGGAGGGACAAATTTGTTGTCATAAATTTTCCGCTACGAAGAGTACTTACCTGGTTATTTTGCACATTCCTGACAGTTTTAGTGGTAGCTCCTTGATGTTGAGGATTGATTGTGGTATCACTTGGTAACTTTCCAGGGTTCCGCTTAATTTGAGCCACGTCTTCAGCTAATTGTCCCACTTGCTTGTTTAAAGTTTCATAAGCTTTATCTCTGATTTCATTCTCCCTCTTATTCTCTTGCATATTCTCTTTCATCATGTTCATTAAAGCATCTAACTTTGCATTCGTAGAGTCTTCACCACCAACTTGTCCCGATGGAGGATTTCCTTGATAACTTCGTGATGAACTCCCTTGTTGACCTCCATGATTGTAGTTCCCTTGATTTTTTCCTTCAGAATATGAAGTTCTTTGATAACCACTTGGATTGTAATTCCCTTGTGTTTGATTTTGATAAGTTTGACCGCTTGATTATTGCCTTCAAAGTTAGGGTTCATCTGGTTTGAAGCATTACCATATTTGAATAGGATGATTCCTCAATCCAGGATGATAAGTATTGGAACTCATATCGAATTGCTTTCTGTCTCCGTAATTTGATTGACTTCCTCACTCCTTCCTATTATCAAGGGACAAGACTCACCATTATGACCTAATTCACACATTCTTCACATACATCATAGCCCACATTTGCAACCTCCTTCACACCTATTCTTCTAGCTTTGCTAATTGTTTCTCCAATGATGCAATTCTCTCTTTGGTTTCATGATCAATTATGGTTGATCTTGTGGAATTTGATTTGGATCGCCTACTAGCAGAAGCTTGTGCTTTGGAATTCCTACACATCCTCTCTAAAAATTCCCAATCGGCGTCCTCATGATCAGAAAGAATGTGCCATTGCTTGTAGAATATTAATACTTTTGTTCCTCATTAGTTAATCCATCCGAAAAAGCCTTATCAACTCCCAACGTTCAATTCCATGATGTGGGCACATAAGAATCAGTTCCTTAAACCTTGTTAATGCTTCATGAAACTATTCTCCTACTGTTGTTGGAAGTATCGAATAGCATCTCTCGTATCACTAGTTTTACCCATAGAATAGTATTCATCCAAAAAGGTTTTTTGCATTTCTTGCCATGTGTGGATACTATTGTCGGGTAAGTGAGAAACCATTTCTTAGCTCTATCCTTCAAGGTGAATTGGAACAGTCGTAATCTCACCTCATCTTGTGCGAAATGATTTCCACAATGGTGCACTATGGCATCAATTTAGCAAGATGCACATATGGTTCTCCTATTGCATTGAGTCTAAATGCAGGAAGAATGGTGAGATAATAAGGGCATACATCAAAAGCTCTTCCTCTATGATTTGGAGGTGCAATAGGATTTGGATATCAAAAATAGCAGGTCTGAAATGGCTATCCACACCTCCTACTTGAGTTCTTTGAGGTCTTCTTGGTTGATAGGCATTATTGTTAACCCTACCCTATTGTTGATTGATAGGTGGTGCATTCCACCCATGCTGATCATTCCCCCAATTGTTATTTCCATTCTGTCCATCACCACCAACAAAATTTCCATCCCAAGCATCATAATTTGCACCATTATAAGGTTCTTCATTATGATTCCACTTATCTTCATAATCTTCATCACCTGTATGAACACATGCAACCTCACATGATCAAAGTCATCACCTTGATTGAGGTTATTTTGATTCACATTATTGTTTGGTAGTGGTTGATTCAGGTTATTGTTGCGGTTGTTATTTGGTGGTGGGGTGGATTTGGGTTTTGCTTACTAGGAGGAGGGTTTGGATTTTGAGGTGTTTGATTATTTGGATTTTCCATTTGGGTTGATCAGATGAACTGTTAGCTGCTTGATCAATATCTCGTGAAATTGATGTAACTAGTAACCCTGATTGATGTAGAACACGATTGTACCTCGCTGATTTCTCTATCTCTGGATCGAACACTAATGGTGATTTCCTACCCGAGTAACGAGTATGCATGCAATCTGTCACCTACACACTGAAAAGCACCAAGCGTAACAGGAAATAAAGAATTAAAGCAAAACGAATAACAAAAACTAAAACAAATCAAATAGCAAAGCACCAAGCGCATCGATTCCCCGGAAACAGTGTCAAAGTTTGATCGATGTCAAAGTATCAATCAAATAAGATGTAAAATGTGTGTTCCTATTCACCTTAACTAGTTAGGGTAAGTAGGGTTGTCGAACCTCGTGGATTAGTGGTCGGTGTGTCGTACTTTGACTTGTAAGAAAATAGATTAACGAATGAATTATCAAACTATTGCCTCTTGGCTGTGAAAAGTAAATCTTAGAATGATTAACAACTTAATTAAGAAAACAAATTGCAATCAATGAAATTAATTAGAAGATGATTATGAAAAAGGGTAATCCACCCCGGGATTCGGGTTCAGTTCTCGGTAATCGCCTAGTTCAACTGGTGGAAATCCTTAACGGGATTTATACGTGTAATGATTAAGAGACAGAGATAACCAAGACTTAACGGGTTTAGTAAACCATATCAATTGAATTAACAACCAAAACCTTGCAATCATACAACCTACATATAATTATATGAAATTCAAATCAAGATTTACTAAAACATTGTTTAAACAATCAAAACACAAGTTAAACTCAATAAAGAACTTACAGGTTCTAAGTTTAATCCCACACAATTTGAACATAAATGAAAACCAAAAACACGAAACCTATCACCCGAAGTAGATCACGAAAGGTTTAGCCTTGCATCTTCATGAATTCGGCAACAAGAACGGATTGGAACATGATTTGATGGATTGGAATGACTTGGAGAAGTAGAATTAACCTCAAGAATCGTCCAAGTTCGTCCCTTGTGCTCCCATGCGAATTAGGGTTTTAAGAATTATTAATCCCCTTTAAATATGGTCAAAACCCGGAAAATTAGTCAACCTTTTCAACACGACGTAAGCTACGTCCCTAAGGACGTAACTTACATCCTCTATTGGAACATACATCCTAGCCTTCTGTCCTATGTCCTTATTAGCCCTCCTTTTGGCACCGATGTAAGCTACGTCCAAAAGGACGTAACTTACGTCCTCTTTGGACAACTCTTCTTTTTTTCTCCTTTCTTTCGTACTCTGCACCTGCAATTCACAATCGCCCAACGTAATCGCATTCTATGGTAATTAAATAGCAAAATCATGTATTTAACTACTTAAAAACATATACATCATGAATGCATCACCTTCCATTTCCATTATGCATGCTTGCGATTAGCCCTAGTCCATAAAGTGTAACACCTGGTTATTTATTATTTGGAGCCGACGAAGGAAGAAAAAAATAAAGTCCAAAGTCGAGGGACCAAACTCGCCAACGAGATAAAATTGGGGAAGTGGGAGTATTTAAGGGAGAGAGCAACCCTTACCCTCTCCCGACACCCACCAAATCAGCCAAAGAAAGAGGAGAAGAGAAAGAAGAGAAAAGAGAAAGAGTTGGTTCGGGTTGGTTCGAGTGGCCAAAATCATGGGTAAGCGAGTCAAATTGAAGCTCTTCTCATCGTGGTCATTTTTGTGAGTTCTAGGACCTCTCCTTTAATCGTTTTTGAAAGATTTAGGAGTGGAAAACATCTGAAAATCGGGTTTTTGAGTGTGTGCATGTTTGACCCGTTTGTGTATGTGTATGTGGTGTGTGTGTATGATGCGTTAAGTCTTGTTTGTGAGCTTGTGTGTGCTTGAATGGTGTTATGGTATGCATCCCTAAGGTTTAGGATGGTCGATTTAGGCTTAAATGGTTTTAGATGAGTTTGGAGGCCGGAAACCCTCGGCTGCAGTCAGGATGAACTGCATTCTGCATCAGCTAGGGCTAGGCGACCGACTGGAGACCGAATGGAGGCCATACGGCCGAATAGGGTGCGATTGGGGTCCATTCGCACGATTGAGGTCCATTCGCACGATTGAAGGCCCACGCATGGAGGTCATGCGATTTAAGGGCCAGTCGCATGGAGGTCATGCGATTGAAGGTCCAGTCGCATATGTGTTCATCCGCATTAGTCCCATTCACATAAGGTCCATCCGCATTAGTCCATTCGCACGATTGGGTGTTCATTCGCATAAGTGTTCATCCGCATTGGTTCATTCGCATGATGTTCAATCGCATGGAGGCCATGCGACTAAAGGGTGTGCATACGCCCGAATAGGGCTGTTGCACCCGAGGAGAAGTGTAGTTTAACTTCTGACTTTCAGGGGAAAGTGCAGATGTAATTTTTGACGTAAGGGTTCCCGTAAGTTCATGTAAGGTGACGATAGAGGCCTTAGAGAGCAAGTAGGGCATGATGATGATGATGATGATGTTACATGTTTATGCATGATGCATGTTATGTATGTGTGATGTTGCCCTGTATGACGTGATGATTGTGCATGTTAATGTTCCTTATTATGATGTATCTTTATCTTTCCTGTGGCTTACGTGTTGTGCTAGTGAACGAAATGAAGTATTACGTAACGTAAAGAGGAAGATGATGAAAAATGGAACATGATGAATGCATGCATTAATGAATGATGAAAGTCTTGCAAGTATTAGATATTGGGACACGCCATTAAAGGTGTTAGCCCAACGGTGTGCGGGTTCGCTACCCGGGAGGATGCATATCGGGGTCCTTCTATGTGAGCGACCATTTATATAGAACCTCTACCGCTTACCTCTAGTATTGTGGCACCATGTTTAGTTGTCTATTTATAGACTTCGGCCCAGTAGCTAAATAGTTCGGGGTGTAGCATATAGTATTGGTACGGAAGATATCCGATGCGCAAGAAAAGTTATAAAGATAAATGAACGAATGAAGAAGATAATATAACTATATCTATGTGTACATATGATGTATGATCGCATGAAAGAAAAGAACGGTTTTAACGAAAGAAAAGTATGTTTTATTTATAAAACTAGAACTCACTTAGCAACGCTGACTTTGATGTGTTTCTAGTTGGCAGGTAAGGGTTGCTGAGGATGGCACGAGGTGGCTACTCAGCTCTTTGGGATAGCATCCATTTATTTAATGCTTTTGTGATATAATGCAACAATGTATTTTGTACCGATTGACGATGTATTTGGCAAAAGTTTTTATAATGAAATGTGATGTCATTTTTGAATGTTTCCGTTGCAACCTTTTGAAAGAAAAATGTAAATATATGTTGTATGTGCGATGGAAACCAACTGTAAGCGTCCGGGAACGGGGCCTTACAAGTTGGTATCAGAGCCAAAGTTTAAGTGAAATGGGTAAATTTTCAAAATAAACCTAACTTAAACTGAGAATGGGACGGAAAGGGAATCGGATGCCAATCTGAGTAGCTGCGTGCCATCAGGTATTTTCTTTAAAGATAACCGGTATTTTGTGCACATATTATGTGTTATGTGTTGTTTGGATTTAAATACCGATGTAGTCAGGATAGGTAATGCTCGGGGTGTGAAGAGTAAGTAAGTGGCTAATCACAACTGGCCACTATAATTAGGGACTTACTATACTTGACATAAACTGAGCCATTCCCTTGAATGATCGTGTTGGTGTTTGAATCTTTCAGTGTGCGTGTGATGGCTGGTGGTAGATCTTCGAAAGCCTCGCATGGTGGAGGTCACGGTGCTGAACCGCGACCCAAAAGAAGGAGACCCAGAGTTGAGAAGGTGGCTCAGGAAGAACCAGAGACCCCTCATCCGGAGGGTGGCGACGAGAGCACCAATCTGAGAGCCTCAGTAAAGGAGGCTGTGGTGGAAGAAGTTCATCAGGTCATGCAGACGATCCTACCGTCTGTGGTGACCGAAGTGATCAAGGCAGTAAGAGAAGGGGAAAGGATGGAGAGGAATAGGTCCTCGGGAGGACGGGAACAACCAGAGCCTGAAACAGTTCCATCTGATGACGAAGAGGAAGAAGAAGAGCCTGTGCCGAAGACAGCACGAGGCTGTAACTATGGGGCGTTTATGAGATGCAAGCCCCCTACCTTCATTGGTAACGGCACTGCTGCTGCCGCTCACCGGTGGGTGAGGGAAATGGAGGATATTCTTGATATCAGCGAGTGTTGGGAGGAACAGAAGGTGAAGTTTGCTACCCATTCTTTTGTGGACTCGGCTTTGTCCTGGTGGGACAACATAGTCCAAGCCGAGGGTAGGCAGGCGATAGGAAGGATGAGGTGGGAGGAGTTGAAGAAGATGGTGATTGAGGAGTTCTGACCTCATAAGGAGATGGATAAGATAGAGAGAGAGTTCCTGTAGCTGAAGGCGGGAACCATGACACACCAGCAGTACATCACCAATTCAATGAAATGGCACGGCTCATGCCGGATCAGGTGACGCCTCTGTCTCAGAAGATCAAGAGGTACATTCAGGGCTTACCGGTGGATGTTCGCAGGCATATGATCGTCGCCCGACCAAGCACGTTTAGGTCAGCGGTCGATTTGGCAGGGAGGCTATATGATGAGCGGGAGGTGGTGGTGACTGAAGCGAACAAGAAGGGTGGTGGTGATCGGAACTGGAACGGGAAAAGGTTTGGTCAGGGTGATGCCTCGACGGGTAACAAAAAGGCACGGGTGGACGACCGTCGTGGGGCCACCTCGAGTGCGGGGTCAAAGAGGTGTGCTAAGTGTGGAGGGAGCATGCGGGAGAATGTAGGATAGGATTGAATGTGTGCTTCAAATGTGGGAAGACAGGGCACATCGCAAGGGATTGCCTTACGGGCAAATGTTTTAATTGTGGGGAAAGTGGTCATATGAGTAAAGATTGTAAGAAGCCAATGGTTGAGGGTTCCAGGGCGAAGAAGACAGGAGGTTAAGGACCGAGGGCGAGCGCCAGGGCGTTCACCATGACATAGGAGGAAGCTAGGACGGACCCTGATGTTGTGTCCGGTACGTTTCTAGTGAACCAAACTTTAGCTTCTGTGTTATTTGATTCGGGTGCCAATAAAAGTTTTATTTTTGGTGCTTTCTGTGCTAAGCTGCCTGTTAGTAGTAGACGTGTTGATGTGCCCTTTGATGTAGAAGCTGCCATAGGTAAGTCTACCAGGATCTCTGAGATGATAGAGAACTGTGATGTGGAGCTAGAAGGTCATAAGTTTCCTGTTAGACCGTTGTGATGACCTTAGGTGGTTTCGATTTGGTTCTTGGGATGGATTGGTTGGCAGACTTCGAGGCGAACATGTGTGTCGCAAGATGATTCGTTTGACAGCGCCTGATGGTAGTTCAGTGACGATTTATGGTGATCGGATTGCTATAATCCTGAAGGTAATCTCAATGGCGGTGGCAGGAAAGTGTATAAGGCGTGGATGTAGTGCCTACTTGGCGTATGTAAAGGATGTAGATATGCCAACACCACAACTATCCAAGGTACCGGTTGTGCGTGACTTTCCAGACGTATTCCCAGAAGACTTATCAGGAGTGCCACCTGACCGTGAGACGAGTTCCAGATTGACTTGATACCGGGAGCCCAACCTGTTGCCAAGGCACCGTATCGATTGGCTTCGACGGAGATGAAAGAGTTGATGGAGCAGCTGCAAGAGCTACTTTATAAGGGGTTATTAGAAGAGTATCTCTCCTTGGGGTGCTCCGGTCCTGTTTGTAAAGAAGAAGGATGGTAGTATGAGGATGTGCATTGACTACCATGACCTAAATAAGTTGACAGTGAAGAACCGATACCCCTTACCGAGAATAGATGATTGTTCGATCAGCTTCAAGGTGCCAATTGGTTTTCAAGGATAGACCTTCGATCTAGTTACCATCAGTTGAAGGTGAAGGAGCAGGATGTCCCTAAAACAGCTTTTCGCACGCATTATGGTCACTAAGAGTTTCTGGTCATGTCTTTTGGTTTGACCAATGTGCCAGCTGCTTTTATGGATCTGATAAACCATGTGTGTCGGCCGATGTGGATAAATCAGTGATTGTGTTTATTGATGATATCCTGATTTATTCGAAGAGCGAGCTTGAGCATGCCAGACACATTCGGGTGGTTTTGGAGACGTTGAGAAAGGAGAAGTTGTATGCCAAGTTCTCCAAGTGCGCGTTCTGGTTGCGCAAAGTTCAATTATTGGGTCATGTGGTGAATCCTGACGGGATAATGGTGGACCTGGCAAAGGTGGAGGCGGCTATGCAAAGGAAGTCACCAAGGACGCCATCCGAGATTCGTAGTTTCTTGGTTTGGCGGGCTACTATAGAAGATTTATCCAAGACTTTTCCAAGATCGCTTCTCCACTAACCAAGTTGACCTGAAAAGATGTAAAGTTTATATGGGGTCAAGCTCAAGAGAAGGCGTTCGATGAACTGAAGGCGAGGTTGACCCAAGCTCCTGTTCTGTCATTACCCGATGGAAGCAAAGATCTTGGTGTTTTTTTCTGATGCTTTCTACTCGGGGTTAGGGTGTGTGTTAATGCAAGAGGAAGGTTATAGCTATGCATCCCGACAGTTAAAGGTTCATGAGGTTAATTACCCTATTCATGACCTGGAGCTAGCAGCCGTGGTCTTTGCACTAAACATCTGGGCATTGCCTTTACGGGACGAAGTGCACCATTTCACTGACCACAAGACTTGAAGTACTTCTTCGAGTAGAAGGATCTAAACATGAGGCAGAGACGGTGGTTGGAACTTATAAAGGATTATGATTGTAGATCCACTACCATCCGGGCAAAGCCAATGTGGTGGCTAATGGCCTTAGCCGAAAAGAGAGGCCCGAGCCGATACGGGTGAAAGCTTATCAGCTGGTCATGACCTCTGATGTGAAGAAGCAAGTCAAAGAGTTTCAAGATGAAGCGTTGAAAGAAGATCATCTTAACTCTGAAAGAATGAGAGGTCTGGTCGCAGAATTAGGTGAAAACACACACGATGTTAAACCCGTTTCGGTCGTGTGTGGATTCCTCTTTTGGGGATCTACGGGTGAAGAATGGATGAAGCTCACAAGACTCGATACTCTATTCACCCCCAGTGCCACGAAAATGTATCAAGATATGAAGAAGATTATTGGTGGCCGGGTATAAAGCGCGATGTGGTGGAGTATGTGAGTAAGTGTCTACTTGCTTATAGGTGAAAGCCGAGCATCAAAAGCCGTATGGGAAAATCCAACCTTTGGATATATCGGAATGGAAGTGGAGCATATCACCATGGATTTCATTACGAAGTTGTCGCGTACTCCGAAAGGGTATGATGCTATATGGGTGATTATGGACCGTCTGACGAAGAGTGCTCACTTCCTACCGATCCGCGAGACATACTCATCTGAGAGGTTGGTTGATCTGTTCATCAAGGAAATTGTAATTCGTCATGTGTGCCGGTGTCTATTGTATCTGATCGTGACACCCGGTTTACATCCAAGTTCTAGAAGAAATTCCACGACGCCATAGGGATGAGTTACATGTTAGCATGGCTTATCATCCCCAAACTGATGGTCAGTCAGAGAGGACCATTCAGACATTGGAAGACATGCTTCGGGCATGTGTGATTGATTTTGGGGAAGTTGGGATGACCACCTAATGCTAACCGAATTCTCATACAACAACGCTATCATGCCAGCATTAGTATGCCACCATATGAGATGCTATACGGTAGGAGATG
The DNA here is from genome assembly GCA_025506515.1 of Flaveria trinervia. NCBI lineage: Eukaryota > Viridiplantae > Streptophyta > Magnoliopsida > Asterales > Asteraceae > Flaveria > Flaveria trinervia. The sequence continues at coordinate 17,214,374 of CM046451.1, forward strand.
CAGGACACCCGTTTGTTGGGGTGATACGGTCAAAGGATTGGGAAGCGTGGTAATCGAGGCTACAACGTCGAGGTAATCGAGGCTACGACTAAGAAGCTCGAAAAGATCAAAGCATTCATGAAGGCAGCCAAAGATAGAAAGTCGTATGTTGATAAACGACGCAGGCCGATTGAGTTCCAGGTGGGTGACCGAGTTATGTTGAAGGTCTCACCTTGGAAGGGTATCATTCGTTCCGAAAGTAGGGCAAGTTGAGCCCAAGGTATTAGGCCCTTTCCGAATCATCGCTCGAGTAGGAGAGGTGGCCTATAGATTGGAGTTATCAGATGAGTTAAGTGGAATTCACCCGACATTCATGTATCTCATCTGAGAAAGTGCTTAGCTGAAGAAGACATGATTGATCCACTGGAGGATATCGAACTACACGAACGGCTCAATTATGTGGAGCAACCAGTGGCAATCATCGATCGAAAGAGAAAAGGCTAAGAAATAAAGTGGTTTCCTGTGGTGCGTGTACAGTGGAAGCACAGGAAGGGATCCGAGTCAACGTGGGAGACTGAGAAAGAAATGAGACAGCATTATCCACGTTTGTTCGAGGAATAACAGGTTTCGGGGACGAAACCTATTTAACACGTTTGTAACACCCGGTTATTTATTTATTTTAGAGCCGACGAAGGAAGAAAAAGAAATAAAGTCTAAAGTCGAGGGACCAAACTCGCCACGAGAGAAAGTTGGGGAAGTGGGAGTATTTAAGGAGAGGGCAACCCTTACCCTTTCCCCACACCCCCCAAAATCAGCCAAAGAAAGAGGAGAAGAGAGAAAGAAAAAAGGAGAAAAAGTTGGTTCGGGTTGGTTCGAGTGGCCAAAATCGTTGGGAAGCGAGTCAAATCGAAGCTCTTTTCATCGTGGTCGTTGTGTGATTCTAGTACCCCTCCTTTAAAAACTTTTGAATGATTTGGGGCTGGAAAACATCTAAAACGGGTTTTTGAGTGTGTGCATGTTTGACCCTTTTGTGTATGGTATGTGTGTGTATGATGCGTTGAGTCTTGTTTGTGAGCTTGTGTGTGCTTGAATGGTGTTGTGGTATGCATCCCTAGGTTTAGGATGGTCAATTTGGGCTTAAATTGGGTTTAGATGAGTTTGGGGCCGAAAACCCTCGGCTGCAGCCGGGATGAACCGCATCTGCATCAGCTAGGGCTAGGCGACCGACTGGAGACCGAATGGAGGCCATACGGCCGAATAGGGTGCTATTGGGTCCATTCACACGAATGAGGTCCATTCGCACGATTGAAGGCCCATTCGCATGGAGGTCATGCGATTGAAGGGCCAGTCGCATTGAGGTCATGCGATTGAAGGTCCAGTCGCATATGTGCTCATCCACATTAGTCCCATTCGCATAAGGTCCATCCGCATTAGTCCATTCGCACGATTGGGTATTCATTCGCAGAGTGTTTCATCCGCATTGGTTCATTCGCATGATGTTCAGTCGCATGGAGGCCATGCGACTGAAGGGTGTCCATAGGCCCAAATAGGGCTGTTGCACCCGAGGAGAAGTGTAGTTTAACTTCTGACTTTCAGGGAAAATGCAGATGTAAGTTTTGACGTAAGGTTCCCGTAAGTTCATGTAAGTGACGATAGAGGCCTTAGAGAGCAAGTAGGGCATGATGATGATGATGATAATGATGTTACATGTTTATGCATGATGCATGTTATGTATGTGTGATGTTGCCTTGTATGATGTGATGATTGTGCATGCTAATGTTCCTTATTATGATGTATGTTTATCTTTCCTGTGGCTTTCCGTGTTGTGCTAATGAATGAAATGAAGTATTACGTACGTAAAGTGGAAGATAATGAAAAGTGGAACATGATGAATGCATGCACTAATGAATGATGAAAGTAATGAAAGTCTTGCAAGTATTGGATATCGGGACACGCCATTAAAGGTGTTAGCCCAACGGTGTGGGTTTTGATACCCCAGGAGGATGCACATCGGGGTCCTTCTATGTGATTGACCATTTATATAGAACCTCTACCGCTTACCTCTAGTACTGTGGCACCATGTTTAGCTTCTATTTATAGACTTCGGCCCAATAGCTAAATAGTTCGGGGTGTAGCATATGGTATTGGTACGAAGATATCCGATGCGCAAGAAAATTTATATAGATAAATGAACGAATGAAGAAGATAATATAACTATTATCTATTTGTACGTATGATGTATGATCGCATGAAAGAAAAGAACGGTTTGAATGAAAGAAAAGTATGTTTTATTTATAAAACTAGAACTCACTCAGCAATGCTGACTTGATGTGTTTCCAGTTGGCAGGTATGGTTGCTGAGGATGGCACGAGGTGGCTACTCAGCTCTTTTGGGATGGCATCCATTTATTTATGCTTTTGTGATATATGCAACATGTATGTTGTACCCGATTGACGATGTATTATTTGGAAAAAGTTTTTATAATGAAATGTGATGTCATTTTTGAATGTTTCTGCTGCAACCTTTTGAAGACAAATGTAAATATATTTGTATGTGCGATGAGAAACCCACTGTAAGCGTCCGGGGAACGGGGCCTTACATAAGAAATTAGGAAATAATGAAAAATTCTTCCAATCTCTTAGTCTAATGTTGCAATCCCGCTGAGGCCTAAGACTGATGAGTTGAGTGAAATCCTATCAGCCTTGGTAGTAGGGCCTAATCCTCCAAACTAGGACTATTCTTCCTCTTTCCACGCTTTCTATTAGTCTTTTTCTTGTAATGTAAGGAGAACTACGAATCAGCCTCATGAATAAGCTCACCTTATAAGAGAAGTGGGAGAAGGCAAGAGGTAGCTGGTAGGCCTTGACTCAATCCATGGTTGGCCTTATGGGAATCCATGCCCCGGGGGTTCCTACCGCTTTCGATTTGAACTCAATCTTATTAAGTTGGAGATTCAAATAGATAAAATGTTCCGTGAGGAATGTGATTCAAGTAGTAGATGATGTCCTACTTGCTACTTTAGAAAGGCTTTTGTTAAACCCACAAAGAAAACATCGACACTAGGACTAATTATGGATATAAGACTATTTAGTTACCAGTGATACTGCTTGAGAAGAAGTACACCTCTTTTTTATTTAGTACTCGAGAAATATGGAACTACTTTTGATTATTGTCATGGCTTTTGCTTTTGCTTTAGCTTATTCTCTTTTCGATGAAGCTTCTTTTGTTCATTCCAAGACTTTTTATGAAAGTAGCTAATTGAAGACTCACATTTCAGAGTCAATAACTTCAACATATTATCTGAGGGGAAAAAGTATTGAGCTTAGAGGTATGGATGGTCCTAAGGCTTGCCTACTGCTTTGTTATCAGAGCCCAACTCGATTGAATCTTTTTCCAGTGCCCATGTTCCTATTACTACTTTTGCTGCTATTCTTACTTCCATGGATGGCTATGGTGGTTCTCTAGCAGTTGCTCCTACTCCTTTGCCTGGTGCTCTAATATGAGTTGAGAAGTAGGAACTGCACTTCAACTTTCTTTATTTTATCTATTCCCCCTCTCTGACCCAAGCCCTAGAAGTGAATGAGGAATGATTGAACTTCTGCTTCTGTAATGAGACGCTAAAGTCCTTTTTTCAAGGAAATCACAATGCTTCTCTTATTCAATAGTTCAATATTACTTTCTTACCTCGGATCTCGCTCTTAATGAGCCGAAGAGAAGTGCATGAAATGGTGGAGCTACCATTAGTTGCGTAGACTTAAGTCACTTTGCTTTCACGATTTGAGCTTGACATTCCACCAATGAATTCATCTTCTGCTTTGCACTGACCCCATTCCTAAAGTTCGTGGTCTTTGTCATAAACTATCTCTCCCTTTCTTCGAGTAAGGATTTGATGCTTCCTTACTTATTCCTAAAACTCTTCCTGCTCTTTGTCGCTTAGCTTTCGCTGTCCAATCGGTCCTTGCTTCTTACCTAATTCCTATTACTTCAAAGCTGGCTAGCTTCGACGTTCCATCGAGTTAGCTAGTTAATATTCGATCTCTCAGGAACACTCAAATCATAATGCTTTCCTTAAGCTCATCTTCTTTTCTTAGGCCGATTTTCCAAGATTCCTTCGGAGACACGCTCCTTGAAACTCTAAAAGTTTAGGTGATTTGCAAACAAAAAACCTAAAGTAAATAGTAAGCTGAGACAACACAGTTTTAGGTCTTTCCTTACCAGAAAAGAAGGGAGTTAAATGAAAGAAATTCAAGATCGGGAACATCTGCTAGAGCTCGCAATTGGCATTTCTCACTAGGTAGAATATTACCGGGAGTTGAAGACCGACTGACTAATAGGCTTCAGACCAGCAGAGTTGGTTTAAGCGGATGTCCTAAGGCTCTCTTCGGAATGGATGGTGGTTAACTGTCTTGACTTGAGTTCTGATCTAAGAGTCCGATCGCTTCTTAGCCAACCGAGTGAATGAGAAAGAATGTAATTTCTAGCTATGATTCACACCGAGAAAGAAAAAATTGGCACTTTGAAATCTATACCCTCCATCGACCAAGACTCCTTCAATATGCACTTTTATGTAAAGTTTAGGTGCATGGTCATTGCCTCAGTAGGTCGATACTCGTGCTGAGCTTACTGGTCGTAGTATGTGTCCTTTTTCTTTTTGAAGATGGTGATCATAGGACTGCCTTTTATCAATGTAACAGGCTCAGTCTGCTTCTCCCGCTGTTTGTTCGAGAGCACCGGTTCAAGGAGATCTCGTCACAAATATCCTCAATGCGTCGACCGTTTGCATTTCGGATGAGATTCTTGACCCCAAAACTTACGAGAACTTAACTAAGTTAAATCATCTTTTAGTGAATATGAAACATGATTTTTTAAGCAGTATAATACATCCTAGATATATTCAATCACTCCAACGGGAATTGAACAATACACCCCCAGAATTACTTTCTGGGAAGCTTGAATCTATGTATCAATATGAGTTAAGAGGTTTATCTAATTATTTTCAGTCTCTCGGTTACTCTGATCAACAATCTTTAAATTATTTAAATTTTTGTAATGAGAGATATCATTCATTTGTTGTACCTAGCCCACTTGAGCAATTTTCCATTCTCCCGTATTTCAATAAAATAAGTAACTATGTAATATATATATTTTAGAAAAAGAAAATATATAATTGATTTTATCACTCGGGTAAATATGTAATTAATGTTTAGAAAAAGAAAATATATAAATGCTCCTAAAATAAAACCAAACACCAAATATGGACAAATTGTAAAATAGATAGAGATGGAGGAGCTTTTCCATGCAATCTAATGGTACTACTTTCTTTCCTTCTTCTCTGACGACCGTCTCAGTCATCATAGGTTGCTTTTACAACAGACAGTTTTGCTCCACATATTTTCTTTCACAAATTTAGTTTTTGGTTTATCCGAGTTTTCTCGCTTCCGTTTCAGGTATTGCTCTATTACTTTTTGAGCACCTGTTGATCTTCTTGAGCTAAACCTATGCCTAGGTTTTGGTTCAATCATAGAAATTTGGGTTTAATTTTTAGTGTTTCACGGTGTTCCAGTCGACAATTCAAGACTTCAAGTCATGAATTATGAAGCTTGGAAAAGATTTTAGGTGAAAATTTGTTTTTACTTTCTACAAAATTCGATATAATCTAGCGTAATTTGTTTTAGGATGACGAGATCCAATGAAAATAAAAACAATGAACCTGTTTGATCATTTTGGGTTTCCTTGTAGTTCCAACTTGCTATAGGTGAAATGCTGGTTTAGGAAAAATTTCAATGAAATAACAACCCAAAGCATCAAACACAAAAGCAACATATGAAGTATCTTCGTATCTGTTATATGCCTAATTCATAATTGTATTATGTTGTCATCTTACTCATTCTTAAATATAAGGTGAATGGGAAAAAGATTAGAATGCTGAATTATGGTGAAATTAGTGGAGTTGAGGAATATACTATGGTGATGAACTTGGGTTTAGAGTTTTTTTATCCTGAGCAACAATGAAATCAACTTCTATGATAAGCTTCTCACTATTATCTTAGCTGGTGTTTTGTTGTTTTGTGAGTTTATTTAAATTTTAGTGAATGACTGCATTTGTGAGATTAATGCAGGGTTTTATGGATTGAGTTTGAGAATTTAGCCAGTTCTTTTATTCAATTGAATTGGTTTAATTGGTAAGTGACTTGAGATTTTATTTAAATAACTAGCATTAAGCCCCAAACATTGTGGTGGGGACGTAAAACCATATCAAATGCACCAATGCTACATCACAGTCAGTGTCCATCAATACCGGAAAAACTCGTATAAAAAACAAAAAAATAAAACTGAACGAAAGGAAAAGTAGACGTTAAAAGGTTGAACCACACATGTGAAATGTAAAACATAGAAAAAAATTACTAAGTTGATCTAGGATCCGTGCGTGCGATTAGGCTGTTAAATGAGAAAAAAAGCATAAAAGCGTTGAACAACACACATATGTTGTTTCGTGTTAACTCATAAAACTTACATCAAGGCGTAAAACAACAAAATTTTAAATGATGAAAATTATAGGGTCCAAAGCTAAATGTGTAAAACTATTTGGGTTAATTTGTGAAAGATGTAAGCTATTCGGGGTTTAAGTTGAAAAATAATAAGATAAAAATAACCAAATGGAGTATGACTAAGTATGCTAAAATTACAACTAAAATTGTTTGAAGTTGTAAGAAGTTACCATCAATTATTTAAACCTACAAAAGTGTAACATTAACCTATATATAAGCTATTGTACCATGAGCTTTAATAGTGGTGAATCACTGTTAACCTCAACGTAAAATGTTATAGGATATAATTGAAAATATATTATACTGTTTGCAATTTTGCACTTTACCTTTAGCGACTACAATCCCTCTTACGGGTCCTTTCCAAATTCGAAACGAACAAGTACAGTTTGTATTATTTTTATTTTTCAGTCCATTTATCATAGATAGCCTTACTTTCCGAAATAATTCAAGGTTTAAGTTTTTTTAACTTACTGGTTGCTTTCTGTAGTTAGCTTAGTAGTTGTAATGATGTTTGTGATTGTATCTTCATTCTTTCTAAGAGCAAATAAATATTCATTGACATATATTATTTGGGGTTATACCATTAGAGTATGATGTTTGAGGTGCTTACGTGTTGAAGGCATCAACTATAATTATGAATGGTTCAAATTGGGTTGTGCTTATTTCAAATGGATCAAGTAAAAGGTAGTCTATGAAGAACAAGTCAAAGGAGTTAAAGGTAATGAGACAAAATTTATGTTGGACATTTTGGTTGATATGTGTTATTAAATATCCGGGTTAATTATAAAATATTTTTTGACATTTTTCACGTATGTTTTGCGTTGGTCTGCGTATCAACATAAATTTTATTTAAAATTTAACAAGTCAGATAAATATAATGTGTTTTGATCATTTGATGATATAATAAATGTAAATTTAATTCGAAAATGAGTTGAGTAGATTGTAGTATATACTTTATCACGACACATACGGTGTCGCTGCAACGTACAACGGGTAAAGAAACTAGTTACAACTTATTTGTGCCTGTTGGGTTATATATTGTGTATATTTGGTTGTACTTATTTTTTGAGACGGTTGGTTTTTGTGACCCCCGACACTTATCCATATTTGTAACCTGATCCATTTAAATTTATTTTTATGTAGTAAAACATTTGGAATTCTATAATATATTATTTGTTTTATCATAAATATTATTATACATCATAACTCATAATATACATGCTAGATATGAGTTTTTATAATAGCTACATTTGTTAGTATAAGTAATCTTTGCTTTATAACTTTACTGATGGTGAATTAAAGCGTAAATTAGTAACATTATAAAGTTCTTATGTATTTATAAATTTTTTAGAGTTCAAATTATTATTAAAGTTATTAAGTTCTTATAAAAGTACACATGTGTTATTTTTGTGCACATGTATAATAAAACGAAACTTTTATGGAATTTCATCCTTAATTTTATAGAAAGTCTTGATCATAATATTTTTATAAATGTTTATCATTATTATACTTTTATAAAATGTATACTATTCTAAAATCTTTAAAATCCTCCAAATAAAAATATTTAATTTTACAACTTTAATACAAACTTTATATAAAATTTAATTTTATAAACATCCATTTTTAAAATTTTAAAAAACCAAAACTCCATCTCCTTTGTTTCATTTCTTTTTTAATACGAGGTTTTTCAATATTGATGAATACTGATAGTTGTGTATCATTGATGCTACTTGGCATGTTTTACGCCTCAACTACAACACGAGGGGCTGAACACTAGTTAAACCAAAAAACATTTGTGATACATAGCATCATAGATTATAATTGTTAGTACGCCCCAAATATTAATATCAAATATTTATACTTAAAAAAAGTTTGAGAAAACATTTGTGAAGAGCTAAAACATTTAAGAGAAACTTCTTTTACTGGTAGATCCAAAAATGTATTTGACATTCTGTAAACTTTTTCCTAACTTTTTTAAATAACAATTTTTTTTAAATTGAAACTTCTTTTATCCAATGAGATTATGAGTGGGAAAATGAATGTTCTTAATAAATACGTATTTTAGTAAATATTTTTAATACACTCATTTTTCAAAGTGAATCTCTATGTTGGCTTAAAATGCAGTCAAAATTCTATTTCCTTGATTTTCCTAAGTTTTTTTCTCCACACAAATGCATAAATATGTTATAGAATACCCGATAATGTCTCCAAAACCTCATGATGGTCCTCTATCTTTGCAAGTTTCTTTCAAAGCAACATTAATAGAAGAATGATGTTTCTAAATTTAGTAAGAACACCCTCATCCTCTTTCTCACTCACCCTAATCACATGCCAAAAAAGAACAATTTTGAGATCCTTCATGCTATCTTTCTCCCACAAAAATAGGCTCACCTTCTTTCACCCTCTTTCGCGTCTCTCCCATTTCAATCATCCTCATTTACTCAAGGGAGAGATCGCACCAGAGAGAAAGGGAGAATCTTGGTTACGACGACCAATACAGTTTTCGTTTTGAAAACTGATTTTTAGGCTTTGGTGGTACGTAATAATTGTTTTCATTATGGCTTTTTATTTTAGATTTGGTAATAATTTTGATGTATGTTTTGTTGGTATGTATCATAAAGGTGGATAAAAGGAAGTAATGTTTGGTTTTCAAATAAGAACTCGCCAAAATGCGGCAACTTCTCCATCTCCAAGAATATCAGTTTCTCCAGGCGTATCAACCACCACAAGACGAGCAACGGGTTCTCCCAAAGGTTCACCTAATGCGACCGTTGGCGAGATTGATACGCGTGCACCCTTCCACTCAGTTAAAGCTGCTGTCAATTTGTTTGGAGAAGCATCACCAAAATCAGGAAAAATCATGTCTAGAAAAACTGGTGAAGAGGTATGTATATGTATTTGCATGTTGGTATTTTGGTTTTTAACCATAATATTTTTGGTGATTTTTTTATCAATATGTACTTTGATATTTGACAGAGGGTGTTGGAGAAGGAGACACAACTACATTGGACATTGAAGGAGCTTGATAAGTATAAAGAGCTTTTAAAAAGTGCAGAAAGTACAAAAGCTCAAGTGCGTCGCGATCTAGAAAAGGCGAATAAGTCGTTGCAGGAGCTAACTAACATGCTGCAGATGATAAGTGAAGAGAAGCAAGCAGCAATGGAGACCACAGAGGCTGCAAGGACTCGAGCTCGAGAACTTGAACAACAGAAATCCACCCAAAGCCAAGTAGCTAACGATGGATGGAAAGAAGATGTTGATAACGAAAGGAATCGGTATAAAACGTCTGCTAATGAACTTATATCAATCAAGCAAGAACTCACTAGCCTCAAACAAGATTTCGATGCTGCATTAGAAGCTAAGTTGACTGCTTTTCAACAGGCTGCAGATGCACAACATGCTGCAAAAGTGAACCACCAGAAAATGGTTGAACTCTCAAAAGAAGTTGAGACGATGCGCGACACCCTTCATCGCGTCAATCTTGCTTCTGAAAAAGCCCATGAAGAACACATTAAACTTATCGAACAAAAAGAAGCAAAAATAGAATCAACAAGAAAAGCAAAAGAAGATCTAGACATGAAGATTCAGTCGATGAGAAAAGAACATCAGCTTTCAGAACTTAGAAGTTTAGGAGAAAAGCTAGAGGAAACAACTGAAGCAACTAATGTTTTAGAAGAACAGTTACGCGAGGTTCGTGTTGCAGATATGGAGACATTAGATAAGGCTAAGTTAGAAGTAGATGAAGCCAGACGACGACTCAATGAAATCAAACAAGAACAATCCTCAGTTGGAGCAACAGTCAAAACCTTAAAACATGATTTTGAGAAAGTAAGAAGGGATATCAGTTTGTTAAGGGGAGATGACGAAAAAAGAGAGCAACAACAAGCTGAATTAGACAGAATTAAACTCGAAATCGAAGAGGCCACAACAGAACTAACTAAAGCAACAAACAGTATCAATGAACTAGAGTTAAAGATACAAGAAACAATGTCTGAAGCTGCAAAGGCTAATAAAGAAGAAGAAGAGCTGAAGAACAAGCAGAAACATTGAGAAAACAAGCAGAACAATCTGACAGTTCAAACAAAGAAGCCGAAGAGAAGCTGGAGGTTGCTCTTAGAGAGCTTGAAAAGGCGAAAGCAGCAGAAGAGCTCGCGAACGATCAAATACGACAAAAAACTTCAAAGAAAGACACCATGGATAATAATAAGATCAGGCTGACAGCTCAAGAATATGAAGCTTTGAAGAAAAAAGCCGAGGATGCAGCGAAAGCAGCTGATTCTAAAGTGGCAACCGCGGTGTCTCAGGTGGAAACAATAAGAAAAAGGAGAAACTAACACTACAGAAGCTGGAGAAAAGTATGGAAGAAACCAAGGATATTGAAGCTGCACTTAGTGAAGCTTTGAAAAAGGCTGAAATGGCTGAAGCAGCAAAGCAAGCAATTGAAAATGAACTCAACAAGTGTAGAAACAATCAACAGAATGATGATGGTAGTTAGGTTGGTTGTAAACAAGATTAGAGTTTGACCAAATCTGATCACTTGTTTTGGTGCCTTTTTGTGTGTTTTGGATGATGAGAGTGATTATCAGCATGCAGAATTACCTGCAAATGCTTAGGAATCAAAGTACAACAATGGAAAACTTCATTATCATATGTACAATCCCATGGCTATAAACCAGATTCCTTGTGGTTTATCATGGTAAATGGTTTGAACCATAAAACACATCAAATTACAAGTGCATACATATGATACTGATTTACTCATGTTCAAATATGGTATGATCATTAGTGAAAGCCATGGCTAGATAAAGATTTAAAGACTAGGCTTTATAATATTTTGTATATATTATGTGTACAGTGTAGGTTAATATTTGAGATTGGCTCGTTATATAGTGGATTCCTATTAATGTTTTTGTGTGATTCTTTTTTATTTATTTATCATGTATTCAGGGGCGGCTCAATCGTTTTGAGGGCCCAAAGCGAATGTAAGATTCGGGCCCAAAGCGAATGTAAGATTCGGGCACTTTCCCATTTTCGATTGTTTTAAACCTTATATATGCAAGTCACTCAAATGCAATCAAAACAACAAATTATTCTATTGCAAGTCTAACAAATCAAACCAGCAAATAACAAATTAAAATTTTAGCTAGTAAATTAGTAAATAAAATGAGATTAGAGTGTTTGGATGTGCACTTATACTAGTCCCTTTATTTTGAACTAGTAATAAAATTGGTCATTATTCCAAATATTTGTAAAACAGTTAATCCATGCTCATTTCATCATCTAGGCTTCATGACATAAATTAATCCCTTTGATTTTTTATTCAACTTAAATTGTGATTTTTGCTTTAAAATGATGAAAATTTAAAAGATCAAAACCTAAAATTTGGTAATTTGTAGAGCAAAGATACAGAGTTAATTGTTCTTACACTTTGCCTCATCTTAAATCATAAATCCCCAAGTAAAATAATAGCACCTAGCAGGACAAAACTAATTCCAACTCTTTGACGAAAATATCTACAAGTTGAGTATGTTTATTTTCTCACATGATCACACATGTAACAATAGGCTAGAAAATTATATTCAGAAACAAAATAAACCAACTACAAATAATCAAACATAAAAAAGGGAAGTCTTAGAGAACTAACAAATGAAAAACACACAAAATTCATATTTAAATGTTCAACCCATAAAAGGGAGCAAGCATATACCTAAATTCAGATGATGTTTAAAAACAGAGACTAAAATTCATTTTGGAAGAGTGAAGATTCCACATGAGAAATTGAAGGTCTAATCAAGTTTTAGAGGCTTTGTTAGTACCAGTAATCATGGAAGATAGAAGCAAAAGTGCATAAACCAGAGATTAAGATTTCTAAACTCTAGTACCAGATATTAAGATTTCTTCATTTCTTGCCACTAAATTCATCATCCACTTATGTTAGCTTTTCCAGTGACCTTTATCAAAAAATTTGAGGCCTTGAAATTTGGGGGCCCCAAGCAAAACACTTCACCTATTGCAAAGAAGGGCCGGCCCTGCATATATTAAAGACGTTATGCAAGTAAATTATATAATGCATGTCATATTGTGAGAGATTTTGATAATCATGATTATCTCACTTTACACTCGCACTTCTCTTAGAAAACAGTGAAGGAGAACACTCTCTATTCATACAATATTATTTTCATATTCTCCTTCAAGCTTCCATCTCATTTGTCACGTGACATAACCCTTTTAGATTGTTAAGCACCTTTAGTGGATACAGAAAACTTTTTCATGAGCAGAAATTTAAGACTCAATTGACTATAGTTAAAAAGTTTTCAGTCTGATTCGGGTTAGACCCAATCACCCCACACAAAAAAAAAATTATACCAAGTTAATTGTATAAAATACATAATAAAAGTACTTTAACTTTTATGAATAACACAAGCAACATGCACCATCAGCTTCCATTAAAATTCATATCAATCAAGTTTAATTATATTAATCTAAATTCATAATAGTTTGTTCTGCTTACTAATCTCACCTCGATATCATTAATTAATTTATAATAAGGTTATAAGTTTTGTATCATGAAAGCCGTTTTTTTTTTCAAAACCAAAATAACCATTGATTTACGTGTATATATATATATATATATATATATATATATATATATATATATATATATATTACGAACCATTGATTTACATAAATATAACTTAAGACTAATGATATTTAGTTATTTTACATAGTTTATTATTCATATATGATATACACATATGTAAAATTGTTCAAGTTTCACCAGACTTAATTTACATTTATGTAAATAATTGGTTCTTTAATTATGAAAATAAAAAGTGATTTTGTAATGATTCTAATGCTAAGTTATTTTTTATAACTTATTGATTTATTTTGTTGTATTCTAAGGTTTTAAATTTTTTGGTGTGTTATTAAAAATAATTATCATGGGATTATTGTCAAAATTTATTGAGTGTTGCTCGATATTACAATGCATATATGTAACTATAAAAAGAAACCGTTCATGAGGGTCGGATGACCCATACCACAAGCCTAGGTCCACCCATAAATTCAAAAGATTATATGGTATTTTCTATATATGACCACCTCTAAGTCATTCATGTTGTCTAATATATTTTAACACATCTAAACTACTCTTCATAAACCTCTCCTCACTCTTTTTCCTCTTTTTCATGCATCCATCATGGACCTTCAAGTGACCATTGAGATTCTTGTTAATTTACTTAATCATGTGTTGAGTAATCATATTTTTATAAAACATGTTTTTTTACATCAAATCTACCATGAGACTTATGCTTTCAACCTTACAAGGATGCACACTTACTAAAACATCGTGGTACCATTAGACTAAGTACGCCCTTTGACATGAACATGTAGTATTTGATGAAGAACATGTTACTTACTTTTCTCTCTACCCTAGTTCCACAGTTTTAGAATACATTTTTGACTTTGATGCTCCCTCTCTTTTTCGTCTCCATCACAAACTGCATTATTGCTAGTAGCTTAAGATGATCCATATATGTAATCTTTTATATAATCATATTAATCATCAACTCGATATACGATTACACTACAAAGATACATAATAAAATCTAAATATTTTACTATCTACAAATCTATATTTGGTCTTTCATGCCCAACAAGATCAAGTTACAAATTTAGAATTACTGAACATCTATTTATGATCACCAAACAACATCTAAAATCAATAAAGAAATTCACTATTCTAAATTATATGTTATGTTTTCCACCGCATCACGCGGCCGCTGCTCTAGTATTAAATGAATATATTTCATAGTAATAAACAATACAAACTTAAAAGATAAATAGTTGTTATCGAAAAGCACACTCACATTGTTAAGGTAAAATGTCATTCCCGGAACGCTTACAGACAGACGTTCATCGCACAAAATATTTAAATCACGTTACACTTCATAAAATATTACTATTATTTTTGTCAAATAATACATCGTTGTTCAAAATTACAAATAGTGCTTAGTTGCATTACATCACAAAAATATCATCTCTGCATAAGATGGATGCCGGTCTTTATTCGCCAAGTAGTTTCACCCTTGTGCCACCCTCAGCAACAATTATCTGCCAACTGAAAATACATAAAAGTTAATGTTGCTGAGTGAGTTCTAGTTTTATAAATAAAATATTTTTCCTTTCGTTTAAACATGTTCTTAACATTTATATGTGATCATTCATCATACATACATCAAGGGACTACCATTATTATCTTTCATCATAATATGCATTCGTTTATTCCGTACCTTTTTCATTATCTTACACTTTCATCCGAATCCTATCATATGCTAAACCCTCCTCTTTGGGCACAAAGCCACCTCATTCGGGGTTGAACAATAAGGATCCCGTTTTATACATCTGGAGCAGTCACAAAGAATACTTTAATCTTTCGCTTCATTAAGATAATACTTTACATATAATAGCATAAACATATCACGTAAAGTCACGCAATAATACGTAATAAGGAACATAAAGAAACAAGCCAAGACATGCAAACATTAACATACATCACCCGCAAAATATTCCAAGTCTTATCCTCTAATTCTACTTTCCCCAAAGTTTCAGTATATTTTCTAAGGCATTTAGGCGCATGGGTACTATTTGGGCGCATGATAACTATTCAGGTGTATGAAATTTACTTAGGCGCAGAACACTTAGGCACATGGGCACTGCTTGGGCGCATGAGCCATACTTAGGCGCATGAACAGTGGGCGCATGGGGAACTAGGCGCATGGGAAGATAGACGCATGAGAAACTTAGGCACATGGGTAGACTTGAGGACATGGGGAAAAACTTAGGCGCATAGACAGAATCTAAACGCATGAGCACTATGTAGGCGCATGGGCAAGGCTATGTTTTACATGCACTAAATTTAGACCCCAATTCTCATTCTAAGATGCTTCTAACACATTTCCATCATACTAAACACCTAATCCAAGCATATGGACATAAAACATAACCAGAACATACTCAAACATGCATACACACACATAAACATATGAACAAGCCTTCGGTTCACATACCGAACCTTATAAAAGGTTTAAAACATACATTCTCAACCCCAAAACAAGTTAAAAAACAGTAAAAATGGAGATCTAGAACTCACCTGATACAGCTTTTGGGTAAAACTCCTCCAAACTCAAAAGCACACGGAGCTCAAACACCTAACACACCAAAACACACAATCGAACACACCCACAAGCACATAAGCTCGGTCCAAAAGCTGAAAACCCAACTGAAACTGTTAAAAACATAAGAAAACTTATCTTCGAGCAACTTTTTCTTCTTCTCTCTAAAACCGAGAGAAAATTAACTTTCTCTCTCCACAAGTCGAATGAAAATTAAGATGGAGTAGATGGTGTGGGCGGCTATGCCACCTTTTTTAACAAAATAATATTAAAGTTTGCCTCTTGTATAACTTTAACTCCTTAACTTAAGTTATTTTACTTTTTTTTCTTTCTACTTTTTTTTCTTTTCTTTTAAAATTTTCGGGTGTTACGTTTTAGAATTCTTTTGCTACTTGCCGGAATTCAAAATTAATATATATGATCTTGCTGGTTTATAAAGTAAAAAAAAATTTATTCTTACTTGATGCAATTTGCTTCAAATGAGACAAAGGTTTTTACCACAATAGGTAGGCCGAATCATCAGCGTTATCTAAGAGTGTTGGTCGGTGACCTTTTGCCAATTACCCGGATGACCAAGTTTATAGTATTCGTTAACCGGAAATAAAAACAAAAAAAAAACTTTATTTAATACTTATCGATCTTTTTATTTTACTCATATTTTATATAAACTAGAGACTCATAAAAACTATTTATCTTGCACCTGAATGGTGTGAATTAATTAGAAGTGAGGGGCCCAACAAGAACAAGGCTTCGTGACAAATTTTTTTGATAAGAGTATCAACTAACTTTTAGTTCTTGATTGGAATAGTTAACAGTTAACACCTTGTATAATCTGAAATAGTGGAATATTGTTTCTTGATCTTATATGTTTAACAGTTTTGAGTAATTAGAGTTAATTACTGTTGGTATTGGATTATTTTAGAGCATCTCATGTATGTTTCTAGATGCAATTGATATGATTAAAAGATGAAGAAGAGGTGTTTTAATTGAAAAATGTCTAAGAACATATCATTAAGAGAGCTAGAGAGAGAGTGAGGCATTTTTAATAGGTTTTGGTTGTGAGAGGTTAAACCCCAAGAGGGATGAAAGGGATGGGGCTGACGTGAAGATGTTTTTAAAGCTTCCAATGGTAGATGCTCTTAAATTATTTTAACCTGCCATTTAGTTATTACTATATTAAGCCCTTGAGTTGCAGCGAAGATCGTGAAACCGTGTTAAATAGTGTTAATGACACACCATCTCAAATGATCACCAACATCGAAAAAATTTGTATTTGAATAGAAATAAAAAACGAAGAAAATAAAATCAAACGAAAAATATGTGTAAAAAACGTTGAACCAGGTAAGAAAAACATAAAACACATTAAACAATAAGTAATTCGATCTAGAACCAGCGCGTTACGACATTGTCGTTAAACGGGAAAAATATAGGGGTACAAATGTTGATTCACACACGCGCTATGATTATTACTAGCAAAATTTATTCGGAAACACAAAACAAAAAAATTATAAAATATGAGAAGTTTGGGGATTAAATATAAAAATAAAATAAATATATGGCTAAATTATTAAAAGTGTGAAAGTAGTAGGTTAAAATTAAAAAAATGTTAAAAGTTTAAGAAAAGATAAAAATAAATACAAACCATTAAACACATAGTACAACCCACTAAGTAATAATTAGTATGATATAAATTAGGTAAGTTAAGATTATAAAATAATATTTAATTAAGAAGTGTAGTAAGTAATATTAACTCTTGATTTAAGGGATGAACGGTTTAAATTAAAAATAATTACACATGAAAGAAGTCTGGAGAATAGATTTAGAAACAGTCTACAAATTATTGATTTTTTTTCAAATCCACTTAATTCTTTTTAAGCATATAACTTTTTTATACAACATTACTTTTTACAAAATTTCATCTGTGTATTTTATTCTTTTAAATTTGATTATAGTTTTGTATACTTTTTTTTCAAAAAAAATCATTTTCTTTAAAAAAGCAACTTTCTTTTTAAAAACATCTATGTGATGTGCATATAATTTGCATGGTTATTAACTTATTTAATCATTAACTTGTGTGATTAGTTTTTATTTTGTATAACCTGAGTAATATTATTACGCGTAATAATAAATATAACTTATGTAATTATATATTTTATGTGTGTAATTATGACGCGAACGAAATTGTCTATCTCCCCAAAATACACACGTCACGCCGTGGTATCTTCGCATGCTTTGTACGTTTTTTGTACTTTGTATACTAACATCCCTTATTGTTTGAAGAATAATATATTTATATAAAAATATATTGATAAAGTATTATACTACTTTGAATGGTTCAAATTGAACTGCTTGTTTGTCTACTGATTGATATATCCAATATCCATGATTCGAATATCCTGGTTAATCAATAATTTGACTAAATTCTAATGATACAAAAAACATTTAGGTGACATTTATATGAACCAAGAAAACATTATTTAGTCAAGGTTTGATTATTTTTTGTAATATTTATAATAAGAATTGAAGTAAAATGATGGTTTTATTATTTAAGATCTTTATCAATTTTATAAAAACATATTCAAAATCATATGATAAGGAACCGAAAAGCATATTCCAGTATATCCTAAATAAACTAATTAAACAAAATTGATAAATACGCCAGCGAATACGTATTAATTTTTAATTAACTATTGACTTCATAACAATAATCATGTGGGTTGTGAAACAAAACATTACAAGCCTTGTTTATTTTTATATATTTCTTAATTACTTCATATTTTTGTTCTTATTTTGTATAAACTTATTTCATATATTAGCCCTTCATCTAATTTTAATTTGAATTTTTTCTTTTGTTAAGAGTTTCACATGACTTACATATCTTGTTCTCTATTTTGAATTTTCTCATCTTGAGATCCATTTACCAAAGATCACTCCGATAAATCCCTCGAAAATATAAATATGATATGCAAATCTAAGAATAGTTCTTGAATGTAAGATACAATTTTCCTAAGTTAATAAAACTTTTAGTATTGCAAATGCTCTATAGGCGTCTACATATTCATATTTGATAGTACAACATTAGTTTGAAGTTTGTTTTTTGAGAACCCAAAGTAAATGACAACTCAACCAAACCTCTCTTTGTGCTTTTATGATCTACCATTCATTCATCATTTCACGTATCATTCAAATTAAGAGTCAGCAAACCACATGGTACCCATACCGGTAACCGGTTAGCTTGAGGCGTCAAAGGTCTTTTGTAGTGTTTTTTTTCTTTTGTTTTATATTGAAAGGTTAGTTTGACCACTTCATAGTATAGCATGAGTGGCTCAAGTCTAAAGTACTAAAGTCTAGCTCTCAGTTTTAGTTTATATAGGGGCTAAACTTTTAAAAAATTAAGTCTGTATTTGTGGACTAGTTTAAAAACCCGAGTACTACACAAGTTGAATGAAAATATTAAGTTAATAGTTATTTATTGATATTCAAAATAATAATATATTTTTTGAAATAAAATATGAATGAAAATTTTGTATAACTAACTATTTTAGGTAATAAAATAATAATAACATTTTTACAAACTTTTTTTCTTAAAAAATTGGTGTTTTAAATTCCAATTTTTTTTTGAAAAATAACTTTTTTAATAATGTCATTTTTTAAAAGATCTTCATATTAAAAACTTCATATTTCACAAAATTTTGATTTTTTTAAAGTATGTTTTTTTAACAAAATGAAAAATGTTTTAAATTATCAAAAGACTTATTTATAATTTGAAAATTATATAAATAATCATTAGTATTTAATGTATCATTAAATAGATAACTTTCATTCTAATAACCATACCTGTCAAATTACTAAGTGCAACCTAAGTGGACAGTGCAAAAAAATAACATGTGTCTTTTAAGTATTTTGTTTTTATAAGTATAGTTTGAATTATAAGAGATCCCTTGAAAACCATATTATAAATGAAAACAATGAAAATTAAGGTTACATATATAAGTACGTGTTACAAAGTATACAACTAAAAATATGTACATGTAGGGTTATTTATATGTAAATACATGTTACCAAGTGTACAATTAAAAGTTACGTACATATAGCTCCTAAAAGTATGGTATATGTAAGTCGTTTCGTCATCATTTATGTTTCTTGAAGTTTATACGAAAAAATATATAATAACCTTGGAAAATAAGATTGAAGTTTACTCAAGTATAGCTTAAACAATTAGAAAGTTAAATGTATTATAAATTATGTGATTAGGTAGTGGTGGTTTTCACGGAATTTTAATTATATGAATAACCACAATGTTATGTAAAAATTAGAGAAAACCAATGAAACGGTCACATAATTTACAATTTTTTATCACTGCCTTTTATATTTATGTATGTGTATGTATAAATAAGGGTATGGATAAAATGATATATACATCACAACATATAGGTTACGTATACGTAACTATTTTTCATTTGATATAGTGTTACGTATACGTAATATTCTTCATTCTTGTATACCTTTTAACAATTAGAATAACAAAAAAATTATGACTTATTTTATTGATTTCCATGGTTTTTTTTGTTTTCAGATAATTGTTGATTTTCTTAGAAACCATCCCCTATATATGAAAGTTTATAATATAAACTTTTAAGAATGACCTCTGCTTTTTTGATTCTCTTAATGCCTAGAAACAAATATATAAGTTTTGAGACACCCTTATAATGTAATATTTTCGGTTATTCATAAAATCTAGCACAACAAAAAGTATAGCTGATAAAAAAGTTTGTGTTATTAGCCATAGGACTACAGGAATTTCGATAGTTTTAAGGATTAAATTTTAATGTTATGAGGGTATGAGAAAGAGTGATCCCCTTTAATTCTTCCTTTTTGTTTAACATTTCAATGAAGGCTCTCTCGACTATAATTAAAAACACATGCTACATGGGGCTTTACCACAAATGTTTTTTCGGTTTGATGACCCTATACTATCGCATTTCTTATTTGATGATAATGTGGTCTTTTTAGGTGAATGGAAGGGATCAAATACAACCAATCTTCAAAAAAATCCTTAGATGCTTCTATCTTATCTCTAGGTTTATAATAATTTGCCTAAAAGCAACTTATATGGTGTGAGTGTAAACGATCACAATTAGCAACAATGGCATGCTTGTTTAAATGAAAAAAGGTAGCTTTCTTTTCAAATATCTCAGTTTGCAAGTCGGTGCCAATATGAATTTCATGAAAGAAATTCCTATTACCGAAACATTCTAAAAATGTTTGTCGATTGGAAAGAAAAAAAATTATCATCTGGGGACATAATTACACTTCTAAAATAAGTTTTAAACGTCTAGTTCGACTTCTCTCTATATCATGCTACTATTTTGGCTCTAGAAAAACTTGATCATTTGAGAAGGCAATTTTTATGGGGTGGATGTCCTGACAAATCAAAACACGTTTTGTCGGGGCAAGCAACTCGTTGGGTGAAAACAAAACTGTGAGTTCCTGGAAGAACGATATATTTACGTGGGATGTTACATGTTGTTTTGTCCACCAAATTTATTTATTTGTTGTGGCCCTTTCAAACAAATATAATATAATTTATAAATATTTTGGTGAAGTGCCCACTTTGTCATATGTGTTTTTACATCTTGTAAACGAATAGATATAATTCGAGAAAGTTAAAGAAAGAAAGTGAAAGGACAAATTTGTTATTTAGAAGTTGAAATTGAAAGCGGTAAGAAAATATTTGTTGCAAGAGCCAAAAACACAAGTTAGAGTTCAAGACAATTATTTTTTTGCTTAGATTATAACAAATGGTCGAATACATTGAAATTTTAGGCATGTTAATGTTAGCCAAAATTTTTATATTATTTACAATTGAAAAAGTACATCTTGAATGTAACCAACATATTGTGTAAAAAGGACCATACTATGACCATACTATATCTAATGCATTGAGACGATTAAAACGATAAAACAAGAACTATAAAATATAAAAAGAAAGGTTTTAATTTACTTTTATAATATCTCACCATCTTTTCACCTAGTTAACTACTGAATTGCTTACTTGTATGAGCTCGTCAAACAATGTTCATGACTTTAATATATCAAAATTACTAAGATTGACTGAGATGTATCTGTATAATTTTGATTATGAAGACAAACACAAGCTTAACTATGAACTCTTTATCTACATTAAAATGTCAAAGAAGATGTGAGGATTGATGACACGAATCATATATCTAGTTTTGTAAAAGAGATGGTGGAAACAAGGAATCATGTTGATTATCGGTAAATTAATTGTATATTTAAGTTATCTATACTTTTATCCAATTGCAACAAGTGTTAAGAGGTGTTTTTTCAATGAAGAACGTGAAGAGCACATTGCACAATTGTATTAGTGATAAATATACGAACGACCATTGCAAGAGTTCGATCAAAGATATAATGAAACAGTTTCAGAAGATAAAAATGCATATGAAACAACTATAAAATGTGAGTTTTATATTATTTCTTATAATATCTATTAATTATTAGTGCAATTTAACGATGTTTGTTCCAACTCGACACGACATGCGAAACGATCGGCAGATTCGAAAAGTTCGATGTTATGTCGTTAAAAATCTAATCACAAAAAAATAATAACCATATAATATATTCAAACTGTTTTTTAAACAGATTTTAAACTTTTACTGCTAGATTACTAATCCAGTCAAAACATATCTATCATCATATTTTACAGCATGATAATTTTAGTGTTAGATATTTTCAATAAACTACAATTCCAATTGAAATAAACAATTTGAGAAAAAATAACAAATTAACAATAACACATAGTCAAGGCGATTAAAATCAAATATCATACTTCAACGTCTTCCTCAACGAAACGTACATACTTCAGCTTCAATTCGTTCAACACACAGCACATTCCGGCAGAATCAACCACCGCCACCGCCACCGCCATCACCACCGTCGCCGGAGGTCTCCGGAGAAATGACCGATAAAGCCGCCGAACACGTCACCTCCGGCGGCATCGACTTCGAAGACTACAGGATTAACAACAGCTGGAGTCACCACGAGATCGTCGAAGAAGAAGAAGAAGAAGAATACGTTGACGATGATAACGGTGGCTATAGAGGACGACGATTAATGCCGTCGATTATCGAGGAATGCAACGACCGCGACGTTAGCGATTTGTTTTCTATCGATACTG
>CM046451.1:17237374-17347374 GCA_025506515.1 Flaveria trinervia
GATCACATTCAGTCGGTTGACTGGGTTTCAGTCAGGCGACTGACTCATTCGAACAACTCCATTCGGGCGACTGGCTCAATCTTGTAAGCCTTTCATGTGAATGGTTCATACTCATGCTCCATTCGGTTTTCTAGTGAATAAGTATGGTCCAATCGGACGACTGGTCCATACTCACGGTCCAGTCGTGCGACTGGATCATACTTATGGTATAGACTTTATGACCATTTAACATTTAACCCCATTTAACTGTTGATTGAACATTACGAGCATTTGATCATCTCAGACATGATCATTTTAACTTAGAAAACTTTTGATCACCTCAATCGTGATCCTTTTAAGCAAAACACATTTTGTCACCTCAGACATGACCCATTTAAGTAATATAATCCCATACTGAATTCCACGATATAGTCCGACTTATAACTCTAAATTGACTAAATGTTTAAAACAGAACAAACGAATCTAACATTAAAAGACAAAACTAACGATATTTTGTGATTTTGTGCGAGGTGGAAATCCTAAGATAGAAATCTAACAGATTTACTTCTAGAACAGGCAGCTTCAAGTTATTTTGACCATAGGAGAAACGATTCATTATGGAATCATACAAGTAATCAAATCATTCAGGACGTGTTACCAAAATCATTTGATGCTAGATTCTTGTTTTCGTCGAGAGTCATTTGCAAATTAAGGAAATCATACTAGTACTATAAGACGCACACATTGATTTGGACTTTCAAGAATTGAAGCTATGATGATTGTTAGTATACTTGTCCATTTAAATCCATACACAGACTTTTGACATAGATTGGTGATGGTTTAAGGTTTAATTATTTCAACAAGCATTTGTGGATCCCACGCTTATATTGTAGTCAACATTCCTTAGGAGATTTTGAGCGGTCTACGGGTATTTTTGACAAGAAGATACTATTCTTAGAGCTTTCAAAGAGAAACCAAGCCTCAGATCAGTGCCACCGCACAGCAGAGAGGCGGAAAACAACAATGAATTCTAAAATATATAGGTTATGCTTATCCTCAGGTCATTGCAACCGCATAGCAGAGAGGCACATAACCTATCTTCTTGTTTGAGCAATATATTTTGTTGCATAGATCGCACCAACAACATAGGTTATCAGTTTGATTACTTTTTGCATTTTTCATCATGTTCTTTGCTCATATTTTGGTCATCCGCACACATTTGTGGCGTTTATTTTGCTCGTCACCCCTTATTGGAACTCTGTTGATTGTGTTAACCAGGGATAAGATGATAACCAC
The DNA here is from genome assembly GCA_025506515.1 of Flaveria trinervia. Lineage (NCBI taxonomy): Eukaryota > Viridiplantae > Streptophyta > Magnoliopsida > Asterales > Asteraceae > Flaveria > Flaveria trinervia. The sequence goes on from CM046451.1 coordinate 17,238,650, forward strand.
AGCTTGTTGAATAGCTTAGTTTGATCTTGAGATCACCAACCAGGTCTACTTATCTATTGTGTTGAATCTACTGACACATCATCTAATGGTCTAGCAACCTCTAGGTCTACTTTATTCGTGTTACCTTAGTAACAGCTAGTTTTACTATCATTTTTCCTTTAATATTTGCTTAGACTTCTCATACTTATACTTTGAATTTCGCATCTAATTCAATTTAAATCTTTTAAAGTCCCAATGTTGTGTTCCTGTGTACTATCATTTTTCATAGTCGTTGAATCGATCTCTTGGATACGATCTCATTTCTATTAGCTTGCCTGTCCTCCTCCCTCAGTTTTTTTAATACTAACTTAACCTATTCTCCCCTAAAATTCTAAAACCGTAAACGATTTGCGTTTTTAGGATTTTAATAGGCGAAGAATTTGAAACAATAAAATAAATTAAATAAAATAAACTAGAATAAAAGAAAATGGACTTGATGCATCGGACTAGACCTGTTCATCGTCTGGAATTACATCACTTTTCTTTATAACGCCATTGGCCTCTAACAAATATAGAAAACGTGGTTTATCAACGGCTTTTGTATAGAGGTCAGTTGAAAATCCGTATTTATTTTAACAACATCGATTAGATTCTTTTCAAAACAATCACGTATAAAGTGATATTTTATGCCGAGGTGTTTGGTCTTAGGATGTTGGAGAGGATTTTTAGTAATGGCTATTGCAACAGAATTATCAACAAATATAAGGGTGTTAGAAAACTTCAAACTGTAGTCCCGCATCTGCTGTTGAATCCAGATGATTTGAGAACAGCAGCTTGCCGCAGCAACATATTCAGCTTCACAAGTTGACAACGCAACTGAAGTCTGCTTCTTGCACTGCCACGTGAGTAATCTTCTCCAAAGAATTGATAACCTGCTAGGTGGATTTGTAGTTCATCTTGTAGCCTCCATAATCTGAGTCACTGTACGCGGTAAGCTCGAAATCATCGTCATGAGGATACCACAACCCAAGTGTGGGTGTACCCTTCAGATAACGAATATCCTTTTGACCCCAATAAGATGGTGTACTTTTGGTTTTGCCTAATATCTTGAACAAAGACATGTTGCATACATAATATCAGGTCTTGGGCAGTGAGGTACATGAGGGATCCAATCATTCCTCGGTACATGGTGGCATCAACCAAATCACCATTCTTGTCGGGTGCTACATCATGGTTTGTAGCAAGTGGAGTCCCAGCTGCGGAAGCATTCTCCATGTCAAACCGACTGAGAATATCCCCTAAATACTTCATCTGATGTAGAAATATTCCCTTTGGTGTTTGATCCACTTCTAACCCAAGAAAGAACTTCATCTCTTCCATGGCACTCATTTCAAATTCTGCCTTCATCACTGTTGGACCAAAAGAACCAATGAGCCTGATCAGAAAAACCTCTAAGTCCTACAGACATCACAACAACTGCTGAAGACTTGATCAGCTGTTGTACAAAGTCTGAAGATCAACACTGAAGACTAAAGTACTGAAGACTTCAACAGCTGAAGACTAAAGTACTGAAGACTTCAACAGCTGAAGACCAAAGTCTGAAGATTAATAGCTAAAGAACAAAGCACTGAAGATCAACAGCTGAAGTACAAAGACTGAAGACATCAGCTGATGACAACAGCTGAAGTTCAAGTACAAGTACTGAAGCCTTCAGAGTTCGTTACAACAGCTGAAGAAGCATTCTTCAGTTGTTGTGATGGTTTCCTTTCAGTAGTTTTCTTTTGTTTCAGTATTTGTAAAACAACTGAAGAGCATGTTCTTCAGTCGTTGTAGTTTCAGTAGTTCTTTTCAGTAGTTGTAGTGACTGTTAACACCTAGTATTTTTGTAAGAAGATGTCAGCTGTTTTGACATCTTCAGTAGTTGTGTTAACTTTCAGTAGTTTAAATAATTTTGTTAGATGTCACTATCAAATGACATCAGCAGACGTCACATCTCCTATATAAGGAATGCTCCACCATGACATTCTTATATAAGGGATGATTGACCTGATTGTAAGTGTGACATTTTGTCACCACGAAAACGCGTATTGAATGAATCTTTGATTTGCAGAATTCTTTCTATAATCGTCTGTTCTTACTTTGAATATCAACTGCATTCTTGTGAATTGTCTAAATTCAATGTTTGATTTCCGCTGCAATACTCTCTAATCAATCAAACGTAGATCACTGATCCTAACAATTGGTATCAGAGCGGTTAATCATTGATCGATCTAACAATTGATCATTGAAACAGCTAATCAACATCTGCATCGATTGAATTGGCATATTTGCAAGAATTGGTTATAGTTAAATTCAATTTCTGCTACTTTCGTTTTATTGCTTTCTGTTTTCTCTTGGTTCGACTTGGTCTGTGTGTGTTCTGTTCTAAATCTGTTAAAACTTAATTGATTTTGGTTGAATCTGAGAATGACTACTCCTTCTAATGACCCTCACAATACCGGTTCCTCAACCAAGCCTCCGATGCTGGTTAGGACTGAGTATAAATATGGCAACGAAGAATGCTTCATCACCTGTCTGTTATCAGTTCAGGTTGTTGGACATCAGTGGTACATGTTCCACATAAGCCTATGGTGAACAATCCGGAAACCAATCAAATGGTTCCGAAGAAGAAGGAACAATACTCAGATGAAGATCGGAAACTGTTGAGATTGATGCTAAAGCCCATGGAATTCTGGCCATGGCACTGCCGAATGAAATCTATTCAGGGCTTATGCATCATGAAACTGCTCATGACCTCTGGAACGCACTGAAGGAACAATTCGTTGGAACTGATGAGGTCTTAGCAAACAACAGAGAAATCCTTGCCCAACAATATGAAACCTTCTCTCACAGAAGGGTGAGACACTACTCAACAGTTTGAGCGTTTTTCCTGTTTGATCTCCGAGCTAAAAATGGTCAAACATGAATATACCAATAGCCAGATGAACAACAGATTCCTTAGATCACTGCCTGAGAGATGGACACATACACTATTGTCCTACGCTCCAGTGCAAATCTGGATAAACTATCTCTCACCCAACTTCATGGGAAACTGCTTACATTTGAGAGAGAGATAGAGCAGAAAAAGAAACTGGCATCATCAGGAAAGCTCACTGATGACTTTGTACCAGGGAACACTGCCTTGGTTGGTCATGAGTCAGAATATGCTGCATCTGAAAGTAATTATGATGAGCATATAGATTTCTCTTCAAACAGTTCAGATCATGCATTTGTTGGTGTTGATAGTCACTCAGGCTGTAATAGTGACAATTTATGTTTTATCATGGATGATTTGAAAGGAATAGCTGATGATGATCTAGAAGAGATGGATATTCTGAGCCAAATGGCCTTGATTAATATAGATCTCTCAGAAGTTCTACAAGAGGACTGGCAGGAAATTTCCAGGACTCTCTGGCAAAACCAAAGTTGGTTTTGACAAGAGTAAGTTGAGGTGTTACAAATGCCAAAGGCTTGGACACTTTGCAAGAGAGTGTAGATCATCTGGATCTAACTCCTCTGCACCCTTTGTGACTTCTCCAAGCACTAGTCCACAAAACAGGGGGCAACAACCTGCTAGTTCTGGTCATCATTCACAAACTGTTTCACCTGCATATTTTGTCCCTCAGGGTCCAATGTCATATCCGTATCCCTGCTATTACATGCCTCAGCCAAATCCAGTTCAAGTTCCTACTGCACAACAACCACAAGCATTACTTGAGCCTCTACCATCTCATTCACAACCTCATCACAGCTTTTTCACCCCTGGTAATGTTGACTGGAGCAGTTTACCAGATGATCTCTCTGGTACTAGCAAGTATTTACTAGTGATGGTCAACATGGTGGCGAACATCCTTTTGGGAATCTAGCTCTCATGGCCCTAGAATCTACTGAGGATTCTTGCTCCAATGCATCTTCTTCACAGGTAACCCAGGTATCTTCTGAGGCTAAGGCCAAGCTTTGTTCTGAATCTTGCATAGATGCATTTGTCTCTATTAGAGAAGAAATGTAGTTGTAATTAATCAAAATCTAGAGCTTGAGCAAACTATTTCCAAAAGAAAAGCTGAATACGAGTCTGTCCTTAAGGAAAAAGATGATGAGATTTATAAGCTTAAATGCCAATTAAATGATGAAAAGGCTAAGCTAGAGGTCATTCTTGAGAACCATAAGGAACTCAAAGAAAAACTTGCAGTTACCCAAGTTGAGTGTGACCGCTGGGTGTCATCCTGCAAGGGATTTGAAATGCTGCTCAATAAGCAATCTGCTTCGAATGTGAAGTTTGAATTGGTTATAACCATATTGCAACTCCAACAGATTTTACTCCAAAACCAATAATAAAATCTGAAAGTGAAAGCAATCTCCAAACCACATTATCATGTGCGTCATCCACAAGTGATCTCCCAAAATCACAAGATGAAATAAGGGTTGATACCTCAGCAAGTCAATGGCTGATGGGTAACTACTGATATGCACATGAAGCTGAGTATTTCAGAGTTGTTGTCCCTCAAAGTAACTTAAGTACTAAAGGGCAAGTTACAACAACTGAAAAGCATTTCAAATCAGCTGAAAAAATGGATTAACAACTGCTGACAATAAACAGCTGAAGAACAATTCTTCAATTGTTACAGATTCTTCAGTACTAACAAAATTACTGAAAGGAGGAAAGTACTAAAGAGCACACCTTCAGTAGTTTTCTCATCAGCAGTTGATCAATCCAAGATGAAGAATAAGCCATGTGAAATATATGGTAAATTCAATCATCTTTCTGATGAATGTTGGTACAGAAAGGGTTCCAAACTCAACAGAGATAAGCTCATTAAAATCCAGATGGATGAAATGAAAACTAAGTTTGAGACCAAGTTTGTACCGCAATCATTCCATTGTGATAAACCTAAGCCTTCAACCAAATCAAAAAGAAGGATAAGGTTAATCACAAAACAGCTGATGGTGCTCCTCATGATAACACAGACCAAGTCTGTTAATTTTAAGCAGAAATGGTGGATCACAGGAACTCATCAAACCAAGTACTGATATGTCACAAGAGCTGAAAGCTTTGGCTACAAATCAGACACAACTTGTTATGATGGTTCAGCATCTGGTGGGGAGAGTTACCAAGCTAGATGCAACACCTATGATCAAATCACTGAAAAGGCATTCCAAGCCCAAATCCAAGGAATCCATTTCAGCACCATCTCCTCCTTCAGCTGTTAATCATAAGAAACAAGTTATGGTTGCATCTGTTGATGAAAACAGACCCAAAACCAAAAAGGTTTGGGTCTCAAAATCTAACTAGTTTTCTTTCATGCAGGGTTCTTCAACATGCCAAAGGAGCATCTGGTATGTGGACAGTGGAGGATCTATGCATATGACTGGGAGCAGTTCTCTTCTAATGACTACTCTCAAGGAAAGAAGGATTTGTTTCATTTGGAAATGATGCCAGAGGTTACATCATTGGGAAAGGATATGTGTCTAATGGACAAATCAGTTTGATGATGTCAACCATGTGAAGAAGCTCAAGTACAATCTACTGAGTGTCAGTCAGATGTGTGATAAAGGGCATGTTGCACTTTTCACAAGCCAGAACTGCAGGATTCTGTCTTCCCAAGTTCTGAGGTGATTGACAAGGTAATGATGAACATACTCTCCTGAAGGCCAACAGGATTGGAAGAGTGTATGCCTTGGATTTGTCAAAGAAGATTGATTTGAAGGGTCATCCATGCCTATTATCCAAAGCCTCTCTTCAGGAATCTAAACTATGGCATAGAAGGCTGGGTCATGTTAATCTCAGAAACATGAACCAGCTGATCCAAAATCGTTTAGTGAGAGGTTTATCAACAAAGGAGTTCCACTGTGATGAAGCCTGCACTGCCTGTTTGAAAGGAAAACAGCACAAAGTCTCATTCCCTCCCATTGAAGAACCTAAGTCCATTGCCTGCTTGCAGTTACTGTGAGAGTGATGAGCATGGCAAAGAAGAAATATTGTCTGGTAATTGTGGATGATTACTCCAGATTCGTATGGACTTTCTTTACATTCAAAGGATGAGGTTGCTCAGAAGATTATAAACTTTGTGTTGTATGTTGAGAAGCAGTATTCCCTATCAGTCAAGTGTATAAGGAGTGACAATGGTACTGAATTCAGAAATCATACACTTGATGATTTTTATCTTTCAAAAGGAATCAAAAGGCAGTTTAGCATCCCAAGGACTCCAGAACAAAATGGAGTAGTGGAGAGAAAGAACAGGACTTTAATCGAAGCTGCAAGGTCCATGTTGGGTGACTCTGGTTTGCCTTTGACCTTTTGGGCTGAAGCTGTCAATACAGCTTGCTATGTGCAGAATAGAGTGTTAGTAAATCAAGGTTGATGAAGACTCCATATGAAGTTCTAATTATTTGGCTCCTTTGATTTCATTCTTTAGAGCCTTTGGATGTCCTTGTTTCATTCTCAACACAAAGGGTCAACTCCACAAATTTGATCCTAAGGTGGATGCAGGGTATTTTGTAGGTTATTCATCCACTTGCAAGGCTTACAGAGTCTTCAACTGCAGAACAAAGATAGTTGAAGAAACCTTGCATGTGAAATTCAATGAATCTCCTAAGGATAAAATTCCACAAAACCTGTGGAGTTGTTGATCTGGACATACTGCAATATGCTCCTTATCAAACTCCAGCTGTTGCAGATCATGTGGATAAATCATCCTCTGCAACAAGTCTTTCACCTGGTGGTACTGAAGATGATGATGATATCAGTACTCACCTTTTCAAGTTCAGTGACCAACTGCCTGAGTCTGCTAAACTTGATGTTCCTGTACCTTCAGCAGCTCCATCCACAACAAATGCTGATGAGATTTCTGATTCCTCCTCTACATCGTTGATTTGCCATCTAATACTTGGTTTCAAGAATCTGAATCAACATCTGCTGATGCTGAACCGGCTACAAACACTTGCACAGATCTTATTGTGCACCAAGAACTGAAGGATCACCCCATGTCTCAAATCATTGGTGGTATCAAGCCTAGCGTCTCAACTAGAAGTCAATTGTCTAACTGTGTGCTCTATGCTCTCTTCATCAGTCAGCAAGAACCAAAGAACTATCATGTTGCTCTGAGAGACATTGGATGGGTGGAAGCCATGTAGCTTGAGCTACTTTAGTTCAAGAAACAGCAAGTGTGGGAACTGGTTCCTCTACCCCCAGGTAAGTGTGCAATGGGCACTAAATGGGTGTTTAGGAACAAAACAGATGAAAATGGGCTTATTGTTAAGAACAAGGCCAGACTGGTTGTTCAGGGGTTTTCACAAGAAGAAGGTATTGATTATGATGAGACCTTTGCCCCTGTAGCCAGACTGGAGGCAATTAGATTGTTCTTAGCCTATGCTGCATTTCACAATTTTAAAGTTTTTCAAATGGATGTTAAAAGTTCATTTTTATATGGTAAAATAAAAGAAGTTTATGTATGTCAACCACCAGGTTTTGAGGATAATAAACATCCAGATTGGGTATACAAGCTTGATAAGGCTCTTTATGGGTTGAAACAAGCTCCTAGAGCCTGGTGAGACATTATCAAATTTTCTTCTTCAAAATAATTTCACTAGAGGCTCCATAGATAAAACTTATTCATTAAGAAGGTGGATCAGCATAAGCTACTTGTTCAAATTTATGTTGATGATATTATTTTTGCATCCTCTGATCCCTAGTTGTGTGATGACTTTACCAATTTAATGCATAAGAAGTTTGAAATGAGTGCAATGGGAGAATTACAGTTCTTTCTAGGATTGAAAATCAAACAAAAGGCTGATGGGACTTTCATTCATCAGTCTAAATATACAAAAGATCTTTTGAATAAGTTTGATTTACAAAATTGTAAGCCCTGTTCTACTCCCATGTGCAACACCACACAACTGGATGCAGATCAGAAAGGTAAAGCTGTTGATGAAACACTTTACAGATGTATGATTGGGTCCTGATGTACTTAACAGCTTCTAGACCAGATATTATGTTTGCAACGTGTGTTTGTGCTAGATTTCAGGCTGCTCCTAAAGAGTCTCACTTGATTGCAGTCAAAAGGATCTTTAGATATCTGCAAGGTACACAATCTCTAGGTTTATGGTATTCCACTGGACACTCTTGCAAATTGGTTGCTTTTTCTGATAGTGACTATTCAGGGTGTAAGTTAACCAGAAAGTCAACTTCTGGTGGATGTCAATTCCTAGGCAACTGTTGATTTCTTGGCAGGTAAGAAACAAACATTTGTTGCTACATCCACTGCTGAAGCAGAGTACATTGCTACTGCAAGCTGTACTTCTCAGGTACTCTGGCTTCAGAACCAACTTTTGGATTATGGCATTACAGAGACTAAGACTCCATTATTAATGGATAGTGCTTCAGCTCTTTGCATTGTCAAGAATCCTGTCCAGCACTCTAGGACCAAACATATAGAGATCAGACATCATTTTATTAGGGACTGTTTTGAAAAAGGTCTGATTGATCCAAAGTTTGTGCCTAGTGCTGATGAGCTTGCAGACATTTTTACTAAGCCGTTGGATAGTTCGACTTTCCAAAACCTAGTGTTAAGGCTTGGTATGCTGTAGCTAGAATAAGTGATAACTACTGATGATCTCAGTAAATAAGTACTGATGATCATTTGTAACCATATCACAAATAAGTACTGATTCTTTTACAAGAACTGATACAGTCATAACTACTGATATAAGTACAAACAGATAAGTACTGACTTCCTATGAAACAACTGAAAAACAGCCAAAAAGACTGATGAGTAAGTGTTGAGGACAGTATGAAACAGCTGAAAAGCTATGAATTGACGAAAACTACTGATGAGAATTTTCTCTTCAGTTGTTTCTAAAACTGCTGCTTCATTTTAAACAACTGATGACAAAACCACGTCTTCAGTAGTTTCACACTACTGATGACTAATACCACGTCTTCAGCTGTTTACAACAACTGATGACAAAACCATGTCTTCAGTAGTTTTGAAACAACTGATGACTAATACCACGTCGTCAGCTGTTTACAACAACTGATGACAAAACCATGTCTTCAGTAGTTTCACAACTACTGATGACTAACCCACGTCGTCACTGTTTCCAACATCTGAAGCTAAAACCATGGTCTTCAGTATTTTTATAACTACGGATGCCTACAACCAAGACTTCAGTTGTTTCAACCTCTGAAGGTTAATACCACGTCATCAGTCGCTTAAAACTACTGATGACTCATACCAAACCCTTCAGTTGTTTTATAACCCATACCCTATATATACCTTGTCTTACAGAGCTTCATCATCTCAAACCTAACGTTCAAAACTCAGAACCTTCTCTCACATCAATGGCGAACATGAAGCTTAAACCACGACACAACTGTGTTGCTTACCTTACTAAATCACCCTTCTAGACAAAGTTTGATAATGCCATTGATCTAATGATCAACTCTCCATACAAAACGGCTTTCCTTCTAAATCCTACCATTCATGCCGAATCCCTCCAGCAGTTCTGGACGAACGTCACCCTCGTCACTAGGGAGAATGACACCGACTCTCTCCAGTCGTTCGTCAACATCGTCAGGTGGTCATCACTCCAGAAATTCTTCGCAAACCCTACAACTGGATGATGCCACTTTCCCCACTGGGTATCCAAAGGGCACCACTGATCTATCATTTGCCCAACATGGATACCAGGGTAACCTTAGTGCCTCTACCATCCTGAAGAAACATTTCCATGATGCGGAACGACTAATTTTTCATATGGTGAATGTATGCTTAGCTCCTAAGACTTTTTCTTGGGATCAAATGTCGACGAGGTGGCAGCAGGTATTATTCTCTATCCTTGACCAACAACATTTAAATTTTTTTGAAATATTATTTCTTGAACTCAAGGATATGGCCTCCAAGCCTATAGCTAACCAATGGATATTATATTCTCGGTTCCTAATGGCCATTATAGTAAACCAGCTGAAAGCTGACGGACTTGTTGGCCTTAGAGTCCCTGCCACGGCTATATTGCTTGAAGTATACTCCAGGCACAACTCAGACCAGTCACTCAAACTGGCTGCCAAACTGCGAAAACCCACGCAGCTGGAACCCACAGCCACCACCTCCAAATCCTTTGTCCCCACCAAACCCAAACACAAGAAAGCCAAAAAGGCTACTCAGGGAAATGAGTCCCCTGAGGATGCCCCTGCAACACAAACGCAGTTATATCTACTGGTCATAACCCCCCAGTAGATACACGGACTCACTCACCCTCAACTGCTCAGGTTTCCTCTCATAGGAGCCTGTAGCAACCATCTCTGGGGCACCTATACATCTGGAACCTTCCACACTGAGGAGGTTGCCATTGAAACGCACCACTCTCCCCGGGTGCACACTGCCTTCACACCCTCTCCCACTGCAACTGCCCCCCAAAGTCCTACCATCATAATTGCCAAAGTGCTGACTCAGTTGCACTCCTCACCTCCTCCCCAGATACCAACCACAACTGGGATAGCTCCAACCATTAGGGGGAGGACCAAAGTGCTTCTGACACCCCACAGCACAGGGGTTACCATATTCAATCTCCCAGTGTAGAAACGGAGATTCGAATTTCTGGTGAGGCTGCCACTTCTCCTGCTTCAGCATATGATCAGGCTGAAGTTGGTAACATTCATAAGACCTCACCAGAGGCAACTGCTGATGAAGGACATGATCTTGAGGCAGGAAGTCCCCAGTACCATGACCAAGGGGCACATGCTACTACTGATCTACACTCAGAGCATGTTCATCCTGATTCTATCAGGAGGTCAGGTGATTCAGTAAACACTGATGATGACCTGGGCTTCTTTTATGATGTTTTAGCCCAAAACACTATCCTCGAGGATGAGGTGAGCAGACTCAAAGAGATGCTTGCCAACATATCTCAGGATCAAAGACCGTCTACCCTCACAACCCACAGATGGCACCTTCCTCTGAAGGTCTCACATACACTGAGCCACTCCAAAACACTCAGCCACCTGCCTCTGCTTCTGGCACTATTTCAGGGACAGAACCCCCCTGAGCAAATAGCTGCTATCTTTCAACATTCCTTACCTCTCATCACATCAACTATCACTGATATGGTTCTTAAAACCCTTGATGAGAGGCTTCCCTCTGTTATACAACCCATGATAGAGGATGCTGTGAGCAAAAGGCTTTTGACAATCAACCCTTACAACCAATGCAACCAAAAAGGGGGAGATTCAGTCAGTGAAAGCAAAAAGAAAGAGGATGACAGATAGGAAAGAAATGAAAAGGAGAAGGTGAAGGATGCTGACACGGGAGAAGTGACTGAAAGTACTAAAGAAATGAAAAGGAGAAGGTGAAGGATGCTGACATGGAGAAAGTGACTGAAGTACTAAAGACTTTCATGTCACATACAAGAAAAGGAAGAATGAGAAGGAGACTGACTTGGAGACAATGGTGAAGAAGGCTGATGCTGAACACAGCCGATCAATGGATAACATCATTGATCAGATGTTTAGGCAAGGCCACGACACTGAAAAACTTGACTCAGAAATCAGAAGACTAGAGATTGAAGAAATCCAAGCTAGATGGGCAAGTTATGATGTGTTGGAAAGGGAAAGGTTAGAGATCATGATCAGGTTCATAGCGAAATATCTGGGTAGATCATTGATTGAGATCAAGGCATGGTCCAGGGACAGCATCTGGCAATAACCACCAAGATCTGTTTGTCTGAAGTATACACAAAAGGATTGGTTATTGAAGCCTTAAACGAAGCTGGTGCTGGGAGCAGGACTGAACTAGTCAAGCAATCTAAAGCCGACCTCACATCCAGAATACTAGAACAGCCTGTCAACATTCCCACACCAAAACCACCACAACCACAACCACCAAACCAACTCCTCTACCCTCAAAACCAGTAGCCGATGAAGTACCCTAGAAGAGGAAGAGAAGGGTACTGAGGCTAGAAGAAGATGGTGAAGATAATGATGAAGATGAAGATAGGCTGCCACTCTCAGCTGTTATACAGTTGCCGAAGGCCACAAGTCACTCTCCAACAATTACTCCTGAAACTCAAAGACAAATTGTGAAAGTGAAGCTAGAAGAAGAAGAGCTTCACAAACAACATGATGAGGAATGTTGAGGAGGGTTGACAAAGCATATGCTGCCACATCTTCAATCATCAACATGAAGAAGCATGCTCTCAGATTATACACTCTTAAACATACATTTCAATATCAAAAGGAGAGGGTGAGGATTTGGCCTGATCCTAGGGTGTCTCATAGGATTCACAAGAAAAACATTCCATAGAGATACATTGGCCAGGTGAAGAAGATTGTAGATGAAGTGATCTCATGGTGTTTGTAGTATCACCATGGGAAATCCTAGATGACTTCAAGAAAGCCTATAAAGCTAACCTGACCCCACAGAAGATGCTGGAAAATAAAATGGTGAAAAAGGGGTTAGTATATAAGAGGCTTGAGGAAGTCAGAAAGAATGAGCTCCAGTTGTTCTTAGAGGGTAATCACCCTGATGAATTTGCTTATAGAGTAATAACAACTGTGGAACTCAAAAATGGGAAATAGGTCAAATACCTATTTGAATATTATGGGCCAGAATCACTTTTTGAAGGAGGAGCTGAAGAACTTACCATGGAGGAACAGATAAGCTTCCTTGAGGCCTATACAAGGGAGTCATACAGACTCATTGTTGGGAAGTAGATCTCATGGATGGGGTAACAGCTCTGTGTCCAGTTCCCCAAGACAGAGTTCATATTCATCCTTTGCCAAACAGATCATTGAGACTTCTTCCCAGGCCTGTGCTTATATGGGTCACTTCTGAGCTGATCTAGAAGACAAAAAGACCAAATCTTCTGCCATAATAAGTGGGACATTTTCAATAAGTTTAAGGTTTTGGCTGCATTGGTTCAGGAGGAGTTTGTTGGACCAAAAGAACCAATGAGCCTGATCAGAAAAACCTCTAAGTCCTACAGACATCACAACAACTGCTGAAGACTTGATCAGCTGTTGTACAAAGTCTGAAGATCAACAGCTGAAGACTAAAGTACTGAAGACTTCAACAGCTGAAGACTAAAGTACTGAAGACTTCAACAGCTGAAGACCAAAGTCTGAAGATTAATAGCTAAAGAACAAAGCACTGAATATCAACAGCTGAAGTACAAAGACTGAAGACATCAGCTGATGACAACAGCTGAAGTTCAAGTACAAGTACTGAAGCCTTCAGAGTTCGTTACAACAGCTGAAGAAGCATTCTTCAGTTGTTGTGATGGTTTCCTTTCAGTAGTTTTCTTTTTGTTTCAGTATTTGTAAAACAACTGAAGAGCATGTTCTTCAGTCGTTGTAGTTTCAGTAGTTCTTTTCAGTAGTTGTAGTGACTGTTAACACCTAGTATTTTTGTAAGAAGATGTCAGCTGTTTTGACATCTTCAGTAGTTGTGTTAACTTTCAGTAGTTTAAATAATTTTGTTAGATGTCACTATCAAATGACATCAGCAGACGTCACATCTCCTATATAAGGAATGTTCCACCATGACATTCTTATATAAGGGATGATTGACCTGATTGTAAGTGTGACATTTTGTCACCACGAAAGCGCGTATTGAATGAAATCTTTGATTTGCAGAATTCTTTCTATAATCGTCTGTTCTTACTTTGAATATCAACTGCATTCTTGTGAATTGTCTAAATTCAATGTTTGATTTCCGCTGCAATACTCTCTAATCAATCAAACGTAGATCACTGATCCTAACAATCACTGCTTCAAATTCTTTACATAATTCTTCATTCTTGGAACCGAATATTATGTCATCAACATAAATCTAAACCAGCAGCAGATCACCATCTTTTTCTTTAATGAACAGTGTACAGTCAATTACACCTTTATGAAATTCGTGTTTCACCAGGTGAGTTGAGAGTTTTTCATACCATGCTCTCGGGGCTTGGTGAAGCCCGTAGAGAGCCTTATCCAGTTTGTAAATTCTGTCCCGATGATATGGATCCTTAAATCCTTCGGGTTGACTAACATACATTGTTTCCCGATTTCACCATGAAGAAATGCACTCTTTACATCCAATTGATAGACTTTAATCTTCATGTAAGAGGCATAGGCTAGGAAGATACGGATTGCTTCCATTCTTGCCACTGGTGCAAATACTTCATTGTAATCAATTCCCTCGACTTGTCGAAATCCTTGAACTACAAGTCGAGCCTTGTTCCTGATGATGACACCTTGGTCATCTTTCTTACATTTCAAGACCCACTTGGTGCCAATGACTTTAGCACCTTTAGGTCTATCTACCAGTGTCCATACACCTAACTTCTTGAACTAAAGAAGTTCTTCTTGCATGGCACTCACCTATGCCTCATCATATAGGCTTCACTGACATATTTTGGCTCGAACTAAGACACAAAACAGTGGTAAGCACCATCATGAAGATACCCCTTTTCCATTACCGAGGCATAATCAGCTTAATACAGCTAATTTCTTGTCTGAACTCCTAATCTGATATCCCCAATGACATTGTCCAGAGGATGATAGACATTTAGGCGTGATCCAGGAGTGGTGGGAACAACTACCTCAGAATCAAGATTATGAACATTTGGTTTCGTATATGAGGCAGTAGGAGTGTGAGGTTCTGAAGACTCAGAGGCATCAATGTCAGATGCTTGTGGACTTGCAGTATTTGGAACCTGTTGCTCCTGAGTGTCCTGATCATTCTCCACAGCTTCATCGTTAGAGGAAGAGTCACTTACCTTGAGTGCTCCCCCTGAGTTGGTAGGTGATTCACCTTGTGAGCCAGATGATGTAGAGTCCTATGATGGTGTGTTTAGGACATCATACATCATTTTGGCTGCTAACTCATCATCAGACGTGGAGAGAGGGATGTTGAAGGACTTGAAGAATCCATCATAGTCGAAAAAGAAGGCGGGTCCTTTTCTAGCAGGAGGGGTGATGTATCTTTGAGCATCGACATTACACCACACCTCTACTTGACCCATTGAGTTATTGTAAACTCTCTTATTCGGTATGTTGTATCCTAGAAAGATACCCTCTTCAGCCTTCTCGCTAAACTTTCCTTCCTGAGTTTTCTTCAGCAATGTACATGGTGCCCCAAACGGTTTGAGATACTCTAAATTGGTTTACATCGTTGAAGTAACTCGTAACACGTTTTGCCATGATGTTTTACCACTAGAACTCGATTTAATATGTAACATGCATTGGCCACTGCCTCATTCTAACATTGGATAGGCAGTTTCGAGTCTGCTAGCATTGTCCTCGCAGTCTCTATCAAGCTTATGTTCTTCCTCTTAGAAACACCGTTTATCTGAGGAGTGTAGGCGGAAGTGAACTGGTGCACAATTCCCTTTTCTTTGCAGAAAGCCTCCATCCATTGGTTCTTGAACTCGGTTCCGTTGTCTGTGCGTACTTGTCTTACATTCAGCTTGTAGAGAGACTCCAGTGTAGTTACCAATTCTTTGAATGATTCAAATGTTTTTGATTTTGATTTCAAAAACATCACCCAAGAGAATATTGAGTAGTCATCAGTAACTACATAGCAGTACAAGTCGCCTGCGATGCTTCTTGTACTGACTGGACCAAACAGATCCATGTGAAGAAGCTCAAGAGGCAGTTCTATAGAATTAACTTTCTTTGCCTTATGAGACTTCTTTGTTTGTTTACCTTTCTTGCAGGCACACAAAAATCTGGGAGTTGGAAGTTCTTGACATTGACTCCTCGCACTAGATCATTCTGGATCAAATGGTTCATCTTCTGTGGATTGATGTGCCCCATTCTCCTATGCCAGGAGATAGAGTCCTTCTCAATAGCTTTTGACAAGAAGCACTGAACTTGATGATCCGTTGTGGAAGCCTTTGATAGATCCAAGACATAAAGGTCATTATAACTTGAGGCTGACATTAATACCTGTTCCTCCGGAATCACATAGTCCTTCTTCAGGACATAACACTTTTTATTGCCGAAAACAACCTTAAATCCCTTGTCATATATTTGGATAACAGAATGCAGATTATTCTGAATTTGTTGAACATAGTTTACCTTGTCAAACTTAACTTTCTGGTTCCCTACTTCCCCTTGAGCTGTGATGTACCCTCCTTTGTTTCCAGCAAAAGAAACAAGACCTCCTTTGATTTGTTTGACGTTTGATAGGAGTATCCGGTTTCTAGTCATGTGCCTTGATGCTCCGCTATCTACAATCCAAGTGTTTGTTTCAGCACTATAGCGAACACCCTGCACATTCAATTGAAAACATTAGTTAAGGTGAGGGACCCAAGCCTTAACAGGCTTGGGTTTCCCAGAGGCATCACACATCATAAATTTTACCCATTTTCCATTAGAGGGTGAGGGAAGATCATTTGGCTTATTTTTCTCATTACCAGGCATAGACTTTTCTTTCCATAAGCCAGCTTTATGTAAGGCCTGTTTGTGATAAACAGACGACTGGCTGATAGGTTGAACTTTAGGTTCACTGACTCTTTTTGGTGGAGTCATGGAGCTTCTTTTGGAAGAATTGGCTTTAGTGTCATAAACTTCAATCTTTTTCTTTGGTGTCTGATAATAAGGACAATAAGAAACTATGTGCCCATACTTTATACAGTTGTAGCATGATCTGCTTTCAACTTGACGATTTACCTGTTTCTATGGAGAAGTATGTGACACACGAGTGACTTTATTCTTTTTGGGTTTTGGCACTTCTTTTTTGGATGTTTTATCTTGTTAACAAAGTTAATTGTTTGGACATTGTTAACATCTTTTCCTTTTTGTTTATTTGGACTTAGACAAGAGCATGTGATTGGTTAATTTGTTTGGTATTCTTGGTTCAGAAATAGACTTTGTTGAACCATATTTTATTTAAACCTTTTCAAATTGTTCGTCCAATTAACACAAGGAATTTTACCTTTTGATTTTGAAGTGGTATCCTTTTGTTTAGTGACAGATTCATTTGGTTTACATGTGGAATCTGGATCACTCACGAGGAGTGGACACCACATGATCCTTGATTAGGTCATTTTTATTGGTTTACTTTTGGCATTCATCAAGGTCTCATGTGGTGGTGGTGGTACCACTTTCTACTTCCAAAACTGCCTTTTGTTTCTTAGTGTCTTCTAGGGAGTTTAGATAGAACTTAATGTCATTAGCTTGGTTAAAGGCTACAACTTCAGTTTTCCTAAGTTGTTTATTCAAGAGTTCTATCTTTTCTTTACAGTGTTCTCATTTGTTTTGAGACTCTATTGGCTTTAGTGCACAGTTGTAAGTCCTTTACTAAGTTATCATTATGGTCTTATAACCTAGCAAATTTCATATCAATGCTTTCCCTAAATTTATTACATCAGAACAAGCATGATTATTGAAAAGTTGAGTAGTGGTACTTACCTGAGAAGGTGTGGTTGAATCAGCCATCAAAGCAGTGTCTGACTTTTCAAGTTCAAGTGATTCTGGGCTTGTTGAACTTGTCCCTTCTTCAGGCTAGTGATCAACTACTATTGCAGATTCTTCAACTTTGACATCGCGAGTTCCACTGCAATATCACCTTCGCTTGCTGAGTCGTCATCTAGATCCTTTATACTAGCGATGTTGGATTCTCCCGGAGACACAAACCGAAAGCTCCAATCTTGTCCTTCGTCATCATGAGCTGTTAGGCTTTATTCCTCGCTCGACGAAGTAGAGCTGCTTGTGGGCTTATCGTGACGAGTGAAAGATGAGAATGGATTCTCATTTCCTATCTTCTTGGGCTTCACACATTCCGTTTGAAGTGTCTTTTTTCCCATAGTTGAAGCAGGTAACTTTGGTTTTGCAAAACCAAAAGTTGTGTCCTTAGTGGCAATCAGATTCTGTCCGGTCTTCTTGACAAACTTCTTAGCTCTCCGAATAGCACTTGCTAAGGCCCACATGATGTCCATTCTTTCTAACTCTGTCTCATCTACCTGCTCGTAGTCCTCATCTGCCAGATGGCAGTTCCCAATTTTCCCCGCAGCTAGCCCATCATAGGAGTGAACCACAACTACTAAGAGATCCATGTGCTCTTTTGCTACCTCTACTGTCACATTTCTAAGATTCTCAGTCTTCCGTTTTGTAGCATTTTCTTCAGGTGCTATGTATTGGGTACCAGACGACCCTGACGTGTCAGATCCTGAAATAGTAGCTTGTGATGGACCACTGAACTCGATACAAACGCCATTTGAAGTGGTGCTCTAGACGTTTTGCTTGTGGAGTTGAGTTGTACAGTGCCGGATTATGATCATATGAAGACTTTTGAGCCCTATACTTCATCCCCAACTCTTCCTCTCGCAGTTTCAGAATGAATTTTGATATCTAACTTCGCTAGCATATCATTCAGTCTGAGGTTGGAAACAAACAAACTCCACTTCTCGGGCAACCCTCTACAAAGTTTGAAACTTTGTCTTTCATAGACGTAGTGACTCAATGAGTGTGCAGCTCACTCATCAGGTGGTAGAATCGATCAATGACATTGTCCAAGCTTTCCTTTCCCATTGAGGAGAAGTTGTCAAACTCCTTCTTCAATGTTTTTGCCTTCAGAGCTTTTAACGATGCATTTCCCTCATACCACTTTTCCAATGCATCCATAGCTTCTTAGCTTGCTTGTTCTTAGAAAATTGATGGAAGATGTCCTTAGGAATTGACTGAGTCAGCAACGCATATACTTTCTTCTCGGCATTGTACTTTACCTTTTGTCTGTCAGTCATACCGCTTAAGGTGAGTTTGACTCCATCTGCACCTACAGGCATACTATATCCTATCTTTATCGACTCCCACAGTTTGGGATCTACTCCATTTAAGTAAATATCGAATATTTGCTTCCATTGTGGGTAATCCTAACATTATAAGCTTAAGGGGCTTGTTATGATTTCCCACTTCATTTTCTAGAAGCAATAGATTTTGAATTCCGAGAGTCCCTTCTAGCGGTGAATGCTGAATATTGATCCTTCATTGCTATCAACTTAAACTTTGGAACAAACTGTTGAACTTGTGCGAATGAAGGTATGCGATTGAACACTTCAGTTTACTCAGACGTGCGAATGAGCAAATGCAGATGGCTCAATCATGCGAATGGACAGGTGCGAATGAATAATGCGAATGGGCAATTCAGTCGTACGAATGAGTCCAATCATGTGTATGAGGGATGCGTATGAATTCAGTCGTGTGATTGAGTCAATCTTGCGACTGAAGCTGCTGAAACTTGAAAATTCAAAGGTTTAAGGTATTTTGACGCAAAAACACGAATTTTTCAAGAACCCTAATTGTCGTATGCCGGAAAAACATGAACTTTACGATCTGGAGACGTCCAAAACAGAGTTTGACACAAAAATATTGCGTTTTTGCGTAAAAAACACAATTTTTATATCAAAATCGATTAATCACACGTAAATCAAGAGCCTTGGCTATGATACCACTTGTTAGAGGACCGTGTACTGGACGGGTACTAACTGATCTACGTGTATACCGAATCAAATAGTGCGGAATCCTATTTGATTGGTGATCCAATCAGTGAGAACGTTAACCCGATCGATATAAGATTAATCTAAACGTTAAGAATGAATAGCAATCGATCAAGAACGATCTATGAACTTGGGCTGGCTTTCTTGGACATTCTGGACGGCTAGGGTACGTGTATGAGTCAATTCTTCAAACTGTTTTTTTTTTCACAAATTAAGTGGTATATATAGATTAGGGTTACTCATTCGTGCGACTGAACCATTAGCATGGTTCAGTCGTGCGACTGAGTCATGCGATTGATCCATTCGCACGACTGAGTGTTCAGTCGTGCTACTGAGTCAATCTCATGTCACAATTGTGCGACTGATCCGTCTCCTGGTTCAGTCATGCGAATGGTTCATTAGCATGAGTAGGTCCATTAGCATGGTCCATTCGCATGAGAACTTCATATAACTAAGTTTGAATATGTTTCACATCATTATTTGACTTACATCTATTCAAACAACCACAAACCTATATAGTTAGTTCAATAAGCGTTAACACACAATAATCAATGAAATATTAAACATTATAAGCACAAACCACACATTGTATTTCATTCAAACCATCCAGTTACATATATGTAAGACATGAAAGACTTTTTTACATTAAGCTCATAAACTAGGTATATATCTATCTACATACTTTAAGTGACTCGGGAGCTCTTTTAGTTCCACCTTTGGTGGAATCACCAATGATGTTTCAACTGAGAATCGATGTTATCCGGTAAAGGTTCCACCTGATGTGTCCATGGTGGTCTTCCTTCATGCACGCCTAATACTTCAAGTTTCTTTTCTTCTTCGCTCAAGTCATGTGCATGCTCAACATCCAACCTGTCACACAAAACACATGGCTCCTCGATGTTTTCCTTATTTTCGTAAGGCTTACACCCATCCATAATGTCCGCCATAAAGAATTCATTATCAACAGAGTTAGTCACTTTGTCATACACATTAACATTTAATTTGTGATTACCAAAAGTCATGTCAACGTTCCATTCGACAATTGATTTGTGCATTACCAGTTGCTAAAAATGGTCTACCAAGTATGACATTAGATTGCTTGGTTTTGTCAATTGAAGCATAATCGAGAACTATAAAATCAACCGGATAGTAAAAATCATCCACCTTAACAATGTCATCCACCTTAACAATGACATCTGTTACTATTCCACGAGGGAGTTTTAACGTGAGATCAGCCAACACAACTGTGGTATTGGCTTTCTGTAAAGGACCAAAATCATATTGATCATATAAACTCCCCGGTAGAATACTAACACTAGCTCCAAGATCGAGTAACGCCCGTGCAACTTTAAATTCACCAACTTGAATAGAAATGATGGCGCTCCTGGATCTCTAAGCTTAGGTGGAAGAGCACATAACAAGATGGCACTCATATTGGTCAGAACGTCAAGCTTCTTAGGAAACTTATGGGTTCGTTTTTGAGTGCACATATCTTTCAGATATTTGGCATAAGCAGGAACTTGTTTTATTGCATCTAAAATAGGTAAATTAACCTTAACTTGTTTAAAAATCTCCCACATTTCTTCGGTGGGCCTCTTTTGTTTATCATTTTCTTTGGTTCAATTAAAGCTTAAGGATAAGGAATGGTATTATCCTCCGTTACCTTATTCTTACCTTTTTGTCCATTCTCTTTTAAAATTGGTTCTTTATCTCTTGAAAAGTTACCTTTTTTGGTGATTTTGGTAAAAATGGATCCTGTTCATTTTCACTATCACTATCAACTCCTCCACTACTCCCTCTACAAAAGGTGGTGGAGGGACAAATTTGTTGTCATAAATTTTCCGCTACGAAGAGTACTTACCTGGTTATTTTGCACATTCCTGACAGTTTTAGTGGTAGCTCCTTGATGTTGAGGATTGATTGTGGTATCACTTGGTAACTTTCCAGGGTTCCGCTTAATTTGAGCCACGTCTTCAGCTAATTGTCCCACTTGCTTGTTTAAAGTTTCATAAGCTTTATCTCTGATTTCATTCTCCCTCTTATTCTCTTGCATATTCTCTTTCATCATGTTCATTAAAGCATCTAACTTTGCATTCGTAGAGTCTTCACCACCAACTTGTCCCGATGGAGGATTTCCTTGATAACTTCGTGATGAACTCCCTTGTTGACCTCCATGATTGTAGTTCCCTTGATTTTTTCCTTCAGAATATGAAGTTCTTTGATAACCACTTGGATTGTAATTCCCTTGTGTTTGATTTTGATAAGTTTGACCGCTTGATTATTGCCTTCAAAGTTAGGGTTCATCTGGTTTGAAGCATTACCATATTTGAATAGGATGATTCCTCAATCCAGGATGATAAGTATTGGAACTCATATCGAATTGCTTTCTGTCTCCGTAATTTGATTGACTTCCTCACTCCTTCCTATTATCAAGGGACAAGACTCACCATTATGACCTAATTCACACATTCTTCACATACATCATAGCCCACATTTGCAACCTCCTTCACACCTATTCTTCTAGCTTTGCTAATTGTTTCTCCAATGATGCAATTCTCTCTTTGGTTTCATGATCAATTATGGTTGATCTTGTGGAATTTGATTTGGATCGCCTACTAGCAGAAGCTTGTGCTTTGGAATTCCTACACATCCTCTCTAAAAATTCCCAATCGGCGTCCTCATGATCAGAAAGAATGTGCCATTGCTTGTAGAATATTAATACTTTTGTTCCTCATTAGTTAATCCATCCGAAAAAGCCTTATCAACTCCCAACGTTCAATTCCATGATGTGGGCACATAAGAATCAGTTCCTTAAACCTTGTTAATGCTTCATGAAACTATTCTCCTACTGTTGTTGGAAGTATCGAATAGCATCTCTCGTATCACTAGTTTTACCCATAGAATAGTATTCATCCAAAAAGGTTTTTTGCATTTCTTGCCATGTGTGGATACTATTGTCGGGTAAGTGAGAAACCATTTCTTAGCTCTATCCTTCAAGGTGAATTGGAACAGTCGTAATCTCACCTCATCTTGTGCGAAATGATTTCCACAATGGTGCACTATGGCATCAATTTAGCAAGATGCACATATGGTTCTCCTATTGCATTGAGTCTAAATGCAGGAAGAATGGTGAGATAATAAGGGCATACATCAAAAGCTCTTCCTCTATGATTTGGAGGTGCAATAGGATTTGGATATCAAAAATAGCAGGTCTGAAATGGCTATCCACACCTCCTACTTGAGTTCTTTGAGGTCTTCTTGGTTGATAGGCATTATTGTTAACCCTACCCTATTGTTGATTGATAGGTGGTGCATTCCACCCATGCTGATCATTCCCCCAATTGTTATTTCCATTCTGTCCATCACCACCAACAAAATTTCCATCCCAAGCATCATAATTTGCACCATTATAAGGTTCTTCATTATGATTCCACTTATCTTCATAATCTTCATCACCTGTATGAACACATGCAACCTCACATGATCAAAGTCATCACCTTGATTGAGGTTATTTTGATTCACATTATTGTTTGGTAGTGGTTGATTCAGGTTATTGTTGCGGTTGTTATTTGTGGTGGGGTGGATTTGGGTTTTGCTTACTAGGAGGAGGGTTTGGATTTTGAGGTGTTTGATTATTTGGATTTTCCATTTGGGTTGATCAGATGAACTGTTAGCTGCTTGATCAATATCTCGTGAAATTGATGTAACTAGTAACCCTGATTGATGTAGAACACGATTGTACCTCGCTGATTTCTCTATCTCTGGATCGAACACTAATGGTGATTTCCTACCCGAGTAACGAGTATGCATGCAATCTGTCACCTACACACTGAAAAGCACCAAGCGTAACAGGAAATAAAGAATTAAAGCAAAACGAATAACAAAAACTAAAAACAAATCAAATAGCAAAGCACCAAGCGCATCGATTCCCCGGAAACAGTGTCAAAGTTTGATCGATGTCAAAGTATCAATCAAATAAGATGTAAAATGTGTGTTCCTATTCACCTTAACTAGTTAGGGTAAGTAGGGTTGTCGAACCTCGTGGATTAGTGGTCGGTGTGTCGTACTTTGACTTGTAAGAAAATAGATTAACGAATGAATTATCAAACTATTGCCTCTTGGCTGTGAAAAGTAAATCTTAGAATGATTAACAACTTAATTAAGAAAACAAATTGCAATCAATGAAATTAATTAGAAGATGATTATGAAAAAGGGTAATCCACCCCGGGATTCGGGTTCAGTTCTCGGTAATCGCCTAGTTCAACTTGGTGGAAAATCCTTAACGGGGATTTATACGTGTAATGATTAAGAGACAGAGATAACCAAGACTTAACGGGTTTTAGTAAACCATATCAATTGAATTAACAACCAAAACCTTGCAATCATACAACCTACATATAATTATATGAAATTCAAATCAAGATTTACTAAAACATTGTTTAAACAATCAAAACACAAGTTAAACTCAATAAAGAACTTAACAGGTTCTAAAGTTTAATCCCAACACAATTTGAACATAAATGAAAACCAAAAAACACGAAACCTATCACCCGAAGTAGATCACGAAAGGTTTAGCCTTGCATCTTCATGAATTCGGCAACAAGAACGGATTGGAACATGATTTGATGGATTGGAATGACTTGGAGAAGTAGAATTAACCTCAAGAATCGTCCAAGTTCGTCCCTTTGTGCTCCCAATGCGAATTAGGGTTTTAAGAATTATTAATCCCCTTTAAATATGGTCAAAACCCGGGAAAATTAGTCAACCTTTTCAACACGACGTAAGCTACGTCCCTAAGGACGTAACTTACATCCTCTATTGGAACATACATCCTAGCCTTCTGTCCTATGTCCTTATTAGCCCTCCTTTTGGCACCGATGTAAGCTACGTCCAAAAGGACGTAACTTACGTCCTCTTTGGACAACTCTTCTTTTTTTCTCCTTTCTTTCGTACTCTGCACCTGCAATTCACAATCGCCCAACGTAATCGCATTCTATGGTAATTAAATAGCAAAATCATGTATTTAACTACTTAAAAACATATACATCATGAATGCATCACCTTCCATTTCCATTATGCATGCTTGCGATTAGCCCTAGTCCATAAAGTGTAACACCTGGTTATTTATTATTTGGAGCCGACGAAGGAAGAAAAAAATAAAGTCCAAAGTCGAGGGACCAAACTCGCCAACGAGATAAAATTGGGGAAGTGGGAGTATTTAAGGGAGAGAGCAACCCTTACCCTCTCCCGACACCCACCAAATCAGCCAAAGAAAGAGGAGAAGAGAAAGAAGAGAAAAGAGAAAGAGTTGGTTCGGGTTGGTTCGAGTGGCCAAAATCATGGGTAAGCGAGTCAAATTGAAGCTCTTCTCATCGTGGTCATTTTTGTGAGTTCTAGGACCTCTCCTTTAATCGTTTTTGAAAGATTTAGGAGTGGAAAACATCTGAAAATCGGGTTTTTGAGTGTGTGCATGTTTGACCCGTTTGTGTATGTGTATGTGGTGTGTGTGTATGATGCGTTAAGTCTTGTTTGTGAGCTTGTGTGTGCTTGAATGGTGTTATGGTATGCATCCCTAAGGTTTAGGATGGTCGATTTAGGCTTAAATGGTTTTAGATGAGTTTGGAGGCCGGAAACCCTCGGCTGCAGTCAGGATGAACTGCATTCTGCATCAGCTAGGGCTAGGCGACCGACTGGAGACCGAATGGAGGCCATACGGCCGAATAGGGTGCGATTGGGGTCCATTCGCACGATTGAGGTCCATTCGCACGATTGAAGGCCCAGTCGCATGGAGGTCATGCGATTTAAGGGCCAGTCGCATGGAGGTCATGCGATTGAAGGTCCAGTCGCATATGTGTTCATCCGCATTAGTCCCATTCACATAAGGTCCATCCGCATTAGTCCATTCGCACGATTGGGTGTTCATTCGCATAAGTGTTCATCCGCATTGGTTCATTCGCATGATGTTCAATCGCATGGAGGCCATGCGACTAAAGGGTGTGCATACGCCCGAATAGGGCTGTTGCACCCGAGGAGAAGTGTAGTTTAACTTCTGACTTTCAGGGGAAAGTGCAGATGTAATTTTTGACGTAAGGGTTCCCGTAAGTTCATGTAAGGTGACGATAGAGGCCTTAGAGAGCAAGTAGGGCATGATGATGATGATGATGATGTTACATGTTTATGCATGATGCATGTTATGTATGTGTGATGTTGCCCTGTATGACGTGATGATTGTGCATGTTAATGTTCCTTATTATGATGTATCTTTATCTTTCCTGTGGCTTACGTGTTGTGCTAGTGAACGAAATGAAGTATTACGTAACGTAAAGAGGAAGATGATGAAAAATGGAACATGATGAATGCATGCATTAATGAATGATGAAAGTCTTGCAAGTATTAGATATTGGGACACGCCATTAAAGGTGTTAGCCCAACGGTGTGCGGGTTCGCTACCCGGGAGGATGCATATCGGGGTCCTTCTATGTGAGCGACCATTTATATAGAACCTCTACCGCTTACCTCTAGTATTGTGGCACCATGTTTAGTTGTCTATTTATAGACTTCGGCCCAGTAGCTAAATAGTTCGGGGTGTAGCATATAGTATTGGTACGGAAGATATCCGATGCGCAAGAAAAGTTATAAAGATAAATGAACGAATGAAGAAGATAATATAACTATTATCTATGTGTACATATGATGTATGATCGCATGAAAGAAAAGAACGGTTTTAACGAAAGAAAAGTATGTTTTATTTATAAAACTAGAACTCACTTAGCAACGCTGACTTTGATGTGTTTCTAGTTGGCAGGTAAGGGTTGCTGAGGATGGCACGAGGTGGCTACTCAGCTCTTTGGGATAGCATCCATTTATTTAATGCTTTTGTGATATAATGCAACAATGTATTTTGTACCGATTGACGATGTATTTGGCAAAAGTTTTTATAATGAAATGTGATGTCATTTTTGAATGTTTCCGTTGCAACCTTTTGAAAGAAAAATGTAAATATATGTTGTATGTGCGATGGAAACCAACTGTAAGCGTCCGGGAACGGGGCCTTACAAGTTGGTATCAGAGCCAAAGTTTAAGTGAAATGGGTAAATTTTCAAAATAAACCTAACTTAAACTGAGAATGGGACGGAAAGGGAATCGGATGCCAATCTGAGTAGCTGCGTGCCATCAGGTATTTTCTTTAAAGATAACCGGTATTTTGTGCACATATTATGTGTTATGTGTTGTTTGGATTTAAATACCGATGTAGTCAGGATAGGTAATGCTCGGGGTGTGAAGAGTAAGTAAGTGGCTAATCACAACTGGCCACTATAATTAGGGACTTACTATACTTGACATAAACTGAGCCATTCCCTTGAATGATCGTGTTGGTGTTTGAATCTTTCAGTGTGCGTGTGATGGCTGGTGGTAGATCTTCGAAAGCCTCGCATGGTGGAGGTCACGGTGCTGAACCGCGACCCAAAAGAAGGAGACCCAGAGTTGAGAAGGTGGCTCAGGAAGAACCAGAGACCCCTCATCCGGAGGGTGGCGACGAGAGCACCAATCTGAGAGCCTCAGTAAAGGAGGCTGTGGTGGAAGAAGTTCATCAGGTCATGCAGACGATCCTACCGTCTGTGGTGACCGAAGTGATCAAGGCAGTAAGAGAAGGGGAAAGGATGGAGAGGAATAGGTCCTCGGGAGGACGGGAACAACCAGAGCCTGAAACAGTTCCATCTGATGACGAAGAGGAAGAAGAAGAGCCTGTGCCGAAGACAGCACGAGGCTGTAACTATGGGGCGTTTATGAGATGCAAGCCCCCTACCTTCATTGGTAACGGCACTGCTGCTGCCGCTCACCGGTGGGTGAGGGAAATGGAGGATATTCTTGATATCAGCGAGTGTTGGGAGGAACAGAAGGTGAAGTTTGCTACCCATTCTTTTGTGGACTCGGCTTTGTCCTGGTGGGACAACATAGTCCAAGCCGAGGGTAGGCAGGCGATAGGAAGGATGAGGTGGGAGGAGTTGAAGAAGATGGTGATTGAGGAGTTCTGACCTCATAAGGAGATGGATAAGATAGAGAGAGAGTTCCTGTAGCTGAAGGCGGGAACCATGACACACCAGCAGTACATCACCAAATTCAATGAAATGGCACGGCTCATGCCGGATCAGGTGACGCCTCTGTCTCAGAAGATCAAGAGGTACATTCAGGGCTTACCGGTGGATGTTCGCAGGCATATGATCGTCGCCCGACCAAGCACGTTTAGGTCAGCGGTCGATTTGGCAGGGAGGCTATATGATGAGCGGGAGGTGGTGGTGACTGAAGCGAACAAGAAGGGTGGTGGTGATCGGAACTGGAACGGGAAAAGGTTTGGTCAGGGTGATGCCTCGACGGGTAACAAAAAGGCACGGGTGGACGACCGTCGTGGGGCCACCTCGAGTGCGGGGTCAAAGAGGTGTGCTAAGTGTGGAGGGAGCATGCGGGAGAATGTAGGATAGGATTGAATGTGTGCTTCAAATGTGGGAAGACAGGGCACATCGCAAGGGATTGCCTTACGGGCAAATGTTTTAATTGTGGGGAAAGTGGTCATATGAGTAAAGATTGTAAGAAGCCAATGGTTGAGGGTTCCAGGGCGAAGAAGACAGGAGGTTAAGGACCGAGGGCGAGCGCCAGGGCGTTCACCATGACATAGGAGGAAGCTAGGACGGACCCTGATGTTGTGTCCGGTACGTTTCTAGTGAACCAAACTTTAGCTTCTGTGTTATTTGATTCGGGTGCCAATAAAAGTTTTATTTTTGGTGCTTTCTGTGCTAAGCTGCCTGTTAGTAGTAGACGTGTTGATGTGCCCTTTGATGTAGAAGCTGCCATAGGTAAGTCTACCAGGATCTCTGAGATGATAGAGAACTGTGATGTGGAGCTAGAAGGTCATAAGTTTCCTGTTAGACCGTTGTGATGACCTTAGGTGGTTTCGATTTGGTTCTTGGGATGGATTGGTTGGCAGACTTCGAGGCGAACATGTGTGTCGCAAGATGATTCGTTTGACAGCGCCTGATGGTAGTTCAGTGACGATTTATGGTGATCGGATTGCTATAATCCTGAAGGTAATCTCAATGGCGGTGGCAGGAAAGTGTATAAGGCGTGGATGTAGTGCCTACTTGGCGTATGTAAAGGATGTAGATATGCCAACACCACAACTATCCAAGGTACCGGTTGTGCGTGACTTTCCAGACGTATTCCCAGAAGACTTATCAGGAGTGCCACCTGACCGTGAGACGAGTTCCAGATTGACTTGATACCGGGAGCCCAACCTGTTGCCAAGGCACCGTATCGATTGGCTTCGACGGAGATGAAAGAGTTGATGGAGCAGCTGCAAGAGCTACTTTATAAGGGGTTATTAGAAGAGTATCTCTCCTTGGGGTGCTCCGGTCCTGTTTGTAAAGAAGAAGGATGGTAGTATGAGGATGTGCATTGACTACCATGACCTAAATAAGTTGACAGTGAAGAACCGATACCCCTTACCGAGAATAGATGATTGTTCGATCAGCTTCAAGGTGCCAATTGGTTTTCAAGGATAGACCTTCGATCTAGTTACCATCAGTTGAAGGTGAAGGAGCAGGATGTCCCTAAAACAGCTTTTCGCACGCATTATGGTCACTAAGAGTTTCTGGTCATGTCTTTTGGTTTGACCAATGTGCCAGCTGCTTTTATGGATCTGATAAACCATGTGTGTCGGCCGATGTGGATAAATCAGTGATTGTGTTTATTGATGATATCCTGATTTATTCGAAGAGCGAGCTTGAGCATGCCAGACACATTCGGGTGGTTTGGAGACGTTGAGAAAGGAGAAGTTGTATGCCAAGTTCCAAGTGCGCGTTCTGGTTGCGCAAAGTTCAATTATTGGGTCATGTGGTGAATCCTGACGGGATAATGGTGGACCTGGCAAAGGTGGAGGCGGCTATGCAAAGGAAGTCACCAAGGACGCCATCCGAGATTCGTAGTTTCTTGGTTTGGCGGGCTACTATAGAAGATTTATCCAAGACTTTTCCAAGATCGCTTCTCCACTAACCAAGTTGACCTGAAAAGATGTAAAGTTTATATGGGGTCAAGCTCAAGAGAAGCGTTCGATGAACTGAAGGCGAGGTTGACCAAGCTCCTGTTCTGTCATTACCCGATGGAAGCAAAGATCTTGGTGGTTTTTTCTGATGCTTTCTACTCGGGGTTAGGGTGTGTTAATGCAGAGAGGAAAGGTTATAGCCTATGCATCCCGACAGTTAAAGGTTCATGAGGTTAATTACCCTATTCATGACCTGGAGCTAGCAGCCGTGGTCTTTGCACTAAACATCTGGGGCATTGCCTTTACGGGACGAAGTGCACCATTTCACTGACCACAAGACTTGAAGTACTTCTTCGAGTAGAAGGATCTAAACATGAGGCAGAGACGGTGGTTGGAACTTATAAAGGATTATGATTGTAGATCCACTACCATCCGGGCAAAGCCAATGTGGTGGCTAATGGCCTTAGCCGAAAAGAGAGGCCCGAGCCGATACGGGTGAAAGCTTATCAGCTGGTCATGACCTCTGATGTGAAGAAGCAAGTCAAAGAGTTTCAAGATGAAGCGTTGAAAGAAGATCATCTTAACTCTGAAAGAATGAGAGGTCTGGTCGCAGAATTAGGTGAAAACACACACGATGTTAAACCCGTTTCGGTCGTGTGTGGATTCCTCTTTTGGGGATCTACGGGTGAAGAATGGATGAAGCTCACAAGACTCGATACTCTATTCACCCCCAGTGCCACGAAAATGTATCAAGATATGAAGAAGATTATTGGTGGCCGGGTATAAAGCGCGATGTGGTGGAGTATGTGAGTAAGTGTCTACTTGCTTATAGGTGAAAGCCGAGCATCAAAAGCCGTATGGGAAAATCCAACCTTTGGATATATCGGAATGGAAGTGGGAGCATATCACCATGGATTTCATTACGAAGTTGTCGCGTACTCCGAAAGGGTATGATGCTATATGGGTGATTATGGACCGTCTGACGAAGAGTGCTCACTTCCTACCGATCCGCGAGACATACTCATCTGAGAGGTTGGTTGATCTGTTCATCAAGGAAATTGTAATTCGTCATGGTGTGCCGGTGTCTATTGTATCTGATCGTGACACCCGGTTTACATCCAAGTTCTAGAAGAAATTCCACGACGCCATAGGGATGAGTTACATGTTAGCATGGCTTATCATCCCCAAACTGATGGTCAGTCAGAGAGGACCATTCAGACATTGGAAGACATGCTTCGGGCATGTGTGATTGATTTTGGGGAAGTTGGGATGACCACCTAATGCTAACCGAATTCTCATACAACAACAGCTATCATGCCAGCATTAGTATGCCACCATATGAGATGCTATACGGTAGGAGATGCAGGACACCCGTTTGTTGGGGTGATACGGTCAAAGGATTGGGAAGCGTGGTAATCGAGGCTACAACGTCGAGGTAATCGAGGCTACGACTAAGAAGCTCGAAAAGATCAAAGCATTCATGAAGGCAGCCAAAGATAGAAAGTCGTATGTTGATAAACGACGCAGGCCGATTGAGTTCCAGGTGGGTGACCGAGTTATGTTGAAGGTCTCACCTTGGAAGGGTATCATTCGTTCCGAAAGTAGGGCAAGTTGAGCCCAAGGTATTAGGCCCTTTCCGAATCATCGCTCGAGTAGGAGAGGTGGCCTATAGATTGGAGTTATCAGATGAGTTAAGTGGAATTCACCCGACATTCATGTATCTCATCTGAGAAAGTGCTTAGCTGAAGAAGACATGATTGATCCACTGGAGGATATCGAACTACACGAACGGCTCAATTATGTGGAGCAACCAGTGGCAATCATCGATCGAAAGAGAAAAGGCTAAGAAATAAAGTGGTTTCCTGTGGTGCGTGTACAGTGGAAGCACAGGAAGGGATCCGAGTCAACGTGGGAGACTGAGAAAGAAATGAGACAGCATTATCCACGTTTGTTCGAGGAATAACAGGTTTCGGGGACGAAACCTATTTAACACGTTTGTAACACCCGGTTATTTATTTATTTTAGAGCCGACGAAGGAAGAAAAAGAAATAAAGTCTAAAGTCGAGGGACCAAACTCGCCACGAGAGAAAGTTGGGGAAGTGGGAGTATTTAAGGAGAGGGCAACCCTTACCCTTTCCCCACACCCCCCAAAATCAGCCAAAGAAAGAGGAGAAGAGAGAAAGAAAAAAGGAGAAAAAGTTGGTTCGGGTTGGTTCGAGTGGCCAAAATCGTTGGGAAGCGAGTCAAATCGAAGCTCTTTTCATCGTGGTCGTTGTGTGATTCTAGTACCCCTCCTTTAAAAACTTTTGAATGATTTGGGGCTGGAAAACATCTAAAACGGGTTTTTGAGTGTGTGCATGTTTGACCCTTTTGTGTATGGTATGTGTGTGTATGATGCGTTGAGTCTTGTTTGTGAGCTTGTGTGTGCTTGAATGGTGTTGTGGTATGCATCCCTAAGGTTTAGGATGGTCAATTTGGGCTTAAATTGGGTTTAGATGAGTTTGGAGGCCGAAAACCCTCGGCTGCAGCCGGGATGAACCGCATTCTGCATCAGCTAGGGCTAGGCGACCGACTGGAGACCGAATGGAGGCCATACGGCCGAATAGGGTGCTATTGGGGTCCATTCACACGAATGAGGTCCATTCGCACGATTGAAGGCCCATTCGCATGGAGGTCATGCGATTGAAGGGCCAGTCGCATTGAGGTCATGCGATTGAAGGTCCAGTCGCATATGTGCTCATCCACATTAGTCCCATTCGCATAAGGTCCATCCGCATTAGTCCATTCGCACGATTGGGTATTCATTCGCAGAGTGTTTCATCCGCATTGGTTCATTCGCATGATGTTCAGTCGCATGGAGGCCATGCGACTGAAGGGTGTCCATAGGCCCAAATAGGGCTGTTGCACCCGAGGAGAAGTGTAGTTTAACTTCTGACTTTCAGGGAAAATGCAGATGTAAGTTTTGACGTAAGGTTCCCGTAAGTTCATGTAAGTGACGATAGAGGCCTTAGAGAGCAAGTAGGGCATGATGATGATGATGATAATGATGTTACATGTTTATGCATGATGCATGTTATGTATGTGTGATGTTGCCTTGTATGATGTGATGATTGTGCATGCTAATGTTCCTTATTATGATGTATGTTTATCTTTCCTGTGGCTTTCCGTGTTGTGCTAATGAATGAAATGAAGTATTACGTACGTAAAGTGGAAGATAATGAAAAGTGGAACATGATGAATGCATGCACTAATGAATGATGAAAGTAATGAAAGTCTTGCAAGTATTGGATATCGGGACACGCCATTAAAGGTGTTAGCCCAACGGTGTGGGTTTTGATACCCCAGGAGGATGCACATCGGGGTCCTTCTATGTGATTGACCATTTATATAGAACCTCTACCGCTTACCTCTAGTACTGTGGCACCATGTTTAGCTGTCTATTTATAGACTTCGGCCCAATAGCTAAATAGTTCGGGGTGTAGCATATGGTATTGGTACGGAAGATATCCGATGCGCAAGAAAATTTATATAGATAAATGAACGAATGAAGAAGATAATATAACTATTATCTATTTGTACGTATGATGTATGATCGCATGAAAGAAAAGAACGGTTTGAATGAAAGAAAAGTATGTTTTATTTATAAAACTAGAACTCACTCAGCAATGCTGACTTTGATGTGTTTCCAGTTGGCAGGTAATGGTTGCTGAGGATGGCACGAGGTGGCTACTCAGCTCTTTTGGGATGGCATCCATTTATTTAATGCTTTTGTGATATAATGCAACAATGTATGTTGTACCCGATTGACGATGTATTATTTGGAAAAAGTTTTTATAATGAAATGTGATGTCATTTTTGAATGTTTCTGCTGCAACCTTTTGAAAGACAAATGTAAATATATGTTGTATGTGCGATGAGAAACCAACTGTAAGCGTCCGGGGAACGGGGCCTTACATAAAGAAATTAGGAAATAATGGAAAAAATTCTTCCAATCTCTTAGTCTAATGTTGCAATCCCGCTGAGGCCTAAGACTGATGAGTTGAGTGAAATCCTATCAGCCTTGGTAGTAGGGCCTAATCCTCCAAACTAGGACTATTCTTCCTCTTTCCACGCTTTCTATTAGTCTTTTTCTTGTAATGTAAGGAGAACTACGAATCAGCCTCATGAATAAGCTCACCTTATAAGAGAAGTGGGAGAAGGCAAGAGGTAGCTGGTAGGCCTTGACTCAATCCATGGTTGGCCTTATGGGAATCCATGCCCCGGGGGTTCCTACCGCTTTCGATTTGAACTCAATCTTATTAAGTTGGAGATTCAAATAGATAAAATGTTCCGTGAGGAATGTGATTCAAGTAGTAGATGATGTCCTACTTGCTACTTTAGAAAGGCTTTTGTTAAACCCACAAAGAAAACATCGACACTAGGACTAATTATGGATATAAGACTATTTAGTTACCAGTGATACTGCTTGAGAAGAAGTACACCTCTTTTTTATTTAGTACTCGAGAAATATGGAACTACTTTTGATTATTGTCATGGCTTTTGCTTTTGCTTTAGCTTATTCTCTTTTCGATGAAGCTTCTTTTGTTCATTCCAAGACTTTTTATGAAAGTAGCTAATTGAAGACTCACATTTCAGAGTCAATAACTTCAACATATTATCTGAGGGGAAAAAGTATTGAGCTTAGAGGTATGGATGGTCCTAAGGCTTGCCTACTGCTTTGTTATCAGAGCCCAACTCGATTGAATCTTTTTCCAGTGCCCATGTTCCTATTACTACTTTTGCTGCTATTCTTACTTCCATGGATGGCTATGGTGGTTCTCTAGCAGTTGCTCCTACTCCTTTGCCTGGTGCTCTAATATGAGTTGAGAAGTAGGAACTGCACTTCAACTTTCTTTATTTTATCTATTCCCCCTCTCTGACCCAGCCCTAGAAGTGAATGAGGAATGATTGAACTTCTGCTTCTGTAATGAGACGCTAAAGTCCTTTTTTCAAGGAAATCACAATGCTTCTCTTATTCAATAGTTCAATATTACTTTCTTACCTCGGATCCCGCTCTTAATGAGCCGAAGAGAAGTGCATGAAATGGTGGAGCTACCATTAGTTGCGTAGACTTAAGACTCACTTTGCTTTCACGATTTGACCTTGACATTCCACCAATGAATTCATCTTCTGCTTTGCACTGACCCCATTCCTAAAGTTCGTGGTCTTCGATCATAAACTATCTCTCCCTCTCTTCGAGTAAGGATTTGCTGCTTTCTTACTTATTCCTAAACCTCTTCCTGCTCTTTGTCGCTTAGCTTTCGCTGTCCAATCGGTCCTTGCTTCTTACCTAATTCCTATTACTTCAAAGCTGGCTAGCTTCGACGTTCCATCGAGTTAGCTAGTTAATATTCGATCTCCCCGGAACACTCAAATCATTCTGCTTTCCTTCACCTCGTCTTCTTTTCTTAGGCCGATTTTCCAAGATTCCTTTCGGAGAGTTCCTGCTTGAAACTCTAAAAGTTCAGGCGATTTGCAAACAAAAAACCTAAAGTAAATAGTAAGCTGAGACGGCACGGTTTTAGGTCTTTCCTTACCAGAAAAGAAGGGAGTTAAATGAAAGAAATTCAAGATCGGGAACATCTGCTAGAGCTCGCAATTGGCATTTCTCACTAGGTAGAATATTACCGGGAGTTGAAGACCGACTGACTAATAGGCTTCAGACCAGCAGAGTTGGTTTAAGCGGATGTCCTAAGGCTCTCTTCGGAATGGATGGTGGTTAACTGTCTTGACTTGAGTTCTGATCTAAGAGTCCGATCGCTTCTTAGCCAACCGAGTGAATGAGAAAGAATGTAATTTCTAGCTATGATTCACACCGAGAAAGAAAAAATTGGCACTTTGAAATCTATACCCTCCATCGACCAAGACTCCTTCAATATGCACTTTTATGTAAAGTTTAGGTGCATGGCCATTGCCTCAGTAGGTCGATACTCGTGCTAAGCTTATTGGTCATAGTATGTGTCCTTTTTCTTTTTGAAGATGGTGATCATAGAAGTGCCTTTTATCAATGTAACAAGCTCAGTCTGCTTCTCTCGCTATTTGATCGAGAGCACCGGTTCAAGGAGATCTCATCACAAATATCCTCAATGCGTTGACCATTTGCATTTTGGATGATATTCTTGACCCCAAAACTTACGAGAACTTAACTAAGTTAAATCATCTTTTAGTGAATATGAAACATGATTTTTTAAGCAGTATAATACATCCTAGATATATTTAATCACTCCAACGGGAATTGAACAATACACCCCCAGAATTACTTTTTGGGAAGCTTGAATCTATGTATCAATATGAGTTAAGAGGTTTATCTAATTATTTTCAATCTCTCGATTACTCAGATCAACAATCTTTAAATTATTTAAATTTTTGTAATGAGAGATATCATTCATTTGTTGTACCTAGCCCACTTGAGCAATTTTCTATTCTCCCGTATTTCAATAAAATAAGTAACTATGTAATATATATATTTTAGAAAAAGAAAATATATAATTGATTTTATCACTCGGGTAAATATGTAATTAATGTTTAGAAAAGAAAATATATAAATGCTCCTAAAATAAAACCAAACACCAAATATGGACAAATTGTAAAATAGATAGAGATGGAGGAGCTTTTCCATGCAATCTAATGGTACTACTTTCTTTCCTTCTTCTCTGACGACCGTCTCAGTCATCATAGGTTGCTTTTACAACAGACAGTTTTGCTCCACATATTTTCTTTCACAAATTTAGTTTTTGGTTTATCCGAGTTTTCTCGCTTCCGTTTCAGGTATTGCTCTATTACTTTTTGAGCACCTGTTGATCTTCTTGAGCTAAACCTATGCCTAGGTTTTGGTTCAATCATAGAAATTTGGGTTTAATTTTTAGTGTTTCACGGTGTTCCAGTCGACAATTCAAGACTTCAAGTCATGAATTATGAAGCTTGGAAAAGATTTTAGGTGAAAATTGTTTTTACTTTCTACAAAATTCGATATAATCTAGCGTAATTTGTTTTAGGATGACGAGATCCAATGAAAATAAAAACAATGAACCTGTTTGATCATTTTGGGTTTCCTTGTAGTTCCAACTTGCTATAGGTGAAATGCTGGTTTAGGAAAAATTTCAATGAAATAACAACCCAAAGCATCAAACACAAAAGCAACATATGAAGTATCTTCGTATCTGTTATATGCCTAATTCATAATTGTATTATGTTGTCATCTTACTCATTCTTAAATATAAGGTGAATGGGAAAAAGATTAGAATGCTGAATTATGGTGAAATTAGTGGAGTTGAGGAATATACTATGGTGATGAACTTGGGTTTAGAGTTTTTTTATCCTGAGCAACAATGAAATCAACTTCTATGATAAGCTTCTCACTATTATCTTAGCTGGTGTTTTGTTGTTTTGTGAGTTTATTTAAATTTTAGTGAATGACTGCATTTGTGAGATTAATGCAGGGTTTTATGGATTGAGTTTGAGAATTTAGCCAGTTCTTTTATTCAATTGAATTGGTTTAATTGGTAAGTGACTTGAGATTTTATTTAAATAACTAGCATTAAGCCCCAAACATTGTGGTGGGGACGTAAAACCATATCAAATGCACCAATGCTACATCACAGTCAGTGTCCATCAATACCGGAAAAACTCGTATAAAAAACAAAAAAATAAAACTGAACGAAAGGAAAAGTAGACGTTAAAAGGTTGAACCACACATGTGAAATGTAAAACATAGAAAAAAATTACTAAGTTGATCTAGGATCCGTGCGTGCGATTAGGCTGTTAAATGAGAAAAAAAGCATAAAAGCGTTGAACAACACACATATGTTGTTTCGTGTTAACTCATAAAACTTACATCAAGGCGTAAAACAACAAAATTTTAAATGATGAAAATTATAGGGTCCAAAGCTAAATGTGTAAAACTATTTGGGTTAATTTGTGAAAGATGTAAGCTATTCGGGGTTTAAGTTGAAAAATAATAAGATAAAAATAACCAAATGGAGTATGACTAAGTATGCTAAAATTACAACTAAAATTGTTTGAAGTTGTAAGAAGTTACCATCAATTATTTAAACCTACAAAAGTGTAACATTAACCTATATATAAGCTATTGTACCATGAGCTTTAATAGTGGTGAATCACTGTTAACCTCAACGTAAAATGTTATAGGATATAATTGAAAATATATTATACTGTTTGCAATTTTGCACTTTACCTTTAGCGACTACAATCCCTCTTACGGGTCCTTTCCAAATTCGAAACGAACAAGTACAGTTTGTATTATTTTTATTTTTCAGTCCATTTATCATAGATAGCCTTACTTTCCGAAATAATTCAAGGTTTAAGTTTTTTTAACTTACTGGTTGCTTTCTGTAGTTAGCTTAGTAGTTGTAATGATGTTTGTGATTGTATCTTCATTCTTTCTAAGAGCAAATAAATATTCATTGACATATATTATTTGGGGTTATACCATTAGAGTATGATGTTTGAGGTGCTTACGTGTTGAAGGCATCAACTATAATTATGAATGGTTCAAATT
The DNA here is from genome assembly GCA_025506515.1 of Flaveria trinervia. Lineage (NCBI taxonomy): Eukaryota > Viridiplantae > Streptophyta > Magnoliopsida > Asterales > Asteraceae > Flaveria > Flaveria trinervia. The sequence goes on from CM046451.1 coordinate 17,276,737, forward strand.
GGGTTGTGCTTATTTCAAATGGATCAAGTAAAAGGTAGTCTATGAAGAACAAGTCAAAGGAGTTAAAGGTAATGAGACAAAATTTATGTTGGACATTTTGGTTGATATGTGTTATTAAATATCCGGGTTAATTATAAAATATTTTTTGACATTTTTCACGTATGTTTTGCGTTGGTCTGCGTATCAACATAAATTTTATTTAAAATTTAACAAGTCAGATAAATATAATGTGTTTTGATCATTTGATGATATAATAAATGTAAATTTAATTCGAAAATGAGTTGAGTAGATTGTAGTATATACTTTATCACGACACATACGGTGTCGCTGCAACGTACAACGGGTAAAGAAACTAGTTACAACTTATTTGTGCCTGTTGGGTTATATATTGTGTATATTTGGTTGTACTTATTTTTTGAGACGGTTGGTTTTTGTGACCCCCGACACTTATCCATATTTGTAACCTGATCCATTTAAATTTATTTTTATGTAGTAAAACATTTGGAATTCTATAATATATTATTTGTTTTATCATAAATATTATTATACATCATAACTCATAATATACATGCTAGATATGAGTTTTTATAATAGCTACATTTGTTAGTATAAGTAATCTTTGCTTTATAACTTTACTGATGGTGAATTAAAGCGTAAATTAGTAACATTATAAAGTTCTTATGTATTTATAAATTTTTTAGAGTTCAAATTATTATTAAAGTTATTAAGTTCTTATAAAAGTACACATGTGTTATTTTTGTGCACATGTATAATAAAACGAAACTTTTATGGAATTTCATCCTTAATTTTATAGAAAGTCTTGATCATAATATTTTTATAAATGTTTATCATTATTATACTTTTATAAAATGTATACTATTCTAAAATCTTTAAAATCCTCCAAATAAAAATATTTAATTTTACAACTTTATACAAACTTTATATAAAATTTAATTTTATAAACATCCATTTTTAAAATTTTAAAAAACCAAAACTCCATCTCCTTTGTTTCATTTCTTTTTTAATACGAGGTTTTTCAATATTGATGAATACTGATAGTTGTGTATCATTGATGCTACTTGGCATGTTTTACGCCTCAACTACAACACGAGGGGCTGAACACTAGTTAAACCAAAAAACATTTGTGATACATAGCATCATAGATTATAATTGTTAGTACGCCCCAAATATTAATATCAAATATTTATACTTAAAAAAAGTTTGAGAAAACATTTGTGAAGAGCTAAAACATTTAAGAGAAACTTCTTTTACTGGTAGATCCAAAAATGTATTTGACATTCTGTAAACTTTTTCCTAACTTTTTTAAATAACAATTTTTTTTAAATTGAAACTTCTTTTATCCAATGAGATTATGAGTGGGAAAATGAATGTTCTTAATAAATACGTATTTTAGTAAATATTTTTAATACACTCATTTTTCAAAGTGAATCTCTATGTTGGCTTAAAATGCAGTCAAAATTCTATTTCCTTGATTTTCCTAAGTTTTTTTCTCCACACAAATGCATAAATATGTTATAGAATACCCGATAATGTCTCCAAAACCTCATGATGGTCCTCTATCTTTGCAAGTTTCTTTCAAAGCAACATTAATAGAAGAATGATGTTTCTAAATTTAGTAAGAACACCCTCATCCTCTTTCTCACTCACCCTAATCACATGCCAAAAAAGAACAATTTTGAGATCCTTCATGCTATCTTTCTCCCACAAAAATAGGCTCACCTTCTTTCACCCTCTTTCGCGTCTCTCCCATTTCAATCATCCTCATTTACTCAAGGGAGAGATCGCACCAGAGAGAAAGGGAGAATCTTGGTTACGACGACCAATACAGTTTTCGTTTTGAAAACTGATTTTTAGGCTTTGGTGGTACGTAATAATTGTTTTCATTATGGCTTTTTATTTTAGATTTGGTAATAATTTTGATGTATGTTTTGTTGGTATGTATCATAAAGGTGGATAAAAGGAAGTAATGTTTGGTTTTCAAATAAGAACTCGCCAAAATGCGGCAACTTCTCCATCTCCAAGAATATCAGTTTCTCCAGGCGTATCAACCACCACAAGACGAGCAACGGGTTCTCCCAAAGGTTCACCTAATGCGACCGTTGGCGAGATTGATACGCGTGCACCCTTCCACTCAGTTAAAGCTGCTGTCAATTTGTTTGGAGAAGCATCACCAAAATCAGGAAAAATCATGTCTAGAAAAACTGGTGAAGAGGTATGTATATGTATTTGCATGTTGGTATTTTGGTTTTTAACCATAATATTTTTGGTGATTTTTTTATCAATATGTACTTTGATATTTGACAGAGGGTGTTGGAGAAGGAGACACAACTACATTGGACATTGAAGGAGCTTGATAAGTATAAAGAGCTTTTAAAAAGTGCAGAAAGTACAAAAGCTCAAGTGCGTCGCGATCTAGAAAAGGCGAATAAGTCGTTGCAGGAGCTAACTAACATGCTGCAGATGATAAGTGAAGAGAAGCAAGCAGCAATGGAGACCACAGAGGCTGCAAGGACTCGAGCTCGAGAACTTGAACAACAGAAATCCACCCAAAGCCAAGTAGCTAACGATGGATGGAAAGAAGATGTTGATAACGAAAGGAATCGGTATAAAACGTCTGCTAATGAACTTATATCAATCAAGCAAGAACTCACTAGCCTCAAACAAGATTTCGATGCTGCATTAGAAGCTAAGTTGACTGCTTTTCAACAGGCTGCAGATGCACAACATGCTGCAAAAGTGAACCACCAGAAAATGGTTGAACTCTCAAAAGAAGTTGAGACGATGCGCGACACCCTTCATCGCGTCAATCTTGCTTCTGAAAAAGCCCATGAAGAACACATTAAACTTATCGAACAAAAAGAAGCAAAAATAGAATCAACAAGAAAAGCAAAAGAAGATCTAGACATGAAGATTCAGTCGATGAGAAAAGAACATCAGCTTTCAGAACTTAGAAGTTTAGGAGAAAAGCTAGAGGAAACAACTGAAGCAACTAATGTTTTAGAAGAACAGTTACGCGAGGTTCGTGTTGCAGATATGGAGACATTAGATAAGGCTAAGTTAGAAGTAGATGAAGCCAGACGACGACTCAATGAAATCAAACAAGAACAATCCTCAGTTGGAGCAACAGTCAAAACCTTAAAACATGATTTTGAGAAAGTAAGAAGGGATATCAGTTTGTTAAGGGGAGATGACGAAAAAAGAGAGCAACAACAAGCTGAATTAGACAGAATTAAACTCGAAATCGAAGAGGCCACAACAGAACTAACTAAAGCAACAAACAGTATCAATGAACTAGAGTTAAAGATACAAGAAACAATGTCTGAAGCTGCAAAGGCTAATAAAGAAGAAGAAGAGCTGAAGAACAAGCAGAAACATTGAGAAAACAAGCAGAACAATCTGACAGTTCAAACAAAGAAGCCGAAGAGAAGCTGGAGGTTGCTCTTAGAGAGCTTGAAAAGGCGAAAGCAGCAGAAGAGCTCGCGAACGATCAAATACGACAAAAAACTTCAAAGAAAGACACCATGGATAATAATAAGATCAGGCTGACAGCTCAAGAATATGAAGCTTTGAAGAAAAAAGCCGAGGATGCAGCGAAAGCAGCTGATTCTAAAGTGGCAACCGCGGTGTCTCAGGTGGAAACAATTAAGAAAAAGGAGAAACTAACACTACAGAAGCTGGAGAAAAGTATGGAAGAAACCAAGGATATTGAAGCTGCACTTAGTGAAGCTTTGAAAAAGGCTGAAATGGCTGAAGCAGCAAAGCAAGCAATTGAAAATGAACTCAACAAGTGTAGAAACAATCAACAGAATGATGATGGTAGTTAGGTTGGTTGTAAACAAGATTAGAGTTTGACCAAATCTGATCACTTGTTTTGGTGCCTTTTTGTGTGTTTTGGATGATGAGAGTGATTATCAGCATGCAGAATTACCTGCAAATGCTTAGGAATCAAAGTACAACAATGGAAAACTTCATTATCATATGTACAATCCCATGGCTATAAACCAGATTCCTTGTGGTTTATCATGGTAAATGGTTTGAACCATAAAACACATCAAATTACAAGTGCATACATATGATACTGATTTACTCATGTTCAAATATGGTATGATCATTAGTGAAAGCCATGGCTAGATAAAGATTTAAAGACTAGGCTTTATAATATTTTGTATATATTATGTGTACAGTGTAGGTTAATATTTGAGATTGGCTCGTTATATAGTGGATTCCTATTAATGTTTTTGTGTGATTCTTTTTTATTTATTTATCATGTATTCAGGGGCGGCTCAATCGTTTTGAGGGCCAAAGCGAATGTAAGATTCGGGCCCAAAGCGAATGTAAGATTCGGGCACTTTCCCATTTTCGATTGTTTTAAACCTTATATATGCAAGTCACTCAAATGCAATCAAAACAACAAATTATTCTATTGCAAGTCTAACAAATCAAACCAGCAAATAACAAATTAAAATTTTAGCTAGTAAATTAGTAAATAAAATGAGATTAGAGTGTTTGGATGTGCACTTATACTAGTCCCTTTATTTTGAACTAGTAATAAAATTGGTCATTATTCCAAATATTTGTAAAACAGTTAATCCATGCTCATTTCATCATCTAGGCTTCATGACATAAATTAATCCCTTTGATTTTTTATTCAACTTAAATTGTGATTTTTGCTTTAAAATGATGAAAATTTAAAAGATCAAAACCTAAAATTTGGTAATTTGTAGAGCAAAGATACAGAGTTAATTGTTCTTACACTTTGCCTCATCTTAAATCATAAATCCCCAAGTAAAATAATAGCACCTAGCAGGACAAAACTAATTCCAACTCTTTGACGAAAATATCTACAAGTTGAGTATGTTTATTTTCTCACATGATCACACATGTAACAATAGGCTAGAAAATTATATTCAGAAACAAAATAAACCAACTACAAATAATCAAACATAAAAAAGGGAAGTCTTAGAGAACTAACAAATGAAAAACACACAAAATTCATATTTAAATGTTCAACCCATAAAAGGGAGCAAGCATATACCTAAATTCAGATGATGTTTAAAAACAGAGACTAAAATTCATTTTGGAAGAGTGAAGATTCCACATGAGAAATTGAAGGTCTAATCAAGTTTTAGAGGCTTTGTTAGTACCAGTAATCATGGAAGATAGAAGCAAAAGTGCATAAACCAGAGATTAAGATTTCTAAACTCTAGTACCAGATATTAAGATTTCTTCATTTCTTGCCACTAAATTCATCATCCACTTATGTTAGCTTTTCCAGTGACCTTTATCAAAAAATTTGAGGCCTTGAAATTTGGGGGCCCCAAGCAAAACACTTCACCTATTGCAAAGAAGGGCCGGCCCTGCATATATTAAAGACGTTATGCAAGTAAATTATATAATGCATGTCATATTGTGAGAGATTTTGATAATCATGATTATCTCACTTTACACTCGCACTTCTCTTAGAAAACAGTGAAGGAGAACACTCTCTATTCATACAATATTATTTTCATATTCTCCTTCAAGCTTCCATCTCATTTGTCACGTGACATAACCCTTTTAGATTGTTAAGCACCTTTAGTGGATACAGAAAACTTTTTCATGAGCAGAAATTTAAGACTCAATTGACTATAGTTAAAAAGTTTTCAGTCTGATTCGGGTTAGACCCAATCACCCCACACAAAAAAAAAATTATACCAAGTTAATTGTATAAAATACATAATAAAAGTACTTTAACTTTTATGAATAACACAAGCAACATGCACCATCAGCTTCCATTAAAATTCATATCAATCAAGTTTAATTATATTAATCTAAATTCATAATAGTTTGTTCTGCTTACTAATCTCACCTCGATATCATTAATTAATTTATAATAAGGTTATAAGTTTTGTATCATGAAAGCCGTTTTTTTTTTCAAAACCAAAATAACCATTGATTTACGTGTATATATATATATATATATATATATATATATATATATATATATATATATATTACGAACCATTGATTTACATAAATATAACTTAAGACTAATGATATTTAGTTATTTTACATAGTTTATTATTCATATATGATATACACATATGTAAAATTGTTCAAGTTTCACCAGACTTAATTTACATTTATGTAAATAATTGGTTCTTTAATTATGAAAATAAAAAGTGATTTTGTAATGATTCTAATGCTAAGTTATTTTTTATAACTTATTGATTTATTTTGTTGTATTCTAAGGTTTTAAATTTTTTGGTGTGTTATTAAAAATAATTATCATGGGATTATTGTCAAAATTTATTGAGTGTTGCTCGATATTACAATGCATATATGTAACTATAAAAAGAAACCGTTCATGAGGGTCGGATGACCCATACCACAAGCCTAGGTCCACCCATAAATTCAAAAGATTATATGGTATTTTCTATATATGACCACCTCTAAGTCATTCATGTTGTCTAATATATTTTAACACATCTAAACTACTCTTCATAAACCTCTCCTCACTCTTTTTCCTCTTTTTCATGCATCCATCATGGACCTTCAAGTGACCATTGAGATTCTTGTTAATTTACTTAATCATGTGTTGAGTAATCATATTTTTATAAAACATGTTTTTTTACATCAAATCTACCATGAGACTTATGCTTTCAACCTTACAAGGATGCACACTTACTAAAACATCGTGGTACCATTAGACTAAGTACGCCCTTTGACATGAACATGTAGTATTTGATGAAGAACATGTTACTTACTTTTCTCTCTACCCTAGTTCCACAGTTTTAGAATACATTTTTGACTTTGATGCTCCCTCTCTTTTTCGTCTCCATCACAAACTGCATTATTGCTAGTAGCTTAAGATGATCCATATATGTAATCTTTTATATAATCATATTAATCATCAACTCGATATACGATTACACTACAAAGATACATAATAAAATCTAAATATTTTACTATCTACAAATCTATATTTGGTCTTTCATGCCCAACAAGATCAAGTTACAAATTTAGAATTACTGAACATCTATTTATGATCACCAAACAACATCTAAAATCAATAAAGAAATTCACTATTCTAAATTATATGTTATGTTTTCCACCGCATCACGCGGCCGCTGCTCTAGTATTAAATGAATATATTTCATAGTAATAAACAATACAAACTTAAAAGATAAATAGTTGTTATCGAAAAGCACACTCACATTGTTAAGGTAAAATGTCATTCCCGGAACGCTTACAGACAGACGTTCATCGCACAAAATATTTAAATCACGTTACACTTCATAAAATATTACTATTATTTTTGTCAAATAATACATCGTTGTTCAAAATTACAAATAGTGCTTAGTTGCATTACATCACAAAAATATCATCTCTGCATAAGATGGATGCCGGTCTTTATTCGCCAAGTAGTTTCACCCTTGTGCCACCCTCAGCAACAATTATCTGCCAACTGAAAATACATAAAAGTTAATGTTGCTGAGTGAGTTCTAGTTTTATAAATAAAATATTTTTCCTTTCGTTTAAACATGTTCTTAACATTTATATGTGATCATTCATCATACATACATCAAGGGACTACCATTATTATCTTTCATCATAATATGCATTCGTTTATTCCGTACCTTTTTCATTATCTTACACTTTCATCCGAATCCTATCATATGCTAAACCCTCCTCTTTGGGCACAAAGCCACCTCATTCGGGGTTGAACAATAAGGATCCCGTTTTATACATCTGGAGCAGTCACAAAGAATACTTTAATCTTTCGCTTCATTAAGATAATACTTTACATATAATAGCATAAACATATCACGTAAAGTCACGCAATAATACGTAATAAGGAACATAAAGAAACAAGCCAAGACATGCAAACATTAACATACATCACCCGCAAAATATTCCAAGTCTTATCCTCTAATTCTACTTTCCCCAAAGTTTCAGTATATTTTCTAAGGCATTTAGGCGCATGGGTACTATTTGGGCGCATGATAACTATTCAGGTGTATGAAATTTACTTAGGCGCAGAACACTTAGGCACATGGGCACTGCTTGGGCGCATGAGCCATACTTAGGCGCATGAACAGTGGGCGCATGGGGAACTAGGCGCATGGGAAGATAGACGCATGAGAAACTTAGGCACATGGGTAGACTTGAGGACATGGGGAAAAACTTAGGCGCATAGACAGAATCTAAACGCATGAGCACTATGTAGCGCATGGGCAAGGCTATGTTTTACATGCACTAAATTTAGACCCCAATTCTCATTCTAAGATGCTTCTAACACATTTCCATCATACTAAACACCTAATCCAAGCATATGACATAAAACATAACCAGAACATACTCAAACATGCATACACACACATAAACATATGAACAAGCCTTCGGTTCACATACCGAACCTTATAAAAGGTTTAAAACATACATTCTCAACCCCAAAACAAGTTAAAAAACAGTAAAAATGGAGATCTAGAACTCACCTGATACAGCTTTTGGGTAAAACTCCTCCAAACTCAAAAGCACACGGAGCTCAAACACCTAACACACCAAAACACACAATCGAACACACCCACAAGCACATAAGCTCGGTCCAAAAGCTGAAAACCCAACTGAAACTGTTAAAAACATAAGAAAACTTATCTTCGAGCAACTTTTTCTTCTTCTCTCTAAAACCGAGAGAAAATTAACTTTCTCTCTCCACAAGTCGAATGAAAATTAAGATGGAGTAGATGGTGTGGGCGGCTATGCCACCTTTTTTAACAAAATAATATTAAAGTTTGCCTCTTGTATAACTTTAACTCCTTAACTTAAGTTATTTTACTTTTTTTTCTTTCTACTTTTTTTTCTTTTCTTTTAAAATTTTCGGGTGTTACGTTTTAGAATTCTTTTGCTACTTGCCGGAATTCAAAATTAATATATATGATCTTGCTGGTTTATAAAGTAAAAAAAAATTTATTCTTACTTGATGCAATTTGCTTCAAATGAGACAAAGGTTTTTACCACAATAGGTAGGCCGAATCATCAGCGTTATCTAAGAGTGTTGGTCGGTGACCTTTTGCCAATTACCCGGATGACCAAGTTTATAGTATTCGTTAACCGGAAATAAAAACAAAAAAAAAACTTTATTTAATACTTATCGATCTTTTTATTTTACTCATATTTTATATAAACTAGAGACTCATAAAAACTATTTATCTTGCACCTGAATGGTGTGAATTAATTAGAAGTGAGGGGCCCAACAAGAACAAGGCTTCGTGACAAATTTTTTTGATAAGAGTATCAACTAACTTTTAGTTCTTGATTGGAATAGTTAACAGTTAACACCTTGTATAATCTGAAATAGTGGAATATTGTTTCTTGATCTTATATGTTTAACAGTTTTGAGTAATTAGAGTTAATTACTGTTGGTATTGGATTATTTTAGAGCATCTCATGTATGTTTCTAGATGCAATTGATATGATTAAAAGATGAAGAAGAGGTGTTTTAATTGAAAAATGTCTAAGAACATATCATTAAGAGAGCTAGAGAGAGAGTGAGGCATTTTTAATAGGTTTTGGTTGTGAGAGGTTAAACCCCAAGAGGGATGAAAGGGATGGGGCTGACGTGAAGATGTTTTTAAAGCTTCCAATGGTAGATGCTCTTAAATTATTTTAACCTGCCATTTAGTTATTACTATATTAAGCCCTTGAGTTGCAGCGAAGATCGTGAAACCGTGTTAAATAGTGTTAATGACACACCATCTCAAATGATCACCAACATCGAAAAAATTTGTATTTGAATAGAAATAAAAAACGAAGAAAATAAAATCAAACGAAAAATATGTGTAAAAAACGTTGAACCAGGTAAGAAAAACATAAAACACATTAAACAATAAGTAATTCGATCTAGAACCAGCGCGTTACGACATTGTCGTTAAACGGGAAAAATATAGGGGTACAAATGTTGATTCACACACGCGCTATGATTATTACTAGCAAAATTTATTCGGAAACACAAAACAAAAAAATTATAAAATATGAGAAGTTTGGGGATTAAATATAAAAATAAAATAAATATATGGCTAAATTATTAAAAGTGTGAAAGTAGTAGGTTAAAATTAAAAAAATGTTAAAAGTTTAAGAAAAGATAAAAATAAATACAAACCATTAAACACATAGTACAACCCACTAAGTAATAATTAGTATGATATAAATTAGGTAAGTTAAGATTATAAAATAATATTTAATTAAGAAGTGTAGTAAGTAATATTAACTCTTGATTTAAGGGATGAACGGTTTAAATTAAAAATAATTACACATGAAAGAAGTCTGGAGAATAGATTTAGAAACAGTCTACAAATTATTGATTTTTTTTCAAATCCACTTAATTCTTTTTAAGCATATAACTTTTTTATACAACATTACTTTTTACAAAATTTCATCTGTGTATTTTATTCTTTTAAATTTGATTATAGTTTTGTATACTTTTTTTTCAAAAAAAATCATTTTCTTTAAAAAAGCAACTTTCTTTTTAAAAACATCTATGTGATGTGCATATAATTTGCATGGTTATTAACTTATTTAATCATTAACTTGTGTGATTAGTTTTTATTTTGTATAACCTGAGTAATATTATTACGCGTAATAATAAATATAACTTATGTAATTATATATTTTATGTGTGTAATTATGACGCGAACGAAATTGTCTATCTCCCCAAAATACACACGTCACGCCGTGGTATCTTCGCATGCTTTGTACGTTTTTTGTACTTTGTATACTAACATCCCTTATTGTTTGAAGAATAATATATTTATATAAAAATATATTGATAAAGTATTATACTACTTTGAATGGTTCAAATTGAACTGCTTGTTTGTCTACTGATTGATATATCCAATATCCATGATTCGAATATCCTGGTTAATCAATAATTTGACTAAATTCTAATGATACAAAAAACATTTAGGTGACATTTATATGAACCAAGAAAACATTATTTAGTCAAGGTTTGATTATTTTTGTAATATTTATAATAAGATTGAAGTAAAATGATGGTTTTATTATTTAAGATCTTTATCAATTTTATAAAAACATATTCAAAATCATATGATAAGGAACCGAAAAGCATATTCCAGTATATCCTAAATAAACTAATTAAACAAAATTGATAAATACGCCAGCGAATACGTATTAATTTTTAATTAACTATTGACTTCATAACAATAATCATGTGGGTTGTGAAACAAAACATTACAAGCCTTGTTTATTTTTATATATTTCTTAATTACTTCATATTTTTGTTCTTATTTTGTATAAACTTATTTCATATATTAGCCCTTCATCTAATTTTAATTTGAATTTTTTCTTTTGTTAAGAGTTTCACATGACTTACATATCTTGTTCTCTATTTTGAATTTTCTCATCTTGAGATCCATTTACCAAAGATCACTCCGATAAATCCCTCGAAAATATAAATATGATATGCAAATCTAAGAATAGTTCTTGAATGTAAGATACAATTTTCCTAAGTTAATAAAACTTTTAGTATTGCAAATGCTCTATAGGCGTCTACATATTCATATTTGATAGTACAACATTAGTTTGAAGTTTGTTTTTTGAGAACCCAAAGTAAATGACAACTCAACCAAACCTCTCTTTGTGCTTTTATGATCTACCATTCATTCATCATTTCACGTATCATTCAAATTAAGAGTCAGCAAACCACATGGTACCCATACCGGTAACCGGTTAGCTTGAGGCGTCAAAGGTCTTTTGTAGTTTTTTTTTTCTTTTGTTTTATATTGAAAGGTTAGTTTGACCACTTCATAGTATAGCATGAGTGGCTCAAGTCTAAAGTACTAAAGTCTAGCTCTCAGTTTTAGTTTATATAGGGGCTAAACTTTTAAAAATTAAGTCTGTATTTGTGGACTAGTTTAAAAACCCGAGTACTACACAAGTTGAATGAAAATATTAAGTTAATAGTTATTTATTGATATTCAAAATAATAATATATTTTTTGAAATAAAATATGAATGAAAATTTTGTATAACTAACTATTTTAGGTAATAAAATAATAATAACATTTTTACAAACTTTTTTTCTTAAAAAATTGGTGTTTTAAATTCCAATTTTTTTTTGAAAAATAACTTTTTTAATAATGTCATTTTTTAAAAGATCTTCATATTAAAAACTTCATATTTCACAAAATTTTGATTTTTTTAAAGTATGTTTTTTTAACAAAATGAAAAATGTTTTAAATTATCAAAAGACTTATTTATAATTTGAAAATTATATAAATAATCATTAGTATTTAATGTATCATTAAATAGATAACTTTCATTCTAATAACCATACCTGTCAAATTACTAAGTGCAACCTAAGTGGACAGTGCAAAAAAATAACATGTGTCTTTTAAGTATTTTGTTTTTATAAGTATAGTTTGAATTATAAGAGATCCCTTGAAAACCATATTATAAATGAAAACAATGAAAATTAAGGGTTACATATATATAAGTACGTGTTACAAAGTATACAACTAAAAATATGTACATGTATGGGTTATTTATATGTAAATACATGTTACCAAGTGTACAATTAAAAGTTACGTACATATAGCTCCTAAAAGTATGGTATATGTAAGTCGTTTCGTCATCATTTATGTTTCTTGAAGTTTATACGAAAAAATATATAATAACCTTGGAAAATAAGATTGAAGTTTACTCAAGTATAGCTTAAACAATTAGAAAGTTAAATGTATTATAAATTATGTGATTAGGTAGTGGTGGTTTTCACGGAATTTTAATTATATGAATAACCACAATGTTATGTAAAAATTAGAGAAAACCAATGAAACCGGTCACATAATTTACAATTTTTTATCACTGCCTTTTATATTTATGTATGTGTATGTATAAATAAGGGTATGGATAAAATGATATATACATCACAACATATAGGTTACGTATACGTAACTATTTTTCATTTGATATAGTGTTACGTATACGTAATATTCTTCATTCTTGTATACCTTTTAACAATTAGAATAACAAAAAAATTATGACTTATTTTATTGATTTCCATGGTTTTTTTTGTTTTCAGATAATTGTTGATTTTCTTAGAAACCATCCCCTATATATGAAAGTTTATAATATAAACTTTTAAGAATGACCTCTGCTTTTTTGATTCTCTTAATGCCTAGAAACAAATATATAAGTTTTGAGACACCCTTATAATGTAATATTTTCGGTTATTCATAAAATCTAGCACAACAAAAAGTATAGCTGATAAAAAAGTTTGTGTTATTAGCCATAGGACTACAGGAATTTCGATAGTTTTAAGGATTAAATTTTAATGTTATGAGGGTATGAGAAAGAGTGATCCCCTTTAATTCTTCCTTTTTGTTTAACATTTCAATGAAGGCTCTCTCGACTATAATTAAAAACACATGCTACATGGGGCTTTACCACAAATGTTTTTTCGGTTTGATGACCCTATACTATCGCATTTCTTATTTGATGATAATGTGGTCTTTTTAGGTGAATGGAAGGGATCAAATACAACCAATCTTCAAAAAAATCCTTAGATGCTTCTATCTTATCTCTAGGTTTATAATAATTTGCCTAAAAGCAACTTATATGGTGTGAGTGTAAACGATCACAATTAGCAACAATGGCATGCTTGTTTAAATGAAAAAAGGTAGCTTTCTTTTCAAATATCTCAGTTTGCAAGTCGGTGCCAATATGAATTTCATGAAAGAAATTCCTATTACCGAAACATTCTAAAAATGTTTGTCGATTGGAAAGAAAAAAAATTATCATCTGGGGACATAATTACACTTCTAAAATAAGTTTTAAACGTCTAGTTCGACTTCTCTCTATATCATGCTACTATTTTGGCTCTAGAAAAACTTGATCATTTGAGAAGGCAATTTTTATGGGGTGGATGTCCTGACAAATCAAAACACGTTTTGTCGGGGCAAGCAACTCGTTGGGTGAAAACAAAACTGTGAGTTCCTGGAAGAACGATATATTTACGTGGGATGTTACATGTTGTTTTGTCCACCAAATTTATTTATTTGTTGTGGCCCTTTCAAACAAATATAATATAATTTATAAATATTTTGGTGAAGTGCCCACTTTGTCATATGTGTTTTTACATCTTGTAAACGAATAGATATAATTCGAGAAAGTTAAAGAAAGAAAGTGAAAGGACAAATTTGTTATTTAGAAGTTGAAATTGAAAGCGGTAAGAAAATATTTGTTGCAAGAGCCAAAAACACAAGTTAGAGTTCAAGACAATTATTTTTTTGCTTAGATTATAACAAATGGTCGAATACATTGAAATTTTAGGCATGTTAATGTTAGCCAAAATTTTTATATTATTACAATTGAAAAAGTACATCTTGAATGTAACCAACATATTGTGTAAAAAGGACCATACTATGACCATACTATATCTAATGCATTGAGACGATTAAAACGATAAAACAAGAACTATAAATATAAAAAGAAAGGTTTTAATTTACTTTTATAATATCTCACCATCTTTTCACCTAGTTAACTACTGAATTGCTTACTTGTATGAGCTCGTCAAACAATGTTCATGACTTTAATATATCAAAATTACTAAGATTGACTGAGATGTATCTGTATAATTTTGATTATGAAGACAAACACAAGCTTAACTATGAACTCTTTATCTACATTAAAATGTCAAAGAAGATGTGAGGATTGATGACACGAATCATATATCTAGTTTTGTAAAAGAGATGGTGGAAACAAGGAATCATGTTGATTATCGGTAAATTAATTGTATATTTAAGTTATCTATACTTTTATCCAATTGCAACAAGTGTTAAGAGGTGTTTTTTCAATGAAGAACGTGAAGAGCACATTGCACAATTGTATTAGTGATAAATATACGAACGACCATTGCAAGAGTTCGATCAAAGATATAATGAAACAGTTTCAGAAGATAAAAATGCATATGAAACAACTATAAAATGTGAGTTTTATATTATTTCTTATAATATCTATTAATTATTAGTGCAATTTAACGATGTTTGTTCCAACTCGACACGACATGCGAAACGATCGGCAGATTCGAAAAGTTCGATGTTATGTCGTTAAAAATCTAATCACAAAAAAATAATAACCATATAATATATTCAAACTGTTTTTTAAACAGATTTTAAACTTTTACTGCTAGATTACTAATCCAGTCAAAACATATCTATCATCATATTTTACAGCATGATAATTTTAGTGTTAGATATTTTCAATAAACTACAATTCCAATTGAAATAAACAATTTGAGAAAAAATAACAAATTAACAATAACACATAGTCAAGGCGATTAAAATCAAATATCATACTTCAACGTCTTCCTCAACGAAACGTACATACTTCAGCTTCAATTCGTTCAACACACAGCACATTCCGGCAGAATCAACCACCGCCACCGCCACCGCCATCACCACCGTCGCCGGAGGTCTCCGGAGAAATGACCGATAAAGCCGCCGAACACGTCACCTCCGGCGGCATCGACTTCGAAGACTACAGGATTAACAACAGCTGGAGTCACCACGAGATCGTCGAAGAAGAAGAAGAAGAAGAATACGTTGACGATGATAACGGTGGCTATAGAGGACGACGATTAATGCCGTCGATTATCGAGGAATGCAACGACCGCGACGTTAGCGATTTGTTTTCTATCGATACTGATCGGAGTTCGAACGACGTCGTGTACGTCGTCACGTGGAGAGGTAGCGACGAGCTGTTGTCGGCGAGTATGGATGCGCTGTTGTGGACGATTGGTAGCGATCTTTGTGAATCGAGTGTTGTTTATCTGGTTCATGTGTTTCCGGAGCTCCGATTCATCCCTACGCCTAGTGAGTGCATAATCATCTCTCTCAGTTGATTTTTGTTTCTTCTTCGTTTCAGATCGTCGGAAATCGAAATTAATGGCTATTTGGTGTGATTTTGTGATTCCATATGATATAATTCGTTTGTTCAGACAAATTTGTTTGTAATCATTAGGTATGCTATAAAGTTAGTTGACCAGAATTGCAGAAAGTAGAATCTACCTTTAGAAAAAGTTACAGGTCCTTAACTTAGGGGAAATTGGGGCAATTAGCCCACAAATTAGGGGATTAGTATCATTGCTAACATCAAAAATCAAAATAGATGGTCAAACTTTATAGTTGACATTATTTATGTTCTCAGAATTTATATTTAATTATTTATAGATACATCATACAATGTTTCACAAATCTTTCTTGCTTCTCATCCATTTCCGGAATTATGTTTATTTTCATAACTTGATGATAGTAGAATTGCTTAGTACACTGCAAGGTACAAACTATAGAATGTTAAACACATCAGGGTTATTTATGATCTTTTGGTTGGGTTTTATGAAAATATTGGTGAGACCATTAAGTATGGTTTCAAGGAAACAACAAACCAAACTGATTGGGTTGGTTGGTCAACTAGACTTGTCGGTTTTAGATGTTTGATGGTTCGGTTTTAACAGTTTGAATTGATTTTTATTTTTACCTTTTTCAATTTAAAGTTTGTATTAAATTTTAATGATAATTATGATTCTTAAAGGTCCAAACCGTCAGATGGACCGTAAACCGTGAAAATCGTATAAAGGGCAAAAGCGTATGAATCTCAAACCAGCCAAACAAGCTGACTTGCTTTGGTTTAATGGTTCAATTGCTTTCAAGATCTATGAACACCCATACAAACATGCAATTTTTCTGGTCAAATCCATACGGATATCAAACACACATTTTCATGTTAAATTGACGAGAATACTTGTAATATGAGAGAGAAAACCATTTCAGCACTCCGTACTCCAATTTACTTGACATTTCATTTGATTTTATGTCAAAAAAAGAGTAGTTTTGAACATCGGGAACTAGCTAGAAGATCATGATAACTATGGTCTTAATAACTTGCTAAAAGAAACTGTTGTGATGTAAACTGTTGATATGAGAGATCAAAGTTTTATAAAGTGAAGTTACGTGCTGGCATCATAAGCCATACTGTCACCATGTTAATGATGCTTAATATACAGTTGGAAAGTTACCGATAAGTCAAGCAAACCCAGAGCAGAAGGAAAGTTACGTGAATGATGAACGAAGCAAAAGGGCCGAATACCTCCAAAAGTTTGTTTCTTTGTGCTCATCGTCAAAGGTACATTATATATAATCAAAGTGTTGCATATCTATATGTCATCATCATACTCATGAGTGTTGCATATCTATATGTCATCATCATACTCATGATTGTTGCAGGTTCAAGTTGAAACTGTGCTTGTTGAGAGTGACATGGAGGCTAAAGCCATCCTTGACCTCATTCCAATCTTAAACATAAGAAAGCTGGTAATGGGTGCCACCAAATCAAACCTAAGGTAAGCATAATCAGTGGTGTGACACCAATATACAAAAGATCACAAACAGGTTGGCGGGTCCACCTATTTAGTTAAACTAGTTAGCCCAAACACGATCCATTTAAGGAAACAAGTCAACTCAAACATGATATGTTTGTTAACTAGGTTAGATAAGAATCATGTTTTAACCCTACTGAATCTCCTCTAATCAATCCTGCACACAATACAGGAAACTTAAGAGTAGCAGCAAGAAAGGCGGTGGAGGGACTCTTGATCAGATACTCCACAACGCCCCACAGTACTGCAGAGTCAAAGTCATATTTGAAGGGAAGGAAGTATCGTTGCAGGACCAGTTGACCGCCGAGTCGCCCATCTCTCCAGACTCAACAACGGCTCCTTCTCCACGTGACACTACGCTAAAACCGGTGCAGGGCCATACCAATGGCTTTGTCAAATGCAGCTGCTTCAAGCTCTGAAAATCTAAATCTAAATGTTGTATTGTTGTATACATTCATCTATAAAACTCAAAAAACAACCTTATTTGTGACCTTGAAACATGATGTTTAGGAAAAAGAAACAATAAACAAAGTCGTCTTTGATGTTTATATGTTCATAACAGATCATCATCATCTTCATGTGATTAACAAATGACATGATGCAATGCAACAACAGACAATTACAACTCACAAGTGTTTGTTGCCCCATAAATAGAAACAAACTGCAAATCCATTCATAGGTATACTTAAAAGAAATCAAACTCCAAGTAATTGTCTGAACCTTTTTGTTGGTTTGGAGCAGCCACAGGGGGTACATTAGTCTTTTCACTCGTTGAGGCAACTGGACCAGCAGAAAACCGTTCAAACTCAACGGGCTTAGGGACATCCGGTGGCGTGGCGCAGCGGATCAACGCCCAGTTAACACCTTCAAAGAATGGATGTTGTTTTATCTCAGTGGCTCCTCTTTTATAAGCCAGTCTATGTTGTGGTTCTTTCACGAGCAACCCCCTGATTAGATCCCTAGCAGAAAAGCTAACCACTGGCGATTCTGGAAACCGAAGAGGCTGGCCCACAACATTAAACAATGTGGCTCGATTACCCGACCCTTTGAACGGAGTCCTACCAACAATAACTCGTATAAGAATATCCCGAAGGTCCACCAATCTACAGCACTTCCATGACCTTCACCTTTGATGATCTCAGGGGCTAAGTACTCATGGGTTCCCACAAATGACATGGACCGCGCACTTGTTGGCTCGGCCATGAGCTCAGGCAACGGGCTAACTTGGTTTCCTATGTCTTTCGTGACTTTGTTTTTGCGTTCTTTTTTGGATTTGCTTGAAAAGAAACGAGGCGAGAAGCAAGATGTAGGGACAACACAAGAAGGCTGAATACATGAAGGCTCGATACAAGCGGGTTGGACACAATACACGGTGTTCTTACGAAGGGGCTCGGAGTCCATAGATGAAGACTTTACTAAAGTCGGGCTAACACTGCAACGAAGGGAAAGATCAAAATCCGAGAGCATTATATGCCCGTCTTCCCTCACAAGAACGTTTTCTGGCTTAAGGTCACGATAAACAATCCCGAGCATGTGGAGATATTCCATGGCTAACAGCACTTCAGCCACATAAAATCTACAAAACAACATACAAAAACATCACTTTTCAATCAAAATCATATGTAACAAGAGTTAAACCAAAACTAACCAAAGATCAAATCATAAGTTACGTATTTAACATTCAAGAATCATCAAATCATATCAAACATCATGTTAAATGAAGTTTAATGTATGCATCATGTTAAAAAGATGCTTACTTGACCGCCTGCTCGGTGAAGTGTTTCCCGGGCTGTCGTTGCCTAAGAGTATGCAAATCTCCTCCTGGACAGAACTCCATCACCAAACACGAGAACTTATCGGTCTCAAAATGAGTATACAACGTTGGAAGAAACGGGTGGTCCAACGACTGCAGAATCTCCCTCTCGGTTTGAGCTCTAAGGAGCTTCTTCCGGCTAGCTAAAGACGCTTTATCCATAACTTTCATCGCAAAATACGCCTTCGTCCCAGTCAACTCAGCCAAGTAAACACTCCCAATATCACCACACCCTAACCTTTTCAACAATCTGAAATGGGTCAGACCCAAGCCCATCTCTGGCTCGAACCACTTGGATCGCCTCCCACCTCATATCATTCGACTTATGTGGCTTGTTGATACTGCTACTGAAACTACTACAGCTGCTTTCATCACTCACATTGCTGCTAGTACTTCCTCTACACATACTACTCTTCCCACTCTCCACAAAATCGACGCGAGCACTCCCACTCGTCTTCCCGAGGCTGCTGTTTCCATCGCTTGCTTTATCCGAAACCGAGCTGTTCTTCTCCCCAACTTTCTTCTCCTCATCAACCTTAACAGCTTCAATTGTCAGTTTAGAAGCCAGTTTAGCCTCCAAATCATCTCCAACACCAGGGGGTGCAGCGGGCAAACGGGCTTTCGACGCCATCGAAAAATTGATACTATGCACTAAACAGGATCAAGAAACTCATCCAGGTGAATAACTACTATTGATGCTAATGATATCTGCAAACACAATGTCAAGAACATGTATAAAGATCAGAACTTTATCATCAAGATATTCAGATTCAGTGAAACTAATTACAGAATACAGATTGGGGTTTAAACATTCCACAGTGATTACAAACAGAAAAGGGGCAAAAAGAAAGCAATATAGAGGTGGATCACACGCAATAAAGAAACCCTATTTGCAAGTTTCGCAAACATCAAGTAAACACTGATTCAAACACAGATCTTACATCAAGAATCAAGAAAATCTGAACAATTACAGTCAAATAGTGAAAAGGATAACAGATATGAAGATCAGTCATGCAACTCAATACCCATATCGATTTACACAAATCTAAACAAGAAATCCAACTGAAAATCTTGAAAATCGAAGGGGATTCAAAGATTGGTAAAAGAAAGTTGAAGAAAATTGACGAATGCAGTGGTTAGTACAGTCAAATCAGTGGTCAATTTGGGGGAATAAGCAGCAGAAAGATTTGATTTTGATTGAAGAAGTGGTGAAATTGACGCCATTAAAGACAGATCCAGCAAAATCTAGAAGAAAAACAAGCTGCAGAAAGCAATCTATGAAGAAAACAGAGATTAAAAGAGGGAAAAACCTAGAGATTGAAGAATCTGGTCCACAAGTTCATTGCTTTGATGTATGAGCAAAAAGAAGAATGAAGCACTCTTGTTCATAGCATGCTGATGATACCTGTGAAAAAGATGAGAGAGAGAGAGAGAGAGAGAGAGAGAGAGAGAGGAGAGAGAGAGAGAGGAGAGAGAGAGAGTGGGGAAAGTGATGCTTGAGTGTAATAAGTATTTGACTGGGCCTCACCTTCAAGACTATCAAGCAAAAAGCTTTATATTAATTTTAATTTTTCAAGAAACTAAATAGATGGTAAGATGGTAAATTTGTTGTTTTATGATTTTCACTTTGTGTGTTTAATTCGTGTGAAACAACCTTCTGAACAAGATGAAAACTAAAGTTGTGTTATCAGATCGTAAAATGATTGGGATTCTGTTCGAATTTTATGTAAAACGTAAGTTAAGTTAAGCATTGAATATGTAGTTTACCAAAATTTATAAAAAGACACTTCTTTCAAAAGATTGAGCATTTTAGTTTTACCATAAAGAAAAAACGTAGATATAAGAATAAGATTAGAGGGTGTTTGATTTAACGATCTAAAAGATTTATTTTTCATAAAAAAGTTATTTTTTTTATAAAATAGATCAATAGTTTCCGATTGTTTTTGAGTCCCAAAACAGAAGGGTCCAAACTACGAATCAAGATGCTGGACTCTTCAGTCTCACCTGTCTGGCAAGTCATCAATCCAACACAAGCACTCCTCTTGCTTAATAGGAATTACTAATTTACCCCTTAACATGTCTCCTTCACAAACTCCACTCTTTACTATCCCAATCATGTGCTTGGTTACTATTTGAAATCCTAACTTTGTGGGGGTCAAACTTAGAATTTTTACTAGCCTTTGACTCCATGCTATAAAGAAAAGATTGATTGATACATACACAATCACATTTGTACTTGTTAGTTGCTAGTATCCATAACTTATATTGAATAAAAATTTATGTGGGTGGTACTATATGTTATTAAATTCTGCGAATCTAATCATACCAGTGAATATGATAGATGAGAGAATAGTAAGACGTAAGTATAAGATAAAAAAAGATAAAAAGAAAAAGGGTGTAAAATTAAATTAGACGACGTAAGTGAGGTGCTTTTAAATTCACGTTATTTTATTTGTAACATAAAATGAAATGTTATGTTTTTGGCTATGTAGACATTTGAACCATAATGGTTTTATATGTAGGAAACAAAAAGGATTAGTCGTAATTGGTCGATGACTAACACATGTTTCAAATAAAAACAAAATTGGTTCATCTTAAAATGGTATTTAACTCAAAGTAATTGGTAGAGTGGTGTGACCGGGAAGAAACTAAAATTGTTGTTAGGACCACAAGACGTATATGACAATGAATATTTTTCAGTTTCGTGGATGACTTAGTTTGATTAGTAGACTTAGTTAATAAATGGTGATATCGTCATATTCAGAAAAGTTTTGTTAGGTCGTATTACTTCAATTAAACCATTTGAGTATCTATAGTTAATTACTTTATATTTGCTAAGAAAGGCTTTTTGTTAGAGTTTGCGCAATAAAGGAGACGAAACGATTGTCAAAGCTTAGATGGAACAATAGTTCGGTACGCACATTAGCATATTCATATAACAAACTTTAATCATATGATGCTCAAGCCATGTTCTTTTGTAGAAATCACGGTGCATGCCATAAATTTTCCCTATCTTATTTCATAGTTCTTGCAACTTTTTATCATATGAGAAGATCAACTTCCACAATCACTTGGGTTGATTTTAATGATAATGAGAGATGGTGATCAAGACTCAATATATCCAATATGATATTTATCTTCACTTTGATTTCCTATGCATTTTAATAGCGACCTGAATCTTTGTAGTTTGATATTTATTTGAGAGTGTTAACCTAATATGAGATATAATCATTATGTATTCATTTATAGAGTAAATGAAACCTAGTGATGGATGATTAGGGTTTGGTATTAATACTACAAAACAACAAAATTTTTCTCTGAACTAGAAGTTACATCTGACCGAAAGTTACCAGAAAAGGTGAATTGCATTTGATAACCAAATTGACATAACTAAAGAATGTTATTTAAAATTAAGAACTATTTAGCAGCTAAAGTCATTAATTGCATTATATGCAATCGCTCAAAGTAATGATCAATTGCTTAAGACAAAAATGTTGTTGCTTATGACTTACAATTAAAGGTAGATGTAGCTAAAGTCTTAGTGATCAATTGCCACGGAAGCTCATTGTTATTGATCATCAAGTTGAAGTTGAAGCAAAATGCTACTATAAAAACAGTTAGATAATGCTAAATGTCACTATTATATGACACCATCAACACATTTGTTTGGTGTTTGTTAAATGTAATTTTAATAAAATTTCATTGTAAGCTTTAGGAGTTGTTATTGTATGTGAGAAAAACTCGATTTATCCCGTACTTTGAGGGGGGGGGGGGCTTATTATGATTAAGTCATTATTATTGTAATCTATCCAAACTATGATGCTAAATGGTGCAACTAAGTTGTTGTTCTTTGTTATTGTTTTCATTTGAACTAATTGTATTTTTGTTGTTACACATATACAATCTTGATTCAATTAATTCAAGTGTTAAAGCATGTTGAGGCGTGCTCCTAAAACTAACAAGTGGTATCAGGGTGGCTTCATGTAATCAATTGGCCTTCACTTCGGATTAGGATGGTTAAACAACAAGCACTTATACACGAACAAGTTTGAAGCCTAACTCAGAAGATGGTTTTAGATGTAAGGTTCTCGGTTTGAGCCACATAGATCCTTTTGTGTGGCAAGTAGGGAGTCTTGATCAGATCCTTTGTTGAATCCTTTGGGTACGCATAAATTATTTGTGCTTGTAAAGTGTGGGGTCGAAACATGTGGCTCTCGAATATGATTTGAGATGTCATCCCTTCATCTATTATAATATGGTATTATTTATAAATGATTTGAAGTCTTATTTGATTAGTATATATAATAAATTATGTATAATCCTTTTGTATACCCGTAGTGGTCGTTGTGACTCTGCTAAAGGAAAAGTAAGTTAAGATATTAATTTGATCAACCTTCACAGTATACAACAATATACAATTCTAATATATCAAAACCTAAATTTCAAATGTAAAAGTTTATTAGCTTGAAGAAATTAATTAATAAAGCTTCTTTCAAGAGCTTTGGAAATATATTTACTAAGCACAATCAATTGATAACATGCTTGCATAATTAAACATATGTATCATGCAGTAAACTATATAATATATGTTGCACAAAAATTGTAATTAATAATTTAGTTTGTGTCAGAAGCAAAAATGTCGTTTTCTCATGTTGTTTTGTTAGTTTCATTAGTGAATTTTGTTTATCCACGTTGTATATATTCTTTTATTCGGTTAATGAATTTTTTTGACCCAAACAATCCTCAAATTATCCCCACATGCGGGCTTTTGTGAATTAGTGCGTTACAAATATAAAATTTAAATCTAAAAGATTCGAAATGAATTAATGCGTTCCGAAAACTTGATTTTGATTAAAATTTAGCACAATACACGAACATGTCACAATAATATATTTTAAAATTTAAGAAACATTACGTTATGAAAATGAATGTTACGAAGGGACACAAAAGCAAATAAAATAATAAAAGAAGTAAATATATATTTTGTCGGTTATCATACAAAGTGTAATTTTCGTGCGAAACGTACGGAATCACAAAGATGTGACATGTGTCGTTTGAGAGAGGGATAATTTTATCTGCATCACAATTATGCATATAAAAAACTCAGGTTATTAATAAGAGAGAATTACATGTTTCCCACTATAAACTTAATTAACTATATATATATATATATATATATATATATATATATATATATATATATATATATATATATCTAACTTAAAATTTTAATTACAAATATCTCATTCTAAAACATAGCTAATTACATATATACTCAAACTAAAAGTTAGTTTGCAAATATCCGTTTTATTAACATAAATATTATATATTTACCCATTTTATTGCTTTTATAAAGAATAACTTATATAATTAGTATTTTACTCTTACTTTTGTTAAATTATAAAAATATGTATTTTTTTACTAGTTTTTCGAGTTTTGACTTTTTACTAATAAAATTATACTAACGTTTTTTATGTTGTTTTTATTTTTTACCTTTTGATGCTAATTTTTTCCTGGTTTTTGTACGAGATTTCTCAAGTCCCATTATGCAACATGATCCGGACACATATTTTTATGTTGCATAATGAGACTGGAAGTGTCTCGTATACGTATCGAAAAAATTAGCATAATAATGTAAAAGAATAAAAAGAACATAAAAACATTAGTACATAAATATTAATGAATAATCAAAACTCTATATGAAAGTAAGGAAAGGAAAACAAAATTTTTTAATTAATGAATACTAATTATATATGTTATTTATTTAATAAAAGTAATAAAATAGGTATATATGTAATATTTATGTTTAATAAAACGAATATGTAATTAAACTTTTAGTTTGAGTATATATATAATTAGCTATGTTTTAGAAATAGATATATGTAATTAAACATTTAATTTGGGTATATATATAATAAACTAAGTTTTACAAGGGGATATATGTAATTAAAATTTTAAATTGGTATATATATAATTAACTAAGTTTATAGAGGGATCTATGTAATTCTCCCTATTAATAATTACGCAAGTTATATGATAATCACACAAGTTATTTTTATAGTTACGCAGTTGATAATCACACAAGTTATATACACAACAATATATGTTTTTAAAAAATATTGATTTAAAAAACTACAACAATACTATACTCATATTAAAGATATTAAAATGCTCGATTTTATATATATTTTAAAAAATAATGTTGTATTAAAAAGTTATACGCGTTTAAAAATTAAGAGAATTTGAAATTAGTCAACAAACATAGGTTATCTTCAAATCAACCCTCCAACTTCTTTATTGCGTAAAATCAAATATCTTTATTGCAATGTAAAATTTTTCTACTACTACTACTACATTATACTAAATTACATTATATCTGGATTTGAACCCATGATCTTTTCTCTAAAAGATAAAATCTCTATCAAATGGGCTAGCTTCACGTTAACATTTATTTAGATATCTAATCTGTGTTAATTTTTAGATCAAGGATTGAGATTACATTTTACACTTTATATAAAAACAACATTTTGTACCATCCTATATTTTCCCGCTAATAAAAAACTAATTAATACATTCTATGTTTAAGTTTATATTATCAATATCTGATGTTTTGATTTCAAAGTTCAAACATTTATACTTTTCAAAAATTATAATATTTTAATTTTAAGTTTATACCATCTATATATTTTACTCAAATTCGTATTATCTGTAATTGTAAGTTTTGATGATAAATAATAAAAAGAAACTTCAATAATCATATTTTAGTCAAATATATTAACAATACCATAATAACATTTTATCATTGTACATTTTAAATTGTTTATTAATACATCATTTCATAACTATTTTTCTTTTTCACTTAACAAAATTACGTAGCCTATGAAAAAAATCAAGTTTCAAAGATTTAAATGATTTTTACTCTGTAGAGTTTATAATCATTAATAAGAATATAGTATTTTTCAAAAATCATATTCTATATCTCAATATTCACATCATTCAACTTATAGTTTGATTTTATTTTCTAATGCAGGGTACGAAATGTCAAGGCGAAGTTTTTAAAAAATCAAAAACTTTTAAAAAATTTCACATATGCAAGATTGTTTGTAATAAACCAATGTTAGAAATGAAAATCCTTCTAAATATAAATGTCAAATGTGCACAAAAAGGTTTATTTCAATTGTAACATCCACCATTTTTCAAAGTATAAACTCAAACTCAAACCCGTTTGAGTCAATTTTGTAAATCAAATTCATTATTTAGTTATTTTATATATTTTTATGTTGAAAAACAATAAATGTGTCACTTAATCAATTTAACTTAAATTTTATAATTTATAAATTTTATAAATATTAAAATATTATTAATATCTATAAGATTTTAAAATATTCAACTAAAATAAATAATCAAATCACAAGTTCTTGTAAGATTTATAAAGTCTATTAAGATTTAATAAAAATAAGTTAAATTAAAATTAGAGTCTAATAAATTTAGAGTTTAAATTGTAATTTTTAATTATTTAAATTATTTAATTTTACATTCATTTCAAATTCAATCATAACCCACTTTTAAAAGACTTGTAACTCACCATTAACACCATTCATAACCTCCTCCTAACCTTAACTATAAAAGCAAGGTTTAGACCTCACTTTTCATTTGCTCATTCTCTAAAAATCACACTAACAAATATTTCTTTCATTCTTTGGTTTTGATCAAATTTAAGAATTTTTTACAAATAATTTGTAAGGCCCCGTTCTCGGGACGCTCACAGCTGATCAATCACTGCACATAAAACATATATTTACATTTAACTTTCATAAAACCTCGCAACGAAATCATCAAAATAGACATCTCATTTCATTATAAAAGCTTTTGCAAAACAATACATCGTTATCAAGTTACAAAATACATGTTGCATTACATCACAAAAGCGTTATAAAAATGGATGCCATCCAAAAGAGCTGAGTAGCCACCCCGTGCCATCCTCAGCAACATTATCTGCCAACTGGAAATACATAAAAGTCAGCGTTGCTGAGTGAGTTCTAGTTTTATAAAAACTTTATCTTTCATTAAAACTGTTCTTTACTTTCATGCGATCATACATCATATGTACACATAGATAATAGTTATTATCTTCATCATCGTTCGTTTCGTACTTTTATTATCTTTCGTTTACATCTAGGTCTTGTCATGTGCTTAACCCCCTCTAGAGCACCAAGCAATTCATCTAGGGTTAAGCGACAAGGACCCCATACATTTGATCAATCACAAAGACTGAACCCCTGTGTTCACCCTCATGGGGTATTTAACCCGCACACAATTGAGCTGACAACCCCTCATTGAGTGTGAACGTCCATACATATGCTTGATCACACGGATCAAGCCCTAGTGTGCATCCTCATGGTGTAGCTAACCCGCACACGGTTGAGCTAACACTCCTCATTGAGTGTGAACCTCCATACATTTGCTTGCAAGACTTTCTTGCGTTCGTTTGTTCATTAATGCATGTATTCTTCATTTCGTTCCTCTTTTCATTATCTTCCACTTTATGTTACATAATACTTTTTTCATTTCATTCATTAACATTTAACGTAAAGCCATGAAAAAGATAAACATTCATCATAATAAGGAATATCAACATACACAGTCAATAACATCATCATACAGGGCATCATCATACATGCATAGCATACATCATGCATAATCATACAATGTCATACATCATCAACATGCCCAACATAGCGTCTATGACCTCAAAAGTAAACTTATATGAACTCCCGGGAACCTTGCACATCAAAACTTACACATGCACTTTCCCCCGAAAGTTAGTAAATAAACTACGTTTTCCTCGAGTGCACAAGCCCTACTTGGGCGTATGGGCACCTTTCAGTCACATGGCCTTCCAAGCGGCTGAATATCATGCGAATGGATAATATGCGAATGGACACCCATGCGAATGGACCTAATGCGGATGAACACTTGTGCGAATGGACCTAATGCGGATGGAAATAGGCGTATAGACCTCAGTCGCATGAATCCCCATGCGAATGACCCTCAGTCGCACGACTGGCATGCGTATAGGCTCCAGTCGCACGACTCACATGCGAATGAACCTCAATCGCACGACTGAAATGTGTATGGACCTCAATCGCATGCCATTCGGTCGCATAGCCCTAACTGGTGCATAATGCAGTTCATCCCGAACCCAATCTGCCATTTTCGACCTCCAAGTTCTTCCAAACCTCTTCTAAGCCCAAATCAACCATCCTAAACCTTAGGAATGCATACCACAACCTCATTCAAACACACATAAGCCCGGAAACAAACACCACTCGTATCACACACGAACACATACACACGGGTCAAACACACACATTTCAAAAACAGGTTTCAGATGTGTTCCAGCCCCAAAATCATTCAAAAATGTGTAAATGAGGGGTGCTAGAACTAACACAAACAACATCGTCGAGTAGAGCTTCGATTAGACCCGCTACACTTTGATTTTCAAGCTTGAATCCACTCGAACCAATCTTTTTTCCCTTTTTCTCCCTTTTCTTCTCCTCTCCTCTCTTTAGCTGAATTTTTGTGGGTGTGGGGAGGGTGTGGGCTGCCCTCCCCTCTTATTCCCCTACTCTTCCAAACTTTCTCCCGTTTTGGCAAGTTTGGTCCCCCCGACTTTGGACCTTATTTCCTTTTCTTCTTTCGTTGTAGATACATATGTACTTAGTTTATAAGCTTAATGTAAAAAGTCTTTCATGTCTTACATATATGTAACTGGATGGTTTGAATGAAATACAATGTGTGGTTTATGCTTATAACGTTTAATATTTCATTGATTATTGTGTGTTAACGCTTATTGAACTAACTATATAGGTTGGTGGTTGTTTGAATAGATCTAAGTCAAATAATGATTTTGAAACATATTCAAACTTAGTCATATGAAGTTCTCATGCGAATGGCCCATGCTAATGGATCATACGCATGAACAACTTCATGCTAATAAACCAGTCGCACGACTGAACCAGGAGACTGGATCAGTCGCACAATTGTGACATAAGATTGACTCAGTTGCACGATTAAACACTCAGTCCTGCGAATAGATCAACCGCATGACTCAGTTGCACGACTGAACCATGCTAATGGTTCAGTCGCACGAATGAGTAACCCTAACCTATAAATACAACATAATTCGTGAAAAAACGTAACACTTTGAAGAATTCGACTCATACACGTACCCTAGCCATCCAGAACGTCCGAGAAAGCCAGTCCAAGTTCATAGATCGTTTTTTATCGATTCTATTCGTTCTTAATGTTTAGATTAATCTTATATCGATCAGGGTTAACGTTCTCACTGATTGGATCGCCAATCAAATAGGATTGCACACTATTTGATTCGGTATACACGTGAATCAGTTAGTACTCCGTCCAGTACATAGTCCTCTAACAAGTGGTATTAGAGCCAAGGCTCTTGATTTACGTGTGATTCAATCGATTTTGATATAAAAATTGTGTTTTTCATGCAAAAACGCAATCTTTTTGTGTCAAACGTTGTTTGGATGTCTCCAGGTCATAAAGTTTACGTTTTTCCGGCATACGACAATTAGGGTTCTTGAAAAATTCGTGTTTTTGCGTCAAAATACCTTAAACCTTCGAATTCTCAAGATTCAGCAGCCTTAGTCGCACGACTGAATTCATACGCATCCCTCATACGCACGATTGGACTCATTCCTACATCCATTCGTACGACTGAACTGTCTATTCGCACTGTTCATTCGCACCTGTCCATTCGCATGAGTGAGCCATCCGCATTGGTTCATTCGCACGTCTGAGCCATCCGCATTGGTCAATCGTACGAATTGTCCAATCGCACACCTTCATTCGCACAAGTAAAATAGTTTTGTTCTAAAGACCAAAATCAAAAATAATGGAGGATCAATATTTAGCGTTCATCGCAGGAAGGGATTCTTGGATTCAAAATTTATTGCTTCTAGAAAATAAAGTGGGAAATCATAACAAGCCCCCTAAGCTAATAACGTTGGATGATTATCCACAATGAAAGCATCGATTTGAGATTTACTTAAATGGAGTAGATCCCAATCTGTGGGAGTCGATAGAGATAGGATATAGTATGCATGTAGGTGCAGATGGAGTCAAACTCACCTTAAGCGGTATGACTGACGGACAAAAGGTAAAGTACAATGCAGAGAAGAAAGTATATGCGTTACTGACTCAGTCAATTTCTAAGGACATCTTCCATCAATTATTTGAGAACAAGCAAGCTAAGAAGCTATGGGATGCATTGGAAAAGAGGTATGAGGGAAATGCATCGTTAAAAGCTCTAAGGCTAAAGCATTGAAGAAGGAGTTTGACAACTTCTCGTCAATGGGAAAAGAAAGCTTGGATGATGTCATTGATCGATTTTACCACCTGATGAGTGAGCTGCACAATCATGGAGTCACTACGTTTATGGAAGACAAAGTTTCAAACTTTGCAGATGGTTTGCCCGAGAAGTGGAATTCGTTTGTTTCCAACCTCAGACAGAATGATATGCTAGCGAAGTTAGACATCAACGACTTCATTCTAAAACTACGAGAGGAAGAGTTGAGGATGAAGTACAGGGCCCAAAAGTCTTCATATGATCAGAATCCAGCACTGTACAACTCAACTCCACAAGCCAAAACGTTTGGAGCACCACTTCAAACGGCGTTTGTGTCGAGTTCAGCTGGTCCATCACAAGCTACTACTTCAGGATCTGACACGTCAGGGTCGTCTGGTACCCAATACATAGCACCTGAAGCAAATGCTACAAAACTGAAGACCGAGAATCTCAAGAATGTGGCAATAGAGGTAGCAAAGGAGCACATGGATCTCTTAGCAGCTGTTGTCCACTCCTATGACGGGCTAGTTGCTGGGAAAATTAGGAACTGCCATCTAGCAGACGAGGACTACGAGCAGGTAGACGAGACAGAGTTAGAAAGAATGGACATCATGTGGGCCTTAGCAAGTGCTGTTCGGAGAGCAAAGAAGTTTGTCAAGAAGACCGGACAGAATCTGATTGCCACTAAGGACACAACTTTTAGTTTTGACAAGACAAAAGTCACCTGCTTCAACTGTGGGGAAAAGGGGCACTTCAAACGTGAATGTGTGAAGCCCAAGAAGACGGGAAATGGGAATCCATTCTCATCTTTCACTCGTCAGGATAAACCCACAAGCAGCCCTACTTCGTTGAGCAAGGATCCTAAAGCCTTGACCGCTCATGATGCAAAGGACAAGATTGGAGCTTTCGGTTTGTGTCTCCGAGAGAATCCAACATTGCTAATGTCGAGGATCTAGACGATGACTCAGCAAGTGAAGTGATATTGCATTGGAGCTCGCGATGTCAAATGTTGAAGAATCTGCAACAGTAGTTGATCACCTGCCTAAAAAAGGGACAAGTTCAACAAGTCCAGAATCACCAGAACTAGAAAAGTCAGACATTGCTTTGATGGCTGATTCAACCACACCCTCTCAGGTAAGTACCACTACTCAACTTTTCAATAATCATACTTGTTCTGATTGTAATAAATTTAGAGAAAGCATTGATATGAAATTTGCTAGGTTATTAGACTATAATGATAACTTAGTAAAGGATTACAACTGTGCACTGAAGCCAATAGAGTCTTAAAACAAAATGAGCCCAGCTATAAAGAAAAGATAGAACTCTTGAATAAACAACTTAGGGAAACTAAAGTTGTAGCCTTTAACCAAGCTAATGAAATTAAGTTCTATCTAAACTCCCTAAAAGACACTAAGAAACAAAAAGCAGTTCTGGAAGTAGAAGTAAATTCATTAAAACAAAAACTGCATAGTTGGACAAGTTCTTCTCATATTGTCCAACACTTAGTGAGAGAGCGCAACAATGGGGAGGGTTTGGGATATGAAGTGGTACCACCACCACACGAGACCTTGATGAATGCCAAAAGTAAACCAATAAATAATAACCCAATCAAGGATCATGTGGTGTCTACTCCTCTTGTAAGTGATCTAAATTCCACATGTAAACCAAATGAATCTGTCACTAAACAAAAGGATGCCACTTCAAAATCAAAAGGTAAAATTCCTTGTGTTAATCTGGATGAATAATTTGAAAAGGTTAAAATAAAGTCTGGTTCAACAAAATCTATTTCTGAACCAAGAAATACCAAACAAATTAACCTATCACGTGCTGCATGTCTAAGTCCAAATACACAAAAGAGAAAAGATGTTAACAATGTCCAAATAATTAATTTTGTTAAACAAGATAAAACATCTAAACAAGAAGTGTCAAAACCAAAACAGAAGAAAGTCACTCGTGTGTCACATACTTCTCCACAGAAACAGGTAAATCGTCAAGTTGAAAGCAGATCATGATACAACTGTGGAAAGTATGGGCACATAGCGTCTTATTGTCCTTATTATCAGACACCAAAGAAAAAGATTGAACTTTATTGCACTAAATCAAGCTCTTTCAAAAGAAGCTCCATGACTAACCAAAAAGAGTCAGTGAGCCTAAAGTTCAACCTATCAGCAAGTCGTCTGTTTATCACAAACAAGCCTTACACAAAGCTGGCTTATGGAAATAAAAGTTTATGTCTGGAAATGAGAACAATAAGACTAATGATCTTCCCTCATCCTCTAATGGACAGTGGGTAGAATCTATGATGTGTGATGCCTATGGGACACCCAAGCCGGTTAAGGCTTGGGTCCCTCACCTTAACTAATGTTTTCAATTGAATGTGCAGGGTGTTCGCTATAGTGCTGAAACAAACACTTGGATTGTAGATAGCGGAGCATCAAGGCACATGACTGGAAACCAGGCACTCCTATCAAACGTCAAACAAATCAAAGGAGGTCATGTTTCTTTTGCCGGAAACAAAGGAGGGTACATCACAGCTCAAGGGGAAATAGGGAACCAGAACGTTAAGTTTGACAAGGTAAATTATGTTCAACAACTTCAGAATAATCTGCTTTCTATTTCCCAAATATGTGACAAGGGATTTAAGGTAGTTTTTGACAATAAGAAGTGCTATGTCCTGAAAAAGGACTATGTGATTCCGAAGGAACAAGTATTAATGTCAGCCTCAAGATATAATGACCTTTATATCTTAGATCTATTGAAGGCCTCTACAACGGATCATCAAGTTCAGTGCTTCTTGTAAAAAGCTACTAAGAAGGATTCTATCTCCTGGCATAGGAGAATGGGGCACATCAATCCACGGAAGATGAACCACTTGATCCAAAATAATCTAGTGCAAGGAGTCAATGTCAAGAACTTCCAACTCCTGGATTTTTGTGTCGCCTGCAAGAAAGGCAAACAGACTAAGAAATCTCATAAGGTAAAGAAAGTTAATTCTATAGAACTGCCCCTTGAGCTTCTTCACATGGATTTGTTTGGTCCAGTCAGTACAAGAAGCATCGCAGGGGGAGTTTGTAGAGATTAATGAAGAGGCTGATGCAACCTAAACATCTTTAGTCTTTCCTGCATGCTGCACAAGTGCATAAAGTGGAATGCTTCGGAAGTTTCACATGTGCAACAGAAATACTCTAAGTGTAAAATCTTCCAAAGCCAAGACCAATATCTTTCGAAGCCAAAGATGAAGTCTTCCGAAGCCTTAGAGACAAAGTCTTCTAAAGCTTCAAGTTCATGAAGACAGATTTCTTCCGAAGACTTTTAGTAACATGCTTTATCTGATGTACTGTTCCATAAAGCTGGACACCTTTCCACTGCAACTCTGCAAGTCACCAACTAACATGGTTTGGTGAAAAGGTCCATGCTTTTGGCAACTGTACATTAAGGTCTTGAGTCTGTAACTTTCTACTTTATGTACTTTATCCTTTTTTGTAATAGATAAGGATGTGAGCTATGGCATGTCATAGTCACTAGTCTAAAGGCAATCTGCCTTTTGACTCTACAATTGATTTTGTGTGTGTCTAGTCAATTGTATCAAGCTGGCTTTCAAAGTATAGCCAGTTGTAGGATGTTGTATAAGTATCTCATGTTCTTGTATCTTTCGAATATGCTTTGTAACACTTGTAATAGAACATAGAGAAAGCAATATACTGCATTCTTGAAAACCATACACTTGTGTTCTTTATGTTCTGTCTCTTACATTACTTGTGTTCTTAGTGTCTTATCTTGATTAATCCAGTTTACTGTTTGATTAAAGTTTGGTTAATCTCCTCTTTGTGTTGTTGTGTTGTAACTCACACCATTCAATGCTCCTGCAGACTTGTATTGCTATGTAGTTATAGATGACTACTCAAGATTCTCTTGAGCGATAATCTGAAATCAAAATCAGAAACATTTGAGTCATTTAAAGAATTGGTAACTACACTAGAGTCTCTCTACAAGTTGAAGGTACGACAAGTATGCTCAGAAAACGGAACCGAGTTCAAGAACCAATGGATGGAGGCTTTCTGCAAAGAAAAGGGAATTGTGCACCAGTTCACTTCCGCCTACACTCCTCAGATGAACGGAGTTGTTAAGAGAAAGAATCGCAGCTTAATAGAGACAGCACGCACAATGCTAGCAGACTCTAAATTGCTTATCCAATTTTGGAATGAGGCAGTGGCCAATGCGTGTTACATGTTAAATCAAGTTCTGGTGGTAAAACTTCATGGCAAGACATGTTATGAGTTACCTTAACGACATAAACCAAATCTAGAGTATCTCGAATCGTTTGGAGCACCATGCACGTTGCTGAAGAAAACTCAGGAAGGAAAGTTTAGCGAGAAGGCTGAAGAGGGCATATTTCTAGGATACACATACCAAATAAGAGAGTTTACAATAACTCAATGGGTCAAGTAGAGGTGTGGTGTAACGTCGATGCTCAGAGATACACCACCCCTCCTGCTAGAAAAGGACCTGCCTTCTTTTTCAACTATGATGGATTCTTCAAGTCCTTCAACATCCCTCTCTCCACTGATATGGAAACTTGAACCATGAACAAGTCCCCACTGATCACTCTTGATGAGTTTGACACCTGGTGTTTAAGAATGGAAGTTTCATCAGGTCTCTTGATTCAAGAATGTGGGAGTCTATTGAGAATGGACCTTTCATACCCAGCACACCCTCTGCTACTGGTGCTGGTATGATCCCAAGGATGTGGCTAACTACTCTGATGAAGATAGGAAGAGAGTAGAGATAGACAGGAAAGCCATGACAGCTCTTCAAACTACCCTTCCAAACTCTATGTTCAGAGGTTTCAAGATGTGCAAAACAGCTAAGCAGCTATGGGATGCACTGAAACTGGTGTATGAGGGTTCCTCTGAAGCTAAGGAGAACAAGAAGGATCTCCTGAAGCAGCAGTTTGAAAACTTCACCTTCAAAACAGGTGAGACCATGACTCAGCAATACTTCAGGTATGTTGAGATTGTGGATACCCTAGTGGATGGAGGAGTTTCTCTTGAGAATAGAGACATTGTAAGGAAGTTCATGTCCTCACTTCCTAGGCAATGGACACACTATTGTGTGGTGATCAAGAGAACTAAAAATCTCAAAACTCTCACTCTGATAGAGTTATATGGGATTCTCAGTGGCTACCAGATGGAGATGAACATGCAGGGTTCATGTAGCAACTCCAACAATCAAATGGATTCAGCCCTACATGTGGTTGAAAGGGATAGCATAGAACCCAAACATCATCTTATATGCTACCCTGACAACTCACCCAAGGGTCCTTTCATCCCCTTCCCAGAGACACCAATGGAGAACTACACTCAAGGAAGCCCATTCCAAGAGACAAGCTCTTCTCAAGCATTTGTGCCTTCTGATGAAAGCTATGACAACTCTCTTTTCACTCTTGAAGACTTGGACTGTATCCATCCAGATGATCTGGAGTACATGGAAATAGTCCAGCAGATGGCTCTTCTCACTCACAGAGCCAAGAAGTTCTACAAGAGGACTGGAAGGAAGTTCCCAAGCAATGCAACTAGTGGAAAGTTTGAACTTGACAAAGGCAAAGTCAAGTGTTACAACTGTAACTTGATGGGCCACTTTGCCAGAGAGTGTAAGGCACCTAGAACAAATGGTGGCCAAACACCATCTAGACCAAACTACACTGACAAAGCTCTCCATAATGAGAAGTCAAAGCCTGAATGAGGCTTTGATTGGAGCTTTCAGGGTGAAGATGCCTCTCCAAACCAAGCACTGATGGCAGATCATGATGAAGCCAAGGTATTGGAACATCTCTGTACTCCTGAATGCATTGCTAAAGTTAACAGGTACAGGTCCTATAACTTGGAACTGAGATCTGATATTGAGTCCTTAAACATTTTAAAATATAATTTTAGAAAGTCTGAAAATGATAATAAGCTGAAAATAGAGGACTTATAGAAAACCATTTCAGTTCTAAAACATGAACACATAGATTTTAGGACTCAATTAAATAA
The DNA here is from genome assembly GCA_025506515.1 of Flaveria trinervia. Lineage (NCBI taxonomy): Eukaryota > Viridiplantae > Streptophyta > Magnoliopsida > Asterales > Asteraceae > Flaveria > Flaveria trinervia. Next base: position 17,313,407 of record CM046451.1, read on the forward strand.
AGATCTCATAACCAAGTTAACTGAGTGCCAGGCTGAGCTTGTGATCAGTAAAGCCAGGGAAGAAAAGAGTGTTCTTGAAGAAGAGACATTCAAGAACATGATATCCTCATCCTACATAACAAAGTGTGCTATCAAAATAGACAGGGATGGGATCCACTGAGATAGCTCCCCCATACACAATCTTGTCAGTAAGATCTCCTAGGTGTGGAACTTGTGAAGATGAGCTTCCTCTCATAGATCTTATGAGTGAGGAGGATGAAGAAGAGATAGTGAAGAATCCCTCTACAAAGAGTGAAGAGGAGGATTCCAAGAAGGGCCACTATCCTTCTGAGGAGAAAGTGAAGACTGTGATGACCAAGTCCATGAGAAAGAACTTGATCAGAAAGAGCAAAAGAAAGGCAAGGAAGGCTCAAGAGATCAAGGCTACTTTTTACTCTAAGCAGAAATAAGTTTTTATTTCTGCAGGGTTTAAAGTGGTAGGGACTGAAGGCATCAACCAAAACTCTTGCTAAGAGTTCTGGTTCTTGCTCATCTGATCTCAGCAGTAAGAAGAAGACTGATCTGTGTGTACCACTACTGCACAGCCTGGTCCATCAAACTCCAAGCACAGTTCTCAGCCCAAGAGGACTGTCTCAGCATCTGCAAAGATGAAGGTGGAGAAGGAAAGTAACACAAAGACAGTCTTACTCTCAAGACAAGGCTCTTGTGAAGAAGAAGATGAATTGTGTTATGTGTGACAGCACCACTCACATTGCAAAGGATTGTCCCTTCATCCTAAAGGTACTATCCATATGGCCAAAACAAAGGCTTCAAAGAGTTCTAAGAAGATTCAGGCTTCGGAAGGAAAAACCAGTTCCTTTGGAAGTTTCAAATCTAACAAGAAGGGAAGTGGAAAATTCTCTTCGGAAGAACATTTGGTCTCAGAAGAAAGGAGTTCTTCCGAAGCACTGAAGTCTGCTGCAGTGTTTGCAGAATCTTCCGAAGGTTCAGTCATCAAAACTTCTGAAACTCCAAAAGTTTCTAAAGTTTTGAAGGCAAGTCCAAGACTCCAAAGGTGGTGTGGACGTCTAAGAAAGACCAAGTGACTGATATTTCTCCATCAAAAAACAGCTCGAGATCCTTTTAGTACAACCATAGGATCTATTACTGTTAATTTACCTTCTGCAAGTGAGCCCAAGACAAGAAAGGCTTGGGTTTCTAGATGTAACTAATCATTCTCTTTTGTGCAGGGACAGCTAAAGACAGACAGAAATGTTTGGATCATAGACAGTGGTTGCTCCAGGCACATGACTGGTAATAGGTCACTACTCCAGAACTTTGAAAGGATTGATGAAGGACCTGTTGCTTTTGGAGGAGATGAAGGTGGTTACATTTTTGGAAGGGGCAAGGTCACAAATGGTAAGCTCAGCATTGAAAAGGTAAACTTTACTAAGGAGCTTGGATACAATCTTCTGAGTGTATCTCAATTTTGTGATCAGAGTCATAACATGCTCTTTACTGAGCATTAGTGCATTGTTCTTAAGCCTGGTGTGGTCATTCCTCATGAGCATATCCTGCTTAGAGCCCCCAGGAAAGGAACATGTACAAGATGGATTTGCAAGAACCTCTCCCTCCGGAGAAGTTTCATGCTTTCTATCTAAAGCCAATAGTGATGAGTCTTTCCTATGGCATAAAAGAATGTGCCATGTAAACTTTAAGAACATGAATAAATGATTAAGCATGATCTGGTAACTGGAATGCCAAAGAAAGAGTTTACAAGTGATGATCACTGTGTTGCATGCCTGAAAGGGAAGCAACATAAGGTATCTCATAAGCCTAAGGAAATAACTCCATCACCACACCCCTACACTTGTTACATATGGATCTCTTTGGCCCCACCAGTATAATGAGTTTAGGAAGGACCTTATACTGTCTAGTGATCACAGATGATTTTACAAGATTCACTTGGGTCTTTTCCTTAGAACTAAGGATGAGACTCCTGAGATTCTAAAGAATTTCATCTTAAGATTGAGAATCAGTCTGATCACAAGGTCAAATTCATAAGATGTGATCAAGGAACAGAATTCAAGAACCAACCCTTGATACATTTGTGATGAAAAAGGTATTGCAAGACATTTAGTGCTCCCAGGACTCCTCAGAAAATGTGGTGTTGCTGAGAGGAGAAACAGGAAACTGATTGAAGCTGCAAGAACCATGTTGTCTGACTCTAAACTGCCATCACCTTCTGGCAGAGGCAGTCAACACTGCCTGCTATGTGCATAACAGAGTTTTAGTAGTTAAGACTCATGGAAAGACTCCTTATGAACTTTGGCACAAGAGAAAACCTTTCATCGGTTTTCTCAGGTCATTTGGATGTCCTTGCACCATCTTGAATACCAAAGATCAAATTGCCAAGTTTGCTGAGAAATCAGATGATGGACACTTTATTGGATATTCTTCCCAAAATAAGGCTTATAGAGTGTACAATCTCAGAACTAGAATAGTTGAGGAGTCAGCCAATGTGACCTTCAATGAACACACCCCATGTGTTGCTGGTTCTGGTCCAGATTGGCTATTTGATCTTGATTTGGTTACCAACTGTTTTAACAAATCTTGTGAGAATGTTTCAGGATCTATAGAAAATTTAAATATAGGTGATTCTGATCCAAGATTTGAGCTAGGAAGACCTTCAAGTCATGCATCTTCAGCTCCAATTGGAACTACTTCTGCAAATGAGATTTCTATCAGCACAATAATGACAAATTCAGCTGATACATCTGGTATGCCTTCAAATTCCAGCTCAGAGGCTCTACAACCAGATAAGAACACCTCAACTATGGAAGGCAACAATGGTGATGGTGACAGTGACCAAGAATTTCTTGATGCCACTAACCACACCATAGATGAGAACATCAATGATGTCACACACTGCTTGGATCAAGTTTCACTTGAAAAGTGTGCTAATGTGGTGGGAGAAACATCTATGCCAGATCTAAATTTTTTTAATTTAGATCTTTCTCAACAACTTGATATGATTCCTCAGCTTAGGATCCACAAGTCTCATCCTACCACAAACATCATTGGAGATGTTGTCTCCGGGTAAAGACAGAGGACAAACCCATGAAGCAAATGTTTGTCTTCACTCTTGTTTTCTATCCCAGATAGAGCCAAAGAAAGTTGAGGAAGCTCTAAAGGATGGAAGTTGGGTTGAAGCTATGCAACAAGAGCTGCTTCAATTCAAAAGACGGAAAGTTTGGAACCTTTGTCCTCTTCCTTTTGGGAAGACTACCATAGGAACCAAATGGTGTTTTAGGAACAATAAAGATGATAGAGGCATCATCATCAAGAACAAAGCTAGACTGGTTGTTCAAGGATACACACAAGAAGAAAGGATTGACTACACTAATGTCTTTGCTCCAGTGGCAAGATTAGAAGCTGTTAGGATATTCCTGGTATTTGCTGCATCCAGAACTTCAAGGTCTTTCAACTTGATGTGAAATGTGCCTTTTATATGGAGTGATAGATGAAGGTTTATGTTAAACAACCACCTGGTTTCGTAGATCCTAATCATCCTGATTATGTCTGCAAGCTTGATAAAGCTCTCTATGGGTTACATCAGGCACCCAGGAAATGGTATGAAACACTGTCTGAGTATCTCTGTAAACATGGATATAGGAGAGGTACTATAGATGGAACTCTCTTCATCAAAGGACAAGGAAAAGACATATTGCTAGTTCAAGTATATGTAGATGACATCATCTTTGGTTCAACCAATTCAAAGCTCTGCAAAGACTTTGAGAAGCTGATGAAAGATAGATTTGAAATGAGTGCCATGGGGGAACTCAATTTCTTTCTGGGAATGCAAGTGAAGCAAGTTGAAGATGGCATCTTCATAAGTCAGTCAAAGTATGTTCAAGACATACTCAAAAGGTTTAATATGACTGAATGTAAGATTGCTAAGACACCCATAGCCAGAAACCACTCCCTTGGTCCTGATCTTGAGGGGGAGTGTGTAGATGAACACTTATACAGGGCTATGATTGGGTCTCTTATGTATCTTACTGCTAGCAGGCCTGATATCATGTTTTTTACATGCATCTGTGCAAGATATCAAGCCAACCCTAAGATGTCTCACCTTATCACTGTCAAAAGGATTCTAAGATACCTCAAAGGTGCATCAACACTTGGTCTATGGTATCCCAAAAATTCTGACTTCAATCTGTATGCTTATACAGATAGTGATTATGGTGGTTGCAATATGACTGCAAAGTCTAAATCTGGGGGATGTCAATTTCTTGGTGGAAGGGTTGTCTCATGGCAAAGCAAGAAACAAATGTGTCTCTGCATCAACTGCTGAAGCTGAATACATTGCTGCCGCTAGCTGCTGTGCTCAGTTCTTTGGATTCAGAATCAAATGCTAGACTATGGGTTTAATATCAAGGAGACTCCAATCCACATAGACAACAACAGTGCTATCTCAATTACAGAGAATCCTATGCAGCACTCAAGGACAAAGCACATCAATATCAGGTATCATCTAATAAAGATAATTATGAAAAGGGATTAATTAAACTAGTCAAGGTTCACACAGATGAAAAATATGCTGATTTGTTTACAAAAGCTTTTGATGAACAAAGATTTAAATATCTAATATCAGCTATTGGGATGATCAACCTTGAGTAAAATTTTCTTAAATCTAATTCTTATTATTTCTTAAAAATGTGTGTGTTCTAGGTTGTCTAAGTCCATCATCTTCATAAGCTCATGTTTTCCTTGGATTAAAAACTCTTTCTCTGAAGACTTTCCTTAGATTAATTGATGATTTTATACTTCGGAAGTTTAGGCATTTTAACTTCGGAAGAAACTCATACCTTCAAAATATTTAACTGTCTAAGAAATTTACCTTCGGAAGAGATTTCAATTTTATCTTCCGAAGCTTAAATAGTTATCTTAGACACTTACTTATTTTCAAGGACCTTTTCCTTCCGAAGCAAAAATTAACTCTCGGAAGCTTTGTTGATCTCTATACAAAGCACTCAAGTTTTAATTTTTTCTTCCGAAGCAAAATCATCAAATACTCTCAGGAAATTCTTCCGAAGTCATTTTAGCTTTGGAAGCTTTTTCATTAAAACTTCCGAAGATAATCAACCTTCAGAAGCTTTTTGACTTCCAAGAAAACTACTTTTTGAGCAAAAAGTAAACTACTTTTTCAGAGGTGGGACTGACATCTGGATTTCAAAGTTTATCCTCTTCATTAAACTTTATTGAAATGCCTCTCTCATATAAACCCAACGGTTTCCCCCCCTCTTATATCATCTGCTCTTCCTCCAAACCTAAAAACCCAAATTTCTCTTTGAAATTTCTTTCTTTCTTTCTTCTTCATCTCTAAGCTACCTCAAAATGGCTAACCTTGCTCACAAAAATGATCACAACTTTACCATGCAACTATACAGACAACACAATCAAGTTGCTCTGTTATGCTCTGAGAAAGATCCACATTTTTCAGAGGTTTGCCGTTTCTTGTCTCTGTCCAACTACTTCACCTCCCTAACCATTGATCTCCACTCTATGAGGATCAGTTGCTTGAATTCTGGAAGACCTGCCAAGAGGTCATTATGGATGGGGAAAAGGCACTATCTGCCACAGTGCAGGGTGAGAACAATCTTCATCACTCCGGCCATCATCAACCGACATCTTCAGCTGGATGATGAAGAAGGTGAGGTGTTCTTCCCAAAGGAAGCTGTAAATCATTCCTTTGCGCAGATGGGTATGAGGGAGATTTCTCTGTAAGACCTTCAGGAAAGGGAAGGTCTCATCCAAATGGAGATTCCTGCTCCATGTGGTCATTCACAGCTTATCAAACAAGCATGGTGGATGGGACCAGATTCCTGAAGATCTCCTTCATAGTCCATGGAATGGTTCAAGGGGTAAAATTCAGGTACTCTCAATTTGTTTATACATTTGCTTGCTAATTTAGACTCCTTAGAGTATTACATGTTTCTAGATGTGTCCAGTACATTCTTAACTGTGAACTGGGCTCACAATTAAGGGAAACAGGTACATTTTAAATTGGGACAGATGAAGCCCGACATCTTTAAAACACTGAGAAAGTCCACTGTGGATCTCTAGGGTAGAAACAGCCCTAGTCCTAAAAATGTTAGAGCTTATTGCTCAAGGTGACAACCTAGCAGTACAAGCTAGTGTTGAACCCACACCTGCTACTTTCCAACCACCTACACAGCCTCAAATCTCCATCACCTACCAAAAAAAATCCAAACGAACCCCTGCTTAGACTATTCAGTCTGTGGAGGCTCCCATATACTCACCCATACAGGAAGAAGTGGATACTAGAGCTCCCACTTCTCCTGAGGAGCAGACCACTCCTATTTTTTCAAGAATCAGTGCTGAGGTTCCTCATGCTTAGCCTGATGAGCTTATTAGCCCTACTGCCTTAAGCCATCACTCTGAGTCTCAACACTCAAGTGATCAACCTTCAGGGGACAGTTACCATCCCCAACCTATAGACCTCAACCAACCAATTCCCAACCTTGACTTCTATACTGATGAAGATCTAGGTTTCAGTGAGTATACGAGTCTCTCTTCTTTTCCCCTACTCAAAGAGAGATGAATACTCCTGAGTTCCTACATCTATCCCACATCAGTCACTACAACTGAGGTGGACACTCCTAAACCTGTTCAGGATGTTCATATGGAAGAGGCTCTCACTTCTGCAACTGATTACTCATTAAGACCTCAACCATGGCAACTCAGCCTACTGACATCTCAACTGAGACTGCCAGTAAGCAGAGGAAATCCAGTGGCCAAGAACTTAGAACTGGTCATGAGAGAAAGGACTCTGGTCCAATCTTCTCCACCCCCAGTGATTCTTCTGATGAAGATGAGGGGGATCTGAGACTAAAAGTGCAACAACTATCCAAAACATGCACCTATTTTGTCTCAAAGGTCAGTCACCTTGAATCTTAGGTGACTACCTTACACAATAGGATCAATGATCAGCAACTTGAGATTTCATATCTTAAGGAAAAACTAGTTGGGAGACCCTTAAGGAGAGCTCAACCAGGAACACAAGAACCTGTGGATGTGATTGATCTATCCTCCAGCTCACCTATGCAAGTGGGTGATGCTACCAAAAAGGGGGAGAAAGTCTTTACAGCCACAGAACCTGGGAGTTCCTCTGAGAGAATGGACATTGAGGACTCACCATCCTCACTTGCAACTGTGCATTCTCAGCAACCTCCTCTAGTTCACATTGATGTGGACTACACAGACTCCTTCATACAGAGTTTGTTTGAGGATGGGATACCAAGGGCTATGTCACCTTCATCATCCTTCAATCACATCATTGGATGGAGGTATGACAACAACTGGAAGGCCCTCATCATCATAAGGGTTCAAGGACAGCATGAAGTCTTTAATTTTCAGAACTTAGACTACTATGAAGGTCTGGATCTAGTCAACATGCCACTTGTCAACCCAAACCAATCAAGACAAGCTGACAGACTGACTAAAAGAATCCAAGACAGGATCATTGCAGAGTTCAGCCTAAGAAGGAGACTAAGGCAATCAGGCAATGTCATCGGTCAACTGGATGTTAAGGCAGACCCTAAGATTAGCTTCATAGGGGAAACCTTGACTGAAGGCCAGTGACAGAACTTGAGAGTCATGTCTCATCATCTCCAACTGCTGCAGAGATCCATATTCCTTTGAGACACCTGCTGGTGAAGGTGCTTCTCAACCTCTCTCTGGCCTGAGCTCAGATGCTGCAACGAGCAATGAAGGCCAAAGCTCTCTCCACCCTGAGTCACAAAGGTTTGTGAGTGACAAAGGGAAAAGAAAAATGACATCTGAGGAGATTGAGGAGGAGGAGAGATTAAGGAAAAGGAGGCTAAGGGGAGAAGGTTCCTCTACTGAGTCTCCAAGACTCATGGAGTCTGCAATCAGGGCTGCCCCCAGACCAGATACTCAGAATAATGAGTTAAGGGCAGTCAGGATCAACTATCTGTAGACTAGGAACTATGATATAGATAATATCATTTCTCTCCCCTTGGATGAATTGAATGAGCTGGTTGATCTGGAAAGATCAAGAGAGAAGAAGGAGGCAGAAGATACAGAACTCCTAGTACAGTCAAAGAAGAGAGAAGAAGAAAAAGACTGTACAGAGGTATGCCTACCCTCTCACCAGTTCAAGAAAGTCCTGAACAAGAGGATGTGGTTCAACAAGAACCTCAGGTAGATAAGGAAGAAGACAGAATCAAGATGATTAACTACCTGAGTGCCACAGGTCTCTATCAGGCAGATGCACTCCTTCCCTTACCTTATGACTATGTTGAGTTTGAGTATTTAAAACAACTTGAGCTTGAGTTAGTCAAGGAAAGAAAGACAACAAAGAAGAAGATGAGGGAAGAAGCTGCAAAGTCAAGAGCCATCATCCAAAAGAGCATGAAGAAGTCTGCTGATAGGCAGAGGAATGAGCTTCTTGAAGCTGTATGGATTCTCGGAAGGAGACTTGGACCCATGTCTCTATCCACTATGGATGAGCATATCAGGGTAATCAAGCAGAAGATTAAGAGTGGAGTGCTCACTGACTTACACTCCACTCCAAGTCAGGCCCCACCTGAAGTGGAGGTTAAGGTTGAACAAACGGACACAACACAACCTGGACCTCCTGCTAATGCTCAGCAAGCTTCATCTTCTGATCCACAGCAGGGTCAACCTCCCTCTCCTTCTGAGCCTGAGAGAGAGGAAGGTCCCAACAGAGAGAGACAGTGAAGATCAATCTGGTGCTGCAGGCCAGTCTTCTCAGTTAAAATTTGGAAAGAGAAAGAAGAGGATGGCTTCTAAACCAAAGTCTAAGAAGAAGAAGAAGCCTGCATCCTCTTTTGAACCTCAGGATGAATCAAAACACCTGAGGATGCAGCCAGAGGATGCAACTCACCAATCCAACTTTAGTAGCTCCTCTCGCATCAGGAAGACCCATCTTGTCTTGGACATACACCACAAATCCAGAAAGGTGGCATGTTATTAGAGATCAAGGGATTGAAGACATTTATACATGGCAAGATATGTTTCAGTTGCCTCTGCATGACCTCTTTGACATGAGAAGACACTTTGACAGCCTGAAGGATCCTGATCATCCTATGAAGAAAGGAATGTGATCATCCTAATGAGGACTGTTAATATCTGAAGTTTTCTAAGTGTTTTGGTAGCATCAGCCTAGGGGGATTTTTGTAGAGATTAATGAAGAGGCTGATGCAACCTAAACATTTTTAGTCTTTCCTGCATGCTGTACAAGTGCATTAAAGTGGAATGCTTTGAAGTTTCACATGTGCAACAGAAATACTCTAAGTGTAAATCTTCCAAAGCCAGACCAATATCTTCCGAAGCCAAAGATGAAGTCTTTCGAAGCCTCAGAGACAAAGTCTTCCGAAGCTTCAAGTTCATGAAGACAGATTTTTTCCGAAGACTTTTAGTAACATGCTTTATCTGATGTACTGTTCCATAAAGCTGGACACCTTTCCGCTGCAACTCTGCAAGTCACCAACTAACATGGTTTGGTGAAAAGGTCCATGCTTTTGGTAACTGTACATTGAGGTCTTGAGTCTGTAACTTTCTACTTTATGTACTTTATCCTTTTTGTAATAGATAAGGATGTGAGCTATGGCATGTCATAGTCACTAGTCTAAAGGCAATCTGCCTTTTGACTCTACAATTGATTTGTGTGTCTAGTCAATTGTATCCAGCTGGCTTTCAAAGTATAGCCAGCTGTAGGATGTTGTATAAGTATCTCATGTTCTTGTATCTTTCGAATATGATTGTAACACTTGTAATAGAACATAGAGAAAGCAATATACTGCATTCTTGAAAACCATACACTTGTGTTCTTTATGTTCTGTCTCTTACATTACTTGTGTCTTAGTGTCTTATCTTGATTAATCCAGTTTACTGTTGATTAAAGTTTGTTAATCTCCTCTTTGTGTTGTTGTGTTGTAACTCACACATTCAATGCTCCTGCAGACTTGTATTGCTATGTAGTTATAGATGACTACTCAAGGTTCTCTTGAGCGATAATCTGAAATCAAAATCAGAAACATTTGAGTCATTAAAGAATTGGTAACTACACTAGAGTCTCTCTACAAGTTGAAGGTACGACAAGTATGCTCAGAAAACGGAAACGAGTTCAAGAACCAATGGATGGAGGCTTTCTGAAAGAAAAGGGAATGTGCACCAGTCACTTCCGTACACTCCCAGAGAACGGAGGTGTTTGTAGAGAAAGAATCGCAGCTTAATAGAGACAGCACGCACAATGCTAGCAGACTCTAAATTGCTTATCAATTTTGGAATGAGGCAGTGGCCAATGCGTGGTACATGTTAAATCAAGTTCTGGTGGTAAAACTTCATGGCAAGACATGTTATGAGTTACCTTAACGACATAAACAAATCTAGAGTATCTCGAATCGTTTGGAGCACCATGCACGTTGCTGAAGAAAACTCAGGAAGGAAAGTTTAGCGAGAAGGCTGAAGAGGCATATTTCTAGGATACAACATACCAAATAAGAGAGTTTACAATAATTCAATGGGTCAAGTAGAGGTGTGGTGTAACGTCGGTTTAGAGATACACCACCCCTCCTGCTGGAAAAGGACCTGCCTTCTTTTTCAACTATGATGGATTCTTCAAGTCCTTCAACATCCCTCTCTCCACTTCTGATGATGAGTTAGAAGCCAAAATGATGTATGATGTCTTAAACACACCTTCACAGGACTCTACATCATCTAGCTCACAAGATGAGTTAGGAGCAAACCGGTTCCTACTACAGCAAGTCCATAAGCATCTGACATTGATGCCTCTGAGTCATCGGAACCTCACACTCTTATTGCCTCAGATACGAAACCAAACGTTCATAATCTTGATTCTGAGGTAGTTGTTCCCACCACTCCTGGATCATGCCTAATTGTCTATCATCCTCTGGACAATGTCATTGGAGATGTCAGATCAGGAGTTCAGATAAGAAATCAGCTGTATTCAGCTGATTATGCCTCGGTAATGAAAAAAGGGTATATTCACGACGGTGCTTATCGCTGTTTTGTGTCTCAGTTCGAGCCAATATACGTCAGTGAAGCCCTAAATGATGAGGCATGGGTGAGTGCCATGCAAGAAGAACTTCTACAGTTCAAGAAGTTAGGTGTATGGACACTGGTAGATAGACTAAAGGTGCTAAGGTCATTGGCACCAAAGGGTCTTGAAATGTAAGAAAGATGACCAAGGTGTCATCATCAGGAACAAGGCTCGACTTTTAGTTCAAGGATTTTGACAAGTGAGGGGATTGATTACAATGAAGTATTTGCACCTGTGGCGAGAATGGAAGCCATCCATATCTTCCTAGCCTATGCCTCTTACATGAAGATTAAAGTCTATCAATTGGATGTAAAGAGTGCATTTCTTCATGGTGAAATCCGGAAAATAGTGTATGTCAGTCAACCCAAAGGATTTGAGGATCCATATCATCGGAACAGAGTTTACAAGCTGGATAAGGCTCTATACGGGCTTCACCAAGCCCGGAGAGCATGGTATGAAAAACTCTCAACTCACCCGGTGAAACACGGATTTCGTAGAGGTGTAATTGACTGTACACAATTCATCAAAGAAAAGGATGGTGATCTGCTGCTGGTTTAGATTTATGTTGATGACATAATCTTCGGTTCCAAGAATGAAGAATTATGTAAAGAATTTGAAGCAATAATGAAGGAAGAATTTTAAATGAGTGCCATGAGAGAGATGAAGTTCTTTCTCGGGTTGCAGGTGGATCAAACACCAAAGGGGATATTTCTACATCAGACCAAGTATGTAGGGGATATTCTCAGTCAGTTTGACATGGAGAATGCTTCCGCAGCTGGGACTCCACTTGCTACAAATCATGATGTAGCACCCGACGAGAATGGTGATCTGGTTGATGCCACCATGTACCAAGGAATGATTGGATCCCTCATGTACCTCACTACCTAAAGACCTAATATTATGTATGCAACATGTCTTTGTTCAAGATATCAGGCAAAACCAAAAGTTAACCATCTTATTGGGGTCAAAAGGATATTTTGTTATCTGAAGGGTACACCAACACTTGGGTTGTGGTATCCTTATGACGATGACTTCGAGCTTACCGTGTACAATGACTCGGATTATGGCGGCTGCAAGATGAACTACAAATCCACCTCAGCAGGTTGTCAATTCTTTGGGAGAAGATTAGTCACGTGGCAGTGTAAGAAGCAGACATCAGTTGTGTTGTCAACTTGTGAAGCTTAATATATAGCTACGGCAAGCTGCTGTTCTCAAATCATCTGGATTCAACAGCAGATGCGGGACTACAGTTTGAAATTTTCTAACACCCCTATATTTGTTGATAATTCTGCTGCAATATCCATTACTAAAAATCCTATCCAACATCCTAAGACCAAACATATCAGAATTAAATATCACTTTATACGTGATTGTTTTGAAAAGAATTTAATCGATGTTGTTAAAATAAATACGGATTTTCAATGTGCTGACCTCTATACAAAGCCTTTGATAAACCACGTTTTCTATATTTGTTAGAGGTCAACGGCGTTAAAAAGAAATGTGATGTAATTCCAGACGATGAACAAGTCTAGTCCGATGCATCAACTCCATTTTCTTTATTTTCTTTTATTCTAGTTTATTTTATTTTATTTATTTTATTGATTTCAATTCTTCGCCTATTAAAATCCTAAAAATGCAAATCGTTTACAGTTTTAGAATTTTAGGGGGAGAATAGGTTAAGTTAGTATTAAAAAACGAGGGAGGAGGATAAGCAAGCTGATAGAAATGAGATCGTATCTGAGTATCGATTCAACGACTATGGAAAATGATAGTACACGTGAATAAAGCATTGGGGACTTTAAAAGATTTAAATTGAATTAGATACGAAATTCAAAGTATGTCTGAGAAGTCTAAGCAAAAATAAAAGGAAAAATGATAGTAAAACTAGCTACTACTAAAGTAACGCGGAGAAAGTAGACCTAGAGGTTGCTAGACCATTAGATGATGTGTCGGTAGATTCAACACAATAGATAAGTAGACCACGTTGGTGATCTCAAGATGAAACTGAGTTGCTCATCAAGTTGTGGGTTATCATCTTATCGCCGGTTAACACAATCAATAGAGTTCCAATAAGGGGTGACGAGCAAAATAAACGCCACAAATGTGTGCGGATGATCAAAATATGAGCAAAGCACATGATGAAAAATGCAAAAAGCAAAAACTAATAACTGTGTTGTTGGTGCAATTTTTGCAACAAAATAAATTGCTCAACAAGAAGATAGGTTATGTGCCTCTCTGCTGTGCGGTGACACTGACCTGAGGATAAGCATAACCTATATATTCTAGAATTCATTGTTGTTTGCCGCTTCTCTGTTGTGCAGTGGCACTGACCTGAGGCTTGGCTTCTCTTTGAAAGCTCTAAGAATAGTGTCTTCTTGTCAAAAATACCCGTAGACCACTCAAAAATCTCCTGAGGAATGTTAATTACCGTATAAGTGTGGGATCCACAAATGCTTGTTGAAATACTTAAACCTTAAACAATCACTAATCTGTGTCTAAAGTCTGTGTATGGATTAAGAGGACAAGTATACTGACAATCATCATGGCTGCAATTCTTGAAAGTCCAAATCAATGTGTGCGTCTTATAGTACTAGTATGATTTCCTTAATTTGCAAATGACTCTCGACGAAAACAAGAATCTAGCATCAAATGATTTTAGTAACACGTCCTGAATGATTTGATTACTGTATGATTTCATAATGAATTGTTCCTCTTATGGTCAAAATAACTTGAAGCTGTCTGTTCAAAAAATAAATCTGTTAGATTTCAATATTAGGATTTCCACCTCACACAACATCACATAATTGTGTCTTAAATTCTGTCCTTATTTCTAGTAGTTTTTTTTGTTAAGTTTTTCAATTTAGGTTTATATGTCGGACTATGTCGTGAAATTCGATCTGGGATTTAATCACTTAAAGGGTCACGTCTGAGGTGACCAAATGTGTGTTCAAATGTTAAATGGGTCACGTCTGAGGTGACAAAATGTTTCTTAAAAAGATCACGACTAAGGTGATCAAAAGTTTTCAAAGTTAAAATGATCATGTCTAAGATGATTGACTGCTCAAAATGTTCAATCAATAGTCAAATGGGGTTAAATGTCAAATGGTCATAAAGTCAAAACCATGAGTATGATCCATTCGCATGACTGGACCATGAGTATAGACCAGTCGTCCGATTGGACCATACTTATGCACTAGACAACCGAATGGAGCATGAGTATGAACCATTCACACGAATGGATTACAAGATTGAGCTAGTCACCTGAATTGAGTTGTCCGAATGAGTCAGTCGCCCACTGAAACCCAGTCGGCCGACTGAAAGTGATCGACTGAACCAATCGCCCGACTGAGTTCCAATCGGTCAAATGAAAGAAGCGAATGGATCTAGTCGCCTGATTGAAACTAGAGTTAGTATAAATAGGGATATAGTCGATCGCACATACTCACCACCCCTCAATCGCCCTAAAATCGCACATTGAGCCATTACTCTGCCAATATTTCTTCTGACCTTTCTTGACTTCTAATTCGAGATTCTGACAATTGCTAGTTGTTATACAAGAACAATGCGGTGCAACCTACATAAACTTCAGTTGTTTCGTGCCCTAAATCATGAATTCGGCCCTAACCAAGAACCGAAACTTAGTGGACAAATTAACTAATAAAACTAAGTAAAATGTTGAATTCAAGATTATTGGGTGCTAAGTAGTGTTATTGCGAGTCTAATGAGCCAAACCACAATGTCTAATTTTAAGATTTGCTCAGAATTTGAATCTGAATCGAATAGACAGTAGGTCATGCGACTGGACACCCGGATGAACTACAATCGCACGACTGAGCTGGACAAATGACTCAGTCGTCCGAATGAACAATGCGTATGAGCTCAGTCGATCGACTGAACCAGTCTCTGGCTCAGTCGCCCAATTGAACTCAGTCGCAAGATAAGTCACCCGATTGTATTCAGTCGCATGTTAGGTCAAACGACTGAACCTAGTCGTATGGTTCAATCGCACGATTGAACCAGACTGATCTCAAACAGGTTAATTTGAAATGGTTTCTGTTGTGTGATGATCTAACTTGTATGCTTCTTGTGTTACAGATTGATGGCTGAACGGTGGACCGTCAACACAAAGCACAATATTTTTGCTCATCTGGACGCCACCACTCGGAAGACAGGCGAGTTTGTTGGCATCATTGCGTTCCTGAATAGATCACGTATACACCGAGCCATATCTACACCCTACACTCCCTACAGGTCTATCCAGTAGGCCTTTTGGGAGGGTGCATCAGTTGATCGATCTTATGAGCCCTACTACATCAGGAGTACTATATTTGGGTAAGACATAAAAGTGAATGCTATAGTATTAGATGGATACTGGATTTGGGTGAGGATGCTGATCACCCAACCAGACTACACCCTCTGGTAGTGAGAGGATGCTTCCTCAGGATTAAGTACTCTAGGGACATAAATGCAGGTGTGCTAAACAACTAACCTATGTCCCCAATACAAGTACTTAGCACATGTGATTTAAGTGCATAGCTTCGAGAAGGGGTGGCTTTGATGATCTATCAGACCAGATTCAGAATGCCTACGTGGCATTGGTGCTGAACCACCCCTTAAGCTTCTCCAGCATGATATTCTCATACTTGATCGAGAATCTTGAGGCAAAAGGCAAAGAGGGATTTTTCATGTACCCGAAGTTTCTTCAAATGATTATTGACGAGAAGCTGCCCTCTCTGCCTAAGGAGAGCCATGATGCAGTATCCCTTGAGGTGATGGATGACACGACACTGGGCCGCATGAAGGTCTACAGGGGAAAGCAGGTCAAACCCCCGTAAAGAGACTAATCGGGCATCTGGCCCAAGAGGAGTACGTGGCGCCTTCAAGGCGTAAGTGGCATCACGAGGAGAGTGATTCAGATATTGAGCAGATGCTCTTCCATCTGATGACTCTGATGATTATGACAGAGACATGGTGGAGATTCTGGCCCCGCTATTCTAGGGTAGCACTGCACATACTACACCTCCACCACCACTGATACAGATGCCACCACCACCAGTTTCCACCAGGATTTCTGTCCTCCCGATGAGGAGGAAGATAGTGATGAGGAGCCCCTAACCAGGACAGTGGGCAGCAGGGTGGTTGCCACCGACCAAAGCATTCGGGAGGTTGGAGGATGCCCTAGCGCGTCTGGGGAGACTGCAGCCGAACCCAGCTACTCACTAGGTCAGCCTAGCAGCATCCCACGGGGAGCATCCACCTCCAAGGGTAAAAGAAGGAAAAGGATGGCTCAGCCCCATGGGATGAAGAAGACGAAAAGAGAAGGATGACCTTTATCACCACCACCACCACAACCACCACCTCTACCACACCACCCACTACATCTACCTCTCCCCCCATCACCATTGCCACCATTCCACCTGTCACCACTACTACCACCACACACACCACCACTACCTCAGCCACTCCACCACATCCCCATATCACATCCACCACCACTTTAGCTTACCCATCACCACCCACACACATACCACCTCCCATATACACACTGCCACACCACCACCTCTAGCCACCGGGCAGGACCATCATGTTACCCATCCTTTCTATCAGGATCATCTCTACCTCCCAGTGGGGTAGAGAGGAATAGCTTTCAGCACTAAACTATATGGTGCTGAAGCTGTTAGCAGCCGATGATGAGAAGACTGCTCAGCTCCGATAGTTAGTGGAGTTTACTGCTGCATAATCACAGCAGATATCTCAACAGGCATAGTAGATTGAGGAGCAGGCTTAGCAAATGGCTGCTCAGAGTCAAGAGATTTCCCAACTCAAGGAGCAAAATGTGTTATCTACCAAGAAGATTGAGGAGTTGGAGGATGCTAAGAGGGCCATCCTCCTCAAACTTACGGGCACAAAGGATAAGCCTCTGAAGATTAGAGAGGGAAACGGTGATGATGGTGATGGTAGTGATGATGATGATGATAGTGATGATAATGATGATGATGATGATGATGGTGATGATGAAGGTGATGATGAGGATGGAGGAGACTCGGAAGGAGGAGGAGAGTCATCTGCTCCGGGTGCACAAGAAGCTAATGAGAGGCGGACCAAAAACACTCAAGATCTAGGCGCCTCGACATCAGCCCCGACAGTAGAAGAACACATGATCCAAGACAAAAGTAATGCATAGAGTTTTGTGTAATTTAAATCATGTGTAATTTGAATATTATATTAAACTTATGTGTTTAAATGTTAATGTATATTTAATGTTTAATGTCTTGATTATTTACTGATGCATGATGTGTTTATATGTTTAAATCAAGCATATCACACATCTTAGCAAGATAAGTATGATGTTGCTCCCCTTTAGTAGATCAAGTCATAACTCATAATGATACTTGATCTGCAAGGGATCGTCAAGAGGTCTGTGAGTTACACTCCTGAAGAAGGAGAAATAATTCACAACCTTACGGATGAGCAACTGGCTGAGATGTTCTGACTGAATCCAAATGAGCTTGTGAAGGATGCTCCTACTGTGGACATGGATAGTGACGATAAGCTTAACGATGTGGATGAAATTGAGATTGAAGACGTCACTGCACAACATTATCTAGAGTATGCTGACAATGAGGGAAATGTAGTCCCCAATCTGGGTGACACCCTTGTTAGTGATACATTTGAAACACTGGATAAGATGGAGCAGAAGTCGGGGAAAAAGAAAGATGCCTAAGCCTCAGAAGGCGATGTCAACATCAAAAAGGCTGAATGGGCGGCATGTTTTGCAGAGATCAGAGCCCAACGCAGTGCTCCAAAGCCTAGTACCTACACCAAGCTTTACAAAGTAAAGAAGCATCTGAAGGTGTCAGGAAAAATCATAGTGTGGGCATACTTTTATGATCTAAATGTTTATGCTATCAAGAGAGAGAAGGGAATTGAATACTTCAAATTCCCACACGATCTGAAGACTCTACTCGGTTTTGAGCTTAACCAGCTGGACAATTTGAAGCTGTTATATGCTGACCCTCGAAAGATGTCAGGTTGGTTTGAAGCTGCTTTGAAGAGAGAGTACCACACCATGTGGGTCAACTTCAAACCTCAACAACCAACGATTGTGCTGAAGTGGAGTCCTGAAGTTGATACCATTACTGGGAAGCCAAAGATTGTGCTGAAGTGGAGTCCTCCAGCACAATGTCGAGAATCCCTCTAAGGGAAATGTCTCAGGACTTCACTCCACACTTTAAGTGGTGGTACTATGACTGGAGAATGAGTGAGGCGGTCATAGTTCTGAACAGAAATGGAAATATGGAAACTATCAGGGTATTTGACCCGATATGGCTAACTAACTTGTCTTCTGACGATGTCTACACTTCATACAAGTGGCCACTGTTCTATGACGTGCAAGACATTGTACAAGCCCTCTAGTTCCAAATTGTGATAAGACTCTGCTCTGCATTCGAAATACATGCAGGAGTTACAAAGGAGGAGAAGTACAAGAAACATGAAGAGCTGATGAAGAATGTTAGACAATAGATTAAAGTAGGTCCAAGGGGGAGTTTGTAGATACATATGTACCTAGTTTATGAGCTTAATGTAAAAAGTCTTTCATGTCTTACATATATGTAACTAGATGGTTTGAATGAAATACAATGTGTGGTTTATACTTATAACATTTAATATTTCATTGATTATTGTGTGTTAATGCTTATTGAACTAACTATATAGGTTGGTGGTTGTTTGAATAGATCTAAGTCAAATAATGATTGTGAAACATATTCAAACTTAGTCATATGAAGTTCTCATTCGAATGGCCCATGCTAATAGACCATACGCATGAACAACTTTATGCTAATGAACCAGTCACACGACTGAACCAGGAGACTGGATCAGTCGCACAATCTTGACATGAGATTGACTCAGTCGCACGACTGAACACTCAGTCGTGCGAATGGATCAACCGCATGACTCTGTCGCACGACTGAACCATGCTAATGGTTCAGTCGCACGAATGAGTAAACCTAACCTATAAATACCACTTAATTGTGGAAAAACGTAACACTTTGAAGAATTCGACTCATACACGTACCCTAGTCGTCTAGAACGTCCAAGAAAGCCAGTCCAAGTTCATAGATCGTTCTTGATCAATTCCCATTCATTCTTAACGTTTAGATTAATCTTATATCGATCGGGGTTAACTTTCTCACTGATTGGATCGCCAATCAAATAGGATTCTGCACTATTTGATTCGGTATACACATGAATCAGTTAGTACTCCATCCAATACACGGTCCTCTAACATTCGTCGGCTTCAAAGAAAATATCTGGCTGTTACAAGTGCACCCCTTCCTTAAATAGGTTTCGTCCCCAAAACATGTTATTCCTCGAACAAATGTGGGTAATGATGCCTTATTTCTTCTTCAGTCTCCCACGTTGACTCGGATCCCTTCCTGTGCTTCCACTGTACACGCACAAGAGGAACCGCTTTATTCTTCAGCCTCTTCTATTTTCGATCGATGATTGCCACTGGTTGCTCCACATAATTGAGCCGTTCGTCTACTTCGGTATCTTCCAGTGGAACAATCATATCCTCGTCCGCCAAACATTTCCTTAGATGAGATACGTGGAATGTTGGGTGAATTCCACTTAACTCATTTGGTAACTCCAATCTATAGGCCACCTCTCCTACTAAAGCAATGATTCGGAAAGGGCCTATGTATCGCGGGCTCAACTTCCCCGCTTTCGAAAACGAATGATACACTTCCAAGGTGAGACCTTCAACATGACCCACCCCCCCACCTGGAACTCAATCGGCCTGTGTTGTTTATCAGTATACGACTTCTGTCTATCTTTGGCTGCCTTCATGAAGGCTTTGATCCTTTCAAGCTTCTCAGTCGTAGCGTCGATTACCTCGACGCTCTCTAACTCTTTATGACCAATATCACCCCAAGAGACAGGTGTTCTGCATCTCCTACCGTATAGCATCTCATAAAGTGGCATACCAATGTTGGCATGATAACTGTTGTTGTATGAGAATTCAACTAACGGTAAGTCGTCATCCCAACTTCCCCTAAAATCAATCACACATGCCCAAAGCATGTCCTCTAATGTCTGAATGGTCCTATCTGACTGATCGTCAGTCTGGGGATAATAAGCAATGCTAATATGCAACCTCGTCCCTATTGTGTCGTGGAATTTCTTCTAAAATTTAGATGTGAACCGGGTGTCACAAGCAGACACAATAGACACCGGCACACCATGACAAGTTATAATTTCCTTGATGAATAGATCTGCCAACCTCTCGGATGAATATATCTCGCAGTTCGGTAGGAAGTGAGCACTCTTCGTCAAGCGGTCAACTATCACCCATATGGCATCATACCCATTCGAGGTACACGGAAACTTCGTAATAAAATCCATGGTGATATGTTCCCACCTCCACTCCGGTATATCCAAAGGTTGGATCTTCCCATACGGCTTTTGATGCTCGGCCTTCACTTGTAAGCAAGTAAGGCACTTACTCACATACTCTACCACATCACGCTTCAAACCTGACCACCAATAATCTTTCTTCATATCTTGGTACATTTTCATTGCATCAGGATGAATAGAGTACCAAGTTTTGTGAGCTACATCCATGATCTTCATACGTAGATCCCCAAAACGAGAAATCCACATTTGTCCAAACTGGGTTCTAACACCAAATGTGTTTTCACCCACTCCGCGACCAAACCTCTCATTCTTTCAGAGTTAAGATGATCTTCTTTCAATGCCTCATCTTGAAACTCTTTGACTTGCTTCATCACATCCAAGGTCATAATCAACTGATATGCTTTCACCCGAATCGGCTCAGGCCTCTCTTTTCGGCTAAGGGCATCCGCCACCACGTTGGCTTTGCCCGGATGTTAATAGATCTCGCAGTCATAATCTTTTATGAGCTCCAACCATCATCTCTGTATCATGTTCAGGTCCTTCTGCTCAAAGAAGTACTTCAAGCTCTTGTGGTCAGTGAATATGGTGCACTTCATTCCTACAGGTAGTGCCTCCAAATCTTTAGCGCAAAGACCACGGCTGCTAGCTCTAAGTCATGAATAGGGTAGTTGACCTCATGAACCTTCAACTATCAGGATGTATAGGCTATGACCTTCCCCCTCTACATTAACACACACCCTAACCCCGAGTAGGAAGCATCAGAATAAACCACCAGATCTTCACTCCCATCGGGTAATGACAGAACAGGAGCTTGAGTCAATCTCACCTTTAATTCTCCGAACGCCTTCTCTTGAGCTTGACCCCATACAAACTTTACATCTTTCCAGGTCAATTTGGTTAGTGGAGAAGCAATCTTAGAGAAGTTTTGAATGAATCGTCTGTAATAACCCGCCAAACCCAAGAAACTACGAATCTCGGATGGCGTCTTTGGAGACTTCTATTGCATCACCGCCTCCACCTTTGCTGGGTCCACCATAATCCCATCAAGATTTATCACGTGACTTAAGAACTGAACTTCGTGCAACCAGAACGCGCACCTAGAGAACTTGGCGTACAGCTTCTCCCTTCTCAGCGTCTCCAGAACCTCCCGAATATGACTGGCATGCTCTATCTCGCTCTTCGAATAAATTAGGATATCATCAATAAACACAATCACTAATATATCCAACATCGGCTGACACACTCGATTCATCAAGTCCATAAAATCAGCTGGCGCATTGGTCAAACCAAAGACATGACAAGAAACTCGTAGTGACCATAACGCGTGCAAAAAGCTGTTTTAGGGATGTCCTGCTCCTTCACCTTCAACTGATGGTAGCCCGATCGAAGGTCTATCCTTGAAAACCAACTGGCACCTTGAAGTTGATCGAACAAATCATCTATTCTCGGTAAGGGGTATCGGTTCTTCACCGTCAACTTGTTCAGCTCACGGTAATCAATACACATCCTCATACTACCGTCTTTCTTCTTCACAAACAAGACCGGAGCACCCCAAGGAGAGATACTCAGTCTAATGAACCCCTTATCAAGTAGCTCGTGCAACTGCTCCATTAGTTCTTTCATCTCCGTCGGAGCCAACCGATACGGTGCCTTGGCAACAGGTTGGGCACCCGGTATCTGATCAATCTGAAACTCGATCTCTTTGTCAGGTGGCACTCCTGGTAAGTCTTCTGGGAACACGTCTGGAAAGTCACACACAACCGGTACTTCAAACAGCTGTGGTGTAAACGTATCCACATCCTTTACATAAGCCAAGTAGGAGCTACATCCACGCCTCATACACTTTCTCGTCACCGCCATTGAGATTACTTTCGGGATAGTCATGACCCGATCCCCATAAACAGTTACCGAACTCCCGTCAGGCGCTGTCAGACAAATCATCTTCTTACGACACACAATGTTCACCTCGAAGTCTGCTAACCAATCCATCCCAAGAACCAAATCGAAACCACCTAAGGTCATCACGAACGGTCTAACAAGAAATCTATGACCTTCTAGTTCTACATTGTAACACCCAGATATTTTCTTTGAAGCTGACGAAAGAAGAAAAAGAAATAAAGTCCAAAGTCGGGAGACTAAACTTGTCAAAACGCGAGAAAATTCGGAAGGGAAGGAGCATAAGAGGGGAGGGCAGCCCACACCCTCCCCACATCTCCAAAATTTCAGCAAAGAAATAAAAAAGAGAGAAAAAGGGAGAAAAGTTGGTTCGAGTTGATTCAAGAGAGCAAAATCGTTGTGTAGCGGGTCCAATTGAAGCTCTACTTCTCGGTGTTGTTTGTGTGAGTTCTAGGACCCCTCTTTTACATGTTTTTGAATAATTTTGGGGCTGGAACACATCTGAAAATTGGGTTTTGTGTGTGTGTGTTTGACCCATTTATGTATGTGTGGGTATGTGTATGATTCGTTTGGGTCTTGCTTTTGAGCTTGTGTGTGCTTGAATGGTGTTGTGGTATGCATTCCTAAGGTTTAGGATGGTTGATTTGGGCTTAGAATGGGTTTAGATGAGCTTGGAGGTCGAAAATGGCAGATTGGGTTCGGGATGAACTGCATTCTGCATCAGCTAGGGCTAGGCGATCGAATGGAAGCCATACGGCCAATTGAGGTGTGATTGAGGTTCATCCGCACGAATGAGATTTCATTCGCACGATTGAGGGTTCGTTCGCACGACTGAGAGCCCATTCGCATAAATGTTCATCCGCATTAGTTCCATCCGCATTAGGTCTATTCGCATGGGACTCATCCGCATTGAGTCCATTCGCATTAGTTTCATTCGCATGACTGGGTGTTCATCCGTATAGGTGTTCATCCGCATTGGTCCAATCGCATGATGTTCAGAAGCCTGGAAGGCCATGTGACTGAAAGGTGTCCATACGCCCAAGTAGGGCTTGTGCACTCCGGAAAAAAATGTAGTTTATGTACTGACTTTCGGGGGGGAGTGCATATGTAAGTTTTGACGTGGAAGATTTTTGTAAGTTCATGTGAGATGACTGTTGTGGTCTTAGAGGTTATGTTGGGCATGTTGATGTTGCATGATTATGCATGATGTATGTTATGTATGTATGACGTTGCCCTATATGATGTGATGATTGTGTATGTTGATGTTCCTTATTATGATGTATATTTATCTTTCCTGTGGCTTTACGTGTTATGTTAACGAATGAATGAAGTATTACGTAACGTAAAGTGAAAGATAAAGAAAAGAGGAACATGAAGGAAGATTGCATGCATTAATGAATGATGAAAGTAAAGAAAGTCTTGCAAGCCTTGTATGTAGGGACACGCCATTAAAAGGTGTTAGCCAAACGGTGTGTGGGTTCGCTACCCCGGGAGGATGCACATTGGGGTCTTTCTTTGTGATTGACCATTTGTATGGAACCATTGTTGCTTGCCTTAGCTACTGTGGCCAGAGATGTTGGGCACCATGAATGAAGGTCTATGATAAGCTTAGGCCCAATACCATGAGCATGAAGGGCATAGCACATGACAATGGTATACCTGAACTTTATCTTAGGTACTGTGGCCAGAGGTGATGTGCACCGTGAATGAAGGTCTATGATTGTCTTAGGCCCAATACCATGAGCATGAAGGGTAAATTTTATGGTTTTGATGAAAGAAAAACATGTAATGATGAATGAACGAATAATGAATATAATAATGATATTATCTATATGTACGTATGATGTATGATTGCATGAAAATAAAGCACGGTTTTTAACGAAAGATAAAGTATGTTTTATTATAAAACTAGAACTCACTCAACATCGCTGACTTTCATGTGTTTCCAGTTGGCAGGTAATGTTGCGGAGGATAGCACGAGGTGGCTACTCAGCTCTTTTGGGATGGCATCCATTTATATAATGCTTTTGTGATGTAATGCAACAATGTATTATGTAACTGGTTAACGATGTATTATTTGGCAAAAGCTTTCATAATGAAATGAAATGTCATTTTGAATGTTTCCGTTGCAATGTTTGCGTTAGATAAACGAAAATGTACATTTTATGTGCGATGATCGACCAGCTGTTTGCGTCCCGGGAATGGGGCCTTACATACATCACAATCCTCTATCATCTCAGAAATCCTGGTAGACTTACCTATGGCAGTTTCTACCTAAAATGGTGCATCAACAAGTCTACTACTAACAGGTAGCTTAGCACAGAAAGCAGCAGAAATAAAACTTTTACTGGCACCTGAATCAAATAACACAAAAGCTAAAGTTTGGTTCACTAGAAACGTACCAAACACAACATCAGGGTCCGTCCTAGCTTCCTCCTGTGTCATAGTGAATGCCCTGGCGTTCGGCCTCGGTCCCTCTCCTCCAGCCTTCTTCACCCCAGAACCCTCATCCCTCGGCTTCTTACAATCCCTACTCATATGACCACTTTCCACACAGTTGAAACACCTCATACCCCCACAGTCTTTAGCCATATGACTAGGCTTCTCGCACTTAAAACAAATGTTTGATCCTCAATTGCATTCCACTGAATGCTCTTTCCCACATTTGCCACACCTCTTCGATCCTACCCCTAATGTGACCACATGGCGATCATCCACCCATGCCTTCTTGTTACTCGTCGAGGCACCACCTTGACCAAACCTCTTCCCATTCCAACTCCGATCACCACCACCCTTCTTAGTTTCCTCGACCACCACCACCTCTCGCTCGTCATACAACCTTCCTGCCAAATCAAATGCCGACCTAAACGTGCTCGATCGGGTAGCGATCATGTGCCTACGGATATCCGCCGGTAAGCCCTGAACATACCGCTTGATTTTTCGTGACATGGGTGTCACTTGGTTCGGCACTAGACGTGCCATCTCATTGAATTTAGTGGTGTACTCCTGATGTGTCATCGTTCCCGCCTCCAGCTGCATGAATTCTCTTTCCACCTTATCCATTTCCCTGTTAGGACAGAACTCCTCAATCACCAACTTCTTTAGCTCCGACCATCTCATCCTCCTAATTGCCCCACTACCCTCGGCTTGGACTATATTGTCCCACGAGCACAGAGCCGAGTCCATAAAAGAATGGGCAGCAAACTTTACCTTGTGATCCTCTTGGCACTCGCTGATGTTCAAGACAGCTTCCATTTCTCTCACCCACCGGTGAGCAGCAGCAGTAGTGACGTTACCATCAAAAGTAGGGGGCTTGCATCGTTGAAATGCCCCATAGTTACAGCCTCATGCCGCCTCCGGCGCAGACTCTTCTTCCTCCTCTTCTTCTTCGTCATCAGACAAAACCGTCTCAGTCTCGGTCTGTCTTCTTTCACCCGTAGGTCTACTTCTTTCTTTCCTCTCCCCCTCCAGTACAGCTTTAATCACTTCAGTCACTACAGACGGTAGGATCATCTGCATGACCTGATGCACCTCTTCAACCACAGCCTCTTTCACCGAGGCCCTTAAGTTTGCACTCTCATCACCACCTCCGGGTGAGGGGTCTCGAGTTCCTCATGAACCACCTTTTCAACTATGGGTCTTCCCCTCTTGGGTCGCGGTCCAGCACTACGACCTCCATCTCGTGAAGCTTTCGAAGATCTACCACCGGCCATTCACACGCACACTGAAAGATTCAAACACCAACACGGTCATTCAAGGGAACAGCTTAGTTTATGTCAAGTATAGTAAGTCCCTAATTACAGTGACCAGTTGTGATTAGCCACTTACTTTACTCTTCATACCCCAAGCATTACCTATCCTGACTACATCAGTATTTAAATCTACAAACAACAAAACATGCGCACGTAATACCGATTAACATTACGAAAATACCTGATGGCACGCAGCTACTCAAACTGGCATCCCTTTCCTTTCCATCCCATTCTCAGTTTAAGTCAAGGTTTATTTTGAAAATTACCCATTTCACTTAAACTTTAGCTCTGATACCAACTTGTAAGGCCCCGTTCCCAGGACACTCACAGCTGGTCAATCATTGCACATAAAACATATATTTACATTTAACTTTCATAAAACCTCGCAGCAGAATCATCAAAATAGACATATCATTTCATTATAAAACCTTTTGCAAAACAATACATCGTTATCAAGTTACAATATACATGTTACATTATATCACAAAAGCGTTATAAAAATGGATGCCATCCAAAAGAGATGAGTAGCCGCCCCGTGCCATCCTCAGCAACATTAGCTGCCAACTGGAAACACATAAAAATCAGCGTTGCTAAATGAGTTCTAGTTTTATAAAAAACAATACTTTATCTTTCATTAAAACTGTTCTTTACTTTTATGCGATCATACATCATACGTACACATAGATAATAGTTATTATCTTTATCATCATTCATTTCGTACTTTTATTATCTTTCATTTACATCTAGGTCATGTCATGTGCTTAACCCCCCTCTAGAGCACCAAGCAATTCATTTAGGGTTAAGCGACAAGGACCCCATATATCTGGTCAATCACAAAGACTGAACCCCTATGTGCATCCTCATGGGGTATTTAACCCGCACACAGTGAGCTGACAACCCCTTATTGGGTGTGAACCTCCATACATAAGCTTGATCACACGGATCAAGCTCCAGTTTGCATCCTTATGGCGTAGCTAACCCGTACACGGTTGAGCTAACACTCCTTATTGAGTATGAACCTCCATACATTTGCTTGCAAGACTTTCTTACGTTCGTCCGTTCATTAATGCATGCATTCTTCATTTCGTTCCTCTTTTTATTATCTTCCACTTTACGTTACGTAATACTTTTCATTTCATTCATTAACATTCAACGTAAAGCCACGGGAAAGATAAACATTCATCATAATAAGGAACATCAACATACACAGTCAATAACATCATCATACATGGCATCATCATACATACATAGCATACATCATGCATAATCATACAACATAATACATCATCAACATGCCCAACATAGTGTCTATGACCTCAAAAGTAAACTTATATTAACTCCCGAGAACCTTCCACATCAAAGCTTACACCTGCACTTTCCCCCGAAAGTCAGTAAATAAACTACGTTTTCCTCGAGTGCACAAGCCCTATTTGGGCGTATGGGCACCCTTTAGTCGCATGGACTTCTAGGTGACTGAATATCATGCGAATGGATAATATACGAATGGACACCCATGCGAATGGAAATAGTGCGGATGGACCTCAGTCGCATGACTCCCCATGCGAATGACCCTCAGTTGCACGACTGGCATGCGTATAGGCTCCAGTCGCATGACTCACATGCGAATGAACCTCAATCGCACGACTAACATGTGTATGGACCTCAGTCGCATGCCATTCGGTCGCATAGCCCTAACTGTTGCAGAATGCAGTTCATCCCGAACCCAATCTGCCATTTTCGACCTCCAAGCTCTCCCAAACCTCTTCTAAGCCCAAATCAACCATCCTAAACCTTAGGAATACATACCACAACCTCATTCAAGCACACACAAGCCCGGAAACAAGCACCACTCGCATCACAACAAACATATACACACGGGTCAAACACACACATTTCAAAAATGGGTTTCAGATGTGTTCTAGCCCCAAAATCATTCAAAAATATGTAAAAGATGGGTCCTAGAACTCACACAAACAACGCCGTCGAGTAGAGCTTTGATTAGACCCGCTACACTTCGATTTTCAAGCTCGAATCCACTCGAACCAAGATTTTTCTCCATTTTTCTCCCTTTTCTTCTCCTCTCCTCTCTTTAGCTGAATTTTTGTGGGTGTGGGGAGGGTGTGGGCTGCCCTCCCCTCTTATTCCCCTACTCTTCCGAACTTTCTCCTATTTTGGCAAGTTTGGTCCCCCGACTTTGGACCTTATTTTCTTTTCTTCTTTCATCAGCTTCAAAGAAAATATCCGGGTGTTACATAATTTCAAGAAGTTTCTAAGACTAAGTTAATATTTTATTGCTTTTATATTATACATTTGTATATTTTTTTCAATCATCCTAACATCCAGTTGTTCTCATGACTTTATGTTTTTACTTTTATTCTTTCTTCTACTAAATTTATTTTAATTCTAGTCATTATCATTTGATCATTAACCTTCTAACTTTCACTAACCTTATAATAATCACTAACATTTCTAAATCAATCTAAGAACACACTAACGTAAACAAAGAATCCCGTTTGCATGTGGATGGCTATGCCGCAGCATTCGGTTATTCCACAAGATTATTTCTCTAAATGATGGCTATTTCAAAGTCTTGGAATATTTTTTATAACTCAAATGAAGTCTAATATACTATATATCAACATAATAACTTTTTTCTAACCCGTTTCATGCTTTAGTAATTTTAAAAGTGCATATAAGTGTCTTACTATATATTTGGCAGATATAGTCTGACTTCAACTAACCATGACTTGGTCATAACAAACAAAACTTGATTAAAATCGAACTCCAATATAACTTTCATTGAATTACCTTTTTAACTATAGTTTATACGTCTTCAAACTCAATCGGACGACTCAAAAATAACCTTCACAAGATAAGTGCGTAGTTCAGCACCTTTTGTCTTGTACTGCTGTTTTGACCTATTTATGGATATTTTTATAACAATGTTTCTGCACGAAAGTTGTCCGGGTGACTCTGAACTAGTTAACTATAAATTTTATAATTTTATGAAATCGTTTGCTATTTTTAAAACCCGTTCAAACACATACCAAACATTTTGTCCAGAATCTAAAATTGGTACAATAATTATTTTTCAATCTATCTTTCGTTTTTTAGCATTCTCTAAATGTCCTAACTTCTTGTAATGAATTCCGACCTCAAGTTATTATTTCTTTCTATCCTTTAGGACATCACCTTTACTCTTGAACATTCAAGTTCCTTATGTACTCTACATCCATTATTATATAATGTGAGTTTTCCATGTGAGTTTTTCATGCTCTTTTTACTTTATTTCACACCTTTTGGGGTGAAACATGTTAAGCATATAAATGTACACTTATAAAACATCTTGAAACTTGTAATGCACGAGCAATTCGTTTATAAACTTGTCATGATTATTTGAGATATCTGTGAGTCTTATATGATAGTCATCTTGTAAAAACAATCATTAACTATTGCTAGCCTAGCGACAACATAGATCTATGGGTCTGACAAGCCTATTTGGTGCTAAAGCCGAGGTTATTGCCGGCTCCTGATGACGTATGACTTGTTCATCATGGGAACCAACTACACTTAGCTAATCGTTATAACTTGTAACGTATATCTTTATCAAGGTTTGATTGTAACAGTATGCTATCTATATTCTAGTAATATTTCTTAACCTATGACATGAATTACATTTTAAAAGTTGTTTTCATACGTATATACAAATTCACGGGAACTCACCAACATTTTATGTTGACCTTATTTTTAACATGTTTTAGGATTGTTACTTTGAGGACTTTTTTTGCTCATATAGGACTTGGACCTAGTTTAACTAAAAATTTTATTTTGTTGTTTGAATCTTGATTGTATTATAATGATTTATTTGTTTAGTATTATTCAATGAAAAATAACATTTAATGGTATTTCAACTAATTTAATTTCATAAGCTACGAATAATTGTTTCACACTCGTCTGTCCTGATGATTCCGCCGTCGATTGGGGTGTGACATCAATAATAACACAATGGTGACAAAATGCTACAACTTTGTTAAAACATATAATTTGAATGATACTTTACAAAACAATTGTGCTCACCTGATGTTCTAAATTGTTTAAAATTTTTCATGTCTTCTAAATCATTGTTTAGTACTAATATATATATAGACACACACACACGCACGCACATGCATGCATAACTCCATCCAACTTCGTATTATGTAAAATTTATATTATACTAATTACCAACTTTTTAATGTATAATGGTGTTGTATCTTATGTGTAGGGAGTTTTTTTTTAAATTGACTTTTCACTTTTAAGCCAAAGGTTTCATATTTTACAAAGTAACCTTTCAAAATTTAATTATTTTTACTTTAAACCCAAAACTATTCAATTTTTACAATTTAACTCACATAATTTTATACTTTCAACTCTGATCCCTTATACCTTTTATATTTTGTAAAATTTTCTCTTACATTTGTTCTAGGTTTTGCAAGTTAACACGACACAAAAATGCATGTGCGATTCATCAATTTTACGTTTTGTTTTAAATTATATGAGTCAACACAACACAACACAACGTGAGTGCATGGTTTATCGTTTTTACGTCTATTTCACCCTTTAACATGTCCGTTGCAACATATGAGTCTTAAATCGACTTGGTTATATTTTTATATTGTTTACGTTTTGGTCTTATTTTTTTGTATTAACACACGACAATTAATGATGGTTTGACATTTGTTTTATTTTGCACGGTTTTACGTCCCCGGCAACATAAGGAGCTTAATTCTAGTTTATATTAAAACCTAAATAAACATAACCACGAATAAAACATTATATTCGAAGTTTAACAAAACATTATATTTTTAAACTTTATAATGAAAAACCAAATATATTTAGAATAAAGTATATACATTAAACTGTAAAATAATTAAAATAAAATAAAAAAATTGGAAGAGATTAAATAGTTTTCTACTTGAAAAAACCTTTTAAGGACTTGTGCCTTGCAGTTTTCTACCTTTTTACTTTGATATTAATAATTTTCAGGAATCATGTTTTACTCGGTTTCCACAAGTTTTTGGTTACGAGTATTTGTCTTCATATCCCGGCTCGATTGTATAAAATATAAACAGTAGCTCAATGCCTCATATTTAGGGGCCTCTGGTTTTTAATTTTAAAGTTCAACTATGATTAATTTCATGTTCTGACAAGTAAACAAAGAACCTTTAAAAGGATATGTTTTTCATTAAAACTCACTTCAATTCTATGTGACATTGCGTGTTACATGGAAATTATTTACGAAAATTATGTCTTCGTATTCTCACATGGATACGTGCTAGTATCCTAAGCAAAAATGATATATTTTTTGGGTTATTAGTTTTAATAATCGTAACTTTCATTTATTGTTTGGAATTAATCGTAACTCATGAAATATTTACAGACACTTTAAACTTTAATATTATTTTCTTCTAATAATTTCTTATTGATTGAAAAGTTAATTGGTTAGTTTTTTGATGACGCCGATTGCTTATGTGGACATAATACTAAGCAAAAAGTTGAGATCTACACTCGTGTCCGTCAATTTGAAACTCATGCACCCTAAAACCCCTCAATCTAAAACTTCTGCACCCAAAAGCCTTCAATCTCCACCTCTTTATTGGAATCACTTGACTCGTTGGAAATAGGTTTCAGTTGATGATGGATGCTAGATATCAGAAAACGGACCTGATGGAGGTTGGAAGGCGTACGAGTTGAAAATAAGTTCAAAGTTGGCTATATTTCATAAAAAAACAAAAATAACGGGATGAACTCTCACTTAGTAATAGATTGTTAGAGGAAAATAAGATGAAAATTAGGATTGTTTATAAATATTTTTTAAATTGAAAGTAATACAGGTCAATAAATGAAAGTTAAAATTATTAAATCCAATAACCTTTGTTTTGTCAAAAAGGGTCGCGATTTTTAAATCCGCTTTATGCCCCATAAAAATTTAAATTGGTCCTGTACCCATCGATCCATTCGACGGTAATGCATGTTGTGGATATTCTTGTATAAGGTTGCTTGAGCTGGTTAGGAATTAAAAACTTCATGGACTCTATGTGATCAAAAGTGGGGACTTTGTGCACTGGTGGTCCGTGGAGTATGGTGTTGTTGTTGAGTTGTTGTGGCCTATGGCTTTGCTAACACAAGTGATCATGATGGGGAGTGAGGGGACCTAAAATAAATGCACAATAAACTTTGCTTACCAAACAACAGTCACAAATGTCTCAATATCACTTTGAGTTTGCATTTAATCTCTATGTGGTCTCCCATGGTAGGTTGAAAGAAAGAGTTTATGAAAAATACCAAAAGACCTATTCGATACGTTACTGGTGTGGACCCAGAGTTTTGTCTAGTATTCATGTTTGCATGTCGTGGGCTTGCACAAGTTCCGTATTCCAAGCCTTTCGAATGAATCTTGCACCCTATCAACATACATAGGAGTGATTGAGCGAGTAAAAGTCAACTCATGATCGAGCTTATTAAACATACAAGCACTTTCCTTATAAACTTTCTTGAGAGTTTGTTCACCCACCTAAGTGAGAAGTTTTACTATTTTTTTCTTTCAAATCTCATTCCAAACATAATTTTAATATCTTATTCATCGTAGCTACATTTAAGATATCTTATGACACTACTTAAAAAAATAAGTTTGATGCAACATTTTAAAAACAAATTAAAAAAAAGATTTCATATCCTAACAAGGTTGTATTTACTAACAAAAAGATTACATTATCCAATAATAATATTACTTTGGATCTAATTCAACTTTATTAATGCAGCCATTGGTATAAAAGTTACTTTTAGCTAATACAACAATTTTAAAACCTAATGCAACATATTACAAAGAGTGCATTAGCTTAGCTTTATTTTGTTGTAATGATACAAATTTATGATTACTCGTTTCCCATACAAATATGAGTATTTCAGTATGTGTATCTAAAGTAGTTACTGAATTTCTAATTATTATTTACAAACCAAGATATGTATGGATACTAACTAAAGATAAGTTAGTTAAAAGAAAATAATTAATTAGATAATGACATGACATGTTCTAACAAATCTATAAAACATGTTAGGTTTGAGAAAAAAACAACCAAGCATATAGGAATCTAGTCTTACCCAAGCTAATTAATCAAACACATTTCATAATCACACACCTAATGACTCTCTAATGATGGACCCATTATCATAATCCAAATGAAAGTGGCCAAAACACAAAATGGTTAAGTTTGGGGGATCGAGACCGATGTTTTATTATATAATAATAATAATATATATGTTGTGGCCATTGTTTTGTCATGATATAGTTGTCGAAGACATCTTCATGTCACCATCGTGTGTGCTGGTGGTCAAGAGTAAACAATAATTTATGATATATATATATATATATATATATATATATATATATATAATATATATATATATAATATATATATATATATTATGAGTGTGTGTGCCTCTTGTGTGTGTGTAGGGTGGGACCTTCAACACCTCACCTCACCACCCTTGGTCCATAGGCTTTGGCTGGCTAGCTATTACTTCAACTGAATTATTAACATTAATATTAATATATAGCGGTTGAATTTATGTCACCATTGTAGCACCTTCTATCTAAATTTATACTAATTAATATATATCATTTTTGGGTTATGATATTGCTATAATTTACTTTTATCATTCTGATTATTCATTTACAATAGCATAACAACTTAACGTTTTGATAGATTGTCAATATCCTGTTAACAACAAAACATTTTAACTATAAC
>CM046451.1:17352374-17563187 GCA_025506515.1 Flaveria trinervia
ATTGTGCTTTAAAACAAAAAGGCACTTTAAAAGCTTTTCATAATAGTCTTTCGGATAATTGCGAAGCCGACCTGTTTCCGGATTTGGGTTGGAAAAATATTGAACATTTATCCGAATTGCTTGAGGTGTTTAAAAACTCAACTACAAAATTATCGGGAGTTTATTATCCCACTAGTTATTCGGTGCTTCAAGAATTATATTTCATGGCTTTGAATTTTAAAAATTTTCAAAATAAAAATAGTATGTTTAGAGAAATGATAGAACCAATGAAAGACAAGTTTAAAAAATATTTTCTTGAGTTACCACCCATTTTTACTTGTGCCGCTGCTTTAAATCCTTTTTTAAATGTTGCGGGGGTAGAATGTTTAATAGACGAGATAAATGACAATTTGGATATACATGACGAAAACCCCAATTTTTCAACCGAGACAAAAGAAGTTTTTAATATAAGTTTGAAAATTATTTATAATTTTTATTTAAATAAATATGGACCTAACGTAAATATAACTACGCAAAGAGAATCAACCTCAAGTGCTAGTACCTCGTTTAAAGACCCCGTTATGACTATGTTGAATGTTGTTCGGGATGTGACGGCTAAACGTCAAAGGGGTAACGCCCCAACAAGCGAACTTGGTATATATAGTACGACGAATTTTATTTCAACTATGAGTACTCAAGATTATCATGCATTTGATATTTTGGCTTGGTGGAAAGGAAAGGAATCCCAATTTCCAATTCTTTCCGCTATGGCCCGTGATTTACTAAGCGTTCAAGCTTCTACGGTAGCTTCGGAGTCTGCGTTTTCTCTTAGTGGCAGGGTATTATCATTACGAAGAACAAGATTAACTCCGGAAGCGGTGGAGATGTGCATTTGTTTAAAAGACCACTTAGACGCGATGGAGCGTATACAAGACAAAACAAATCTTGAAGACGAAATTGCAATCGAATGTAAAGTACACGATGAAGAGGTAGAAGAAGGAGTATCTTCTGGTATATCCGACGAAGAATTAGCATTTGATGAAGCCTCTCGAAGAAAATAGTCGATTAGTTATTGATTCGTTAATGTATTTTTTAAGTTATTTTAATAAATAAATAATAAATTAATGAGTTATAAATGTCTTTTTAATGTTGTTATAAATTTATAATAATAATAATAATAATAATGAATTAATGAT
Organism: Flaveria trinervia; assembly: GCA_025506515.1. Classification (NCBI taxonomy): domain Eukaryota; kingdom Viridiplantae; phylum Streptophyta; class Magnoliopsida; order Asterales; family Asteraceae; genus Flaveria; species Flaveria trinervia. The sequence continues at coordinate 17,353,550 of CM046451.1, forward strand.
AATAATAATAATAATAATAATAATGAATTAATAATAATAATAATAATAATAATAATGAATTAATGATAATAATAATAATAATAATAATAATAATAATAATGAATTAATGATAATAATAATAATAATAATAATGAATTAATGATAATAATAATAATAATAATAATAATAATAATAATAATGAATTAATGATAATAATAATAATAATAATAATGAATTAATGATAATAATATAATAATAATAATAATAATAATAATGAATTATGATAATAATAATAATAATAATACTAAAAATATTAATATTAATAGCAATTATAATAGTAAAAAAAAAACTCGGTTGTACCCGGTTCTGGACCCGACCCGACCCGGACCCGACCCGAACCGAGTAGGCCGGGTAGGGTTTTTAGTATGCCCAACCCGACCCGAACCCGAACCCGGGTACACCCCAACCCGGTTCCAAAAAAACCCGGCCGGACCGAACCCGGTTCCGGGTCCGGCCCAAAACCCGGTTTGCCCACCTCTGGTGAGAACACATGGTTACTTGGTTTATATTTATAAGTATTCAATTCATATTAATTTCTTACATTGTCTTTTAATTTAGTACCTATCCCCACGTAAAGAGGTGTAGAAAATAAGTTTATGGGTTGAAAATTTATTGAACCAAAATGATTATGATGTCATTAGTGAGCTCATGCGAGGTGATGTTGATAAAAACTAACAATCACATCAAGATAAATTTATGAATTTAAGACTATTGTGCAAATTTGTAACTCAAGTTATAAATCCTAAATTAATAAATCACTGCCGGTTACTGATGAAAAAATACCAAAATATAACAAGAAATATATAAAAAAAATGAATTACCGATGACCTCTTATTTCGATCTAGGGGTGTTCAGAAATATTCGAATCCGAAAATCTGATCCAACAATCCGAATCCGAAATATCCGAAAATTCGGATATCCAAAAATTCAAATTCGGATTCGAATAGTGATTTTCAAAAGTTTCGAATATTCGGACATCCAAATATCCGAAAACTAAAAAATATATATTTTTTTGAATTTTAGATATATTTTTACTTTAGATTGAGATTTTTTAAGTGTATATTATGATTTTTATGATATGAGTTGGTTTTTTATATTATTTTTATAATATTATATGTCTAATTATTGTAAGAAAACTAAAAAATAAAAAAATAAAAAATGTATTTCGGATATCCGAATCACTATCCGGATCCATATCCGGAATTTCGGATATCCGAGTTTTGAATATCCGAAATTTCGGATACGGATTCGGATAGTGATTTTCACTATCCGAATTTTTCGGATATCTAATTTTAAACATCCTATTTCAATCGGTTGTCATATTTAATGAGTAGTTGGGTAACAACTGAAGCACCCTCGTTAATACATCAATAATTAAAGGTCTCTATTTAGAAAAATATTATGCTTCCCGTAATTAGCAACGTTTCTCTTTTTTCATATATACATGTGTTCGTGCTCACATAAAGTGTAACCAAATATAAGTGCCCATGAGTACGAATCCGAACATACGATCAAAAATCATAAAGTTCAAACCAAAATCATCCAAAATTTTAGATATATCTGATTCAGATAGCAACTAAAAAAATTAGACATTTCAAATGTCCAAATATTATAATTATTAATTTATAAATATAACTTCTTAATAATTACTTAATAATGTTTTAGAATTGCCGTCAATTAGTTTCATTCGCAACTAGCCCTAGTTTTGGAGTTCGTCTATTCATGTAATCATGTTCGCAACCACGACTTTAATTTGAATAATTTCTCGTTTAGTTTTGATCAAATGAATCTTTCTTACAATATTTTATTACACGGGATCTTGGATATATGCTTGTTGGATCAAGTAAGACTGATACAACCAAAACAAACACTTAGACTTTTTGAGTACAACAAATAAGGAACTTCCAAAGGTAAATTCAGCACTTCGAAGACAACTGTTGAACTTCTGAAGACAAGTCTAAGGAACTTCTAAAAACAAGCTTCAGCTTCCGAAGACAAAGTCTCTGCTCTTCCAAAGCTCAACACTTAGAAGAAATGAAGACTACAACTTTTGAAGTATGAAGTTCCAAGGAAGCCTCAGAAGAAGTAGCCACTTCCGAAGTATAACTGGCTTCGGAAGAACAATTTTTCCGAAGTCAGTTAACCTTCGCAGGTAGCTACTATGAACCAGTGAATATAAGTATGGTCTCTCTGACAGTCCACTGCAAATCTCTAAAATACTGTATGACACTTTCTCACGTCCATGTAGTTGACCTTACTTTAATTTATTGTCCACACCTTATCAGTTAGTACGGTTGCCAACTTTAGTTGGTGATAAAATGTAAGTCATGAACATGTTATTGACATGACTACCATATCTTAGATAATATTTTATCTGAGATACCTTAACTATAGCTTTGTAGTATTTGCTTTAGTTTAAGTTTTCCAGCTGGTATTAAAGTATATCCGGCTATAGGTAGTAGTATATATAGCTTCTCATTGTAACTCATATAACATGCTTGCAAGAGTCTTGTAATACTTTGAGTTGAGAAATAATATATACAAGTATCTTGAAAAACTATTCTCTTGTGTTTGCTTTGATTTACTTAGTATATTATCATCAAATCTTAGAAGGATTCTGCTTCATCACAAACCCAAGTATTACTTAGTGAGTTTGAGAGAGAAATACTTGTGTTGAGAACAAAAACCAATCCTACAATTGGTATCAGAGCTTCTTTGGCTCTTGATTGTGTGATCTTAACATCCTAATCAACTTCTTCTTACTCATATACTCACTACACTAAAATGGCTCTTAACCAGAAATCAGAATGTGAAATGGGGACGATGACTAAAGCACCTATTATCACCCTTGAAAACTTCAGACAATGGAGCAGACGCATTGAAGGGTTCATCAGATATCAAGATAGCTGAATGTGGAGATCTATCGCCAATGGCCCTTTCAAGCCAAAGGTAGTTGCACCTGCTGGAGGTGGTGCTATGATAGAGAAGGCGGTGGAAGATTACTCCGAAGATGACCACAAACGACTTGATATTGATGGCAAGGCCATGACTGTTCTGATGACTACTATACCCAACTCCATCATGGTAGGGTTTGAGCATTGCCAGCCAGCGAAAGAACTGTTTGATGCCTTACCCAACATGTATGCAAACTCCAACGCCTCAAATAAAGATTCACTCAAGCAACAGTTTAAGAATTTTACTCACATTGTAGGAGAGACCTTGAGCCAACAATACTTCAGGTACAGGGATCTTATCTCCTCCCTTTAGTCTATGGGAATAACTCCTGAATTGAGAGATCTCTCAAGGAAATTCATGAGTGCACTCCCCAATGAGTGGACGTTCTACATGTCTCTATCAAGAGGACGGAAAATCTAAACTCCCTTCCCATGACTGAACTATACGACATTCTAGATGGATACCATGTAGAAATGGAGAACAAGAGTGGTTGCCAAGTGAGCAGACCTTCAAGCCTTCCTGCTAGCAATGCACTTATGGTGGCTGAAGGCTCAAGACCCCCCAACCTCAGCAGTACCTGACACACTCTCAGCAGCCATCATGTTCCTTTGGGCCTTACATTACATTTCCTGAGACTCCAAAGTCTTAATATGCTCAGCCAAGTCCTTTCCAGGACAGCTGTGCTTTTGTCTCAGGAAGCGGACCCTCCGGTGACTTTTAATTCTACTTTGAAGATCTGGAGTGTTTCAGCCCAGATGACATGGAATACATGGATATAGTCCAACAAATGGCTCTGTTAACCTACAGGGCGAAGAAGTTCTTCAAAAGAACTGGAAGCCAGTTCCCTCAAAACCCAACCAGCAGCAAGTTTGGGTTCGACAAAGCAAAGGACAATTGTTACAACTGTAACCAGCTAGGTCATTTTGCTAGGGAATGCAAAGCTCCCAAATCAAATCCGGGATCTACTCATGCCTGCTCACATCCTACAACACCTAAAGCTACTGGAAAGTCAACTGAGACAACTGTTGTGGCTCAAGAAGTTGATTGAAGCTTTATGGTGCAAGATGTCACCCCTGCACAAGCACTTATGGCGGGAACAGACAATTCAAAGGTATATGAACATCTTTGTACTCCAGCCTGTATAGTTAAGGTTAAAATATATCAGGACTACAATATGGAAATTAAATCTGACATTGAGTCCTTGAACATATTAAAAGTTTATTTAAAAAGGGTTGAATCTGACTATCAAAATAAAATTAAAGAGTTAGAAAACATAGTATCCTTTTTAAAACATAAGCACACTAATTACAGGACTAAAATCAAGGATATAATATCCAAATTGACTGAGTCTCAAGCCAAGCTAGTAATACTGAGGCTCAAGTTAGGAAACATGGTATTTCTGAGCAAAACTTCCAAGTCATTCTTGCATAATCCTCTCACTCAAAGCTTTGTTATCAAAACAAAGGTGGCTTGGGAACCATTGAAAGCACACCACTATATTCTTATGAGTCTATTAGACAACCAAGGTGTGGTACTGAAGAGCAAGAGGTTCCATCTGCTGATCCACCTTCCCATGAGTCAAAGAGTGACGCAACAATAGAGACCATCACATGGAAGAACCAGGTAATTTTACCCACTCCTACCGGTGATGATCAACCCCAGACCACCAAAGCCAGAAGAAGTCGAGCTAAGGCAGCCAAAAAAACTACCAAGAAAGTGGTTGAGTCTAAGTTGAAGATAGACCTAAAGCAAAAGGGTATGTTCATGTCAGCTAGGTTCGAAGTCGTAGGAAATTCTAATTCAGGAAAGATGTGTAGTACTAACACTTCTGTCCTACCAAAGGATCAGAAGTTAAAGGGAAAGATTGCATATGAAGAAAAGAAGAACAAGAAAATGCAATCATCAATTTCCCAAAAGACTAACATTGTCTACATAATGTGTGGTCTGCAAAACCATATGGCTAAAGATTGTTACTACAATTCTGCTAGCACACACTATGCAAACAATGTTAAAAGAGAAGGTTTCAGGAAAGTTTTCTCATTTGGCCCTATAATATGGTTCAAGTGATGAAAAAGGATAGCTTTTTTTCGAAGAAAGGTTGCTTTTGGAAGAAAATCTTTCTTCGGAAGGGAAAATGGCTTCGGAAATCAAAGATTTTAAGACTCAAAAGAACAAGAAAGTCCCCTTGAAACCATCCCAGAAGAAGACTACTTCGGAAGAAAAGGTGGTGAAGACTTCTTTCGAAAAGAAAGAAGCTTCAGAAAATTGTCATGCTACTCAAGCTTAATCAAGCTCATCCTCAATGATCATTCAAGGGATGGAATGGAATATCAAAGAAGATTCAGCAGCCTAAACCTCTTCTTCAAAGACATCCATTGAACCCCCATGCATAAAATTTGGTTTAATTATGTCACTGTTATTGGAAGAACCCAACACCAACAAGGCTTGGGTTTCCATTCAAAACTAATCATCTTATCTTATGTGCAGGAACATTCACATGACAAGAATAACAATATATGGATTGTGGATAGTGGATGCTCCAGGCACATGACAGGAAATAGATCTCTCCTTCAACAATTTCAACATTTTATTGGAGGTCCTGTCTAGTTTGGAGGTGAGACCGGAGGATATATTTCTGGCAGAGGGAGTATATCTAATGGTAATTTATAAGTTGACAAAGTAGACTTTGTCAAATAGCTTGAACACAACCTGTTTAGTGTTTCTTAGTTTTGTGATAAAAAACATCAAATACTCTTCATAGAACATGAATGTATTATCCTCAAACCCGGGATGACAATTCCTTAGGAATTGATGCTTCTTAGATCTCCCAGGAGAGGGGATATGTACAAACTAGATATGAACAATGCTTCCCCACTGGGTGAAGTATCATGCTTTCTTTTCAAAGTTGATAGTGATGAGTCAACTTTATGGCATAAATGAATGTGTCATGTGAATTTTAAAACAATGAATAAGTTGGCTAAAAATAACTTGGTACATGGTTTGCCAAAAAAGAAATTTTTCTGTAAAGATAACTGTGTTGCATGCCTGAAAAGAAAGCAACACAAGGCATCTCATAAATCCAAAGTTGTTAACTCTATGATTACTCCATTACACTTATTGCACATGGATCTTTTTGGTCCCACAAGTATAATGAGCATTGGAAGGAAATCATATTGTCTTATGATTGTTGATGATTTTACAAGATTTACATGGGTATTCATTTTAAGAACTAAAGACGAAACTACAGAAACTTTAAAATCTTTTATTTTTAAAATAGAAAATAAAATTGATCACAAGGTTAAAATAATCAAAAATGATCAAGAGAATGAGTTTAAGAATCAAGTTTTTGACTCATTCTGTAACTCAAAATGGATTGTCAAACAATATAGTGCTTCTAGAACTCGTCAAGAAAATGGTGTTGCTGAGAGGAGAAACATGATACTTATTGAGGCGGCTCGGACCATGTTAGCTGATTCAAAGTTGCCTCTAACATTATGGGTAGAGGAAGTCAACACTACATGCTATGTGCAGAACATGGTTCTTGTAGTTAAACCACATGGAAAAAAACCCCTTGTGAGTTATGGAACAAGAGGCCACCGTTCATTGGCTTTCTAAGGTCCTTTGGTAGCAGGTGTACCATACTTAACACAAAGGACAATTTGGTAAAATTTGCTAAAAAGTCGGATGATGCTATTTTTGTTGGATATTCCTCCAACTCTATTGCTTATAGAGTTTACAATGTTAAAAATCAACAATTTGAGAAATCATCCAACATTGTTGTAATGAGCACACTCCTTGTGTTAGGAAAATGACCTTGAACATATTTTTGACTTAGAATTGTTTCCAAACTATTCTAAACCATTTTGTGAGAATGTTTCAGCTGGAATAGGTATTCAAGTGACTCTAATGATGATCAACTATTCGAGTTAACCAGACCTTTTCCAAGTTCTCCAAGAGTCTCTGAACATCAAGCTCCCAGAATTGGTACATCTGACAGCATGACTATTTCAGGAACCAGTAGAGCTTCAACCAGATATAAGCAAAGTGAGTCTCATAACTTATCAACGGATAATGAACAACACCATGCTGATGGAAGTAGCATTTTAAAGAAACATACAACTATTAATGCAACTTCTCAGCCAACTAACATTGATGTTGTTTCTCTTTCATTCAGTTATCCTTACTGAATGAGTGTGAAACATCAGCTGGACCAAGTGTTAAAAATGTTGAGCCAAACTTCTCAAATATGAATCTATCCATGCAACTGGATGTGATTCCCAGGTTCAGAAGTCACAACACTCATCTAGTTGAAAACATCATTATAAATGTCTTTGAGAGTGTGAGAACCAGGGACAATCTCACAGTAGAAATATCTGTCTGTACTCATGCTTCTATCACAGATGGAACCCAAGAAGGTAGAAGATGCCTTGAAGATAGTAGCTGGGTTGAATCAACGTAAGAGGAATTGCTTCAATTCAAAAGACAAAAGGTTTGGAACCTCTGTCCACTACTATCTGGTCAAGTACCTATAGGCACCAAATGGGTATTCAGAAATAAGAGAGACGATAAAGGCTTGATTATCATGTACAAGGCAAAACTGGTATTTCAAGAATATACTCAAGAGGAAGAAATCAATTATACTGATGTCTTTGCACCTGTTGTAAGACTTGAGTCAGTTAGGATCTTCCTTGCTTATGCTGCATCTAAGAACTTCACTGTCTACTAGCTTGATGTCAAGTGTGCATTTCTGTATGGAGATTGATGTGCTTCAAATTATACATATAAACACATCAATTGCACATCAATTATTCTATATACTTTTACTAAAAATGATGATTTGATATTTAAATCATTCATATTGTGTTTTCAGGCTTGGAAAAGACCAAGATGAACAAAAGAAGCATAAATAAGAAGAAAATGAAGAAAACCAAGTTTTGGAATTCAAGCATGGGGTCGTGCTTCATGAGGCACGCCCCCATGCCCAGCCTGAAACACACCTTCGTGCGTAAATCAACACACCCCTGTGTTTGTTGGTCTGATAAGACAAAAAGTACGGTTCCCCGACCTGAGGCACGAGGGTGTGCCCCAGGAGGCATGGGGTCGTGCCCCACCATAAACACGGGGCCATGCCCATTGAACGCGGGTCGTGTCCGACAAGCTTTGAGCGTACTAGCCGACCAACTTTTACGTACATTGTACCAGCACGGGGCCGTGCTTAAACACTCCAGAAAGCTTATAAATAGGACTTCATTTGCAATTTTAAGAGTAGCTTTTGGGAGGTGAAGTGTTGGTGTTCCCTCTCGGGAACCCAACCTTCGGAGGTCCTTAGAAGGTTTTGAAGGTTCATTCAACACTTAGAAGAAGCTTGATATTATCTAAACATCATCCATTGTAGATCATCGGTGTGATTGTTCTAATCTACCGATGATTTCATTACTATCTTTTATCTTTATTGTTATGTTCAAGCTCATTATGAGCTAAACTTTATGTGTAATCCTAATTTACTGAAACTTATGTAATTTGTGATAAACTAATGTTGTGATAAATATTATGTTAATGTTATGGTGGTCTTGGGAAAACTATTGATGGGTAGCATCTATATTTGAATGAGAAGTTATAAATTTATGGTTTGTGATTGTGATTGTCATACACGGTTGAAAAACGTATGATCAATTGTCATTCGCGATACCGGTTTTCATAATAAATCCATGGCTAATGAACTAGAAATGGTTATTAGAAATCATATCATTTTAACTTTCTGATCATTTGCGGGTTCCCTTTTATTAGTTTAAGAAATCTTCAGTAATTGTTATGGTTTTCTAAAATTAATGGTATGTTAGGAAGGAACCTGATCAACTCTCTTTTTAACATTAAGTTATGTTTTCAGAAATCGTATGTCAATAGGTCACAAAAGATTTACCTACATTACTAGGGCTTTGACCTTAGCAGTAAAACTCAGCCTGACAGGATCTAGTCACTACGATAGCAGGATAGATGAGAAATCGCGCCAACTCATCTTCATAAACATTAACATAGTTACATTATTCAATATCTTTAATAACACCACCAATTCATCACGGTTACATAAGTGTAATCTAAATTAGGATAACAGCCTTACTTCATTGAAAGAATCATCAAAAGTCTCAATCTATCTTTATTTATCTTTATCTATCTTTATTTATTGTTATCATATTTAACTTATCATTTTCTAAAAACATAAAACTGATAGTAAATTATGAGGGTTGTTGAGTAGGTTTAGTGTGTCCACAGATTGATACTCGGTTCTTACTAACACTATATTACCACACGACATGTACACTTGCCTTTTGTGTGTGTGGTTTAGTATTAGTAATAACCAATTAAAACTTAATATGTGCGTAAAATCTTTATCAAAATATATATACTATCCGCACGCATCAAGTTTTTGGCGTCGTTGCCGAGGACACATGATAGTTTGAAAGACGATCCAAATTTTTGACTATTTTGTTTTATTTAAAAAAAGTTAAAAAAATTAAAAAATGAAAAAGATGTTTATCCACATAATGCTATCAAGGTTCAAAACAATGAGGGATTAAGCTTCAACGTTAGTGGTAATAGGTTAATGGCCAAATCGATGAACCAACTAAGATTTTCTTGGAGGTGATAAATCTCAACCTCATTAAAATTTAAGTGTGGGGAAGAGTCTAGCCAAGGACCCGTAACCAAAACATGGCTCTAAGTTACTTTTAGTCTTTTTATTTTTACTTTTGTATGCTTAGGACTTTAATTTTATGCTTTAAATAAATTTATGATTTTTAGATTAATCTCGATGTATTCTTTTGAGCTCATTCAAGACGGCTGTGGAAAAAATGATCGCACACATTTGACTCGTCATTTTAGGGGAGTTTCCGTTTGTCTTTCTCTACTTAATATTTATTGTGAGTCATATTGAGGACAATGTGAAGTTTAAGTGTGGGGAAGGGTAATACATGCTTGATACTTTGCTATAAATAAATCCAAATTATAATTAAATCTTTTGCAAATAGTCGCTCTAATTTTAATGTTTGTGGCAACAACACCGGAACCTTAAAACAATCTTTGATAAAACAAATATAAATATGTTTTCGAGAAATAAATAAGCAAATAAAGCAAACCCAAATAATCTTTAAAATATTTTTTTGTGATATCTTGAAAAGCAAAAAGAATTGGTGAAAATATTCAAACATGTAAAATGTAATACTTATACCCAATTCTATCTGATGGGTGAGCTTATTTTTTAACCTTAAATAAGCTTTGCATTTATGCATTTTTGCTTTCATTATGGATATATTGAGGGTGTCTTATGTTGTATGTGAATTAAAACTTGTTTTGGGTGTGCAATTCAAAACTTTATAAGTGTTTCATGCGTAAAAAGGATTTAAGCAATTAGGAAAACCCAACATTCAAGCCTTTATCATTTTCCAATATCCTTACCCAAACATCATCCCTACTTAGCCCTGTTGAGCTTAAACGTTTTCATTTCTAATCACCCGAACCATGAAGTTACCAAACCTAAAGGCCTTCAACAAAACCTATTTTCGTTAAAGACATGTATTGGCTTATTTCAAAAAAAAAGAAAAAAGAAAAAGAAAGAAAGAAATAAAGAAAAAAGAAGGAAGAAGAAAACTAATTCCATCATTTTTCTTTGAAATTCTTTTGTCAAAACAATCTAAGCCCTGTTACAAAAGGTCTCTTTGAAATTCTTCTAAGTATAAATTCTTCTGAAGAGGAATTAACCCTCGGAAGATGTCATATATATCTTCTGAAGCAAAATTCCTCCAATGAAATTTTTTTCTCGGAAGAGTTTTTAGTCTCGGAAAAGCGATTGATTGCATATCAGATCTACTTCCGAAGCTTATAAAACTCTCCATTCGGAAGGCACTTTTTACTCTCGAAAGTAAAATATTTACCTTCGGAAAATCAAATTGCCTTTGGAAGAAAACTACCTTCGAAAATACTTTATACTCGGAAAAGAGATCTTACTGTGTAATGGAAATCTTTGGGCCCCGCATAATAAGAAGGAAAGATTTTATTAATGATGTTGGAATCTTTTAAATGGTTTTTAATTTTACCGCCCCTATCACATCTTACCCCAAACCATCTTTTCACCTTATCCAACCCCCAAGATTAGCCATTTCACCCATTTAAATAAACCCGACTCTTCATTTTAATCTTTTTATCAAATTTACTACCCATAAGCTTCCTTCACCTCCAATTCACCTAAATTCAAACTCATCTCTCTGCAACCTTTTTCCCACAATGGCACTTAACCCTCAGCACAACCAAGTCGCACTCCTTGATTCATCTAAGGATGCTGACTTCTCAGATATCATTTTCTTTCTCACCCAGTCTACCTATTACACCTCTCTGATCATTAATCCTACCGTTTACTCAAATCATATGTCTAAATTCTGGAGCAACGGTCAGATTGAAACCCTAAATGGGATTAGGGTAATATGGTCGAGCGCTTGTGGCCAGGAATTTATCATTTCTGAACAACTCATCAGGGAGCATTTGGAGCTCCATGAAGACGACGCTCCTACTGAATTCCCCAAGTCAGACATAGATGACACATACACCCAAATAGGATATGGTGGAGATGTGAGCAGTTCTACTGTTTACAAGTTTAATTTCTCATACAACTGGAAGTTCCTATTCCATGTTATTCTCCACTGTTTGTCTAATAAGTCTGGGGGATGGGATCAAATACCATATGAACTAGGATGCCTAGTTCATGGGTTGGTGAAAAACCTTCACTTCAATTACTCAAAATTTGTGTTGACTAACCTTATGGGGAACCTCCAAAGGGACACATTCTTCATGTATCCCAGGTTCCTTCAGCACATCATCAACTGTGAGCTGGACTAGAGTCAGCTTGTCTGTGTAGTTGTCCTACCAGTTCCTCAAATGAGGCCGACCATCTTCTAAGTCTTGAAAAAAGTGTCCACCAACTACACCAGAAGACACATTGATCTTCTTCTAGGTATGATTGAGCCAATGGCTCCTGGTGATATCCCTGTTAACCCCACAGGTGATGAACCCACACCAGCAACTACCTTCACTTTGCCAAATCTACCTTCCCATCCTATCACAATTACCTATCAGAGACGACCCAAACGAACCCTTGTTCAATCTCTTATTGAACAATCTACTCTATAATCCCTTGAGCAGCCAAAAAGGGACAACCCCACCATAGGCTCAATGCCAATAGACATTGATCAAGGTCCCGGGTCATTAGGCTTAACCTCCATATCCTTCACTGACCTATTGATAGGAACTGATGAGGAGATTATGCCTCTTTAGGGCAATGAAGTTGATCGACAACAACCTCTCAAGGATCAACTGAGCCCCAAGAGACCTCTGACCTCTAGCCCACATCAGCAGACCCACATTGAGGTGAGTCCCACTAGAGTGGAAGGGACTCATGTAGATTCAATTGCCACTACTGCAGATGCCTTATTGGGCCCTCAGGACAGTGGTAATATTGCTAAGACTGAATCTACGACAACCAAGCATTCTGATGACTCTGAAAGAGACCTCATTATGCATGGGAAACCAAGGCACCAAGAAACCACTTCTAGTGGTGAGGATGAACATACAAGGTATGTTCCCTCATCTCCCCATGATTCTTCTCAAGAAGATGAGGAAAGAATGCAACTCATCATAAACGACCTCCTCACTAAAGTCTATAACCTTGAATTTATGGTCAAAACTTTAGAGGAGAGGTCTGCTACTCAGCAACTTGAGATTGACAATCTTAGGGCTAAACTAGCTGAGAAACAGACTGAGAGATCTGTTAGGCATTTACCAATTCAAGTCTCGATGACTTCTTCCTCTAGCTCATCTAGCTCTCAAGATGAAAAAGTTCAGAGACAATCACACATGACATCCACAAGCTCAGCCATCTCAATGTTTTCTTTAAGATATCCTACTCAACATTCAGATGTTTTCCCGGAGCCTCCTCCAATCACCCTCCAGGTGGACCCAAGGATGCTCAAAGATCTAAACAGGTTTCTAACCTTGTTTCTTATGGGATCTTCTATGTGGCAGCCATGTCCTAATGTTGTTGTGGCCTACTTGGAGCTGAAGAGCTTTAGAGGCTAAATACACCTTCTAATACTGTTAAGGAAGTTGGTCAACCTAAAGTTCATATGGAACCTGAGATTGATTTCGAAGGAGAAATGGAAACTGATGGTCCAGCAACCGAAACAGTTGGGACATATAGTGTATTGCCACAGACTTCTGAATCTGAAGTCTAAGTTGCAGAAGAACAATTTCAATCTTTCGAAGTTGAGATGGAAACTGCGGAAGGGCTTTACTCCTTGTCCGAGGATCTTATCATCACAGATGCAATTATGGAACTAGCATTTGAGGTGAATAGTGAGGACTTCCTCAAGTTACACATTACTCAAACATCATCATCACCAAATGCTCCAACCACCGCTCAACAACCTGAAATCTCTGCTCAAGAATCTCCAAAGTCTAAAGCTTCTGAAGATGTCAAAGGAAAGAGGAAGCTAACTGTGGAAGAACTTCTAGAGGAGGAACGGTTGGAGAAACTAAGAAGAAAACGATGACTCCCCTCTGAGAAACTACTAGCTGCAAGTAGCAAAGCAGTTGTAGCCAATCAAGAGGCAGTAAACAACCAGAAAAAAGTGGAAGTAATTGACAGACTTGTCAAGCTGGGAGCTGCAAGTGAGGATATACTCCTCTTACAACTTGAGGATTTGATTGAACTGTAGAAGGCAACCTTGGTAAAAAAAGAACAAGAAGAAGCAGCAAGGTTGGCATTGGAAGAAAAGACATGAGGAATGTCACACCCCAACCTTGACGGCGAAATCGTCGAGGAGTGAGAGTTAAGATCGTTCACAGCCACATAACACTATTACTAAATCCAAAAATATTATTCATAAGTTTCAAAGGTAATATTACAAACATAAGTCTCAAATAAAGAAAACATAACAAGCTTATTCATTTATTTAACTAGGTCCATTCCTAGGTGTGAACAACTTCAAAAGTGGCGATCAAGCTTGAGTATTTCGTGAAACATGTTAAAAATAAAAGGGTCAACAATAATGTTGGTGAGATTTTCATAGTTTGCAATACATAAGTATATAAAATATGGCAATTCATGTTGTGAGTTAGAGAACAAAGTAAACTAGGGATGTAAGACAGAACGTACAATCAAACCTCGACAAAGTTTTACAAGTCTCAAACGTTTAAAAGTATATACAATTAGCTAAGTGTACTTGGATCAACCAAGCAGGCTTGTCTACCCATAGATCTATGACTTCGCTAGGCTAGCAATAGTTAATGATTGTACATGTATTCGACATTACATGGTAGCTACAAGGTTCAACTAACCACAACACACAAGTGAAATGCCATAAGTTTACAAGAATCAAACGTTTACAAGTGCAAGGTTTATAAAGTAACTTCTTTCATCCCAAAGTGTGAAAATATGAAAAAGGGGTATAGAAATACTCACATGATCAAATACGTATAGAATGACGATTAATAAGAAATACAATAAGCAACGATCCAATGTAATGCTTCATAATGCACCTAAAAATATAAATATATTTACAAGGTTTAAGTTTATTTATAATAAGCTTAACGTTTTAACGAGAACTAGGGTTTTAGGTGGAATTTGGTATTTAGAGGTTTTATTAATTACATTAAATAATAACAGAAAAGATATATACGAGTTAAGCATTTTAGTTTTAAAAAAATATATAGGAAACCATTGTAACACAACTTAGTTCCAAAATTCAGTAACGTGTATAACTTTTAAAATTACCCACATTTTATACAATAATATATGCTTATTATTTAAATAAACAACAACTTTTAGAGTCTATTTTATTATGAAAAATATTTTATATAATTTATTTGACTAACAATAATTTAGCAAAACAATATTTGAAGTCTAACTTATAATAAAATAAATGATTTGTACAGATAATGATTCTATAAGTTAAACAATATATAAGGTCCAATTTATAAGGAATAAATTAATTATATTGTTTGTTTAAAACATATAATAAAATGTAAAGACATCTTATGAAATAAATTAACAGAAAATAGTAGGGTGTCTAAAAAAATAACAAGTTTACAACTTGATTTTTATAAATTTTTAGAAAAATATCTGAATTAAAAAAAGGCTAGAAAGCCTTAAAAATAAAACAGGAGGTCCCCCGGGTTCGAACCGGGGACCTCTTGTTTAGAAGTCACCAAAGTTACCACTTGAACCAAGGCCTCAGCCGCGATTAGAACCTCGTTTATATAACTTAAATACACCAAACGCTGAATCCCACCAAATCGCATGAACCCTAGCTTCAATCGACCTCAAATTGAAGCATCAAATGATTTTATTAATCAAACCATTGTTAGGGCTTTCATTCAGCAGTTGAAAGCGAGTATGTATGCAAGTTCAATTACCCGAAGGTTGTATGACTCCATTGATTCAACTCGAAGAAACAAACCGCGACCAATGTGAAGCTTGATTGTCGTTCAAATGACGATTATAATCCAATTCACTGCACAGATGGTTTCCAATGAAATCAAAGATGAAAAGCCCTTTGTTAATTTCGCGTTTGGAAGCTTTGAAAATGGTGTTCGTGTTGTAACAGGTCCGCGGGTAAGGTGAAGATTGAAAGGGAGGTTAACGTTGGTTTCAGATGCAACTGAGAGTTGCAATCGATTAGCATTATGTATATGATTGTTCATGTTCGCTTAATTAGACTATTATTAGGAGTTAATGCCCGAACGGCTAAGAACTTTAAGGTGTTTCGGTTATTTGATTGATTGAGCTTATAACCGGCGTTTAAACGCATTTAAAGTTCATAATGATGTTCGAATCATGTTCATGAAACGTTTGGTAGGATTTTGCATAAAAACCGGTGGTATTTGGTGGGTAATGAGTCTCGTCGGCGCCCCGCCAGAGTTGGCCGGCCGGCGGCCGGAAAAACGGGGAGAGAGAAGGGGTGGGGGGTTAGGTTTGGTAAATTACACCTTTGGTCCCTGTGGTTTTGTTCTTTTGTTATTTCATGTTTAAACTTTAATTTTTAAGTTTATAAAATAGCAAAACAACCCTTGTACTTTTTTAAGTTTAAGGCTTAAATATTTTTAAGTTTAATAACTTTTATTTCATATCACCTATATTGTTCTTATTATTATTACTTATTATTAGTAATAGTAATATTATTATTACTTACAATTATGTTCAATTTCATATTTAAACTATTAACTTTCAAATTGAAGAATTAAAGGCATACAAATAAATAAGCATAAGCAAACCATAAGTTTCATAATTGACAACTTTGGCCCTTACAAGAATAAACGACGTTAACTTTTAATTAAAGTAAAAATACAGGATGTTACAAGGAAAAAGGAGGAAGCTGATCAAAAGCTAAGGAGTGAAATGATAGCTTTCCTAAACTACAGAGGATTCTCTCCTGAAGAACTTTCTCCACATGACAATGACATGATCATGTTGCTTGTAAAAAAAGAAAAGCATCAAATGGAGAAAGATAGAAAAATGGCCTTCAAGGAAAAACTGAAGGAGAAAAAGAAGAAAGAAGATGATGCTTAGCTTGCAGCCATGAAAAAGTCTGGGGACAGAACTTGGATGAAGGACTATCTCAAGGCCCATGGCTTCTCAGGCAAGCAGGTTGGATCTATGTCTGTGAAGACCCTGCAGTGTATTGTCAGTGAAATCAAGGCTGACATACGCTTAGGAAAAAGAAAAGAGATGTACCGAAAAGTATAGGGGATGATTTTCACATCTACTCCACAACCACAACCTCAACCCGAACCTACCCCTTTCCATTTCCCTATTAAAACTGAACCAACCTCTGAGCCTCATATTTCTAAACTCACATCATCAACCTTACCCACTTCCTCACCCACTCAATCCAAACAACCACCAAAACTGCCCATCCTCAAACCCAAAACCTTACCCAGAACCCATTCCTTATCCACTAAACAACCAACAAAGTCATCTTATCATACATCTAAACCTCTTTCCTTAGAGGAATTTAAGGAAATCAAGAGAAAGCTCATCAATTGCACATCATTGAGCGATATCTCTTATGAGAAGGAGTCTGTCAAACTAACTTACACTAAAACCTCCTCAAGTTCCCTCACAAGAGAGCAATCCTTGATCTCCCAAGAGGAACATTGGATCAGGCCATCAAACTTCTTGACCTCAACTCTGATTTATTAAATGATGAAGAGAAAAAGCTTATGGGAAGACTAATGACTCTGCTGGATACAAAGAAAGGTGACAAGGTTCCTAGTCAGCCCTTTGTGCCAAGAAAGAAGATTATCCAATGGAAGTTCGAAGACTCTTCTCACAACTTTGTTTTTGAGAGAGAGAATGGAGAGATAAACCGACTAAAATGCCTCATCTCTGTTACACTTAAGCATATTTGATATTGTTGAGTTGGCAGAGAAGCCATTCTCTAACCCTTCCAACTCCAAGGTAACTACTCACATCAGAAATCATCTAAGCAGCCTTCATCTTGCTGAGCTAACTTTAAATGCTAAGATTGAAGAGGAGATGAAGCTGAGAGAGGAGGAGGAAAGGAAATGATTAGCAACCAAAGGCAAAGCCTTTCTTTAAATGGTTGAAGGTCCCAACCTTGAATCCATAGTTAGATGTGAGTATGACTATAACTCCCGTCAACTAACTCTCTTCAGGGGGCACAACAAAGGGTACACATCATTCAAAGTGACAGACTAGATCTCATGTCTATGAATGATTTGTACAAACTTCTCGGCACTACGTCTGGGAAGAACAAAGAAACAGACAAGTATCTGCTTTTCCTGGTGCTGAAAGTTTTGAGAAGCAGGAATAAGTGAGGTTTTGGTAGCATCAGCCTAGGAGGAGTTTGTTGGATCAAGTAAGGCTGGTATAACCCAAACCAAACACTTAGACTTTTTGAGTACAATAAATAAGGAACTTTCGTAGGTAACTTCAACATTTCCGAAGACAACTTCTGAACTTCCAAAGACAAGTCTAAGGAACTTTGGAAGACAAGCTTTAGCTTCTGAAGCTCAACACTTAGAAGAAATGAAGACTACAACTTCTGAAGTATGAAGTCCCAAGAAAGCCTCAGAAGAAGTAGCCACTTCCGAAGTATAAGTGGCTTCGGAAGAACAAGTTTTTCCGAAGCCAGATAACCTTTGAAAGTAGCTACTATGAACCAGTGGACATAAGTATGGTCTCTTTGACAGTCCACTGCAAATCTTTAAGATACTGCATGGCATTTTCCTATGTCCATGTAGTTGACCTTACTTTAATCCACTATTCACACCTTATTAGTTAGTACAGTTGCATATTTAGTTGGTGACAAAAGGTAAGTCATGGACATGTCAGGACTACCATATCTTAGATAATATCTTATCTAAGATACCTTAACTTTAACTTTGTAGTATTTGCTTTAGTCTAAGGTTTCCAGCTGGTATCAAAGTATATCCAGCTATAGGTAGTATTATATATAGCTTCTCATTGTAATTCATGAAACATACTTTGAGTTGAGAAATAATATATACAAGTATCTTGAAAAATTATTCTCTTGTGTTTGTTTTTATTTACTTAGTATATTATCATCAACTCTTAGAAGGATTCTGTTTTATCACAAGCCCGAGTGTTACTTAGTTTTTGAGAAAGAAATATTTATGTTGAGAACAAAAACCGATCCTGTAATACTTAACTATTAAAATACATATCCGAAAAAATTCAAATATATGAATTTATGATATCCGTAATTTAAAGGAATTCATATATCCACTTAACTTTTATTTTGTTTTATTTTATTATTTTAACTATATTATATTTACTTTTGTTATTTTAATCATATTAGATTATCTTCAAGTTTTTTGCTTCCAATATTCCTCTCCTTTTATCATTCTTCTTATATTTTATTCGAGTAACTCGACAATTAGACTTTAAACTCTTCTTTGAACCTTAGCCTCTACCAAACGCGAGTCAGCAAGACATTAACCAACAGATTTGGTCGAAAAAAGATAACGATAAAGTGATTTGGATGAAATGTTGAAAAGATACCCATCGGGTATTATTCATGAAATTAATGGGTATACCCGATTATTCACGGCCCACGGGTATGCCCGATACCCGATAGGTATTTAACCGATAAACACCTGATGGATTTTGGGTTGAGTATGGGACATACTTTTATAATTGGGTATAGGGTTGGGATTACCTAAACCCGTCCCATTGCCGTCCATACTTTCAAGTTGTCTTAACGCATTGACAACAATGATTCAAGTGAAGACTACACACTAAACGACGACTACGACGAAAACATCGAATAAGTTCAAAAATAAATTGTATTCTCATGGTAATTCCTGCGTTTATATTTTTGTAATGGGTTTATATTTTCTTGTTTCTAAAAATTTTAAATAAAAACCAATACAAGTTGAATTTTTGTAGCCAACCCGATTTGAACATAGATTTGAACCTAACTCATCACAACCTGACCCTAAATGGTTTCTATCATTGAGGTTTACTTGTCATCAACCCGACGTGGGATGGTCAAATTCGGTCTCTCCCAACTTGAACCGCATTGGGGTTTTAACCCGATTTATGTATCTATAGTTGTGATAAATGACCATTTGACCCTAGTCTAACACATCATATCAAAAGGGGTGTTACCTAACTAAAACCTACTGTTTACAATAAAATAAATTGTAGTTTACGAATTACAAACCGCTATTTACCATGTATAATGTTAAATTTCTAATTATTATTAAGTATGAATATAGATGCCTCTCATGGAATCTGTATAATCATTGGACCTGTCTAGATATGATATAGCAATAACAATATTTACTGGATTTTAGCAGAAGTAAACGTTGAATAAATTAAAAGGTCAGATCATGTCATAATCTTGCAGAAAATGCCTACAAGATTCCTCCATCATGCATATTTACAGGTACAAAAGGTCAAAGATACCATGGCCCATGGACCATGCTTATGTGTGAAACCTTTTATCGGTGGATATGATGTTGGAATTTTGATTTCATTGATCTTATAGTAGACTTTTAAAGTCCGGCCCGTCAGCGCAAGTTGTGATTCATTTGATCTGTTAATTATCAGGTTATTGATTTATTTTATAAGTTTCTCTACAATATATTTTAACAGTAAATATATGATCTTGCTTCAGAGGATATGTGTTAACTTAATCGAATCCATCTATCTGTTTCCCAACCAGGAGTCCGGGACCACACCCTCACCCCCTCAAGAGGAAACTATCACCGGAAAAACCCAATGACTCAACTTTAAATATTTTTGCTTAGGGTAAAACTTGAATTCATAACGTTTTCATATTTACATGTCAAAAAGAAAATAAGAAAATATGTTTGTGTTTTAAAATAATCATTTTCATGATAGAAGGTGTGATATATGTCTCCCATGCTTCAGTTGGAGAAATAATTTATTTAAAAAAGGTTAGAAAGAACATTTTACACTTGGATTATGGATGTATCCTAATTTCTGTTGAGATATGGAATATCTATCTTTTATGAATTCAACAAAATAATCGTGATATATGAAACGGCACTTCATAAATCATAAAGTTGAGTGTGATATGGATAACATTAATTAATTAGTTACTGTTTGGCAAGACTCGACACAAGTGTGATATGAAGATGTTGGGTATTTAAACTTTAATTTAGAGAAAAACACAAAAGTAATCTAGAGAATATATGAGTATGATCATATCACAATAATTATGAAAATAGTCTATCGGAAACATTAATTCAAGTGACACATCTTCTCATGTATAGAGATGTAGAATTGCTTTTACTGTCCTATAAATGTGTACCGTTGTAATTCGTCAAATGGGGTGGTAACCACTAGTGATGCTTCATCTTACAAAAGAATAATTTAAGATATCCTAACCAACAATTAGGTTATGTGTATCCAATTTTTGTGAAGGTATAATTCGTTTATATGGAAGAAGATATTTATAAAAACCAATGTCAAACGAACAATGAATAGTTGAATTCTTTCTTACATATGATGTACATCTTAGACTATAAGTAGACATGTTACATAGCTTTTTTCTATCGTTGCTTGTTGAAAAAATATTTGAAGTTAAATAAAAGAAATTAGAAATAAACACTCACATTTACAAACCATACCTTTATTAGTGAGCGAAGAGTAAGTGGGGGAGCTAGATGACGTGATAGTTATGTAATAAAAATGAAAATTAGGTGAGATATTTTGTTTTGAAGGTGGATGTGGTTGTCTCTATATCTAATATTAAAAGATTGCTATTTCCTATGCATCAAATAAAAGGATTCTGATACACCATAAAATTCATTTTCTTCACGTTCACATTCGTATTTACATGTCAATTTAAAGGTTAATATACAAGATACAATTCATATATCTAGTCCTTGAGAGGATATAATGTGATAAGGGTATATAGAACGTATGAGTGAAGTGATAATAGGGGAGTGATAACCACCTAGGAACATCACCGCCATTAATTTCATCGGGCGATGGGTGAGTGTTTACAAGGGATTACTCGTCATGTCGTTTGAGTGGTGATTGTGACTATTGGGCATTTCAACCGCTATAATGTTGTTACATTTACAAAAAAAATTGTGTTTATTTAAATATAAACTCTTTAACCATTTCTCACAATCATTTACAATTTCATATTATTTTTTTCTTCATAAACTCTCTTCTACAGCTCACTATTTTTTCACATTTTGCCAAATAAATGATGAAGTACCATCTTGTTCCTTCCACCCGTTGTTGATGGCGACGATGATAATGATATTTTCTCACGATACTAGCATATTTTTTTCGAAGATCTCATCGAAGTAGCCAAAGAAGAAGAAGACATGGGTACATCTAAAAAAAGATGTGTCACATGATCGGATAAAAGGTCACCAAGTTCTAACGTAAGCTTATTTGTTGAGCATCTTGGACGGCAACATCTATCCCCCCTTGAGGCTACCGACAACGACAACTAGTTTTTTATGTGTTATTTTCTAGTTTAAGTTAATGTAACTTTTTATATAGTTTAAATTAATGTCATTTTATTTAGTTTAAAATAAGGTAATGTTATATTCATGAAGTTTAAACTACTGTCATCTTTTTATTTTAATTAATTTTTTGTTTTATCTATTATCTACCAAACAAAACATAAAAAGGAAAAAAATCCCAACTGTTATGTGCTGCCAATGACGAGGTTGATATATGGAGAGGTTAATATGTAAATAACATGATTGAGAACACATGATTAGATACTCACACACACACCATGGGTGGAAAAGCATTCCCATCCCGTTCTTCACTCATATTTTTATAATTACATTTAAAAATTGCTATTTCTTCTTTATTTTTTTCAATGAAATGATATTTTTTTTTAATTTTTTCCATTACATTTTATTTCTCATGTACTCTTAATCACTTAAAAAACTATTAAAAGTTTTATGAGGTGAATAATGTTTACCCCACATATAAAGTTGGACAATAATATTTCTTTTTCTCCTCTACTACATTCGTTCGCAACCGACCTCTCTAATATGATATACACACTCACATAAATTTAAGGAATATGATGTGATGATTGATCACGAGTTGATATTATAGTGTTTAGTTGATCCAAAGTTTGATTTTACACCGTGATTATTGTGGAACAATTTGATTTTGTTTATTATTGGATTTATAGGTGTTTTGAGCTTTAAGGATCATAATTTAAGGCAAAAAGAGCATAATTTAAGGCAAAAAGAGCATAATTTAAGGCAAAAAGAGCATAATTTAAGGTAAAAGAAGCAAACTATGAAAGTTGAATGACTGAAGATATAAATATAAAAAATGAAAAAAGAAGATCAAGAAAGAGGCCCAGCATATGTTGATGTATCATACGTGGGGCGGTGTAGCATACTCCGGGGGCGTATCAACAACGTACAAAGTGACTTATTTGAAGAAGAAAACAAAGAGTTGGGCGTATGAAACCAAACGTGCCGTATGATAGGCGGGGTAGGGGCGTACCATACGCCGGTCACCAACAAACCCTTGATTTTTATGGAACTGCAAGTTTATTTTAACCTATCTAACCCAATTTGAAGAACAACTTTTTCCAGAAGAAAATTGACGAACTTTAGGTATTTTTGGTGTTCCAAGGCTCCAAATTCATGCACAAAGATTATTCAATTCAAAATCGAAGGCATAATAATGATGATGTGTAGCTAGTTCGCTTTGTAATCGCTTTCGGGTGAATCATTCTTGTTAAGAAATACTATTGGTATGTTTTCATTTGGGTTTTGTAATGAACATTGAACTGTTGAATGCAAATAACTTTTGGTTGATTTAAACGGTTTTCTTATAAATAAAATTGTGTGTCTGATTATTAGTTTTTGGTTTTCTTGAGTCGTTAACTCATAAGAAAAGTAGTCAACTTGGTATAAGTTAATTGGTAATCTTATGAACGAACAAGTATTAAAAGATTGTTCTTTGGTTATCACTTTAATTAAAAGTAAAATATTAAAGTTAAGTTCTTACAAGCCCTTGTTTAAACATATCAATTGTGATCTTGCGGAATTGAAAACCTGAAAGTAATTATCTTTCCATTAATTAGTAAATTCGTTTTAAAGTTTTTTGCTTTTTGCATTCGTATTCTAGAAATCATTCAAAGTTCCGTTTTTCATTTCCAAAGTTTGTGTCTTTAATTTAATCGAGTTTTATTTGTTAAACACTTTCCATCAATTCCTTGTGAAGACGACATTACTTATCCTTACGTAATTAAGGTAGCTAAGATCGATATATTAACCTGTTTTTTATTGAGTCTCGACAACCAGATCAATGCTCTAATACCCTAATATAACAATCGTACGTTAATGATATAAAGTGCAATAAAAAATTCAACGTTCTAGTCTAGGAAGATGAAAGTTGTGATGATTTTATTTTAAAAAATTATATGTGTTCTATTAGTAAAGATTAGTTGGTTGATTTTAGATTATTCTTAAATTTATTCTTTCGTCTTCTAGATCAAATAATAGTTGAGTAAAAAATTTTATGTTTGAATTAGTGATTGTATAAGTCACGACTGTTTTTCAAGAATTTATTTTGACATGATCATAAATACACAATACAACCATAATATTGTTTATTTCATGATTTTCATCATGTTATCTAGTTTTAGAATTTATGGTATTAGCATGTTTTCTGGTGTGACTTGTGTCTCAGGGTCATACCATAAATTATGGCAAGTATTTTAAAAATCAAATAATAATTTCAAATAAATTATACCTACATACGTATGACGTATCAATTATGGATTCCTACCCTTAAATGATGGAGTAGATATTTAAAATGGAGATTCACACAAATAGTCTTAAGTCCTAACTTCATGCCACAGATTACTCAAATGCTGAAATAAATAAATAAATGAAGTTATGTCTAACTGCATAATTTACTACATTTAGTTTAGTGAGTAATGATCACTGATTTGTCATTTCTCTAAAATTTAATAAATTTAAACTTAATAATACACTACACTACAAATAAATTTATTATAATTAAAAAACATGCATAATTTAGAAATGTTAATTAATTATACAATATTGAATCAGCAACAACTCACAGTTATCCCTTCAGTTTCTTGCTTTCACATGACTAAGATGACTTTTTTCATTGTTCACATAAATAACAATAAATAAAACGTTGGTGTAGTGATAAGCACATAAATTTCCTCCAGCAGAGATCTTACGTTTTAATCTTGCTTTTATTAGTTCTCTTGACATAATCCTTTACAGGTCACTTGTCTAGTACAAACTGTAATTTACCTGATTAAAAACCAGTAAACGATACTAGACCTAGTTTATAATATACATGGTTGGAGGACCAAACAAGTTATTCTTAAAAAGATAATGGTGCTTGTAACATGCCACTGTCTTTGTAGACTAGAAGACAAATAATAGGTACACCCACATGCACTCAAATTGCATTATAATATAGCACACCATAACAAGTGTGAGGTTGCATCTCATAGGAACATGATATCAAACAAATCATAACTACTGAGTGTGAGTTTATATCTTCCTAACTTTCACCATCATCTTACTTAATTTATGCACCATTTCAAATCCTCTTTTCTTTCACATCAGAATGCAGAAACCAACAGGCATATCAAGTGCATATGTTGAAACATATCTTTAGCAGCTATTTATTTATCTTGTGGCATTAGCAAATAATGGAGAATTCAGAGAGAAACAAGAATCTTGTCATGTCTAGTGAGAAACCAGCACCAGAGAATCAAATTATTGGTAAGATACTCTGTACTTTCTTCGCGTATCTTGTTGTTATCGCGATTGATTCACTTTAAACACCAAAGAAAATAATATTACAGTATGATATTGAAATGCAAGAAGTATCAGTATATCACCAATGATTTCTTATTGAATTGAATGAATGATATCAAGAATTACAAATGAACACAAGTTCAAAACTTGCACTAACATTTGCATATGTGACTGAATATATTTTTGCTCTATTAAAGTATAAGTGCATAATTAGCATTATCAGCTTGTTTAAAGATCTAATTTAGTATTTTGATTCTGATGAAAATTAACTCTGCAGAAGAATTGAATGATTGCCCAATTGAGCAAGTGAGACTAACAGTCCCAATAACCGATGATCCAACACTGCCTTGCTTGACATTCAGAACATGGTTTTTGGGGATCATTTCATGCAGTGTTCTAGCTTTCTTGAACCAATTCTTCGGTTATCGCCAAAATCCTCTATACATATCATCTGTTTCAGCTCAAATTGTGGTACTTCCACTTGGAAAGCTGATGGCTGCAACTCTGCCCACAAAACCAATTCGGGTTCCTAAAACAAGATGGTCCTTTTCACTCAACCCTGGACCCTTCAACTTGAAGGAACATGTTCTCATCACAATATTTGCAAACTCGGGGTCTAATTCTGTTTACGCAGTCAGTATCATCACTATAGTTAAGGCTTTTTATCACCGTAAACTCAACCCCATTGCAGCCATGTTGCTAGCACAAACTACACAGGTTTTATTCTTTAACCGCTTTTTCATTTTCTATTCTACTTAAACTGTCTTATATGTGTGTATATGTAAGTCTATGAGGTTGATGATATATGATGGTGGTATTGTGTAGATGCTTGGATATGGATGGGCTGGTCTTTTCAGAAAGTTTTTAGTTGATTCACCATATATGTGGTGGCCTGCCAACCTGGTTCAAGTTTCCCTTTTCAGGTTCATATCCTCTCTGTGTGTGTATTTTTCATCGAAAGAATATGGAGTTTTTTATATATGATCAACCATGATTCACTGTCACCGAATTACATGATAAAACGTCAATAACTATGTTATTATGTATACTACAGAGAGTATTGACTAACAAACAAACTTAAAGATAAATCATAAAACAGATAATGATAACTATGATAGATAATAAACTCGGCTGACAGTTATTATGTTCTCAGTAAAGTTGCTGTAGGTTAATCTTGATGGATATGGGTCAAGTCGGGTCATGTGTTTGAACGGGTCATAGTACCAGTCCATTGGATAGTTTATTCTTGTGTGTTTTTCTGTGTGATCTTGGGCTTGAATCAACATTTGCTATATGTTTTTTTTTATCTTTTCTTGGTTTCCAGGGCGTTGCATGAGGACGAAAAGAGGCCAAAAAGAGGCCTTTCAAGGCTGCAGTTTTTCCTGATAGTTTTGATATCAAGCTTCTCATACTACATCATTCCCAATTATCTATTTCAATCCATAACAGCTATCTCCTTTGTTTGTTGGATATGGAAGGACTCAGTGACAGCTCAGCAAATAGGTTCGGGTCTCCGCGGCCTTGGAGTTGGAGCCATCGGGCTCGATTGGGCGACTGTCGCTGCTTTTCTTGGAAGTCCTTTAGCCACCCCTGGATTCGCCATTATGAACATTTTGGCTGGTTATATTATCATTGTCTACATAGTTATCCCCATTGCTTATTGGAACAACTGGTACGAAGCCAAGCGTTTCCCAATCTACTCCTCTCATGTGTTTGATGAATTTGGAGAAAAGTACAATGTTTCAAGAGTCTTGAATGCTGCAACGTTCTCATTCGACAAACAAGGCTATAATGATTATAGCAAAATCAATCTCAGCATATTCTTTACATTCGCATATGGTCTAAGTTTCGCCACATTGGCTGCAACACTCTCTCATGTTGCACTCTTCCATGGAAGGTATAAATGTAGCCATTATACTTCTAAAACAACCATGGGTCCATAGCATCATATGATGTATTCATGTATATGTTTGTTTATGTCGGCTACCATACAGAACGATTTGGGAGCAAACAAGAGCGTCGTTTGGAGACAGATTTGGAGATGTCCATACTAGAATGATGAAGAAGAACTACGATGCAGTTCCACAATGGTGGTTCCATTCACTTCTGATATTGGTAATAGGACTTGCTTTGTTAACATGTGAAGGTTTCGGCAGACAGTTACAGCTACCTTACTGGGGAGTCCTTTTGGGAATCGGTTTGGCTATGGTTTTCACTCTACCTATTGGTGTTATCACTGCTACAACAAACCAGGTGATCATTCGATCGACGTCTTTAACCATAATTATATGCGTACTGTTATGTATGTATCGGTAATTATGTGATATGTTGTATGATGTATCCTAAGGTGAAACTTTCTTGCAGCAACCAGGACTAAATGTGATTACAGAGCTGATTATTGGTTATATGTACCCTGGGAAGCCACTTGCGAATGTTGCCTTTAAAACATATGGCTACATAAGCATGTCACAAGCCATTATGTTTCTGCAAGATTTTAAGCTAGGCCATTATATGAAAATCCCACCAAAATCCATGTTTGTCGTGCAGGTAAATCTTTCTTTAACAAAAACACCTGTCAATATATATGATCTGTCATCATAAGTTAAAAATAAGACTGATAAGGACAAATTTGTTGCTTGATGAAGTTGGTTGGAACGATAGTTGCATCATCGGTCTACTTTACAACATCTTGGTGGCTGCTGACAACAGTCGAGTACATCTGCGACCCGAGTAAGTTGCCTGAAGGAAGCCCATGGACCTGTCCTGGTGACGATGTTTTCTACAACGCCTCAATCATATGGGGCGTGGTGGGCCCTCAAAGAATGTTTGGGAATCTCGGGCTATACTCCAAAATGAACTACTTCTTTCTTTTGGGCATTCTTGCTCCACTACCCGTATGGTTTCTATCGCGTAAGTTTCCCAACAGAAAATGGATCAGGCTCATAAACATGCCAATTCTTATATCAGGTCCAGGGGGTATGCCACCAACTCGAGCTGTTAACTACAACATGTGGTTCGCAGTCGGCATTTTCTTTAACTTTGTGGTGTATAAGAAGTTTAAGGGTTGGTGGGCGAGGCACAACTACATTCTATCAGCTGGGCTTGATGCAGGGGTTGCATTCATGGCTATTCTTTGCTATTTTATGCTGCAAATTAAGGATATTAATGGGCCACAATGGTGGGGTATGGAGATAGATGATCATTGTCCTCTTGCAGGATGTCCAACTGCTCCTGGTATTAAGGTTGATGGATGTCCTGTGGTTAAATGACATATTACCTTATAAACAACTTGTTTCCATTTATAAGATTAAAGATACAAGCTATATATATAGATTCATGAATAACTAGAAGTGAACATAGTTAAACATGTAGGTTTGTGCTTTATTAGAGGATATGTAACTGAAAGTTTAATGGGAATTAAGTGTTTTCATGAACCTATCATTTTAACAATTATATGTCATATTTGATGACAATATATGGAGTGGAAAAATGAAATGACAACACTAAGAAGTTATGTTTGGGAGAAGAATCACATGTGATTTTATATGTACATTATCCCTGATCTTTACACGGGTTGTATAGATGGCCAAAAGGGGTCATAAGACCTGTGTTAATGGTGTGTGAAGTACATCAGTAGCTTCTGTGTCAATCGAATAATATATAGGGCTCATATGAATTTCTAAGAACACTAACTCATACAACATGTATGTAACATTACGCACATATGATTAGTCAGTATAACGATCATACAACCCTGTGTCACACCTAATATGGCCTGTATAACTTGTTAGCGATATGCGATTAGTAGGTTGCTAGTATGTGTATTTTTTAACCCATCAACTATTGGGTTAAACATAATTATTCAATATTAAACAATAAGGTGTACTCAATGCGCATATTTGCTCAATCTTCATATGAATAGAGTGTTATTTTTCCCATCCCATTCATCTTAATATATTTAATTCTCTCCCTCCTCTAGGTTAATGTTCATATTTTTTACATTAATGTCACATCAACTTTTAGTCTCTCACACCATTCCATACCTAAGTCATTCTAGGTTATGGAAATGTGGAGTTTTTAATTCATACATGACTAATTAGATATAACATCACTAACACACTCTAAGTTATAGTTTATCTTGCTTCACAGGTCAATTAATCAGGTACTTGTAGAGTGTTGGTAGAATTGTATGGACAAAAAGAATGAAAAAATAAATAATAGGATTATTAAGTATATATAGATATAATGTAATTTTTATAAATACAAAGTAGTTGTAGATTTAATTAAGCGTCGAGCAACTGCATCCTAGGCTTGATCATCCTGTCATGCACCATACCGAGCATTAGTAATGCAATGGGTGGGTGGGAGTGCGAAACCATATGCCACCTCACATATCATATGGCCTAACTAAGGGGCTGTTTGGTAGCTTTTTAATGGTTCTATTAAGAGGCTACCTCTGAATGTTTAAGTGATGTATGTGTTTGTTTAAAAAAACACCTCTGAATGGTTCCATTCAGCACTGAATGGTTAAGTGATGGGAAGGTGTTGAATGAAAATGTTTACACAAATACCGTTCACAAACAAAACAAAAAAAACCATCGATACCCACCCCTTCCCTCCCACCCGACCTGCAACCTTGTTCAACCTCCACCGGCCACCGCTCCACGGTTGCCGACACCCATGTCGCCGTCGTCCCGAGCCGTCGCTCCACCAACACCGCCACCCCCGTTGCCATTGCCCCACCAGCCGCCACTCCACCTCGCCCGTTGCCACTTGCTCTCTTCAAGGTAAGATTCAATATCGTTTTATCTTGATTTCTTTCAAGATTTGCACTGCAACACTTTATTTCTACATGTTTTATCATCTATTTGATTACCATCATGTTTACATACATAATTTCATGGATTTGATTCTAGGGTTTTATAAGTTTAAAAAAATGGGGTTTTTATGAAATTAGGTTTTGTTTTATTGTTTGAAGAATTTGTGTGAATGTTAGTAGTTTGTGCAAGTTGGTATAACTATTTAATTGAAGAATATAGATTGATTCAATAGTTCATAGTTTATGAAATTAGGTTTTGTTTGATTGATTGAAGAATTTGTGCAAGTTTGTGGATGTTGGTAGTTTGTGCAAGTTGGTATAACTATTTAATTAAAGAATATGGATTGATTCAATAGTTCATAGTTTATGAAATTGGGTTTTGTTTTATTGGTAGTTTGTGCAAGTTGGTATAACTATTTAATTGAAGAATATGGATTGATTCAATAGTTCATAGTTTATGAAATTGGATGGTGTTTGATTATTTGAAGAATGTGTGCAAGTTTGTGTACGTTGGTAGTTTATGCAAGTTGGTATAACCATTTAGTTAAAGAATTTGTTTGATTGTTTGAAGTCAGTATAACCATTTAATTGAATAAGTTATATTTATTAAAGTTTGTCATAATCCTAGTTTTTAAGAACTTTTCTTCTTGTATATTTGTATTATTTGAAGAAAATGGCTCAAAAAAGGATTAGGATTAACTGGAAGTAAGAGGGGATTGAAAAAACTTTTCTAGAAACATGTGTCCATAAATTGACTCTTCATGGATGTGAGCGAAGTAGTCTTAAACAACTTTCTTGGAAGAATGTAGCAGAAAAATTGAAAAGAGAACACAATTTTATAGCGGATCAAAGACAAATGAAAAATCGTTAAGACTATCTTAAAGCTACCGTAACAAACACATTTAATTTGTCGGAAGAAGAATGCCAGTTAGAGATGAAGGTATTGCGTTAATATTTTTAAATAATAATAATTTTTATTATATTTCAATAATCTTATATAATATTTTTTCACACAGTCAAACAAATATGTAGAGGCTTTGAGAAGTGTTCCCCTTTGTTACCCTGAGCTTTGTATTCAATTATTTGAGGGTTCTACTTCCACGGGGTTCGATAGTTGGGGGCCATCATCAACACTTCCCCGTCCTTCTGATGAAGTGTTTGATCAAAATTTAGATGGCCTTGATGAAATCGATTGCACTCAACCGGAAGTATCTGTTAGTGAAGAGTCATCTGATTCGTTCTAAAAATAAAAGGAAAGCCCCGACTACCGGTGTTAGTGAAGAGTCAACAATTCGAACTAAAGCTAAAAAGGAGAAACGAAAAGACAAGGAAACATTAAACTCAATGTTAATAGAGGTTGGGGAGCAAATCTCTAGGTTGCAAAGATGTTAATTGAAAAAAATAATTTGTCTAATGATATGGATGCATGTATGGACAAGTTGGAGAGTTTAGGATGGGGAATGTTTGATGCAAAATATCAAACGACACTTATGCTTTTTGGTGAGAGTGCAGACATAAGAAAAGTTTGGCTGCGACTACAGCCGTCGACATGTGAGATTTGGGTCAATAATGTTGGAGCGAAATATGGATTGTTTTAATGTTTTATTTTTTGGATGTTATGATTAGACTTCAAGATAGTATGTTTATGGGTTTTTTTGAATTGACATATGTAGGTTATTTTGCATTGATAACTTTTTATTGTATGATGGATGCAATGAATGATATGTTTATGGATGTTTTATTTGTAGATACATGTGTACCTAGTTTAGGAGCTCAAATGTAAAATGTCTTTCATGTCTTACGTATATGTAATTGAATGGGTATGAATGAAATGTAATGCGTTTGTGATGCTTATAATGTTTAATATTTCATTGTTTTATTGTGTGATAACGCATATTGAACTAACTATATAGGTTTGTGGTTGTTTACAAAGTTCTTAGTCAATAATGATTAAGAAACATGCTTAAACTTAATCGTGTGAAGTTCTCATGCGAATGGACCATGCTAATGGACCATACGCATGAATACTTCATGCTAATGAACCAATCGCACGACTGAACCAGGAGACTGGATCAGTCGCAGTCGCACGATTGTAACATGAGATTGACTCGGTCGCACGACTGAATCTTCAGTCGTGCGGATGAATCAACCGCATGCTTCGGTCGCACGACTGAACCATGCAAATGAATCATTGGCACAAATGGAAAACCCTAACCTATAAATACCACTTAATTCGTGGAAAAACGTAACAATTCGAATCCCTACACACTAAATCGTACCCTAGCCGTCCAGAGACCTAAGAAAACCTGTTCCAAGTTCATAAATCACAGTTAATCATCTTACAACCGTTCTTAACGTTTAGATTCATTCATAGATCGATTATACTTGCGTTCTCACTGATTGGATCGCTAATCAAATAGGATTCCACACTATTTGATTTGGTATACACGTAAATCAGTTAGTACTCCGTACCTAAACGGTCCTAACAAGTGGTATCAGAGCTTTGGCTGTTGATTTGCGTGTGATTCAATCGATTTTGATATAAAAATCATGTTTTTCACTTAAAAACTTAATCTTTTTTGTGTCAAACTGTGTTTTCGATGTCTCCGGGTCAAAGAGTTAACGTTTTTCGGCATACGGCAATTAGGGTTCGTGAGAAATTCGTGTTTTTGCGTCAAAGTGTTCAAAACCTTCATTTTTGCAAAAACAACAACCTTCAGTCACACGATTGACTTAATCGCATGACTGAACCCATTCGCATCTCTCTTACGCACGATTGGCTCAGTCGTTCATCCATTCGTATGACTGAACTCATCATTCGCATAGTCCATCTACACCTGTCCAATCGCCCGATTGAACCATCCGCATTGTTCAATCGCACGAATAGCCCAAGCACATTGTTTCATTCGCACAAGTACAACAGTTTTGTTCTAAAAATCCAAAGTAAATAGAAATGGAAGATCAGTGTTCAGCGTTCACCGCAGGTAGGGATTCACGGATCCAGAATCTATTGCTTCTGGAAAATGAAGTGGGGAATCATAATAAGCCTCCTAAGCTCAAAACGTTAGATGATTACCCACAATGGAAGCAAAGGTTTGAGATATACCTAAATGGAGTAGATCCTAATCTGTGGGAATCAATTGAGATAGGGTATAGCATGCCGGTTGGTGCAGATGGAGTTAAACTTACCTTAGGCGGCATGACTGATAGCCAAATGGTAAAGTACAATACAGAGAAGAAGGTGTATGCTCTGTTAACTCAGTCAATTCCTAAGGATATATTCTATCAGTTTTCTGAGAACAAGCAAGCAAAGAAGCTATGGGATGCTTTGGAAAAGCGGTATGACGGGAATGCATCGTTAAAAGCTCTAAAGGCTAAGGCTTTGAAGAATGAATTCGATAACTTCTCGTCAATGGGTTAGGAGAGTTTGGATGACTTATAGACCGCTTCTACCACTTAATGAGTGAGCTGCACACTCATGGGGTTGCTACGTCCATGGAAGACAAGGTGCCAATTTCGCAGATGGATTACCAGAAAAGTGGGTTTCATTTGTGTCAAACCTCAGACAGAATGATATGCTGGCGAAATTGGATATCAATTATTTCATTCTGAAGCTGAGAGAGGAAGAGTTGAGGATGAAGTACAAGTCTCAAAAATCATCATATGATCAGAACCTGTCCCTTTACAACTCAACTCCTCAAGCAAAAATGTCTGGAGTGCCATTTCAAACGACATTCGTGTCGAGTTCAGCCGCTCCATCTCAAGCCACTACTTCAGGATCTGACATGTCAGGGTTGTCTTGCACCCAATATATAGCACCTAAAGCCAATGCTACAAAATTGAAGACCGAGAATCTCGGTAACGTGACTGTAGAGGTAACAAAGGAGCATATGGATCTCTTAGCAGCTGTCGTTCACTCCTATGAAGGTCTAGTTACAGGGAAGATTAGAAACTGCCATCTGGCAGATGAAGACTACGAGCAAGTAGATGAGACTGAGCTGGAAAGAATGGATATCATGTGGGCATTGGCAAGTGTTGTCCAGAGGGCAAAAAAGTTTGTTAAGAAGACAGGACAGAACCTGATTGCCACAAAGGATACAACCTTTGGTTTTGACAAAACCAAAGTTACCTATTTTAATTGTGGAGAAAAGGGGCACTTCAAACATGAATGTGTTAAGCCCAAGAATACAGGTAATGGTAATCCATTCTCATCCTTCAATCATCAAGATAAACCCACAAGTAGTCCCACATCATCAAGCAAGGATCCTAAGGCCTTGACTGCTCAAGATGACGAAGGGCAAGATTGGACCTTTCGATTTGTATCTCTGGGAGAATCCAACATTGCTTGTGTTGAGGGTTTGGATGACGACTCTGCAAGCGAAGGTGATATAGCAGTTAACTCGTGATGTCAAATAAGGAAGAAACTGCAAATGTGGTCGATCACCTGAATGAAGAGGGTTCATGCACAAAATGTTTAGAATCACCAACACCAGAAAAGTCAGACTCTGCTATGATGGCTGATTCAACCGAATCCTCTTAGGTATGTACCAAAGACCAATTGTTTGATAGTCATGCTTGCATTGAATGTAATAAATTTAAAGAAAGCATAGACTCAAAATTTGCTAGGTTATTAGATCACAATGATAGCTTAGTAAATGATTTACAACTGTGCACAGAAGCAAACATGATTTTAAAACAAAATAAGCACAACTATAAAGAGAAAATAGAACTGTTGAATAAACAACTAAGGGAAACCGAAGTTGTGGCCTTTAACCAAGCAAATGACATTAAGTTCTATTTGAACTCCCTAGAAGAAACTAAGAAACAAAAAGCAGTTCTAGAAGTCGAAGTAAACTCATTGAAACAAAAACTGCACAGTTGGACTAGTTCTTCTCACATAGTCCAACACTTAGTGAGAGAACGCAACAACGGGGAGGGTTTGGGTTACAAAGTGGTTCCACCACCACATGAGACCTTGTTGAATGCTAAATGCAAACCAATAAATAACAACCCAATCAAGGATCATGTGGTGTCAACTCCTCTTGTAAGTGATCCAGATTCCACTGGTAATTCCAATGAATCTGTGACTAAACAAAAGGAGACCACTTTATAGTCAAAAGATAAAATGCCTATCGTTAATCTAGATGAACAATTTGAGAATGTTAAGGTAAATTCTGGTTTAAACACGTCTAATTCTGAACCCAAAAAGACCAAACAAGTTAACCAAACATGTGCATCATGTCTAAGTCCAGATAAACAAAAGAGTAAAGATGCTAAAAAGGTTCAAACAATTAATTTTGTTAAATAAGATAAAAAATCTAAACAATAAGTGTCAAAACCCAAACAAATTAAAGTCACACGAGTGTCACACACTTCTCCACAGAAACAGTTATACCAACATGTCGAAAGTAGATCATGCTACAACTATGGAAAGTATGGACACATCGCGTCTAATTGTCCTTACTATCAGATACCAAGGGAGAAAGTTGAACTTCATGATCCTAAATCCAGTTCTTCTAAAAGGATTTCTATGACTCCAAGTAGAAGAATTAGTGAACATAAAGTTCAAACCATAAGCCAATCGTCTGTTTATCACAAACAGGCCTTACACAAAACAGGCTTATGGAAAGAAAAATCTAGTTCAATGTCTGATAATGAGAACAAGAAGACGAATGATCTTCCCTCACCCTCAAATGGACAGTGGGTGGAATTTATGATGTGTGATGCCTCTGGGTCACCCAAGCCAGTTAAGGCTTGGGTCCCTAACCTTAACTAATGATTTCCTTTGAATTTCTAGGGTGTTCGCTATAGTGCTGCCACAAATACTTGGATCATAGATAGTAGAGCATCTAGGCACATGACTGGGAACCTGGCTCTCCTGTCAAACATCAAACAAATTAAAAGAGCTCATGTTTCATTTGCTGGAGACAAAGGAGGTTACATCACCGCTCAAAGGGAAATGGGAAACCAGAAAGTCAAGTTTGACAAGGTAAATTATATTCAACAACTTCAAAATAATTTGCTTTCTGTATCCCAAATCTGTGACAAAGGCTTTAAAATAGTATTCGACAACAAGAAGTGTTATGTTCTGAAAAAGGACTATGTGATCCCGGAGGACCAAGTCTTAATGTCAGCTTCAAGATATAACGATCTTTATGTCTTGGATCTATCAAAGGCCTCCACAACGGATCATCAAGTTCAGTGCTTCCTGTCAAAGGCTACAGAGAAGGATTTGATCTCCTGGCATAGGAGAATGGGACACATCAATCATGGAAGATGAACCACTTGATCCAGAATGATCTAGTGTGAGGAGTAAATGTCAAAAACTTCCAATTACCGGATTTTTTTGTCGCCTGCAAGAAAGGAAAATAGACTAAGAAGTCTCATAAGGAAAAGAAAGTTCATTCCATAAAACTGCCTCTTGAGCTTCTTCACATGGATCTGTTTGGTCCAGTTAGTACAAGGAGCATCTCTGACGACTTATACAGCTATGTAGTTACAGATAACTACTTAAGATTTTCTTGGGTAATGTTTCTAAAATCCAAATCTGAAACATTTGAGTCATTCAAAGAGTTAGTAACTACTTTGGAGTCTCTTTACAAGCTGAAGGTAAGACAAGTACGCTCAGACAATGGTACTGAGTTCAAGAATTAGTGGATGGAGGCATTCTGCAAAGAAAAGGGAATTGTACATCAGTTCATATCTGCCTACACTCTATAGATGAACGGAGTTGCTGAATGGAAGAACAGAAGCTTGATAGAGACAGCCAGGACGATGCTAGCAGACTCGAAGCTGCCTATCCAATTCTGGAACGAGGCAGTAGCAAATGCATGTTACACTTTAAATCGAGTCCTGGTGGTAAAACGTCATGGTAAGACGTGTTACGAGTTACTTCAACGACGTAAACCAAATCTAGAGTACCTCGAACCGTTTGGCGCACCTTGCACCCTTTTGAAGAAAACTTAGGAAGGCAAGTTCAGCGAGAAGGCTGAAGAAGGAATTTTCTTGGGATACAACATACCGAACAAGAGTTTCCAACAACTCAACGAGTCAAGTAGAAGTGTGGTGTAACGTGGACGTTCAGAGATACACCACCCCCAGCTTGAAAAGGACCCACATTCTTTTTCGATTATGATCGATTCTTTAAGTCCTTCAACATCCCTCTCTTCACTCCTGAAGATGAGTTAGCAACCAAGATGATGTATGATATCTTAAACACACCACCCCTAGACTCAACAACATCTGGTTCACAAGGCCAGTCTTCTAGTAACTCAGGGGGAGCACTGGAGGTAAGTGACTCCTCTTTGGATGATGAAGAAGTGGAAAACATTCAGGTGGATCAGGAGGAACAAGTTCCTACTACTACAAGTACACACGCATCAGATGTTTATGCCTCTGACACTTCAGAACCCCATACTCCCACTGCCTCAGATACCGAACCTGTGGTTCACAATCTGGATAATAAGGTAGTTGTACCCACCACTTCTGGATCTTGACTAAATGTTTATCATCCTCTGGACAATGTCATAAGGGATGTACAATTGGGAGTACAGACATGAAATCAGCTATACTCAGCTGATTATGCCTTAGTCATGGAAAAAGGATACCTTCACGACGGTGCTTATCGATGTTTTGTGTCTCAGTTTGAGCCAAAATATGTAAGTGACGCCTTAAATGGTGAGGCTTGGGTGAGTGTCATGCAAGAAGAACTTCTTCAATTCAAGAAGTTAGGAGTGTGGAATCTGGTAGATAGACCTAAAGGTGCTAAGATCATTGGCACTAAATGGGTTTTAAAATGCAAGAAGGATGACCAAGGGGTCATTATCAGAAACAAGGCTCGACTAGTAGTTCAAGGATTTCGACAAGTCGAGGGGATTGTTTATAGTGAAGTCTTTGCACCAGTGGCAATAATGGAAGCTATCCGTATCCTCCTAGCCTATGCATCGTATATGAAGATTAAAGTCTATCAGCTTGATTTGAAAAGTGCATTTCTTCATAGTGAAATCCGGGAGACAGTGTATGTCAGTCAACCCTAGGGATTTGAGGATCCGTATCATCGGGACAGTGTTTATAAGCTAGACAAGGCTCTATACGGGCTTCATCAAGCCCCCAAAGCATGGTATGAGAAGCTCTCGACTCATCTTGTAAAACACGGGTTTCGAAGAGGAGTGATTGACTATACATTATTTACCAAATATGTAGGCGATATTCTCAGTCGGTTCGATATGGAGAATGCTTCGGCAGCCGGGACTCCACTTGCTACAAACCACGATGTGGCACCCAATGAAAGTGGCGATCTGGTTGATGCCACCATGTACCGAGGAATGATCAGATCTCTCATGTACCTCACCGCCTCACGACCGGATATCATGTACGCGACATGTCTATGCTCTAGATATCAGGTGAAACCAAAGGTCAACCATCTTATCGGCGTTAAAAGGATATTTCGTTATTTGAAGGGTACCCCAACACTTGGGTTGTGGTATCCTCATGATGATGATTTCGAGCTTACAGCGTATAGTGACTCGGATTACAGCGGTTGCAAAAGGAACTACAAGTCATCATAAGCAGGATGTCAATTCTTTGGGAGAAGATTAGTCACCTAGCAGTGTAAGAAGCAGACATCGGTTGCTTTGTTAACTTGTGAAGCTGAATATGTTGCTGCTACAAGTTGCTGTTCACAGATAATCTGGATTCAATAGCAAATGCGGGATTACAGTTTGCAATTTTCTAACACTCCTATTTATGTTGATAACTCTGCTGCTATTGCCGTCACTAAAAATCCGGTCCAACATCCTAAAACCATACACATCGGAATTAGATATCACTTTATACGTGATTGTTTTGAAAAGCATTTGATCGATGTTGTTAAAATAAATATAGATTTTCAACGCGTTGATCTCTACACAAAAGCCTTTGATAAACCACGTTTTCTATATCTGTTAGAGGTCAATGGCGTTAAAAAGAAAAGTGATGTGATTTTCAACGATGACAGTACTTAGTCCGACAAGTAGATTTCATTTTTACTATTATTTTTTATTTTATTTTATTTTATTTTTTCACCTCATAATTCTAAATGCAAAACTTTTTCGGTTTTAGAATTTTAGGGGAGAAGTCTAAGCAACAATAAAAGGAAAAATGTTAGTAAAACTAGCTACTACTAAGGTAACATGAAGAAAATAGACCTAGAGGTTGCTAGACCATGAGATGATGTGCCGGTAGATTCAACACAATAGATAAGTAGACCTCGTTGGTGATTTCAAGTTCAAACTAAGCTGTTCAACAAGCTGTGGGTTATCATCTTATCCCTGGTTAACACAATCAATAAAGTTCCAATAAGGGGTGACATGCAAAATAAACACCACAAATGTGTGCGGATGACCATAAAATGAGCAAAGCACATGATAAATGCAAAAAAGCAATCAAGCTAATAACCTATGTTGTTGGTGCGATCTGTGCAAAAAGAATAAAATTGCTCAAACAAGAAGATAGGTTGTGTGTGTCTCTGTTGTGCGGTGGCACTGACATGAGGATAAGCACAACCTAAATATTCTAGAATTCATTGTTGTTTGCGCCTCTCTGCTGTGCGGTGGCACTGACCTGAGGCATAGCATCTCTTTGAAAGCTCTAGAATAGGTTCTTCTTGAATACTACCCGTAGACCGCTCAAAAATCTCCTGAGGAACGTTGATTACCATATAAGCGTGGGATCCACAAATGCTTGTTGAAATAATTAAATCTTAAATCATCACCAATCTATGTCAAATGTCTGTGTATGGATTTAAGAGGACAAGTATACTGACAATCATCGTGGCTGCAACTCTTGAAAGTCAAAACCACTATGTGCATCTTCTGGCACTAGTATGATTTCCTAGACTTGCTAATGACTCTTGATGAAAACAAGAATCTAGCATCAAAAAGGTTTTGGTAACATGTCCCGAATGATTTGATTTACCTGTAT
The DNA here is from genome assembly GCA_025506515.1 of Flaveria trinervia. Classification (NCBI taxonomy): domain Eukaryota; kingdom Viridiplantae; phylum Streptophyta; class Magnoliopsida; order Asterales; family Asteraceae; genus Flaveria; species Flaveria trinervia. The sequence goes on from CM046451.1 coordinate 17,393,688, forward strand.
GATTCCATAATGAATCATTCCACTTATGGTCAAAATAACTTGAAGCTGTCTATTCGAGAAATAAATCTGTTAGATATCTATCTTAGGATTTCCACCTCACACAAAAATTACAAAATTTTGTTTTAGTTTTGTCCTTTAGTTCTAGTTGTTTTATTTGTTTAATTTTTGCCAGTTTAGCTGTTAAACGTCGGACTATGCATTGGAATTCTGTCTGGAATTTAATCACTAAAAAGGGTCACGTCTGAGGTGACCAAATGGGTTTTCTAATCTTAAAAGTATCATGTCTGAGGTGATCAAATGCTTGAAATGTTTTATCAATAGTTAAAAGGGTTAAGTGTCAAATGGTCATAAAGTCAAAATCATAAGTATGGGCCCATTCGCATGACTGGACGATGAGTATGGACCAGCCGTATGATTGGACCATGCGTATGAGCCCATTCGCACGACTGAACCATGAGTATGGACCAGCTGTACGATTGGACCATATGTATGAGCCCAATTGCACGACTAAACCACATGCAAGGCCCAGACGTGCGATTGGACCATCAGCATGAGTAAACTCACACAATTGGTTCACAAAATGAACCAATCGCATGAATGTAGGTGACTAAATGACCTACTCGCACGACTGACATCTAGTCACACGACTGAAGGTGACCGACTGTGTTAGGATCGTATACTGGACGAATACTAACGGATTTACGCGTGTACCGAACCAAATAATGCGGAATCCTATTTGATGGCGATCCAATCAGTGAGAACGCACATAGAATCAATTAAAGATTGAATCTAAACGTTAAGAACGATTAGCAATCGATCTACTGCGATCTATGAAGTTGGAACAGGTTGCTAGAGGTCTCTGGATGGCTAGGGTACGTGTAGGTATCGAAATATTCAAAGTGTCACGTTTTTCCACAATTTAAGTGGTATTTATAGGTTAGGGTTTCTCAATCGTGTGACTGGACCATTTGCATGGTTCAGTCGTGCGAGAGTCATGCGGTTGATCCATTCGCACGATTGAGTGTTCAGTCGTGCGACTGAGTCAATCTCATGTTACAATCATGCGACTGATCCAGTCTCCTGGTTTATTCGTATGACTGGTTCATTAGATTGAAGTTGTTCATGCGTATGGTCCATTAGCATGGGCCAATCGCATGAGAACTTCATATGATTAAGTTTTAATATGTTTCACAATTATTATTTGACTTAGATATATTCAAACAACCACAAACCTATATAGTTAGTTCAATAAGCGTTATTACATACCAAGCAATGAAATATTCAACATTATAAGCATAACCACACATTGTATTTCATTAAGTACCCATTCAATTATATATGAGTAAGACAATAAAGATATTTTACATTAAGTTCAGAAACTAGGGACACATGTATCTACAAACTCCCCCTTGGACCTAGTTTCATCTATTGTCTTACATCCTTCATAAGCTCTTCAAAGTTCTTGTACTTATCTTCTCTTGTGACTCCTGCATGTATCTCAAAAGCAAAATAGAGTCGTATCACGTTCTGAAATTGTAGAGCTTGTACAATATCTTATGAGTCATAGAATAGTGGCCATTTGTATAATGTATAGACATCATTGGCAGAAAAGTTAGTAAGCCACATCGGGTCAAACACCCTGATGGTTTCCATAACACCATTCTTGTTCAACACTATGATTACCTCTCCTGTTCTCCAATTATAGTACCACCATTTGAAGTATGGAGTGAAGTCCTATGGCGTCTCCCGTAGAGGGATCTTAGACATTGTGCGCGGAGGACTCCACTTCAGCACTATTTTCGGTTTTCCAGTTATGACATCAACCTCAGACCGTCTAATATACCTCGTTCGTTGTTGAGGTTTGAAGTTGACCCATCTGGTGTGGTACTCTCTGTTTAGAGCTGCTTCAAACCAGCCTGACATTTTACGTGGGTCAGCGTATAGCAATTTCAACTTTGCTATCTGGTTAAGCTCAAAACCAGGAAGAGTCTTCAGGTCGTGTGGGAACCTGAAGTACTCAATCCCCTTCTCACGTTTAACTGCATAAACATTGAGATCTTCAAAATACTCCCACGCTATGATTTTGCCTGTCACCTTGTGATGTTCCTTCACTTTATACAGCTTGGTGTAGACAGTTGACGTTGGAGCGCTGCGTTGGGCTCTTATTTCTTCAAAGCATGCAGCCCATTCAGCCTTTCTGATATTTACATGGACTTCTGAGGCTTGGGCCTTATCTTCTTTCTTTTCAGACTCTTGTTCCATTTTATCCAGAGTCTCAAAAGTTTCACTGACAAGATTGTCGCCTAGATTGGGAACGACATTACCCTCATTGTCAGTGTACTTTGGATAATGTTGATCCGTGACATCTTCAATCTCGATCTCATCGACGTCGTTGAGCTCGTCATCACTTTCAACATGGACTGTTGGAGCATCTTTCACAATCTCATCAGGATTGAGCCAGAATATTTCAGCGAGTTGCTCGTCGGTGAGATCATGAATTATCTCTCCTTCTTCAGGAGTGTAATTCACCGATCTCCTGACTATCCCCTGCAGATCAAGAATCATCGTGAGTTGAGTCTTGATCTGTTAAAGGGGAGCAACATCATATTCATCTCCTTGAAAATTTGGATCTGCTTGATTTAAAACATGTAACACATCAACCATTAGTTAATAATCAAAGCAGTAAACATCAATAATAAATATAAACATTAATTACATTAATTTGATACAAGATTCAAATACACATGATTTAAAATAACACAAACACCTATGCATTACTCTTGTCTTGAATCATGTGCTCCTCTGCTGACGAGGCTGAAGTAGAGGCACCTTTGTCTTGAGCTCTCTTGGTCCTCTTTTCGCTTGCTGATGTGGCACCCGTAGTAGAAGTATCTCCTTCTTTATCATCATCATCATCATCACCTGCATCATCACCTCCCTCAGTATCATCACCATGATCATCATCATCAGCATCCTCATCATCATCACTGTCATCATCATCTTCATCATCTCCATCACCTTCTCGTATCTTTAGAGGCTCTTTTTTGGATCCCTTCAGTCTCAACATAAGCTTCTTGTTCTGGGCCTCTAAATCCTGTATCCTCTATACTGAGGATGTATATATCTCTCTCAGCTCTATGATCTCTTTACTCTGAGCCTCAATCCTCTGAATGGATGAGGCATGTGTCTCCTGCAGCTCCTCAAGCTGTTGGCTCTGAGCCTCGATTCTCTGGGCTTAGGAGACATTGAGCTCCATCAGCTGATTAAACAGAGAGGCTCGCTGTTCATCCGTAGCCAGCAGCTTTAGCACTAACCGGTTAAGGTTAGCCAGCTGCTCCTCTAACCAGATAGATGGGTAAGAGGATCCAAAAATAGGTGGGACCTGAGATAAGGTCCCTGCTCCATGAGTGCTGGTGGTGGTAGTGGATGTAGAGAAGATTGGGGGTTGTATAGATGTGGATGGCTGTGAATGAGCTGTAGTGGTGGTGGATGGGAAGTGTGTAACTTGCAGAGTTGTGGTAGGTGAAGTGGTAGTAGGTGAATGGTGGTAGCGGTGGTAGTAGGTGGAGTGGTGGTAGTGGTGGTAGTGGTGGTAGTAGGTGGAGTGGTGGTGGTGATAAACGTCATCTTCCTCCTCCTCTTCTGCATCCCATGGGGCTGAGCCATCCGTTTCTTCCTCGAGCCCCTCGAAGTGGATGCTCCCCCTGGGACGCTGCTGGGCTGATCGGGAGTATAACTAGGATCAGTAAGACTCGTTAAGGCATCCTCCAACCTCCCGAATACCTCGGTCGGTGGAAACCACCCTGCTCCCCACAGTACGAGTCAAGGGCTCCTCGTCTGTCTCCTCCTCCTCATTAGGTTGGAAGTCCTAATGGAAACCTGTTGTCTCTGTCCCACCTTGGGTAGATGCTGGAGATGTTATATCAGCAGTGGGGGCCCTCAATTGAGTGTGCCCTGCATCTCCACCATCACCACTATCATCGTCGTCGGAATCATCGTCCGGGAGCACAAGTTGCTCAACATCCGAATCACTATCTGTGTGGCGCCATTTACACCTCCCTGGCGCCATGTAATCAACCTTGGCCAGATGGCCGAAGAGTCTCTTCACAAGGGGCTTGACTTGTTTCCCCCTGTAGACCTTCATACGACCCAAGGTTGTATCATCCATAATCTCCAACGCCACAACATTGTGGCTCTCCTTGGCAGAGAGGGCAGCTTCTCATTAATAATCATTTGGAGAAACCTAGGTTACATGTAGAAACCCTCTTTACCCTTAGCCTCCAAATTCTCTATCAGATAAGAGAATATCATGCTCGAGAAGCTGAAAGGGTGGTTCAGAACCAGTCCCACGTAGGCATTTTGAATCTGGTCTGAAAGATCTTCAAACCCACCCCTTCGCGAAGCCAAGCACTTAAGGATGACATGTGTTAAGTACTTGTACTGGGGACACATGTTGCTCTTGTTGAGCACACCTGCATTAATATCCCCAACGTATTTCATCCTTAAGAAGCACCCTCTCACAACTAGCGGGTGAAGTCTAGTAGGGTGATCAACATCGTCACCCAAGGCAAGTACACGTCGAATATCCTCAGTTGTGACCTCGATCACCTGACCAAAAATACTACTGCGGATGCTGTAAGGCTCGTGGCTACGGTCAACCGATGCCCCCTCCCAAAAGGCCTGCTAAATAGACCTGTATGGAGTGCATGGCGTGGATATAGCCCTGTAGATCCTGGATCACTTAAGGAATGCGATAATCCCCGCAAACTCGGTGCCATTCCGAGTAGTGGCATCTAATGAGCACATATGTTGTGCTTGGGGTTGATGGACCACTTGTCAGCCATAGTTCTGTAATACAAAACACATAGATGTTAGATCACCACATATCAAAAATCAATTCTAATTAGCTTGGTTGAATTTAGTCTGGTTCAATCATGCGATTGAACCATGCGACTAGATTCAGTCGAGTGACTAAGCAGGCGAATGAGTTCAATCGGTTGACTGATCCTGCGATTGGTTCAGTCGGCCGACTGAGCTCATTCGTATTATCCATTTGGCCGATTGAGCCATTCGACCAGCTCAATCGCACGATTGGAGTTCATCCTGGTGTCCAGTTGCATGACCCACTGTTCGGTCGACTGAAATTTGAATTCGATCCAAAACTTAGAATTAGACGTCGTGTTTTGGTTCAATAGACTCGCAATCACTTTACTAATAACCTAATGACTTTTATTTTAATATTTTATTCGGTTTAGTTAGGTTATTAGTCCATTTACAGGTTCGGTTCTAGTATGGGTCGAAATTCATAAATTAGGGCACCATTCCAACAGATTTTAGTGAGATGGCATCACATTGTACCTGTATAACAACTCACAATCGTCAGAATATCAAAAGAAGTCAGAAATTTTGGTCTGATGAAATTTGGGCAGACTAACGGTAAGTGTGTGATATGAAGGCGATTGGGGGTGATGAGTTGAATGCGATCGACTATGGCCCTATTTATACTGAATTTGATTTCAATCGAGCGACTGGACCCATTCGTTCTGTTCATTCGGGCGATTGGACCTCAGTAGTGCGATTGGTTCAGTCGATCACATTCAGTCAGCTGACTAGACTTCAGTCGGGCGACTGACTCATTCGCACAGCTCCATTCGGTCGACTGACTCACTTTGATAAGCTATTCGGGTGAATGGTTCATACTCATGTGCCATTCGGCTGTCTAGTGCATGAGTATGGTCCATTCGTACAGTTGGTCCATACTCATGGTCCAGTCGTGTGACTGGATCATACTCATGATTTTGACTTCATGACCATTCCACACTTAATCCCTTATAACTTTTGATTAAATGTTATGAGCATTCGATCATCTCAGACATGATCATTTTAACTTGGAAAACTTTTGATCACCTCAGACGTGATCCTTTTAAACAATTTGTCACCTCAGACGTGACTGATTTTACATTTGAAAACACGTGCGGTCACCTTAGACGTGACCCTTTTAGGTGATGAAAGTCCCTATTGAATTCCATGGCGTAGTCTGATATCTAACAAACTGAATTGACGAAATTTAAACAAAATAAAAGACTTAAACTGAAATACAAAACTAAAACTTGTTTTTGAGGTTTTGTGTGAGGCGTAAATCCTAAGATAGAAATCTAATGGATTCATTTTCTGAAAGGCAGCTTCAATTCATTTTGACCATAAATGGACCAATTCAATTTGGAATCATACAGGCAAGTCAAATCATTTGGGACATTTTATCAAAAACCATTTGATGCTCAATTCTTGTTTTTCATCTAGAGTCGTTAGCAAGTTTAGGAAATCATACTAGTACTGTTAGATCCCCACATTGATTGGACTTTCAAGAATTGTAGCCACGATGATTGTTAGTATACTGGTCCTTTTACATCCATACACAGACTTTTGACACAAATTGGTGATAGTTTAAGGTTTGATTATTTCAACAAGCATTTGTGGATCCCACACTTATATGGTAATCAACATTCCTCAAGAGATTTTGAGTGGTCTCAGGGTAGTTTACTAGAAGAAACTATTCTTAGAACTTTCAAAGAGAAGCCAGGCCTCAGGTCAGTGCCACTGCACAACAAAGAGGCGGCAAACAATAATGAATTCTAGAATATATAGGTTATGCTTATCCTTAGGTTAGTGCCACCGCACAGCAGAGAGGCACATAACCTATCTTCTTGTTTGAGCAAGTTTAATCTTTTTGCATAGATCTCACCAACAACATAGGTTATTAGTTTGATTGCTTTTGCATTTTTCATGTGCTTTTGCTCATATTTTGGTCTTACGCTCACATTTGTGGCGTTTATTCTGCTCGTCACCCCTTATTGGAATTTTGTTGATTGTGTTAACCAGGGATAAGATGATAACCCACAGCTTGTTGAACAACTTAGTTTAATCTTGAGATCACTAATAAGGTCTAATAATCTATTGTGTTGTATCTAATGACATATCATTTGTGATCTAGCAACCTCTAGGTCTACTTTCTTTGTGTTACCTTAGTAGTAGCTAGTTTTACTATCATTTTTCCTTTTATATTGCTCGGACTACACAGATTTATACTTTGAACTTCGCATCTTATTCAATTTAAACTTTTAAAGTCCCAAGCGGTATGTGCCTGTGTACTATCATTTTCCAATGTCATTGAATCGGTATCATAGATACGATTTAGTTTCTATCAGCTAGCCTCTCCTACTCCCTCGTTTCTTTATAAAATTCTAAAACCGTTACCGATTTACGCCTTTTAGGATTTTAATAGGCGACACAATAACACCAATTTAATTAAAACTACTTAAAATTAAACAAATAAATAAAGAAAATGAAAATTATAAGAAAATTGACTATACGCATCGGACTACACATGGTCATCTTCAGGAGTTACATCACTTTTTTTAACGTCGTTGACCAATAACAAATATAGAAAGCGTGGTTTATCAAAAGCCTTTGTATAGAGGTTAGCGCGTTGAAAATCCGTATTTATTTTAACAACATCGATTAGATTCTTTTCAAAACAATCACGTATAAAGTGATATTTTATGCCGATGTGTTTGGTCTTAGGATGTTAAACCAGATTTTTAGTGACTGCAATTGCAACAGAGTTATCAACAAAAATCAGAGTAGAAGAGAAACTCAAACCGTAGTCCCGTATTTGTTGTTGAATCCATATGATTTGTGAACAGCAACTTGCAGCAGCAACGTATTCGGCTTCACAGGTTGACAAAGCAACCGAGGTCTGCTTCTTACACTGCCATGTCACTAATCTCCTCCCACAGAATTGACATCCCGCTGATGTAGACTTGTAGTTCATCTTGCAGCCACCGTAATCCGAGTCACTATATGCTGTAAGCTCGAAGTTATCGTCATGAGGATACCACAACCCTAGTGTTGGAGTACCTTTCAGATAACGGAAGATCCTTTTGACGCCTATCTGATGGTTAACTTTAGGCTTTGCCTGATATCTTGAACATAAACATGTCGCGTACATGATGTCAGGTCTTGAGGCAGTGAGGTACATGAGAGATCCAATCATTCCTTGGTACATGGTGGCATCGACCAGATCACCATTCTCGTCGGGTGCTACATCATGGTTTGTAGCAAGTAGAGTCCCAGTTGCGGAAGCATTCTCCATGTCAAACCGACTGAGAATATCTCCTACATACTTGGTCTGATGTAGGAAAATCCTTTTGGTGTCTGACCCACCTGTAACCCGAGAAAGAATTTCATCACCGTCAGATGCTTGTGGACTTGCAGTAGGAGGAACCTGTTCTTGAACTGAAGAAGTTCTTCTTGCATGGCACTCACCCATGCCTTATCATTCAGGGCTTCACTAACATACTTTGGCTCAAACTGAGACACAAAGCAACGATATGCACCGTCATGAAGGTATCCCTTTTCCATCACCGAGGCATAATCAACTGAGTACAGCTGATTTCTGGTCTGAACTCCATATCTCACATCCCCAATGACATTATCCAAAGGATGATAGAGATTTAGGCATGATCCAGGAGTGGTTGGAACAACTACCTCAGAATCAAGATTATGAACATTGGGTTCAGTATCTGAGGCAGTAAGAGTCTGAGGTTCCGAAGACGCAGAGGCATCAAAGTCAGATGCTTGTGGACTTGCAGTAGGAGGAACCTGTTGCTCCCGGTTGTTCAGATCAGTCTCCACGTCTTCATATTCAGAGGAAGAATCACTTCCCTTGAGTGCTCCCCCTGAGTTGATCGTGTACCGGACGAATACTAACAGATTTACGCGTGTACCGAATCAAATAGTGTGGAATCCTGTTTGATTGGCGATCCAATCAGTGAGAACGCACGTAGAATCAATTAAAGATTGAATCTAAATGTTAAGAATAATTAGCAATCGATCTACTGCGATCTATGAAGTTGGAACAGGTTGCTAGAGGTCTCTGGACGGCTAGGGTACGTGTAGGTATTGAAATATTCAAAGTGTCACGTTTTTCCACGATTTAAGTGGTATTTATAGGTTAGGGTTTCTCAATCGTGCGACTGGACCATTTGCATGGTTCAGTCGTGCGACTGAGTCAATCTCATGTTACAATCATGCGACTGATCCAGTCTCCTGGTTCATTCATACGACTGGTTCATTAGAATGAAGTTGTTCATGCGTATGGTCCATTAGCATGGGCCAATCGCATGAGAACTTCATATGATTAAGTTTGAATATGTTTCACAATCATTATTTGACTTAGATCTATTCAAACAACCACAAACCTATATAGTTAGTTCAATAAGTGTTATTACATACCAAGCAATGAAATATTCAATGTTAGGATCAGTGATCTACGTTTGATTGATTAGAGAGTATAGCAGCGGAATTCTAACAATGAATTAGCCAATTCACAAGAACTAAAAGATATTCAATGAAGAACAAAAACGGTTATAGATAGAGAGAATTCTGCAAATATATTTCATTCAATATTCGCTTTCGTGGTAACGGAATGTCACACTTACAATTAGGTCGACACCTCTTATATAAGAGATGTGACTTCTGCTGATGTCACTTGATAGTGACATCTAACAGAATTATTCCAACTGAAACACAACTACTGAAGATGTCAAAACAGCTGACATCTTCTTACAAAAATACTAAGTGTTATCAGTTACTACAACTACTGAAAAACATAAAACTACTGATACTACAACGACTGAAGAACAAGCTCTTCAGTTGTTTTACAAAACTACTGAAAGTAAAAACATAAGACTACTGATATCACAACTACTGAAAAAGTACTCTTCAGCTGTTGTGACAAACTACTGAAACTTCAGTACTTGGTCTTCAGACTTGAACTTCAGACGTTTCATCAGCTAATGACTTCAGTAGATATCATCAGCTGATGTCTTCAGTGTTTGTCTTCAAACTTTGTACACCAGTTGTTGTGATCTTCGGCACTTGTAGAATCTTCAGCTGTTGAACTTCAGTACTTTGGTCTTCAGCTTCAGCACTTGTGTTCTTCAGCTGTTGAGCTTCAGCACTTTAGTTCTTCAGCTATTCAGCTTCAGCACTTGTGTTCTTCAGCTGTTCAGCTTCAGCACTTGTGTTCTTCAGCTGTTCAGCTTCAGCACTTTAGTCTTCAGCTGTTGAAGTCTTCAGCTCTTGATCTTCAGCTGTTGGAGTTTTCAGAACTTATCGAACTGCTGATGAAGCCTTCAGCAGTTGTTGTGATATCATGTTGGACTTAGAGGTTTTCTGATCTTGGCTCATTGGTTCTTTTGGTCCAACATTCAACATTATAAGCATAACCACACATTGTATTTCATTAAGTACCCGTTCAATTACATATCAGTAAGACAATAAAGACATTTTATATTAAGTTCAGAAACTAGGGACACATGTATCTACAGACTGTGCCAGTCGCACGACTGATCCTCAGTCGCACGAATCAAGTATGCGACTGGGTTCAGTCGCACGACTGAAGGAAACCCTAGTATAAAAGGAGGGGGAGTCGGTCGCAGTCATTCATCATTCCCAAATCGCACGACTATACCGTTACATTACCCGATTTTCATTTGACCATTCTAGACCACTGATTGTTGTGTACTGATGATTTCTAGTGTTTATATAGGTAATGCGTGACGATTTTCACCCAAAATTTCAATCAATTCGTGCCCTAATGATCGAATTTAAGCCTTAAACAGAACCGAGATGTAGTTTGCCTAAGAAACTAATAAAACTAAGTATATTGTTCAATTAAACGTTATTAGGTGTTATGTCGGTCATTTACAAGACTAATGAGCCAGACCATGACGTCTAACATTAAGATTTGCTGAAAATTTGAATTTGAATTGAACAAACAGTCTGTCATGCGAATGGACACCCTGATGAACTTCAATCGCACGACCGAGTTGGGCGAATGGCTCAATCACATGACTGAACCATGCGTATGAGTTCAGTCAAACGAATAGTGTAAACGCATGGGATATCATACGACTAATCCCAGTCGCATGCTCAGTCGTACGTATGAGCTCAACCGTACGACTAGATCTCAGTCGCACAGTTCATTCGCACGGCAGAACAGAAGATTTCAAGTCCAATGAATCAAAGTGTTACTCATTGACACTCACTAAAGTTTATTTACATTGTGTCACAGATAGCGAGTCTTTGGACTATGAGCACAAAGCATAACCTTTGTGCTCATCTGGATCTGACCTCATGGAACGCAGCTGACTTCTCTGGCATTATTACGTTCTTACAGAGATCGAGGATCTCCGTGCTATATTGACGCCGTGCACCCCGTACCGTTCAGTTCAGCAGGCTTTCTAGGAAAGCGCTGTCGTCGAAAGATCCTCTGAGCCCCGCTGTATCAGGAGCTCCATTTTTGGTCAGCCTATAGAGATCACTGAGGACGATCTCAGGACAGTTTTGGAGTTTGGGGACGATGCTGACTATCCTACATGACTTCACCCTTTGACTGTACGAGGCTGTTTTCTGCGGGCAAGTACTCGGGGGATATCAACGCAGGTGTGCTCAACAAGAGCAACCTGTGCCCCCAATTTAAGTACTTGGCTCATGTGCTGCTTATGTGCATTGCATCAAGGAAGGGAGGCTTCGATGAGCTATGTGATCAGATTTAGAACGCCTATGTGGCGTTGGTGCTGAACCATCCGTTTAGCTTCTCAAGGATGATCTTCACCTACCTGGTGGAGAACATCGAGGCGAAGGGCAAGGAGGGCTTTTGCATGTACCCTCGCTTTATGCAGATGATCATTGACCAAAAGCTCCCTTTGCTGCCAAAGGAGAAGGAGGATGCCATGGTGCTCGAGGTGATGGACAATACCACCTTGGGCAGGATGAAGGTGTACCGGGGGAAGCAGCTAAAACCCCCTGTCAGGCGACTGTTCGGGCATCTGGCCCATGAGGACTATGTGGTGCCGTCACGAAGGAAGTGGCACCACGATGACAACGACTCAAACACTGAGCAGATTGTGCTCCCCACTGTTGATTCAGATGATGATGACAGTGGTGATGGTGGAGACGATGTTACACCTCCACCACCCACTCATGGAGAAGCTGCTACAGATGGTTTCCATCAGGATTTCTGTCCTCCTGAGGAGGAGGAGGAGGATGAGGAGCCGTTGACTCGTATGGTGGGTAGCAAGGTGGTTGCCATCGAGTCTAGGGCAAGTCTAGGGAGACTATGACTGATCCTACCTACACCCCAGCTCGGTCCAGCATCTTAGGGGGAGCATCCTCCCCAAGAGGTTTGAGGAAAAAGAGGATGGCTCAGCCCCACGAGATGAGGCCCAAGAGATGGAGGTACACGTTGATCACAGCTTCTTCCCCCACTGCCACCACGACTACCACACCACCACTACCTCACCACCACCAATACTACCTCACCCACCACCACTACTACTACACCACCCACCATTACTACCACACCTCCACCTACCACTACCTCAGCCACCACCACTACTACCACTCCACCCACTCACATACCACCACCCATATTCACCACTGCCACCACTACCACCACCAGCCACCAAGCCAAACCATCGTCCCACCCATCCTTCCCTACAGGATCATCTCTGCCCCACATTGGGGTAGAGGAACAGCTGTCAGCACTCAACATAATGGTGTTGAAGCTGTTGGCAGCTGATGAAGAGAGAGCTGCATAACTACGTCAGCTTGTGGAGCTTAATGCTACCCATGCTCAGCAGATATCTCAGCAGGCTCAGCAGATTGCCCCACTCATGGAGCTAAATGACCAATCAGCTAAAAGGATTGGGGAGATGGAGACGTCAAACAAGACCATCATGCTCAGACTTAAAGGCACTAAGGATGATCCTCTCAAGATCAGAGAGGGAGATGATGATGATGATGATGATGATGAGGGTGAGGATGATGATGAGGATGAGATAGACGAAGGGGGTGATGATGGAGCAGGAGAGGAAGAGGGAGGAGATGATGAGGAAGGAGGCGATGCAGCTGTATCAGATGCCATACAAACCAGAGAAAGACGCTCCAAGAAGTCACAGGATCAGGGAGCCTCGTCATTGGCCTCGACTGAAGAAGAGCACATGATTCAAGATAAAAGTAATGTTTAGATGTTTTTGTAATTTTAAATCTTGTGTAATTGAATCATGTATTAAACTTATGTACTTAATGTTTATATATATATATATTTGCTATTTAACTGCCTTGATTATTGACAAATGATTGATGTGTTAAATATTTAAATCAAGTAGATCAACCATCTCAGCAAGACCAGTATGATGTTGCTCCCTTACAGCAAATCAAGTCTCAGTTCACTATTATACTTGATTTGCAAGGGATTGTCAGGAGGTTATGAGTTATACTCCTGAAGAAGGAGAAATAATTCATGACCTTACTGATGAGCAACTGGCGGAGGTGTTCCGGCTAAATCCGGATGAAATTGTCAAGGATGCCCTTACTGTTGCCGTGGCTAGTGACGACGAGCTTAATGGTGTGGACGAGATAGAGATTGAAGACGTCACAGCCCAGCACTATCCAGGGTATGCTGACAAAGAGGGAAATGTCGTTCCCAATCTGGGTGACACTCTCGTCAGTGTTACGTTTGAAAAACTGGATCAGATGGAGCTAGAGTCAGAGAAAAATACAGATCAAGCCCAAGCCTCAGACGTAGATGTCGACATCAAAAAGGATGAATGGGCGGCATGTTTTGCAGAGATCCGAGCCCAACGCACTGCTCCAAAGCCGAGTGCCTACACCAAGCTCTACAAAGTGAAGAAGGATATGAAGGTGTCAGGAAAGATTATAGCGTGGGCATATTTTGAGGATCTAAATGTCTATGCTGTCAAGAGGGAGAAGGGAATATAGTACATTAGATTCCTACATGATCTGAAGACTCTCCCTGGTTTTGAGCTCAACCAGCTGGCTAAACTGAAGTTGCTATATGCTAACCCAAAGCAAATGTCAGGCTGGTTTGATGCTGCATTGCAGAAAGAGTACCACACTAGGTAGGTCAACTTCAAACCTCAACAACTGACGAGATACATCAGACGATCAGAAGTTGATACCATTACTAGAAAGCCAAAGATAGTGCTGAAGTGGAGTCCTCCGCGCATAATGTCAAGAATCTCTCTAAGGGAAATGCCATAGGACTTCACTCCACACTTTAAGTGGTGGTATTATGATTGGAGAACAGGTGAAGCTGTATAGTCTTGCAAAAAGAGGGCAAAATGGATACTATTCGGGTATTTGACCCAATGTGGCTAACTAACTTGTCTGCTGATGATGTATACACATTGTACAATTGGCCATTGTTTTATGATTCGCAAGACATTGTACAAGCCCTCCAATTCCAAAATGTTATAAGGCTCTGTTTCACATTTGAGATACATACTGGAGCTACAAGAGAGGAGAAGTACAAGAAGTTTGAAGAGCTGATGAAGAATGTTAGACAATAGAGTAAATTAGGTCCAAGGGGGAGTTTGTAGATACATGTGTACGTAGTTTAGGAGCTCAAATGTAAAATTTCTTTCATGTCTTACGTATATGTAATTGAATGGGTATGAATGAAATGTAATGTGTTTGTGATGCTTATAATGTTTAATATTTCATTGTTTATTATGTGATAACGCATATTGAACTAACTATATAGGATTATGGTTGTTTACATAGTTCTTAGTCAATAATGATTGAGAAATGTGCTTAAACTTAATCGTGTGAAGTTCTCATGCGAATGGACCATACGCATAATACTTCATGCTAATGAACCAGTCACACGACTGAACCAGGAGACTGGATCAGTCGTACGATTTTAACATGAGATTGACTCAGTCGCACGACTGAATCTTCAGTTGTGTGGATGAATCAACCGCATGCTTCAGTCGCACGACTGAACCATGCAAATGGTTCAGTCGCACAAATGGAAAACCCTAACCTATAAATACCACTTAATTCATGGAAAAACGTAACAATTCGAATCCCTATACACTAAATTGTACCCTAGCCGTCCAGAGACCTAAGAAAACCTGTTCCAAGTTCATAGATCGCAGTTAATCATCTTACAATCATTCTTAACGTTTAGATTCATTCTTAGATCGATTATACTTGCGTTCTCACTGATTGGATCGCCAATCAATAGGATTCCACACTATTTGGTTTGGTATACACGTAAATCAGTTAGTACTCCATACCTAAACGGTCCTAACATTATTTATTTTGGTGTGTTTGATAAATATATGTTAATGGATGTCATGAATGATTAGTGATGTGTTTATGGATGTTAATAGATAGCATATGGATTCGGGAGACGAGATTATCGTTTTCATTTTACTTTGTTGGCAATGGTTACGGTTAGCCGTGGGAAGAACTGAAAGGATAAGAGACCTGAATTCAACATTGTCCAGTCATGCATATACGTAAGAGTTGTTACATGGATCTTCTACACAATGCCATGAGATGATGCGTCTTTGACGTGAAGCATATGTACTATTGTGCAATCATTTTCAACAAAGAAATTGGTTGCAAAGTAGTAGGTCGTAACCTTTCAAGAGAAGTTGGCAATGTTTTTAATAGTCATATGACATAATGAACGATTTCGGGCGGTAAAACGAAGGTTTCAACACTCAACAGAAATGATTCATAGATGTTTTCATGAGGTCCTAAATGCAATGATGAATTTTGCAAGAGAAATTATTGTTCCAACATCTTCTAACGCAGTCACAAATACTTCAGAAAGGCATAAAAAATTAAAACAAATATTTCCGGGAGCAATAGGTGCGTTAGATGGAACTATTATACATGCCGTTGTACCAGCCGATCAACAAACTCTTATAGAGGAAGAGGAATATGTGAATATGTGACACCCTACACAAATCCCACATCGACCGTGGACAGGAGAGATTCCTGGTTCATATGGAATGTCTGGCCTTTAACATCAACAACGCGTTTTGGGCGTATTGGCTGTGGATGAGAAGAGAACTCCACAGTTAAGCGTGTTTAGGTGGGAGCAATCCAGGGATGGGTGACCTCCTTGGGAAGTTTTCACCCGGGCAACCAAAAGCAAATCCGTGAGCTCCTCGGGGGCAAAGCGGACAATATTGTTGATGCGAGGGGATGGGTGTTACAGAATGCTACCAAATGTGTTAGGAATTTGTGATTTTGATATGATATTCACGTTCGTATGGCTGGATGGGAAGGCATTGCACATGATTCTCGAGTTTTGAAAGATGTCGCGTTTAACCCAACTTCTGGCTTTCCTTTTCCCCCACCAGGTTATAAATAATTCTTTAATATGTTTTATTAATTACATTATTGTTTTTTATTTAATGCATTCGTTGTTAACGTTACAAATAAGTATTACCTTTGCGATGCTGCGTACACCAACACTCATGGATTTATGACTCCATACCGTAATACGAGGTATTGTTTAGCTGATTTTCGATGACAACATGCATTAACTAAGGAAGAAAGATACAATCATGCTCACGCACAACTCAAAAATGTTATTGAGCGCGCATACGGTGTGTTGAAGGCAAGATTTCCAATCTTAAAACAAATGGCTCTATTTTCTTTTAAGATTCAAAGAGACATAGTTATTGCTTGTTTTTCTGTCCATAATTTTATACGAAAATAAAATATTCATGATCAGTTATTTCTTGAATACGACGAGAACACAATGTTTGCAGAACCACAAGATGGTAATACTGATGGCTAGTTCGTTCACGATATAGAATGGGGTTCACAAAGCATTGATTATATGAATAATTTGCGTGACGCGATAGCTACCCATTTAGTTTCAAGTGATTAACATTTGGATTTTAGTATGTTGTATTTAGATTTTAATATGTTGTATTTGGATTAGTTTGTATTTGGATTTTAATATGTTTTATTTGGATTAGTTTGTATTTGGATTTTAATATGTTGTATTTGAATTTTAATATGTTGTATTTGGAATAATTTTTATGATGTTTTGTATTTTTTATAAATATTTATCATTCAATGTATTTATTCATATATATAACAAAATAGATATATTTTATTAAATACAAAATAGTTCAGAGGGGTAAAATAGTCATTCTGCACATAATGGTTCAGATGCAATCAAACAATCACTTATTGGTTCAGCACTTAACCATTCAGATCTCTTAATCATTCAGAGCTCTTAATTATTCAACACTTAATGATCCAGATGCAACCAAACAGCCTTTAAACTGCACAAAAGACCTGGTTCTAAAACCTAGTTTTAAATTTCAACTAAAAGCGCTTTTAAAATCAATTTGGCTAGAACCGGTTTTGTAACCAATCCAGAGTGTAGGGTTGAAATCAAGTTTTGATCTTATATGTTGAAAACAATGAAGCAATCAAGACCTTGTTTTAAACCATTCATACACTTTTCAAGAACTAGCTCTAACTGAACTAGTTTTGACTTTTTAAACAAAACCAAACCGGTTTGAAAAAAACATGGCTTGTGAACCTCAAACTACGAAAAGTCTACAATGTGCTTAGATATTTAATAAGGATACTCAAATATAAACCCAGACAATTCACAAATTGGATTCAATATAAGCACACCGTAAAATCCAATAAAAGACATACGATATATGTTCATGAGTGAATTTTACTCCTTCAAAAATAGAAAAAAAGATATTATAGAAAATAAAATATTATTGCTTTATTTATGTATCAAAAAGATCCACACATGTGACCGGAGTAAGTAGAGTAGGTAGCTGCTTCAAAAAATTCCAACCGGTAAACACCACCATGTGAACATAAAGGGACACACCAGACATCTACGCACCTGTAATGCCCTTGTAAGTTGTAAATATAGACCCAAAACTTTTCTATTTAAGGTGTTAAAATGATATTTTATAAAGTTTTTAAATCATGTTATGACATGAAAGTATTAACGTTGACCGGTTTGAACGTTTAATAAACATTCAACAAACAATATATATATATATATAATTTAAATAATAATAATATTATTATGAGTAAATTACACAGATGGTTCCTGTGATTTGATTAAAATTTTGGATTTAGTCCTTAAAGTTATAAAATTGTGAATATAATCTCTAATGTTATAGTTATCTTTACCAATGGTCCCTACTCTGTTAGTTTAGTTAATGATGTTAATTCTCAAAATAACTATTTTACTTGCAGGGATCACCAATGTAATTTTATTTTATTATAATTTTTTAATTATAAATATGCTTATAATTTAATGCACAAATAAAATAAAAATTAAAAAATGTCTTCTTTTAAATGTTTGGTTTATACAATTTTTTAAACCAATATGCGGGTTTTTTAAAAACTTTTTAAAAATGTCTTCTTTTGTAAAAATGTTTAAAACTGAACTATTTTTAAAAAATGTTTAAAAAACTAAGAATTTTTTTAGGAAAGATGTTTTAAAATGAATGGTTTAAAAAACAACTATATAAAACCAATCGGTTTAAAAAAATCAAAAGCTTTAGAATGAAGTATAAAAACGAACGGTTTAAAAACAAATGTGTTAAAAACATGTTATAAAAAATTTGATGTATTGAAAACGGATTTTATTAAATAATAATATTATTACAAATAAAATTATAAAACTATTATAAAAAATAATAAAAACTTTGAGAAACAAAAAATAAAAAGAATTTTAAATAAAAATAATATTATAGTTTAAAAAGTAAATTAAAAATATGGCTAATACGAGTGAAATGCTAATTCTTACAATATTTAACATCACTAACGGTTAACTAACAGACTTAAAGACCATATACGAAAAAGAAATTAATGTTAGGGACTATATAAAACAATTTTAAACTTTAAGGACCAAATCCATGTAATTTACTCTATTATTATTTTTATTATTTTAATATTATTATTACCGTAACATCCTACCTAAATTAATATATACTAGTTGTTTGCTAGCCTGTGTTGTAGTGACGTCGTACGTGACGTAATAAAATATGGGCTAACAATTGATCCGACTTGTCTCTTGGCTAAATTCACGTCAAATCGTTAAGTAACTCTAATTTATACCATTGAACCTAAACGTATCATACTTGAATTGTCTTATCCCAACGAAATTATGTTGAAAGATAGATCAAGTCAAAGCGTACATAAAAAACACATAGATCACAATAGTAAGGACTCATTATTTAATTAAATTTACGCTGAAATGTAGAGTAACTCAGATTTATAACAATGAATAAAAACATTTTATATTTTTCAAGACTAATTTTTAAACAAAATTTACATCAAAATGTATGCATAGAAACCTTTTATATTTGACCCAACTCATACTAATACGTACACGACATTGAATGAAAAGATTTTATATTTGACGTGATTTATTTCCGGAAAAAAAACTTATGCCAAAACGTATGAACGGAAACATCTTATGTTTGACCTAACTTATACCAACACACACCTAAAACTACGGACATAAGAAATTAGTTTTTCAAGTAAAATTTATTATGAGATGAACCTGTTAAAGAGGTCAAAGTGACGCGTCAAAGTTGACCGGTCAAACTCAAATTTAATAAGCAAATATAATTCAATAAATAAATATTATTTAAAAATTAAAATGTAACTATCAAGCCCCCAGCGTTGCACAGGGCGTAAAACTATGTCAAGAGTCATCAATGGCACACATTCGCAAGTGACCACAAACATTGAAAAAGCTCGTATTAAAAAGTAAATAAAAAAACGAAGAGAATACAATCAAACTAAAAGTAGGTGTAAAAATGTTAAACCACGTAAGCGAAATGTAAAATATATAAAATAATAAGTAAGTCAATCTAGAATAAGCGTGCTGCAACATGGTCGTTAAACTAGAAAAAATAAGGGTAAACATGTTTAATCACACACACGTGTTATGGTGTGTTACTCGCAAAATTTAGACGGAAACGCAAAACAACAAAAGGTATAATATGAAAAGTATGGGGGATCAAAGATTGTAAGGCCCCGTTCCTGGGACGCTTATAGCTGGTAAATCATTGCACATAAAACATATATTTTCATCATATTACATAAAAACGTTGTAGCAGAACATTTAAAAAAAACACTCCATTTCAATATAATAGCTTTTGCAAAATAATACATCGTTATACAATTACAAAACCCAAGTTGCATTACATCACAAAAGCATTATAAATAGATGCCATCCAAAAGGGCTAAGTAGTGCCCCATGCCATCCTCAGCAATCATTACCTGCCAACTAGAAACACATAAAAGTTAGCGTTGCTCAGTGAGTTCTAGTTTTATAATAAAACATACTTTTCTTTCGTTAAAACCATTCTTTAGATTCATGCGATCATACATCATACGTACACATATATAATATCATTACTATCTTCATTAATTGTTCATTAACTTTCGTTCATTCGTCGTACATAATTATCATTCTCATTCTTTTATACTTCTTACATTCATTCATACGTTCATTACTTTCGATGACATGTACATTACCCCGGACATTGTGCACAAAGCGGGTAACTGGGCTTGAGGTCTTTCATAGACCTCGAACATTGGGCACGGAGCTGACTCCAGTACCTAGGGTAAGTACATTCACCACTTATCTTTTCTTTTTCAATCCGGATCAATGCCATATGCTATACCCCGAACATTGTGCACGAAGCTGGTAACCGGGCCAGAGGTCTTTCATAGACCTCGAACATTGTGCATGAAGCTGACTTCAGCACCTAGGGCAAGCGGCAAGGATCCCATACATATGGTCAATCACAAAGATTGGACCCTAGTGTGCATCCTTCGGGGTAGCTAACCCGCACACCGTTGAGCTAAAACCTTCATTGGGTGTGCACCTCCTTACATTTGCTTGCAAGCCTTTCTTACATTCATTCGTTCATTAAGGCATGCATTCATTCAACGTGTTCCTCTTTTCATTATCTTTCACTTTATGTTACATAATACTTTCATTTCATTCATTTACATTCAACGTAAAGTCACGGGAAAGATAAACATACATCCTAATAAGGAACATAACATACACAGTCATCAACATCATCATACAGGGCATCATACATACATACATAACATGCGTCATGCATAAACATGCAACATCATACATCTTCATGCCTATCGTATAGTCTATGACTCAAAAGTCATCTTAAATGAACTTACAAGAACCTCCCACGTCAAAACTTAAATCTGCACTTTCCCCCGAAAGTCAGTAATTAGACTACACCCTCCTCGGGTACACCAGTCCTACTTGGGCGTATGGGCACCCTTCAGTCGCATGGCCTCCAGGAAACTGAACATCATGCGATTGGACCAATGCGGATGAACACCTATGCGAATGAACCTAATGCGGATGGACTCAATGCGGATGAGTCCCATGCGAATGGACCTAATGTGGATGAACCCTGTGCGGATGAAACTAATGCGGATGAGCATTTATGCGAATGGGCTCTTAGTTGTGCGAATGAACTCTCAGTCGTGCGAATGAACTCTCAGTCGTGCGAATGAACCCTCAGTCGCACCCCAATCGCCTGTATGGCCTCCATTCGGTCGCCTAGCCCTAGCTGATGCAGAATGCAGTTTATCCCGAACCCAATCTGC
The DNA here is from genome assembly GCA_025506515.1 of Flaveria trinervia. Lineage (NCBI taxonomy): Eukaryota > Viridiplantae > Streptophyta > Magnoliopsida > Asterales > Asteraceae > Flaveria > Flaveria trinervia. The sequence continues at coordinate 17,415,234 of CM046451.1, forward strand.
CATTTTCGACCTCCAAGCTCATCCAAACTCATTCTAAGCCTAAATCAACCATCCTAAACCTTAGTAATGCATACCACAACACCATTCAAGCACGCATAAGCCCGGAAACAAACTCCAAACACATCACACGCAAACACATACAAACGGGTCAAACACACACACACACACACACACATACAAAAACGGGTTTTCAGATGTGTTCCAGCCCTAAAATTGACCAAAAACATTTAAAGGAGTGGTCCTAGAACTCACACAAACCACACCGAGAAGTAGAGCTTCATTTGGACCCGCTACACGACGATTTTGCACTCTAGAATCCACCCGAACCAACTTTTTCTCTCTTTTCTTCCCTTCTTCTTCTCCTCTCTTTTCTTTGCTGAATTTTGGGTGCGGGGAGAGGGTAAGGGCTGCCCTCTTCCTTCAAATACTTCAATTCACCCAACTTTCTCTCGTTGGCAAGTTTGGTCCCTCGACTTTGGACTTTATTTATTTTTCTTCTTTCGTCGGCTTCAAAATAAATATCCAGGTGTTACAAGTCCACCCCCCTTATATAGGTTTTGTCCCCGAAACCTGTTATTCCTCAAACAATCGTGGGTAATGTTGTCTCATTTCTTCTTCAATCTCCCACGTTGACTCGAATCCTTTCCTGTGCTTCCATTGTACACGCACAAAAGATACCACTTTATTTCTCAGCCTTTTCTCTTTTCGATCGATGATTGCCACTGGTTGCTCCACATAATTGAGCCATTCGTCTACTTCGATATCCTCTAATGGAACAATCATATCTTCATGTGTCAAGCACTTTCTCAGATGAGATACATGGAATGTCGGATAAATTCCACTTAACTCATCTGGTAACTCCAGTCTATAGGCCACCTCTTCTACTCTAGCAATGATTCGGAAAGGTCCTATATACCTTGGGCTCAACTGCCTCACTTCCTGAATCGGATAATGCCCTTCCAAGGTGAGATCTTTAACATAACCCGGTCACCCACCTAGAACTCAATCAGTCTGCGTCGTTTATCAGCATACGACTTCTGTCTATCTTTTGCTGCCTTCATGAAGGCATTGATCTTTTCAAGCTTCTCAGTCGTAGCTTCGATTACCTCGACGCTTTCTAACTCTTTCTGACCAATATCACCCCAACAGACGGGTGTTCTGCATCTCCTACCATATAGCATCTCATAAGGAGGCATACCTATACTGGCATGATAATTGTTGTTGTATGAGAATTCAGCTATCGGTAAGTGGTCATCCCAACTTCCCCCAAAATCAATAACACATGCTTGAAGCATGTCCTACAATGTCTGAATGGTCCTCTCAGACTGACCATCAGTCTGGGGATGATTAGCCGTACTGATATGTAACCTCGTCCCCATCGCGTCGTGGAAATTCTTTCAAAATTTGGATGTAAACCGGGTGTCGCGATCAGACACAATAGACACTGGCACACCATGACGAGTTACAATTTCCTTAATGAAAAGATCCGCCAACCTCTCAGATGAATATGTCTCGCGGATCGGTAAGAAGTGAGCACTCTTCGTCAGACGGTCAACAATTACCCATATAGCATCATACCCTTTCGGAGTACGTGGAAGCTTCGTAATAAAATCCATGGTGATGTGCTCCCACTTCCATACCGGTATATCCAAAGGTTGGATCTTCCCATATGGCTTCTAATGCTCGGCCCTCACCTGTAGACAAGTAAGGCATTTACTCACATACTCCACCACATCACGTTTCATACCCGGCCACCAATAATCCTTCTTCATGTCTTGATACATCTTTGTGGCACCTGGATGAATGGAGTATCGATACTTGTGAGCTTCATCCATGATCCTCATGCGTAGATCCCCAAAACGAGGCATCCACACTCGTCCAAATCGGGTTTTAACACTAAGTGTGTTTTCGCCCAATTTCGCAACCAGACCTCTCATTCTTTCAGAGTTAAGATGATCTTCCTTCAATGCCTCATCTTGAAAATCTTTAACTTGCATCATCACATCAGAGGTCATGATTAGCTGATACGCTTTCACCCGAATCGGTTCGGGTCTCTCTTTCTGACTCAGGGCATCCGCCACCATGTTGGCTTTACCCGGATGGTAATGGATCTTGCGGTCATAATCTTTTATGAGCTCCAACCATTGTCTCTGTCTCATGTTCAGGTCCTTCTGCTCAAAGAAGTACTTCAAGCTCTTATGGTCAGTGAAAATGGTGCACTTCTTCCCGTAAAGATAGTGCCTCCAAATCTTTAGTGCAAAGACCATGACTGCTAGCTCCAAGTCATGAGTAGGGTAGTTGACCTCATGAACCTTCAACTGTCGGGATGCATAGGCTATAACTTTTCCTCTTTGCATTAACACACACCCCAACTAGATCTTCACTTACATCGGGTAATGACAGAAAAGAGCTCGAGTCAACCTCGCCTTCAATTCTTCGAACGCCTTCTCTTGAGTTTGACCCCATACAAACTTCACATGCTTCAGGGTCAACTTAGTTAGTGGAGAAGCAATCTTAGAGAAGTCTTGGATAAATCTTTTATAGTAGCCCGCCAAACCCAAGAAGCTACGAATCTCGGATGGCGTCTTTAGAGACTTCCATTGCATCACTGCCTCCACCTTTGCGGGTCCACCATAATCCAGTCAGGATTCACCACATGACCCAAGAACTGAACCTCGCGCAACCAAAACGCACACTTGGAGAACTTAGCGTACAACTTCTCCTTTCTCAACGTCTCCAAGACCTCCCGAATGTGACCGGCATGCTCAATCTCGCTCTTTGAATAATTCAGCATATCATCAATAAACACAATCACTGATTTATCCAACATCGGCCGACACACCCGATTCATCAAATCCATAAAAGCAGCTGGCGCATTGGTCAAACCAAAAGACATGACAAGAAACTCGTAGTGACCATAACGCATGCGGAAAGCTATTTTAGGAACATCCTGCTCTTTTACTTTCAACTGATGGTAACCAGATCGAAGGTCTATCCTTGAAAACCAACTGGCACCTTGATGCTGATCGAAAAAATCATATGTTCTCGGTAAGGGGTAGCGGTTCTTTATCGTCAACTTATTCAGTTCACGGTAGTCAATACACATCCTCATACTACCGTCTTTCTTTTTCACGAATAAGACCAGAGCACCCCAAGGAGAGATATTCGGTCTAATAAACCCCTTATGAAGCAGCTCTTGCAACTACTCCATCAACTCTTTCATCTCAGTTGGATCCAAACGATACGATGCTTTGGCAACAGGTTGGGCACCCGATATCAAGTCAATCAGAAACTCGATCTCACGATCAGGTGGCATTCCTGGTAAGTCTTCTGGGATCACGTCTGGAAAGTCACACACAACCGATACATCAGACAGTTGTGGTGCTGGGTATCCACATCCTTTACATAGGCCAAGTAGGCACTACATCCACGCCTCATGCACTTTCCTACCACCGCCATTGAGATTACTTTGGGGATCATCGTGACCTGATCCCCGTAAACCATTACCGAACTTCCGTCAGGCGCTGTCAAACAAATCATCTTCTTGCGACACACAATGTTCGCCTCGAAGTCCGCTAACCAATCCATCCCAAGAACCAAATCGAAACCACCTAAGGTCATCATGAATGGTCTAACAGGAAACTTATGACCTTCTAGTTCCACATCACAGTTCTCTATCATCTCAGAAATCCTGGTAGACTTACCTATGGCAGTTTCTACATCAAAGGGCGCATCAACACGTCTACTACTAACAGGCAGCTTGGCACAGAAAGTAGAAGAAATAAAACTTTTACTAGCACCTGAATCAAATAACACAGAAGCTAAAGTTTGGTTCACCAGAAACATACCGTACATGACATCAGGGTCCGTCCTAGCTTCCTCCTGTGTCATAGTGAATGCCCTGGCGCTCGCCCTTGCTCCTTCTCCTCCAGTCTTCTTCCCCCCGGAACCCTCAACCATCGGCTTCTAACAGTCTTTACTCATATGACCACTTTCCCCACAGTTGAAACACCTTATACCCCTGTAGTCTCTAGCCATATGACCAGGCTTCCCACACTTGAAACAAACGTTCAACCCCCACCTACACTCACCACTGTGCTCTTTCCCACATTTGCCACACTTATTCAATCCCGTACCCGTGTGACTACACGGCGTTCATCCACCCGTGCCTTCTTATTACCCGTCGAGGCATCACCCCAACCAAACCTCTTCCCATGCCAGTTCCGATCACCACCACCCTTCTTGCGACCTTCAGTCACCACCACCGGTCTCTCATCATACATTCTTCCCGCCAAATCCATCGCCGACCTAAACATGCTCGGTCGGGTAGCGATCATGTGCCTGCGGATATCCGCTGGCAAGCCTTGAATGTATCTTTTAATCTTTTGTGATAAAGGCGTCATTTGGTCCGGCACCAGACATGTCATCTCATTGAATTTTGTGGTGTAATGTTGGTGTGTCATGGTTCTCGCCTCCAGTTGCAAGAACTCTATCTCAACTTTATCCATTTCTCTATGAGGACAGAACTTCTCGATCACCAACTTCTTCAATTCAGACCATCTCATTTTCCCAATTGCCCTGCTACCCTCGGTTTGGACTATATTGTCCCACCAACATAGAGCCGAGTCCACAAACGAGTGGGTAGCAAATTTTACCTTCTGGTCCTCCCGACACTCGCTAATATTTAAGACGGCCTCCATTTCTCTCACCCACCGATGAGCAGCAGCAACAATGTCGTTTCCATCAAAAGTAGGGGGCTTGCATCGTTGAAACGCCCCATAATTACAGCCTCGTGCCGCCTCCGGCGCAGGCTCTTCCTCTTCTTCTTCATCATCAGATAGAACCGTTTCAGGCTCTGGTTGCTCTCGTCCTCCCGCAGACCTGTTCCTCTCTTGTCTTTCCCCTTCCCGTATAGCCTTGATGACTTCGGTCACCACAGACGGTAAGATTGTCTACATGACCTGATGCACCTCTTCAACCACCGCCTCTTTCACCGAGGCCCTTAAGTTTGCACTCTTATCACCACCCTCCAGATGAGGGGTCTCTGGTTCTTCGTAAACCACCTTTTCAACTCTGGGTCTCCCTCTCTTGGGTCGCGGCTCAACACCAAGCCCATCACGACCACCTCCATGATAGGCTTTTGAATATCTACCACCGGCCATTCACACGCACACTGAAAGATTCAAACACCAACACGGTCATTCAAGGAAACAGCTTAGTTTATGTCAAGTAAAGTAAGTCTCTATTACAGTGGCTAGTTGTGAATAGCCACTTACTTTACTCTTCATACCCCAAGCATTACCTGTTCTGACTACATCAGTATTTAATACTACAAACAACATATAACCACATACCATGCGCACAAAATACTGGTTAACTTTATGAAAATATCCAATGGCACGCAACTACTCTGACTAACATCCCTTCCCTTTCCATCCCATTCTCAGTTTAAGTTAAGCTTTATTTTAAAATTTTACCCATTTCACCTAAACCTAGCTCTGATACCACTTGTAAGGCCCCATTCCCAGGACACTTATAGCTAGTAAATCATTGCACATAAAACATATATTTTCATCATATTAGCTTTTGCAAAATAATACATCGTTATCTAATTACAAAACCCAAGTTGCATTACTTCACAAAAGCATTATAAATGGATGCCATCCAAAAGGGTTGAGTAGCCGCCCCGTGCCATCCTCAGCAATCATTACCTGCCAACTAGAAACACATAAAAGTCAGCGTTACTGAGTGAGTTCTAGTTTTATAATAAAACATACTTTTCTTTCATTAAAACCGTTCTTTACATTCATGCGATCATACATCATACGTACACATAGATAATATCATTATTATCTTCATTAATCGTTCATTAACTTTCATTCATTCATCATACATAATTATCATTCTCATTCGTTCATACTTCTTACATTCATTCGTACGTTCATTACTTCGATGACATGTACATTACCCCAAACATTAGGCACGAAGCGGGTAACTGGGCCTGAGGTCTTTCATAGACCTCGAACATTGGGCACGGAGCTGACTCCAGTACCTAGGGTAAGTACATTCACCATTTATCTTTTCTCTTTCAATCCAGACTAATGCCATATGCTATACCCCGAACGTTATGCACGAAGCTAGTAACTGGGCCTGAGGTCTTTCATAGACCTCGAACATTATGCATGAAGCTGACTCCAACACCTAGGGCAATACATATGGTCAATCACAAAGATTGGACCCCAATGTGCATCCTTCGCGGTAGCTAACACGCATGTTGAGCTAACACCTTCATTGGGTGTGCACCTCCTTACATTTGCTTGCAAGCCTTTCTTATATTCATTCGTTCATTAAGGCATGCATTCATTCATCGTGTTCCTCTTTTCATTATCTTTCACTTTACGTTACATAATACTTTCATTTCATTCATTTACATTCAACGTAAAGTCACGGGAAAGATAAACATACATCATAATAAGGAACATAACATACATAGTCATCAACATCATCATACAGGGCATCATACATACATACATAACATGCGTCATGCATAAACATGCAACATCATACATCATCATGCCCATCATAGCGTCTATGACCTCAAAAGTCATCTTACATGAACTTATGGGAACCTCCCACGTCAAAACTTACATCTACACTTTCCCCCGAAAGTCAATAATTAGACTACACCCTCCTCGGGTACACCAACCCTACTTGGGCGTATGGGCACCCTTCAGTCGCATGGCCTCCAGAAAACTGAACATCGTGCGATTGGACCAATGCGGATGAACACCTATGCGAATGAACCTAATGCGGATGGACTCAATACGGATGAGTCCCATGCGAATGGACCTAATACGGATGAACCCTTGTGCGGATGAAACTAATGCGGATGAGCATTTATGCGAATGGTCTCTCAGTCATGTGAATGAACTATCAGTCATGCGAATGAACCCTCAGTCGCACCCCAATCGGCCGTATGGCCTCCATTCGATCGCCTAGCCCTAGCCGATGTAGAATGCAGTTCATCCCGAACCCAATCTGCTATTTTCGACCTCCAAGCTCAGCCAAACTCATTCTAAGCCCAAATCAACCATCCTAAACCTTAGGGATGCATACCATAACACCATTCAAGCACGCACAAGCCCGGAAACAAACTCCAAACGCATCACACGCAAACCCATACAAACGGGTCAAACACACACATATACAAAAATGGGTTTTCAGATGTGTTCTAGCCCTAAAATCGACCAAAAACGTTTAAAGGAGGGGTCCTAGAACTCACACAAACCACACCGAGAAGTAGAGCTTCGTTTGGACCCGTTACACGACGATTTTGCACTTTAGAATCCACCCGAACCAACTTTTTCTCTCTTTTCTCCCCTTCTTCTTCTCCTCTCTTTTTTTTTGCTGAATTTTGGGTGTGGGAGAGGGTAAGGGCTGCCCTCTCCCTTCAAATACTTCAATTCACCCAACTTTCTCTCGTTGGCGAGTTTGGTCCCTCGACTTTGGACTTTATTTATTTTTCTTCTTTCGTCGGCTTCAAAATAAATATCCCGGTGTTACAAAAATGAAAATAAAAAAATGTTAGGGTTAAATTTTAAAAGATGTAAAAGTAGTAGGTTAATTTTTTTTTAAAAAAGTTGAAGTTTAAGAGAAAAAGAAATATGAGTACAACCCACTAAACACATAATACATCCGTTAAGTCTATAAAAGTTGGTAACTAATATCATATAAATTTAATAAACTACTAATTATAAGGAAAATAATAAAATAGAAAAGCTTCTAAAACTAATAAGTGTAATAAGAGTTCTCAACCATCCATCTCCTTAATAAATGATTAACATCAAATTGTAAAAAAAAATTGTTAGAGAGATATTTTAGTAATAGACACTTTTGTTGACTTTGTTTGCAAGGTCTCTTATTTTTTTAAAATTTTATATCTTTTATGTATGATATAATTTTTTTATCAAGTTAAACCAAAAAAACAAAATTTTGCATGTAAAAACCAACATACTTTCTATTTTTTTACATAAAAACCTCTAATATAAAGTATGTTGGTCTCTAAGTGTAAAAATTGTTTAGAGACTTTTATGTTGATGGGTTTTAAAAAAACAAAAAATATGTTGTTTTTTACATGCAAAAATGTTTTTAGGGACTTTTATATCAAGGTTCTTTTTGTGAGCAAACAAAATGTATATTTGTTTTTATGTGCAACAATTTGTTAACGGAATTTTATGAGAGAAGACATAAACTATATTGTTATTTATGTGTAAAAAATATTATGAGATTTTAATGAGAAAAAAACTAAAAATATATTAGTTTTTTTATTATACTTGCCTGATATAAAAAGATAAAAAAATTATGTTTTTATGCTTATGTCCCGTCATTATATATTTATTGCAGTTTATTGTGTTTTTTGTTAATTATAGTATTTTTCCGAATACTATAATGTTTTACTAAAATGATGGATTCTAAAAATATAATAATAGAATAACCTTGTTGTCTATCTCTAATATCTAAAACACAATAATAAATTATCAACTAATTGATCTAATATATTAAAAAATGACAAATAAAATCACAATGTCTCATTATGTTTTTTGATCACTATTGTGTTATCTTGAACACTATAAATTTTAAAAAAATACATGAGTGAGATAATATTATTATGTAATTCAAATTGTAAAACATAATGATAGATAACAATAAGTTCATATAATGTATTAAAAATAATAACAAAAATAAAAATTATGTTATTTTCAAAGTTGTGAGTTTAAAAAATTACGTTAGTGAAAGTATGTCATCGTGTACTTCTAATTGTGAAACATAATAATAGATAATAATAGTTTACAATGTATAAAAATAATAACAAAAATAACCCAGAATAATTTAAAACGTAAAACACAATGATTGATGTATATATATATATATGTATATATATGTATATATATGTATATATATGTATATATATATGTATATATATATATATAATCAAAATGACCCCCTTTTTAAAATAATAGAAGGATATGTGTTGCACACACAATCCTCTTTAAGTTTATTAGATTAAACATTGTTTTTACTAAACCCTATCCTAATTATTATAACTTTTCAATACTGAATGGATTAATAGGGTAAAACATCTCCAATAGAGCATTTTAGCCCAAAAACGTCATATCATTCGTTTTTTAGACCAAGAACCATTGGGGGTTTGTTTTTACAAACCTTGTTCATACATATGAACATGAAAAAACACCATTTTTTTGGGGAGGTGGGACATGTAACATCTACTTATTTTAAAAATATAAACCCGAACCCGTTTTGTCAATTATATGAATCAAACACATTATTCTATCTATTTCATTCATTTTGATGATAAATGTGTTATTTAACTAATTTTGTGAATTTGGTGATTCAAATTTACATTTATCTTTTCATTTGATCAACTTATGAACTTATGAGGGTTTATATACCATTTATGAGTTTTAATTATTATATAGGAAAAAAATAATTTGACATTAAAATTTCTATGAGGTTTATAAAGATATATAAAAATATAAAGACTATTATTTTTAACCACCTTAATAATTAAATAATAAATATTTAACAAGATTCATAATTTTTTATAATGATTTATAAATAAATAAATATAATAATCATTTAAAATTTGGATTTTGTAAAGTATAGGATTTGAAATGTAATTATTAAAACCTTATTTTAAAAGTTTTAGTCATAAAATAATAAGCTATTAGAAACACATGGACCAAAAGTGTAACTTCGTTTAAACCCAACCCAAACCAACCCGTCGACCCTCCCTCTTCTCCGGCCAACCTTCGGCAAGCCAAAACATCCGTTATCCATCGATTTAAAACCCAATTAAACCAATGAAGCCGTTCGGTTAACTGTTTCAAACCCAAAGACCCATTTCAATTGAGTTTATTCCATGGTTATGGTGGTGTTCTCAAAACTGAAACCTTCATTTAAAAATTTAACTCATTTGAACTGAAATCGATCGAATTAAATATTTTTAAGCAAGGGCAAACCTTCTTATTAATCTCCTATAGCTTTATGTAACATCAATTTCACTTACAAAATACACAAACTACTAATTCGATGATCGTCTTCATCGCGGACCTGCAACTTATTCGATTTTCATCTTCTACGCACATTAAAGCAAAATTGATTATGGGCTTTTACTTATCATCACCCTTAGAAGCTTCATACAAAATTAGTTTTGATTGTCAACAACGTTTGCACATCGAATCGAACTCTTCTCTGTCGTGACTCAACTTGATCTTAGCACCATTCAATAAACACTGATACATGTAATTAAACACACTCATATACTCGATTTCACTCGGGGATTAAAATCCCCAACCTTGATATCATTAACATAAACAAATTAAGATTCAATTTGGATCAAAATCGAATTAAGGTTCTTATGGATTGGGGATTATTTAAAAAATGGTTCTTGTTATTATATTTATGTTTTAAAAAAAGACTTAGGCTTTGGCCTGTCGGTTAACACCTTACCCTTACATACCCGAGGTCAGGGGTTCAAATCTAGCCTCCAACATTTATTTTTTAAGTCAATCTTATATTTTAAGTTTCTGAAACTATATTAATATGTTATTAAATCAAAATAAAAATTATTTGTTAAATAAAACATTTAAGAAATTATTAAATAAATTTTTAAAGATTTTAAAACTTGTAGTCTTTAAATTTAATTACTTTTTAAAGAATAAAAAAGGTTATAAAAATATTATTAATTATTTTATGTGATTGAAATTGTATAAATCTATTATAGCTCAAACTTAGATTATTTTAAAACATTTTAAATATACATGTTACAACTACTTTAAATAGTTAATTATATATTCAAATAAATAATTAATTATTCATTTAACCATGTTGTCATAAATAGTTATTAAATTAATTAATTCTTTTCATACATTATAATTAATTTTTATTAAATCAAATATTATAAATTAAATTATTTAATCATTCATTATCGTTCTCAATCTTAATTGATTTATTCCATCTTTACTGAACCAAAACATAATCGATGGCATTATGTTATTTGACTTAATTATTAAAACCCCTAAATTCCAATTGAAATCCTAATTCATGTTTAGTCGTTAATCTATCTTTATCCTAATCCTAAAACATCAAACCTTAGTTTGAATCGTGAAGGAATCGTTGGAGAATCTTATTTTTTATCATTATCAAAAGTGCATCTTATGTGAGTTTTTCATACGCCATTTTTATTTCATTTCACACATTTTGGGGTGAAACATATTAATCGTATAAATATACACTTGTAAAATATCTTGATACTTGTAATGCATGAGCAATTCGTTTATAAACATGTCATAGTTGTTTGAGATATTTGTGAGCCTTATATGATAGTCATCTTGCAAAAACATCATTAGCTATTGCTAGCCTAGAGACGTCATAAATCTATGGGTCTGACAAGCTATTTGGTGCTAAAGCCAAGGTTATTATCGGCTCCTGATGATGTATTCTTATTCATCATGGGAACCAAGTACACTTAGGTAATTATTATAACTAATTGTTGACATCTTTTTCAAGATTTAATTGTATCATTATGCTATCTATATTCTTGTAATATTTCTTAACCTATGACAATAATTGCCTCTTAAGAGTTGCTTTTATACGTATGCACAAATTCATGGGAACTCACTAACATCATATATTGACCTTATTTTTAACATGTTTCAAGATGCTATTTTGAGGACTTCTACATGCTCATATAGGATTTGGACCTAGTTTAATAAAAATTTTATTATGTTATTTGAATTCTTATTGCATTGAAATATATCATTTGATTAGTATCATTTAATGAAAATAACATTGAATATTATCTCAACTTATTAAATTCCATGAATTATGAACAATCGTTTCACATTCGTTTGCCCCGATGATTCCGCCGTCGGTCGGGGTGTGATACGACAAGGGTGGGGCCGGATGGGTTGGTAATTAGAAATAAATATAAGAAATAGTGATGATGTGACAATATTTTCTGATGTTTGTTAATCATCTTATTGGAAAGATTTTCAAGAGTTTTAATAAATGAGTGTTTTTTATGTGGCAGTGATTATACACGTTTTTAGTGTTTTTGGAGTCTCTTATTGGTGATACTCTAAAGAATATATTATACCAAGTAGCATTTTGATCATCATAGGTTTCTTATTTTTATTTTTATAATTATTTTAAAAATTATTATTGTTTAAAAAATTATATTTTTTATATATTTCTCATACTAAAGATATATAACGATGATATTTCATAAAATTATATATATATATATATATATTAAATTTTATTATTTTTAGAAAAATATAATAACTAATAAAAAGACATAATGAACTGTTAATAAAACAATATCGAGTAGTAATTATATGAGCTGAAAGACAAATAAAAATTATTATGTTTTTATACAACACACTTGTACTCATTTTAAAAAAAACCGCTCTTTTGTATTGTGTGATTTTTATAAAAAATTAATGTCATATTTAAAATTTAAGAACATTTAAAAAGATGAGATGACCTTGAAAAAAGTCAACAAAAATGGTTTTGCTCAAAATACCTCTTTAACAAATTTTCTCCCTACAATTTGATCTCAACCATTGATTAAAAATTTTTATAAATAAGATTATACTAATACTAAGCTCCCTACATTCCGGGAGGGGGGGGGATGGTTACCGTGCCAAGTAGCATCAATTTTACACCACCATAAGCGACCACAAACACTAAAAAACTCGTATTAAAAAATAAAAACCGAACATAGAGTAGACTTATAAACACTATCCCCGTACGTGAAACGTAATACAATAAAAATAATAATTAAGTCGATCTAGAATCACATGTTGTGATGGGCCGTTAAACAAGAAAAAATATGCCTAAAACCATCAAACCACATGCACACGTTACGACGTGTTGACTCGTAAAATTTAAATGAAAACATAAAATGAAAATTTTATAATAGATGAAAATTATAGGAAAACAAAGTTGAAAGTAAAAAAATATGTAGGGGTTAAGTTGTAAAAGATGAAAAATATTAGGGTTCAAACTAAAAAAAGATAATTAAAAAATAAAAAATAAAAAAATAAATAGAAAAAATAAATACAACTCGCTAAAACTATAGTTCAACTCATAATGCAAAAGTAAGTTGATAATTAGTAATATATATGATTTTACACTTTTTAGAATTAAATTTTTTTTTGTTTCAACCATTCCCTTTTTAATTGTATATATATGTATTTAGCGGCTTAAATATACTCTAGACATTCTTTCATGTCAAGTATTTTTTGATGTTGTGTTTTTATTTCTATTTCAGCTCTAGTAATAAGGTAAAGACTAGTGAAAGCATAACAATTGTCTAACTAAAAATGTCATAAACAACTTTTCTTTAATTAGTTTAGGAAATAATAGAAAGCAAATATGTTAAAATATTTGGCCGAAGAAAATATAGTGCATATCATCATTATCATCGATTTGTTGTCGACGTTAAATCATTTATGTAGAATCTAAACATCCAAGAGTAACTTGAATTTTAACATAAGAATTTCATAAATTATTTAAAATATGTGGAACCATAAACCCTAAAACTATTTTAAAGATTTGTGGTTACCCAAGAGACACTCTCTAGTGGATTTTGTCATATATATTTGATAATTGATTCAATATATAAACAGACTCTAAAAACACACTTAGTTATTTCGTAAAAATTCAACATAAAAAAATTCTTTTGGTCTAGCCTCATGGCTTCTTAGATAAGAAGTTTAGGTAGCGTTTGGTATGCAGAATGAAGAGTGGAATTGAATGAACCATTGAGGGTGAATGAATAAAGACATGTTTGGTTAGTAGAGGTAATGAAATGAACCATTACGTAGTTAATTCCATTCCCTCAAATTCATTCCATCCATTCCCCTTTTTTTTTTCCATTCCATACCTTCTTCCATCATTAGTTACCAACACCACCCGCCACAACAACCACCACCGACCACCAAGATCGCTCGTCACCAGCAACTATCACCGGCCACCACCGCGGTCGGCCACCACTACCCCGGGAACACTATCGTCGGACACCGCCACCGCCACCGGAAACCACCGAAGGCCACCACCACCGGCCACGGCCGGCACCGGAAACCACCACCAGAAACCACCTCTGAATGCCACCGCCGCCGTCAGGAACCACCACTGCAAGAAACCACATCCGAAGGCCACCACCGCCATCGCAAGAAACCACCTTCGAAGGCCACCACCGACATCGCAAGAAACCACCAAAGGCCACCGCTGCCTCCAGAAACCACCTTCGGTCACCACCGCCGTCGAAAACCACCGCCAGCCACCACCGTCGCCAGAAACCGCCGCCGTCGGCCACCACTGCTGCCGGAAACTGCCGCCAACGAAAACCACCGCCAGCCACCACCACCACTAGAAACCATCGCCAACCACCACCGACATTGGAAACCACCACCGGCGACCACCGCCACCGGAAACCACTGTCGGCCACCATCGCCGCCGGAAACCACCGCCGCCGGAAATCACCGCCCCCGGAAACCACCGCCGGCCACCACCGCCCCTGGAAACCACCGCCGCCAGAAACCACTGTCAGCCACCACCGCCGCCGAAAACCATCGTCGGCCACCACCGCCGCCGGAAACCACACCCGGCCACCACCGCCTCCGGAAACCACCGCCGGCCACCACCTCCGCTTGCCATCACCATCATAACTACTTTTACACTTCATTGTTTCGACTTTTATACTTAACAAATAAAACAAAGATATGATTCATTTTTTATAAAGAGCAACCAAACGGAACAATGGAATTTAATGATTTATTTCATTCTCTTATTCATTCCATTTTCTTATTCATTCCATTCCTTCGTCCATTTCATTACCACATACAAACATACCCTTAGGGATGGAGTCTTGTTTAAAGCAAAATTGGTCTATGCTAAGCAAAGGGTTTTCTAATTATGGATTTCCACTTAAGAAGGTTGGTGGTGCGATCATAGTTAAAAAACATATATGTAGACCGGTTTAAAATAACAACTATTTTAAAATAAATGTCGTTTAAAAAGTTCTTCGCAATCATTCTTTTATTAAAGTTATTCATTATTAAATTCATCAATAATATTTCCCTTATGGTGATGGAACTCTCTGAATCTAAAAGTACTCTAGCTAGTTATATTATCTTGTTATATTACAATCAAAAGTTGTTATATCATTCTATCTAAAAGTTTGTAGCAGCTATTTACTACCCAAAAGAGAGGAATACAAATGCACAATCTTGTAAACGTAAAACTACCACATCATTTTCTTAAAATAAAAATAAAAATTGTATATTTAAATAGCTAAAAAAAACATTAGACCTAAAAATATTATGATAAAAAAAATCCTATTTACTTCCTCGCCTCAAGCCTTTCTTGAACCCTTCCAATTTAGTGTTTATACGGGCAAAAAATTTTAAAAAGTAAATTATATTTTTCATCATTTAGATTTATAGTAAATTCCAGTTATTATCCATAAATTAATGAAACAATAGTAACTATTCTTTACGTTTAAAAAAGTTTGCATATTTCGTCATTTGTATTAATAGGCGTTAAAATTTTCTATTATATACAGTCATCTGTGTTGCACATAAGGACAATTTTATCATTATACGCTCTTGAAATTAAAACATTAAAATAATCTTTAAATGAAAAACCACCATCACCAACATCATCATCCACAACCATCACCACCATCATCCATCTTTATCATCCACAACCACTATCTTCATCTACCATCATCGATCGCTAAATCCATCACATTTCTTCTTCACCCATACCACCATCACCACACTATCATTATGCCCTCTCCACCCACTAGATCCATCACAAATCTTATATAAGGGACCAGATTGAACAATTAGTCTAGAGGGAACCCAACGATCGGACATCACAACCACCACTGTAACATCTTGTATTTTTGGTTAACTAATAGTTAACATCGTTTATTTTTGTAAGGACTATTAATGCTTTCATGAAACCTGTGGGCTATTTATGCTTATCTATTAGTTAGTCTTTAATTCTTTAATGTAAGAAGACTATAGTTTATCTATTAAATTGAGCATAATAATAATCATAATCATAATAACAATAATAATAGTATTAATAATTTTTAAAAGTTTTCAAACTTAAAACAAAGAATAATATTTAAAACTTGGAGTTTATTAACTCAAGGGGGGGGGGGGGTGTTTGTTATTTTGGAAACTTGAATTAGGAAGTTTTGACATAAATTAATAAAGATGGAAATGTACAGGGACCAATTGTGTAATTTCCAAAAGATAACCCAAACCTTTCCCCCCACCGTTCGATTTTCGGCCACCGCTGGCTACGGATCCGGCGACGCCCAAAATCACCATTATTTGACCGCTTATGAATCCCAAACCGTCTCAAACCCTTCGCGTACAAGATTCGACCTTGAATGGACGAATCAGTGGTGTTTAAACCACCGGTTACAAGCTAATCGATCGAATAACCGAAAGAAATCAATCGCATAACCGTTCAACATTGAAGACACCATAATTATCAAAATTAAACAAGTACAAACAATCATTTAACTACCTTTAATCTATTACAACATCTAATTTCACCTGAAACCTACACAAAACGTTCCAATCGATTCCCTCAAACCCGCAATCTATAGCAATATCAAAACCCACCTTCTGATCAAATTAAAATGAAATTAAGAGAGGGTTTTGCATCAAGATCATTGTTCAAAGCTATCCACGAAGTTAATTTGAGGTTCATAAGCATTTGCGCACGAATTTCGTTCAAACTCTGTCGCGGCTTGTTCTCACTGTTCTTAACCTTATTTCAATACAAATCGGGTAAGTTTGATACACCTTCACATTCGTTTTAACATGGGGAACAAAAGCCCCATGATTATTGATGTTAACCGAATCGAATTAAACTTCAATTTGGATTCACCCAATCCTAGGGTTCTTGAGAATTAGGGAATTTCGTTGAATTGGATTTATAATAAATTAAAACCAACATTAACCACGGCTGTGGCCCTGGTTTACTGGTTATGTCCTTGCAATTCAACCCTGAGGTCCCGGGTTCGAACCCGGGCCTCCTCAACTTTTATTTTTGGGCTTTTCAAGCCTTTTTTTAACTTTAAATTTTTCTAGAAAATATAAAGATCAAGTTGTGAACTTGTTAAATTTTTTTAAAGACACCATATATTTTTGTAAATTTATTTATATATTTTTTAAATACTTTAACAAATATTTATAAACAAATATAGTGTTTAGTATATTTTTATAAATTAGATTTTAGATAACAATTTAAATCAATACATTTTAATGGTGGATTAATCATGATATTTATACATTTTATTCCACATGTATTTATAAAAGCTTTAATTCTTTTAAGAATTATATAAAATATATGTTTTTATGCTACTAGACTATAATATATATGTATAATTTCACTAATTAGTTTTGTTTATTTTTTTAAAGGTACCCAAATTATTATCAAGACCCTAGTTCGCATTGAAACGCTAATTTTATTATAAAACCTAAACCTTGTAATTATATATATAGGTGCTTTGTGAGAACTACGTTGGAACGTTGATTATTATATCTCTTATTAATCGTCAATTATATACATATTGATCAAGTGAGTATTTCTATACCCCTTTTTATATTTTTACACTTTGGGGGTGAAACATGTTACTTTATAAACTTTGCACTTGTAAACACGTTTGATTCTTGTAAACCTATGGCATTTCACCTGTATGTTGTGGTTAGTTGAACTTTGTGGCTACCATGTAATGTCGAATATATATACAATCATTAACTATTGCTAGTCTAGCGAAGTCATAGATCTATGGGCCAGACAAGCCTGCTTGGTTGATCCAAGTACACTTAGCTAATCGTATATGCTTTTAAACGTTTGAGACTTGTAAAACTTTGTCGAGGTTTGATTGTGCAGTTCTGTCTTACATCCCTAGTTTACTTTGTTCTCTAATTTACAACATGAATTGCCATCTTTTATATACTTATGTATTACAAACTATGGAAATCTCGCCAACATTATTATTGACCTTTTATTTTTAACATGTTTCAGGAAATACTCAAGCTTGATTTCTACTCTTTGAAGCTCACACATCTAGGAATGGACCTAGATAAATAAATGAAATAATATGACTTGTTATGTTTATTTTAAATTCTTTGAGACTTATGTTTGTAATGGTACAATTGGAATTATGATTTATATATATTTGGGATTATTAATAGCGTTATGTGGCTGTGAACGATCTTAACTCTCACTCCTCGACGTTTCCGCCGTCAAGATTGGGGTGTGACAACCACCACCGCACCAACCATTGGTTGTGCACCCTGTTTCCGTCATAATTTCAAATAAGCCAACCCAATTCAATGTATTCCCTAATGGAGATATGTAGTGCTATTATATGTCTAAAATTTATGGTGATGATGATCTAAGTCAAGATCGATTGTTGATGAAAAAGACGACCCTCTGTGAGGGAGTGGCAACAATGATGATAGTGGTTGTGTTGGGTAGCAACGAGTTTTAAGTGGTGGGGTCGCATGGAGGATGATGGTGGTTGCATTGGGTAGCCATCTACGGGAAGAAGTGGTAGATCTAGAATAGAAGTTCAAGGGTAGCTTAAAAAATTTACGGTAAATTTATATAAATAAATAAAACACGATAATAAAGGGGTATGAAGAAATATCATTCAAATTAAGAAGAAATTAAACCAAAGGAGCTGAACCCGAAGGAGTGGTTGAACCAACATCATTATCAATTAGTTGCATAACATTATCAATATTAGAACAAATATCGTTCTCCTGAAATTTTCTTTTAAAAAATTACCAATAAGAACTTATTTTTTTATTTTTCAAATCTTCAATTTTATAAAAATTAACATAAAAAGATTATAAATTGCACATAGAAATAACACAATTTAAATCTCTAATTTCAAACTTAAATCCCTAAATTAAATCTCTAATTTTATATATCTAATTTTTATAACATATAGCATAAAATATTAGAAGTCAAACATCATAAACCCTAAATCCTTAATTTCATAGTCTAATAGAGTAAAAGTTATTACCTTGAGTGAATGGGTCGCGCAAGTGGGTGGTCTGGTGGGCGGTAGCACAGGTGGATGGTCTGGTGGCTAGTGGCGCAGGTAGGTTGTGGCGTTGTGGTGTCACACCCTCAAAATCACTAGCGGGGTTCTATCACGAGGCGCATGATAAACCATGATCTCATACACAGTCATATCAAATGATAGTATATGTGATCTAAAATAAACTTTTGACCATAACTCAGAGTAAAACATAGTTTTCAATTAACTGGGGTAGGTTGTGGCGTAGGTGGTGTCACACCCTCAAAATCACCGGCAGGGTTCTACCACGATGCATATGATAAACCAGGATCTCATACACAGTCATATCAAACAATATTATCTGCGATTTAAAATAAACTTTTGACCATAACTCAGAGTAAAACATAGTTTTCAATTAAACACTAGTTCGACCTCCAATCGAGTTAGCATGATTACATGGGTGGGATTTGTCAAACCTAGTAGTACTACTCCAAATTACCTCAGTAGTTCAATATTAACGATTCGAGTGGTAAGGACGTGTGTGATAATGTTTGCACTGCAGTAATAGACGATATACTAATAATACTAAAACATGATAAATAGGAATAGTTTACATGCTTCTCCCCCCAAAAAAGAAAACAAGTAAAAGTGAGACCGTGAAAACTGACCTTAGAAGCATAGGAAAAACATGAAGTATAAAATCCAAAAACTAATCGTTACCTAACAAATGTAGATCTGTGAGTGTGTGTACATAATGGTTAAGATGAACCCCGTTGTATCCAAAAAATGTACTAATTGAGGTTGGCGTGTGTTGTTTATCTTTCTCTCTCCTAGGCAGGTATTTGGGTATATCCATAAGTGAGACCACATGTTCATCAAACTTTTCCTTCGTATTTTTGAGGTTTATAATGACTGTTTGAAAGAGATTGACTATTCGATGTTTTTGCATGCTCGCTTGTCAGGGATGATTGCAGCATTAAGGGGACGGGGTATCACCAATGTGACCAAACATCTCAACGTACATGTCTATACATGCTACGATAAGTCGTTGGATTTTTCCATAAAAAGCACAAACATTTTCCACCTTAAGATGAAGATCCCTCCATTTCCTATTAACATGTGTGGGAGGGAAGATCTTTGTTGGGTTAATCTTGATTGGGTCAAGTTAGGTTAATCGAGTCAAGTTGAGTCACGGGTCTAGTATTTGAGTCATGTTTTATTTTAAGTATCAACAAGTTTTTAGTTTTGAAAGAGTCTTAGTAGTTGAGTAGTGGATGTTAGTGGGTCTATTTTATAGGAGCACTAACCCTATTTATATGTATGGATTGCAAGTAATGAAAGTAAGATAGTTTATGAGTATTATCTTGGGCTCAAAACCAACAATTGGTATTAGAGCGCAAGGTTAGTAAAGAAAGTTGTTTAGAGAGTTGGTTCCGGTAATAGGAGCAGCCCTTGGCTACAGGGCTGAAGAACGAGAAGAAGCCGTAGGTAATCAAGAATATAGCAGCAGACAATCACAAGCAACATTCTTTGAAGACCCGATTGTGCAGGTATGAGAGGAGCAACAGCCTTTATTTGTGGTTATGATTACTATTAAGAGAAAAAAAAGAAAATAAAAGCAAGGTTGATCAGGAGAAGAAAGAAACAATAGGTCATTTGAGAAAGAGATGGTTAAATCAGTGAAAAGGTAGTAAGCAACCAAGCATGTCAAAAGTTCAAAACCCCTTCGAAGAATGAATGGTTAAGAAAGAACGAAAGTAGTAAGGGCCGACTAGAAGCGGACAATAAACGGAAAGAAAGTAGGAAGCAAGTAGCAAGAAACGGACATGTATGGTTCGTATAGTAAGAGCAAGATCCGAGCCATGTTTGGTTCGTCAAGCAAGAAAGTTAGAAAGTTAGCAAGCAAGATGATCCGATGTAAGAAAGAAAGAAAGATTCGACTCAAACAAGAAAGTGGCAAGATTAGCAAGAAAACTGGTATCGGTTATTGAAAGAAAGAGCAAGATAAGAAAGAAAGAATGAATGAATGAATGAATGAATGTTGAATCAAGAAGAAGGCTGGTGCGACCAAAACCAAATCACTTAGACAAATTTTGGTGCTACTTACAAAAGGCTTCCGAAGCCAAGTGTGGAACTTCCGAAGGAAAGTAGATTTCATCCAAAGACAAAGTAAAAGATCAACTTCCGAAGACAAACTCTACTTCCGAAGTCAAAGTACTTACTTCCGAAGATCAAGTCTAAGAAGAAGAGATTAGAAGACAACTTCCGAAGTATGAAGAAAAGAAGAAATCCTCAAGCCTCGGAAGAAGTAGCCTCTTCCGAAGTATAAGTGGCTTCGGAAGTACTTGTTCTTCTGAAGCCATTTAACCTTCAGAAGACACTGCTATGAACCAGTGGACATAAGTATTGTCTCTGAAACTCTATTGCAGACCTTTGATACTGCATGGCATTTTCTCAAAGGGCCATGTAGTTGACCATACTTTATTTCACTGTTCACCTTTTTATGTTACTACAAGTTGCCAACTTTGGTTGGTGACAAAAGGTAAGTCAGGGACATGTCCTGACTACCATATCTTAGATAAGACTTTATCTAAGATACCTTAAACTATAGCTTTGTAGTATTTGCTTTAGTTAGAGGATTCCAGCTGGTATCAAAGTATATCCGGCTATAGGTAGTATTATATATAGTTTCTCATTGTCACTCATGAGATCATGCTTGTAAGAGTCTTGTAATATTTTGAGTTGAGGAGTAATATATGCAAGTACCTTGAAAATTACTTCTTGTGTTTATTACTACTTACTATATTGTTATCAACTTTTAGAGACTTTGCTTTCATCCGAGTGTAGTTCAAGTGAGTGTGAGTGAAAAACCAAGTGTTTAGTGACAAAACCCGATCCTGCAATTGGTATCAGAGCTTTTTAGGCTCTTGGTTGTGTGATCTAACCATCCAAATCAACCTGTTTTTCACTCCTCCTTACAACTCTCTCAAAATGGCCCTTAAAAAATCTGAAGTAGAGATGGGAACTATGACTAAAGCTCCCATCATTACTCTTGAAAACTTTAGTCTTAGAGTAGACAAATGGAAGGCTTCATTAGATACCAAGACAGCAAAATGTGGTACTCCATTGTCAATGGCCTGTATAAACCCAAGGTGGCAACACCCAGTGGAAACAGTGCCATGATAGAAAAGGTTGTTGAAGATTATTCTGATGAGGACCAAAAGAAGATGGACATTGACAGCAATGCAATGACTATTCTTATGACTGCAATACCCGGCTCCATCATGGTGGGGTTTGAGCATTCCAAGTCTGCCAAAGAACTATTTGATGCACTGGCTCAAATGTATTCAAGTTCCAACGACTCCAAGAAGGACTCACGGAAGCAGCAATTCGAGAACTTCACATATATTGCTGGAGAGTCTCTCAGCCAGCACTATTTCAGGTACATGGATCTTATTTCTTCTCTTCAGTCTGTGAAGATCACTCTTGAACTTAGAGACCTCACAAGAAAGTTCATGAGTGCTCTTCCAAATGAGTAGACATTCTACTATGTCTCTATCAAGAGAATAGAGAATTTGAACACTCTCACTATGACTGAACTTTATGGCATCCTTGATGGATACCGTTTAAAGATGGAGAGTAAGAAAGGCCACCAGACAAGCAGACCTCTAAGTCTTCCTGCTAGCAATGCCTTAATGGTTGTTAAAGGCTCAGGACCCCCACAACCTTAGCAATACCTGACATACAACCAACAGTCATCCTGCTCATCTGGACCTTACATCACTTTCCCTGAGACTCCAAGGTCTCAACAGGCTCAGCATAGTTCCTTTCAGGATAGTTGTGCCTTTGTCTCAGGAAGTGGACACTCTAGTGACTTTCAATACTACTTTGATGATCTAGAGTGCTTCAGTCCAGATGATGTAGAGTATGTGGACATTGTCCAACAGATGGCTCTTTTAACCTACAAAGTGAAAAAGTTCTTCAAGAGAACTTTAAGGCAATTCCCTCAGAACCCAACTAACAGCAAGTTCGGGTTTGACAAAACCAAGGCCAAATGTTACAACTGTAACTAACTTGGTCATTTTGCAAGGGAATGCAATGCTCCCAAATCAAATCCGGGAACCCCACAGGCCTCCACACATCCCTCTACATCAAAGCCTACTAGAAAGTCGACTGAGACAGCTGCAATGGCTCAAGAAGTCGACATGAGCTTTATGGTACAGGATGTGACTCCTTCTTAAGCACTCATGGCTGGAACATATGATAACAAGGTATATGAACATCTCTGTACTCCTGCCTGTATTGCTAAGGTTAAATTATATCAAGACTACAATATGGAAATTAAATCTGATATTGAGTCTTTAAATATTTTGAAATCTGATTTTAAAAGGGCTGAATCTGACTACAAAAAGACAATTGAAGAGTTAGAAAAAACTGTTTCCCTATTAAAACATGAACACACCAATTACAAGACTTAAATAAAGGATTTAATATCCAAATTGTCTGAGGCTCAAGCCCAGCTTGTCACTGCTGAGGCTCATGCTAGGAAGTATGTTATTTCTGAGCAGAACTTCCAAGTTATTATTGCATCACCCTCCCACTCCAAAATCTGTTATCAAAACAAAGGACGATTGGGGACTAATGAAATTGCTCCACCACATTCTTATGAGTCCATAAGACAACCTATATATGGTACTGAAGAGCAAGAGGTCCCATCTGCTGACCCATCTTCACATGAGTTGAATAATGATGCAATAATAGAGGCCAGCATAGGGAAGGAACAGGTAAATCAACTCACCCCTCCTAGTGAAGATCAAATCCTAACCACCAAAGCCAAAAGAAGCAGAGCTAAAGTTGTCAGAAGAACTACTAAGAAAGTGGTTGAGTCTAAGCTGATGATTCACCCAAACAAAGGGTGTATTCATCTTAGCTGGATTCCAAGTGGTAGGTACTTCTGGTTCAGGAAAGGAGTGTAGTACCAGCACTCCTGTCCTACCAAAGGATCAGAAGTTGAAGGGAAAGGTTGCTAACAAAGAGAAAAAGAATAAAAAAACAACCCACAAACTCCTAAAAGACTAACATTACATGCATAATGTGTGGTCTACAAAACCACATGGCTAATGATTGTTACTACAATTCTGCTAGCACACATTATGCAAATAATGTTAAAAAGGAAGGAGTCAAGGAAGGTTTCTCATTTGGACCTTATCAGATGGTCCAAGTGATGAAAAAGGGAAGGCTTGTTTCCGAAGCTAGGTTGTCTTCGGAAGAAAACCCTTCTTCCGAAGGGAAAATGGCTACGGAAACAAAAGCTATTAAAAATCTGAAGAACAAGAAAGTTCCCTTGAAACCATCCCAGAAGAAGACTGCTTCGAAAGAAAAGGTGGTGAAGGATTCTTTCGAAAAGAAAGAAGCTTCGGAAGAATGCCATGCTGCAAAAGCTTCTACAAGCACATCTTCCATGATCAACCAAAGGATGGATTGGAAGATCAAGAAAGATGTTGCAGCCCAAG
This sequence comes from Flaveria trinervia, assembly GCA_025506515.1. Classification (NCBI taxonomy): domain Eukaryota; kingdom Viridiplantae; phylum Streptophyta; class Magnoliopsida; order Asterales; family Asteraceae; genus Flaveria; species Flaveria trinervia. The sequence continues at coordinate 17,439,897 of CM046451.1, forward strand.
CCTCTTCTTCAAAGACATCCATCGAACCCCTATGCTTAACCTTTGGTTCAATTATGTCACTATCTTTGGAAGAGCCCAAGACCAACAAGGCTTGGGTCTCCAACCAAAACTAATTATCTCATCTTGTGTGCAGGGACATCTATATGACAAGAATAACAATGTCTGGATTGTGGATAGTGGATGCTCGAAGCACATAATAGGGAACATATCTCTCCTTTTTCAACAGTTTCAACATTATGATGGAGATCTTTTCCAATTTGGAGGTGAGGCCGGAGGATATATTTCTGGCAGAGGGAGTATATCCAACGAAAAATTAAAAGTTGACAAAGTTAACTTTGTCAAATAGCATGAACACAATGTGTTAAGTGTTTCTCAATCTTGTGATCAAAAGCATCAAATGATTTTCACAGAACATGAGTGCATTATTCTCAAACCAGGGATGGCAATTCCTCCGGAATTGGTGCTTCTTAGATCTCCCAGGAAGGGGATATGTACAAGCTAGATATGAACAATGCTTCACCAATAGGTGAAGTATCATGCTTTCTTTCCAAAGCTAAAAGTGATGAGTCAACACTTTGGCATAAACGTATGTGTCATGTAAATTTTAAGACAATGAACAAATTGGCTAAAAATAACTTGGTACATGGTTTGCCTGAAAATGAATTTTTCTGCAAAGATAACTGTGTTGCATGCCTAAAAAGGAAGCAACACAGGGCATCTCATAAATCCAAAAGTGTTAACTCCATCACTACTCCATTACACTTATTGCATATGGATCTTTTTGGTCCCACAAGTATAATGAGCACTGGAAGGAAATCATACTGCCTTGTGATAGTTGACGATTTTACAAGATTTACATGGGTATTCTTTTTAAGAACTAACGATGAAACTGCTGAAACATTAAAATCTTTTATTCTTAAAATAGAAAATCAAATTGATCACAAGGTTAAGATTATTAGAAGTGATTAAGGGACTGAGTTTAAAAACTTCATTCTTGACTCATTTTGTAACTCAAAATGGATTGCCAAACAATATAATGCTCCCAGAACTCCTCAACAAAATGGTGTTGCTGAGAAGAGGAACAGGACACTTATTGAGGCTGCTCGAACTATGTTAGCTGATTCCAAACTACCTCTAACATTCTGGGCAGAGGCAGTTAGCACTGCATGCTATGTGCAGAACATATTTCTTGTTGTTAAGCCACATGAAAAAACCCCTTATGAGTTATAGAACAAGAGGCCACCATTCATTGGCTTTCTAAAGTCCTTTGGCGGTAGGTGTACCATACTTAACACAAAGGACAATTGGGCAAAATTTGCTAAAAAGTCGGATGATGCTATCTTTGTTGGATACTCTTCTAGCTCTAAAGCTTATAGAGTATACAATATCAAGAATCAACAATTTGAGGAGTCATCTAATATAGTTGTTAATGAGCACACTTCTTGTGTTAGAGGGAATGACCCTGATCATATTTTTGATTTAGAATTGTTTCCAAACTATTCTAAACCATCTAGTAAGAATGTTTCAGTTGGAACAGGCATTCAAAATGATGTTAATACTGATGCCAATCAACTGTTTGAGCTATCCAGACCTCTTCCAAGTTCTCCAAGAGCTGCCACAAATCAAGCTTCCACTATTGACTGATTTGATAGTATAACTATATCAAGGAATAGTGAAGCTTCAACAGTTGAATCACCTGCTGATCCTCAAAGCTCATCAGGTGATCCAGCATAACACCAAGCTGAGGAAAGTAGCATTTGAAGGAATAGGAAACTGTTAATGCTATATCACAGCCAACAATTGATGATGTTTCTCATTCATTCAATCAGTCCTCACTGAACGAGTTTGAAACAACAGTTGGACATAGTGTTCCTGTTCCTGAACAAAATATGTCTAATCTGGATTTATCTTTGTAACTGGAAGTGATTCCTCGTTTAAGGATTCATAACACTCATCTAGCTGAGAACATAATTGGGGATGTCTCTAAAGGTGTGAGAACAAGAGGGCAGACTAATCATGGGAATGTCTGCTTGTACTCATGCTTCTTATCCCAGATGGAACCCAAGAAGGTGGAAGATGCCTTGAAAGATAGTAGTTGGGTTGAATCGATGCAAGATGAGCTGCTTCAATTCAAGAGACAAAAGGTTTGGAACCTATTTCCGCTACCATCTAGTCAAGTACCTATAGACACTAAATGGGTTTTCAGGAACAAAAGAGATGACAGAGGCTTGATTATCAAGAAAAAGGCAAGACTATTAGTTCAAGGATACACTCAAGAGGAAGGAATTGATTGTACTGATGTTTTTGCACCTGTTGCAAGACTTGAGGTAGTTAGGATCTTCCTTGCTTATGTTGTATCCAGAACTTTTACTATCTACCAGCTTGATGTTAAGTGTGCCTTTCTCTATGGGGATATAGATAGGGAAGTGTATGTGTGCCAGCCTCTAGGATTTGAAGACCCACAACATCCCAACTATGTGTACAAATTGGATAAAGCTCTATATGGGCTGCACCAAGCACCTAGGTTGTGATATGAGAATTTTTCTTAATTTCTTCTGAAGAATGGTTACACTAGAGGAGCGATTGACAAGACTCTATTCATAAGGAAGTCTAGTAAGGATATTTTGCTTGTTCAAGTCTATGTTGATGACATCATTTTTGGTTCTTCAAACGACCAAATATGCAAAGACTTTGAAAGCATTATGAAGAAGAAGTTTGAGATGAGTTCCATGGGAAAAATGGATTTTTTCCTTGGAATTCAGGTGAAGCAACTGAAGGAATAAATCAATCTAAGTATGTCAATGATATCTTAGAAAGATTTGAAATAAAAGATTGTAAGCCAGTCAAGACACCCATACCCAGAAACCAAAATCTTTATCCTGACCTTAAGGGGGAGGATACTGATCAATATCAGTATAGGGCGATTATTAGTTCTCTGATGTATCTCACAGCTAGTAGACTTGATATTATGTTTGAAACTTGCATTTGTGTAATATATCAGGCTGCTCCAGAGGTGTCTCACCTAGCTGCTGCCAAGAGAATCCTCAGATACCTCAAAGGAGCACCTAAACTAGGTCTCTAGTATCCTAGAAACAATGATTTTAATCTCTATGGATACTCTGATAGTGACTATGTGGCTACAACATTGACAAGAAATCAACATCAGGAGGATTCAATTTCTTGGTGGAAGGATCATCTTATGGTAATGTAAGAAACAATGTTGTGTCTCTACATCAACTGCTAAAGCTGAATACATTGCTGCTGCAAGTTGCTATGCTCAACTGCTATGGATTCAGAATCAGATGTTAGACTATGGATTTAGCTTTATGAGTACTCCTATCCATATTGACAAAAACAGTGCTATCTCCATCACTAAAAATCTGGTGAAGCACTCCAAGACAAAGCATATTGATATCAGGTATCATTTCATTAGAGATATTCATGAGAAGAATCTGATTAAGCTAATTAAAGTTGATTCAAATGAACAATATGCTGGCTTGTTCACCAAAGCTTTTGATGAACAAAGATTTAAGTATCTCAAAACAGCTATTGGAATGATAAACATTGATTAGCTTACCTTTTTGGAAACCTTTTTAATGTGTAATATCTTATGTCAATACAATCTAAGCTCTGTTACAAAATTTCTCTCTGAAATTTTATCTAAGTATAAATTTCTTCCAAAGAGAAATTAACCCTCGGAAGATATTTTACATATCTTCTGAAGCAAAATTTCTCCAAGGATAATTTTTCTTCTTGGAAGAGTTTTTAGTCTCGGAAGAAGCGATTGATTACATATCAGATCAACTTCCGAAGCCTACAAAACCTCTCCATTCGGAATGCAATCTTTACTCTCAGAAGTAACTTTTTACCTTCGGAAGTAGCAATTGCCTTCGGAAGACAAATTACCTTCAGAAACGTTTTATATTCGGAAGAGAGATTTTACTGTGTAACGAAAATCTCTTGGGCCCACACTGTAAAAAGTAAAGATTTTGTAAATGATGTCAGATTATTTAACTAAACTAAACCTTGCCGCCCCTGTCACTTCATCCACTAAAACATCACATCACCTTATCCTAACCCCATTACCGCCATTTCACCCTCTTTTAAATAATCCCGACTATTCACTTTCATCTTCTTACCATAATTTTTACTGCCCTAAAAGTTTCCTTTCTCCCTAATTCACCCAAGCTCAAACTCTTCTACCTTCAACTTTTCCTCAATGGCCCTAAATACTCAACACAATCAAATCGCACTTCTTGACTCTTCAAGAGATGTAGATTTCTCTAAAATCATCTCATTCCTCACCCAATCATCCTACTACACCGCTCTGACTTTTAATCCCACCATTTACACCAATCACATGGTTGAATTTTAGGGTAACGGTCAAGTTGAAACCCTAAATGGGGTTCGTGTAATACGATCCAGCATTTGTGGCCAAGAGTTGGTCATCGCTAAACAACTTATCATGGAGCATCTCGAGCTTCATGATGAGGGTGCACCCACAGAGTTCCCCAAAGCAGATTTAGACAGCACCTACATTCTCATGGATATGGTGGAGATGTCAACAGGTCAACTGGCTACAAATTTAACTTCTCATACAACTAGAAGTTCATCCTGCACGTTGTCCTTCACTATTTGTCCAATAAATCTGGGGGATGGGACCAAATTCCATACGAACAAGGGTGCTTAGTTCATGGAATGGTGAGAGGCCTTCGCTTCAACTACTCAAGTTTTATGCTGACCAATCTCATTTGAAATCTCCAGAGGGAAACATTCTTTATGTATCCCAAATTTCTTCAGCACATTATCAACTGTGAGCCGGACCAGAGTCGGCTTGTCTGTGCAGCCACTCTACCAGTCCCTAAAATGAGGCTTACCATCTTTAAAACTCTGAAGAAGGTGTCTACCAACTCACTAGAAGGTACACTTCTCTACTTCCAGGTATGACTGAGCAAATAGCTCCTGGTGACATCCTTGTTGACCCAACATGTGATGAACCCACACCAACAACTACCCCCATACTGCCAATTTTACCTTCTCTCCCCATCACCATCACTTACCAAAGACGCCCCAAACGAACCCTTGTTCAATCTACTCTGATTGAACAAGCTCCTCGTGTTAAATCCAAAAGGCTAGAGTGTAACATTGGGCTCCCACTCAGCCTTAGGTCTCACCATCCTTCACCATTAACCTCAATATGGGTCTTGAGTCTCCTCAGTCTCAAACCCATGAGCCCACTATCCAATCTAAAGCCTTCAGGGTGAGTATTTACACTCCTTTGAGCAGCCAACAAGGGACAGCCCCACTAGAGGCTTAGTGCCTATAGACATGGACCAAGGTCCCGGGTCAGTAGGTTTAACCTCCTAATCTTTCACTGACCTTCTCTTCAAAACTGATGAAGAGATTACGTCCTTCCATGACAATGAAGTTGATCTACAACACCCTCTCCAAGATCAACAGAGCCTAGAAAGACCTCTTATCTCTAGCCCCCATCATCAAACCTTTACTGAGGTGAGTCCCACTGATGTGGAGGGGACTCATGCAGATTCAACTGCCACTACAGAAGGTGCCTCAATAGACCTTATGGACAGTGGTAACATTTCTAACACTGAATCTGCAGCAACCATGCCTTTTGATGACTCTGAAAGAGACATCATTAAGCAAAGGAAACTAGGGTGCCAAGAAACCACATCTGGTGGTGAGGCTGAACATACTAGGTATGTTACCTCATTTCCCTGTGATTCTTCAAAAGAAGATAAGGGAAGTATGCAACTCCTCATTCAAGAGCTACTATCTAAAGTCTCAAACCTTGAATCCAAGGTTAGGACTTTAGAAGAAAGGTCCGCCACTCAGCAACTTGAGATTGACAATCTCAAGGCTCAACTAGCTGAGAAACAGATTGAGAGATCTGTTAGGCACGTACCCGTTCAAGTCTGCTTGACCTCTTCCTCTACCTCATCTAGCTCTCAAGATGATGCTACCAAAAAGGGGGAGAATGTTCAAAGAAAACCATCAGAGGAACCACGAAGCCAAACTTCAACTTCTAAATATTCGACTCCCATTACAACTTTTTCTAAGCCATCCCAAGTTATACTACAAATTGACCCAAGGATGCTTAGAGATCTCTACAGAATCTTCTCCAAGTTTCTGTTGAGATCCTCTCTTGATCAGCCTAGCCCTGATGCAGCAATGATGTATTTTGGAGCTGAAGAGCTTCGGAGGATAAGTGCACCTTCTACCATTGTGGAAGAAGTTGATCAACCTAAGGTCCACATGGAACCTGAGATTTAATTCGAAGGGGAAATGAGGACTGATGGCCTAGAAACTGAAACAGTTGGGATAGAAACTGCACTCCCTCAAACTTTCGAAGCTGAAGTTAGAGACTCGGAAGAACAAGCCCAATCTTCCGAAGCTGAAATGGAAGCTGCGGAAGGACTATTCTTACGGTCCGAGGATCTAATCATCACAGATGCAATTCTAGAGCTTGCATCTAAGGTGAATAGTGAGGACTTTCTCAACAAACCTTTAGCTCAGAAATCCTCACTATCTCTCTTGCAATCTGAGTCCTCCCTCCAAAAACCACCAAAGTTAAGCACATAAAAAGATGACAAAGGAAAGAAGAAAATGATAGCGGAAGAGCTTCATGAGGAGGAAAGGATTGAGAAACTCAAAAGAAAAGGGAAACTTCCAACTGTGAAGCTGTTAGCTAACAGTTCAAAAGCAGCTGCAACCAACCAGGAGGCGGTTAACAATAAGAAGAGAGTTGAGGTCATTGACCGGCTCATCAAGCTTGGAGTCGTCAATGAAGACATACTCCTGCTACCACTAGAGGAGTTAATAGAGCAGGAAAAGGCAACCATACTGCAAAATGAACAACAAATGAAAGCAGCAAGGTTGGCCTTAGAGGAAGAAAGAGAAAGAGAACAGAGGGAAGCTGACATGCAGCTTAGGACGGAAAGGACAACTTTCCTAACCTCCAGAGGTTTCTCTCTTCAAGAGCTATCTCCACATAATGATGAAACAATTTTATGGCTCTTTACAAAGAGCAGGATCAACTGGAGAAAGAGAGAAAAAGAGCTGCTAGAGAGAAGTTGAAAGAGAAGAAGAAGAATCTAGGGTCACTGCAACTAAGAAGATAGGTGAGAAAGCTTGGATGAAGGTCTATCTCCGGACTCACGGCTTCTTTGGAAGGCAGGTGCGACCAATGTCTGAAAGGACACTACAACGAATTGTCAATGAAATCATGGCCAACATTCATTTGGGCAAAAGAGAGAGATGTATAAAAGGGTACAGGGGATGACCTTCACACCAACCCCTCAACCCAAACCTGAACCAATTGCCTCACTATTCACGATTAAAACTGAACCTTCACACCTGAACCCACACCACTATCCTTACCCATCTCCTCACCTCAACCACCCAAACTACCCATCCTTCAACCCAAAACACTTTCCAGAACCACTACACCACAACCTACCCAACAACCTTCCAAACCATCCCCTCGGCCTTCTAAACATCTCCCCCTAGAGGATTTTAAGGAAATCAAGACAAAGCTCACCAACTACACAACCTTGAGCGACATCTCCTGTGAGGAAGACTCTATCAAACTGACCTATGTTAATGGATCTTCATGTTTCCTCACAAGAGATCAATTTCTTGATTTGCCCAGAGGAACATTAGACCATGCTGCTAAACTTCTAAGCCTCAACTCAGACTCATTAAATGATAAAGAGTGGACAGACTAAGAAGGAAGCTGGTGACTCTACTGGATACAAAGAAAGAGGACAAGATTCCTAGTCAGCCTCTTGTGCCTAGAAAGAAAATAATCCAATGGAGGTTCGATGAAGCCTCTCACAATTTTGTTGTGAAAAGAGAGAATGGAGAAATCAACAGGCTGAATTCCTCCTCTCCTTACACTCTAGCAGGTTTGACATTGCTGAGTTAGCAGAGAAACCATTTTTTAATCCCTCCAACTTTGAAACTGCTACTCACATCAGAAATCATCTCAGCAGTCTTCATCTTGCTGAGTTAACTGCAAAAGATAGAATTGAAGAAGAGTTGAAGCTGAGAAGAAGGGAAGACAAGGATAGACCTCCCACCAAAGGCACAACCTTTCTACAGATGGTGGAGGGTCCTGAATTGGAACCTATAGTTAGATGGGAATATGATTATAGCTTTCATCAACTAACTCTTTTCAAAGGGACACAACAAAGGGTACATATCATTCAGGATGACAGACTTGAGTTTCTATCAACTAATGATCTATACAAGCTTCTCAGCACCACTTCAGGGAATAACAAAGAAACTGACAAATATTTACTTTCCTTGGTGCTAAAGTTTTGAGGAGCAGAAACAAGTGAGGTTTTGGTAGCATCAGCATAGGGGGAGTTTGTTGGATTAAGAAGAAGGCTGGTGCAACCAAAACCAAATCACTTAGACAAATTTTGGTGCTACTTAAAAAGGCTTCCGAAGCCAAGTGTGGAACTTCTAAAGGAAAGTAGAGTTCTTCCGAAGAAAAAGTAAAAGATCAACTTCCGAAGACAAACTCTACTTCCGAAGTCAAAGTACTTACTTTCGAAGATCAAGTCTAAGAAGACGAGATCAGAAGACAACTTTCGAAGTATGAAGAAAAGAAAAAGTCCTCAAGCCTCGGAAGAAGTAGCCTGTTCTGAAGTATAAGTGGCTTCGGAAGTACTTGTTCTTTCGAAGCCATTTAACCTTCGGAAGACACTACTATGAACCAGTGGACATAAGTATGGTCTCTGACACTCCACTGCAGACCTCTAATACTGCATGGCGTTTTCTCAAAGGGCTATGTAGTTGACCATACTTTATTCTACTGTTCACCTTTTTATATTAGTACAAGTTACCAACTTTAGTTGGTGACAAAAGGTAAGTCAGGGACATGTCCTAACTACCATATCTTAGATAAGACTTTATTTAAGATACCTTAAATTATAGCTTTGTAGTATTTGCTTTAGTTAAAGAATTCCAGCTGGTATCAAAGTATATCCGGCTGTAGATAGAATTATATATATTTTTTCATTGTAACTCATAAGATCATGCTTGTAAGAGTCTTGTAATATTTTGAGTTGAGAAGCAATATATGCAAGTACTTTGAAAATTACTTCTTGTGTTTATTACTACTTTTTATATTGTTATCAACTCTTAGAGACTTTGCTTTCATCCGAGTGTAGTTCAAGTGAGTTTGAGCGAAAAACCAAGTGCTTAGTGACAAAACCCGATCCTACAAAGAAAAAAAGAAGAAAGAGAACCGAGAACCGAATCAAGATTAAAGGGGTGAATGTTGAGTTAATATTGATTGGGTCAAGTCGGTTCAAGTCAGGTCAAGTCAAGTCACGGGTCTAGTATTTGAGTCATGTTATATTTTAAGTATCAACAAGTTTTTAGTTTTGAAAGAGTCTTAATAGTTGAGTAGTGGATGTTAGCGGGTCTATTTTATAGAAGCATTAACCCATGTTTGTATGTTTTTCTCTAGTCTATTTGTATGTATGGATTGCAAGTAATGAAAGTATGATAGTTTATGAGTATGATCTTGGGCTCGAAACCAACAATTGGTATCAGAGTGCAAGGTTAGTAAAGAAAGCTGTTTTGAGAGTCGGTCCGGGTAATAGGAGCAGCCCTTGGCTACAGGGTTGAAGAACGAGAAGAAGTCGTAGGTAATCAAGAATATAGCAGCAGACAATCACAAGCAGCATTCATTGAAGACCTGGTCGTGCAGGTAGGAGAGGAGCAACGGCCTTTATTTGTGGTGCTGATTACTATTAAGAGAAAAAAGAAGAAAATAAAAGCTAGGTTGATCAGGAGAAGAAAGAAACAATAGGTCATATGAGAACGAGACGGTTAAATCAGCGAAAAGGTAGCAAGCAACCAAGCACGTCAAAAGGTCAAAACCCCTTCGAAGAAAGAATGATCAAGAAAGAACAAAAGTTGTAAGGGCTGACTAGAAGCGGACAATCAGCGAAAAGAAAGCAAGAAGGAAGTAGCAAGAAACCAGACCCGTATGGTTCGTATAGTAAGAGCAAGATCCGAGCCATGTTTGGTTCATCAAGCAAGAAAGTAAGAAAGTTAGCAAGCAAGATGATTTGAAGTAAGCAAGAAAGAAGATTTGAATCAAACAAGAAAGTAGCAAGATTAGCAAGAAAACCGGTACCGGTTATTGAAAGAAAGAGCAAGATAAAAAAGAAAGAATGAATTAATGAATGAAAGAAAGAAAGAAAGAAAGAAGAAAACCGAGAACCGAATCAATATTAAGGGGATGAATGTTGGGTTAATCTTGATTGGGTCAAGTCGGATCAAGTCGGGTCAAGTCGAGTCAAGTAGAGTCACGGTTCTAGTATTTGAGTCATGTTTTGTTTTATTTTAAGTATCAACAAATTTTTAGTTTTGAAAGAGTTTTAGTAGTTGAGTAGTAGATGTTAGTGGGTCTATTTTATAGAAGCACTAACCTATGTTTGTATGTTTTTCTTTAGTCTATTTGTATTTGTGGATTGCAAATAATGAAAGTAACATAGTTTATGAGTATCATCTTGGGCTCAAAATCAACAATCTTTACTAATCAAAAGTGTGATAATGATTGGTAACCTGTCTCCAAAATATGTTGGGTAGTTAACTAATAACTAAGAAATTAAAACAAAGTAAATAAATTTAACAAACTAAATATATAATGTGGAAAACTAAGGATAAGTGGATGAATAGTTTTCTAAGATCTTTCATCGATTAAAACTCAATTATAACTTTGTTAAACTCATTTTATAACTCAAGAAAAGACAAAATAAAGAGATCAAGGGAAAGAGATATTTGAACTTTGAACTCTTCTTGTAACTCAGAAACATGTAATAAATAAATATAAATTTAAAGAAAAAGATTACAAAACCGATTTATAAAAGTTCAAGTGGATGTTAACTAATTCACTCTGCTTTCTATCCCGATCTTCAAATGGACCGTCCACCAAAAATTTTCACTAAAATGGTAGGGATCGTCATATATACAACATTTTACTAAACAAGGGTAGTGATTATTTTGTTTAACTTCAATATATTAATCAAGACAGTGAGTCTTTACATTTATTCTAGTCTTCACTATATCAACATAGTGAACCTCTTAATATTATGTTAAGATACCGTGGGTAGCGTGCATTGATTTTTAAATATTAAAGTTATGATCTTTATATCAAAGTTACAAAATTTTGAGTTTGAAATGTGGAAGCGTTTTAACAGGTTGAGTTAATTCAAAATTAACTCCTGAAACAAAGAAAAATGAAAAACATAAACAAGTCCATTGGGTGTTTACAGAATCTAAGTTTAATGAGATAACCAAAATTCAAACACGATGAGTGCAACAATATCTCGCTAGTTGACATGTTCACAAAACCAAATAAAGCTAGTAACGATTGCAACACATGATAAAACCTGGCGGAGGCATACAATAGTAGCGATGGCAGTTGGTGGTGTTGTTCGAACTTGCGACCAAAAAGGCGGGTGGTTAGAAAAAGCTTGCGATGACCAAGGGTTAGGGAACTAGGTTCCCCTAATGTTTTATTTATAATTTTATTATTTACCTTTTAACCCCTTGCTTAATTAAAGTTTAATCACCTTGACAATTTATTGATTTATTATTAACAAGTCTCGTGGTTTATTAAATGAACTCATAAATGTTCAAATGTTTAACTTTTAAATTTTAAACCATTTAACCACTCGATTAATATTAACAATAAATAATTAACTAATGATTATTTCTCAAAATGATCAAACATCATTTATCTAATCCGCGCTTTCTGAACTATAACTTGTAACAATTAGACGTTAATATTTTGTTGTTGTTCAAAATGTAATTTTTTGAATTGTACCTCGGTAGTAACACTGATATTATTAATGATCAAATATCTAATATTTACAGACTCCCACTTACACAATTTATCGACTAACTGTCTCAATGTAGACAGTGTTGAATGCGTAGTTGCGTTTCACTGCCTCTAGCAAAATATGACATTTTATACTCCTCATCTAATTTAGATCGCTACAGAAGGGAAGAAGTTGTAAAAGAAAAGCCAAAAGTACATGATTGTAAAAGAAATGGTATGGAACTACAAGCATGTGACTTCACGTAATGACACCTCTACTAATAAAAACTTGCAAAGTCATCACTGAAAACGTGGAGCATTAAGTGGGCGTATCTCAAACAAGACATAACAAATCATAAGATCACAATGAATCCATATGGAATCGAAATAAAATTAACATCAATGATATTAATTTATAAATATAATATAGCGCTTAAAATGAATGATGCTACTACAAATGCCTCTCTGAAAGAACTAAAAAGAGTTTAAATTATTTAAAAAAGGACTTGAAATGAATGATGCTTTTTGGCTTCTATATTCAAAGCGGCATTTGTATTGTAAATTTGGATTTTTAATACTTCAATAGATTACAGATAAGAGTGTCTTGAATTAGTTTTTTTATTCTGTAACTATAACAAGTCATCAATTTTTGGGAGGGTTGTCACATTATAAGTTTGTATTTATCATTATAAGTTCCTAAAGGATACACCTTTCTTACAGCAATATTATTTTCAGGGCCTCAATATCAATATTTAGACCTCCAAAACATCTAGAACAACCTCATATGTACACTGTATTTTTAAGTTGAAGGGAATGTACATGTGATTGACATCATGAAAGGACTTATGAGATGTATGAAGATTATACCTCTTCTAATACAATCATCATGGCACATATCATTATATTATAATCATCAATCATCATCATCATTTATAGTTATCATGAACACCATCTTCTGTGCGATCTGTCATCATTTTCAATCATCTCTTTCAATTCAACTACTTTTAATGTAAGAAAAGTTGTTAAAAGAAAAAAAGGGAGTGTTTGCTTGATTTCTGTAGAGATAACTTTATATTAGCTGTTTACTAATCAAAGTGAAAACATTATATATAATAGACTAGCTAACTACCAGACCAACTTCCAACATAGGAGATAATGCAGCACATCAGCACTGATGTTGAAATGTTGGCCTCCATATATAACAATCAATCTATTAGATTCCAATAACCGATCATTCTGCGTGTGCGAATAATATTACCATCTAACAGTGGCCGACATCGGGCATCAAAAGGGGCAGTTGTGATGTATTAACATCTGAAGGAAGAAGATACCAAAGGCTAGTGGGAGAAATCATGATGAATCTTGCATAATAATATTCTTTTCTTCTTTGCTTGATGGTCCCAAGCCTACCTCTTTTCAACTTTTTCATTTCTTTTTCCTTTGAATAGTACAATCCTACCTCCATCTTCCTACTTTCATGCTTATGTTATATTACTATCTTGACTAAACCCATATACAATTCTCTAATATGCATCTTTAGATTTTGATAAGATGTTTTCATTTTACGTGTCGATCATGTTGTTTAATGAATACCACAAACACATGCCAATGCGTGTGCGCTACTAATACCGTAGTTTCCTTTTCTTTTATAATCGTCATCCTTATCATATCTCATCATTAATTGCATAAATTCTCTTAATTTAATCTGTCTGATTATTGTGTGATTAGCTAGCTCTATATAATCTTTTGATTAGCAAGCTATAAGAAAAACTTGATCCCAGTGCCATAATTGTCTCTTGCAGCTTCTTTGTATATTGATTGCTGCCAACCAACCAACACTCTTTAATAATTTCAGGTGAACAGCATATTTCATTCAATTTTGCATATTAAAAAGAAAGTAGCTATCAAAGTATCAATTATTTCATCAATTGATAGGATTAATATATTGAGTTGACCTTTTAAATATTGTTAATTCTTACTGCTGACAGAAAGTGACCACAAGCATGAAGTTTTTATTGATTCATGTGATTAATATGAGAACCTAAGGAATCTCCATCTTTATATGCCAATGATACAAAGACAAATGAGAAAAGATAGAACGGTACAGCCTACATGCGGATGTGTTAAGTGCATTTTTTATGAGTATGTAAAGTTGTATAACCATTTGCAGTTATGCTACTTTTTCTTTGCAAGAAAATGGGATCATGTAATGATGTGGGAATTAATTATGTTTATAAAGTATATTTTCATGTTCAGGGAGTTGTGAAGAGTAGTGGGATGTTGTTCCATATGTGCAAAATTACTTGATACTGTGCCATTAGATGTTTGCATTGTGGCCTCATAATTCACATCACCTGTCATTTCCAAGCATGCAAACACTGGTAGATAAAGAGCTCAAGTTGTTCTCAAGCAGTATATGCTAAAGGTCTCTCTCTCATCTCTCTCTCTCTCTCTCTCACTCAATATTCTTTTACCATATTTTTCGTGAACACTGAAAATGAGTTTTCTGTAGGTATACAATACATTGGCTTCCACTTGATCAGCCAATATAAGAATTCCTATGTGAACAATCAGGTTTTTGTCTTTGAATGCGTACGTTCAACTAGTTATAATCTCTTTCAATTCATCAGTATGTAAAGCTAGCGCGTCTAAACCAAATGGCAATATTTCTCATGATATTAGCTTTCTGCTCATGTCTAAAGATTATTACCACATAATGTGACGATGGTAACTGATAATTAAATGAAAGTTTTCCTAAAGATCAGTTATTCTTCATGGTACGTAGCATTTTCGCCTTTAGGGTATCTCATTTGCTTGATCAGAACCGCTTTTGCTATAAGCAAGTACTGGTGCAACGCGTATACTGCTTGTGAGAAACACACATTCGATCTGATAAAAATAGAAAATTGTAATGAAAAAGTTTTCTTCTATTGCCATTGAGTTGAATACTTTCTTTTTATGAGATATCTGATTCCATTAAAAATGGCTGGTAGGCTTTTATTATAGGAAAACAATGGAAAGTCAATATGGGACACATTGTTGGACAAGATTGTGACTTTTGCAAGTTAATGGTGTCTCCTATTATCATGTGGGTCTAATAGTGAACAGCTTTGCAGGCTCTATGTACCTCCCAATATCCTCATTTTCTCCTCTAGTCTCTTGTTATTTTAAATTTTTAATCATTAAAAGCAGCATACACTTATGTGCTCATTTTCTGAAACATATGGGAGAAGCAAATGCAGGCGTTCGTAACGAATTATGACCTTTAAAATTGTGGGAAATACAGATGAAATATATCATTAAAAAAGATCAAGATAGAAAATGAAGTTCATGAGACTTGGGACAAGACCTGACACCTTCTATACTGGCGAAGCCACAAGGTTTGTAAACGTCATTCTTTCCTTAAATAATATTACTAAGTAATGCAATTAACCAATGATTGGCAAATTTCAGGACGTTGATTTCTGACTTACCGACTGACCTCACCATAAAGATCAACAATGTCACATACCTTCTCCATAAGGCAAGTAATCATAGATTTAATAAAACTTTGATTTGAAATGCATACATAATTAGTACTATGTTTTAACAAAATAATTACATAGACCATTGTGGTACACATAGTTTCAGTTTCCGCTGCTTCAAAAATGCGGTCTCCTGCAACAACTTTGCTCTGAGAGGGGAGACACCGCGAGTGTTCCAGTGGAGCTTCATGATATCCCTGGTGGTGCAGATGGTTTTGAGCTGTGTGCCAAGTTCTGCTATGGGATCAAAATTGATCTAAGCGCGCATAACTTCGTACCAGCAATATGTGCTGCTAAGTTCATGCAAATGACAGAAGCTCTTGGGAAGGGGAACTTTGTATCAAAGCTAGAGGTTTTCTTCAATTCTTGCATTCTTGAAGGGTGGAAAGATTCGGTTGTTGCGTTGCAGACTACAGAAAGATTTCCCGAATGGTCAGAGAATCTTGGGATTATCAGAAGCTGCATTGATTCCGTAGTTGATAAAATACTTACACCAACATCAAAGGTAATCACTAGAATACAACTTGAATAATGCATTAATAACGGTAGTCAGAAGATCGCAAATTCTTTGAACTAAAACTCAAGGCCTTCGCAGGTTAGATGGTCATTCACGTATACCAGACAAGGATATGATAGAAAGAAGCACCACAAGTCTGCCCCTAAAGATTGGTGGACAGAAAACATAGCAGACCTGAATGTAGACCTATTCCGATGTGTGGTTACTACAGTGAGGTCAACAAACATTCTGTCACCACAGCTTATCGGTGAAGCCTTACATGTTTACGCATGTCGTTGGCTTTCAGATGTAAGGTCTCACCCAGAAACCTCAACAGCTTCTGAAATGAACCAAGAAGAAGAATCTGCAAAGAGACGAAAACAACTTGAGATGATCGTAAGCTTGATTCCAGATGAAAAAGGATCAGTCTCATTTGGATTTCTTCTCAGACTCCTTAACATGGGGAATGTTTTAGGCGCGTCTCAAGTGATTCATTCTCAGATTATAAGAAATGTAGCTTGCAGTTAGAAGAGGCAACACTAGATGATTTGATGTTACCTTCTGCACATGACCATTCTTCTTATCATCGCGTTTATATTAACATTGAACTGGTTGAGATTGTCTTGGAAGGTTATATCACGCATTGGAGAAAATCATATTCCAGAGATGCAAATTCACTTAACTTGATTACAAAGGTTGGAAAACTTGTGGATTCTTATCTTCATGTCGTCTCCATGGACCCGAACATGTCAGTACAGAAACTAGCATCTCTTGCCAAAGCTGTACCTGATTTTGCGCGGCCTGAACATGACAATCTTTACAAGGCAATTAACATATATCTACATGTAAGTAACATCAGAAGCAAAAGAAAATGATTCAAAAACTTCTTATTGTAGATGCCTGCATATGTTGTTTCATGTATATTCAACTGTCTTAAATGATGATCATGAGCAGGAACATCCCCAAATGAGCAAGGAAGAGAAGAAGCACCTTTGTAGCATTTTGGATTGCCAAAAACTATCAGCTGAGGCTCGCGCCCATGCTGTGAAAAATGAGCGGCTTCCACTGCGAACTGTGGTGCAAGTCCTTTTCTTTGAACATGAGAAACATGGTGTTAAAGAGACAAAAAGCTACAAAAGTGATCAATCTGTTGTACAACCTCAAGGCATAGAACCAACAGAAACCACAGGGGATTTTCTTAACAGATTAGAATTGTGCTCAGGTGAACAGTCCACTAAAGCAATGGTTACTAGACGAACAAGTGGTCCAAGCAGCACAAGCCACAGGCTTGATCCAGGACAAGAACACAAGTCGAAGGGGAAAAAGGTCCGGGACACAGGGTCGGACAAACTAAGGGAAATCATTGAAGAAGAAAGCAAACAACTTACAAAGTAATGATGCAAAGAAGTAAATCAGAGCATCGTCGTAAAGGAAAGTAGTACATGGATTATTTAGTTGTTATCAACAGTTGGTGAAACCTTTGCATAGAACAACCAGCATTTTTAAACAGTAAAAACCAATGTTTTATGGTTGTACTATGGCAAATCTTTCAGTATGAAAGCTTATATCAGACATTCAGTTCATTAGATGCTTAAATTGTAAATCAACGTATAAGAAAATCTTTTTATATAACCATATAATTATGATAACATCAAATTACATTGTTTTCTAGTTATTGTGTATTAACCGAATATATTTATCTTATTCGGATATATATAGTGTGTGTATTCAGAAGAAAGTTTGTGTTCTTGATGGATCTAAGTTTTCCTACTCATCTTGGGTAAGTTTTTCTCAATCTTCGTGTTCAAATAAGCCCAATCCCCTCTCAACAGCCTACCAGGGCCACTCCTGCCTCATCCAAACAGCCTTATTAGACCCCTTGGTGAGCCTCGCCTCCTCCTTGCCCATACCGATCACAAGGGTGGGTTTCAAATTGGCAACCAGGCATGTGGCCGCCTTCAAACCGCCCAAGTTCTTTTCGGCAGGCGGGTCAATCCAAACAGCCTCAATAAGCCCACATGTCTTAATACAACCCACATGAACTAATTCAATTGGGTGAAGCTCTCATTGCTATGACATTGGATCAACATGAACAACAGTTTATGGACACAGAAGCTATCGATCACCTAAATGCTGATCCGGGTATTTTTTTTCCAACTACTTCATGGTTAATTCTATTAGATCCATACTCATTGGAAATGATCAACAAACGCCTGTTGGATTGGTAACACCAATTTCCCACACTCACCGAATACCTCAAACTTAACAATGTCCTTACACCCCTAACATGTATAAAAACCTCTTATATGTCAAAATTTTCACCTTTGATAATTGTGTTTTCGTAGAATTTGACCCCTATGGTTTTTTTGTGAAGGACTTCAAGAGTGAGAAGATTTTAAGCTGCCACAACGATGTCGGACATCTTTCTACCCAGCATCCGCTCATATTGCCTACCTAGCACCCATGTCCTTGATTTTCTTGTTTCTAGTCATTTATTTCATAAGACATCCTAGTCTTTGCAACTCTTGTCATTAGCAAAACATAAAGGTTACCTTTTTCGTTATCTACATTTAGCACTTTAATATCATTTTGATTTAATTCACTATGACTAGACTTCTTCTATTGCCAGTAAAGCTGTATATTTATATATTATATGGTATTAATAGATTACTTTAATTATACATGGATATATCCACTTAAATACAAATCTAAAACGCTTAGCAAATTCACTAATTTCCATACATTTAATCTTTCCATCAAAGTCTTTTAATTTGACAAAAAGGTGGAATTTGATAACCCTCACTTTCAATCCTAAAATGACATTCAATTTCACTTCTTGTGTCCAAACATTTCCTAACAAAATGGGAAAGTCGAGAGAATAATACGTCGACTTAATGAAATTATGCTTTCCATTCTCACACTTGCTTCTTTACCTCTCACAGTTTTGGTGGGACCCATACACATGTTCACCTATCTACATAATCTTTTACCCACATTCATTTTAAGCAACAACACCCTAATGATGCCCTCAACCTTCCAAGCCCACATATGACCACCTATGTATGTTCAGAAGCCTTTGCTACCCGAATTAGTCCTCTACCCATTCAAATAAATGAGCCTTTCGCTCCACACGATGTGTTTTTCTTAGTTACCCTGCTGAGTTTCATAGTTACAGATGTCTTGACCTCTCAGCCAGTAAAGTCATCCTCTCCCGCCATGTCACTTTTGATGAAACCTAGTTCCTTACTCTGAAAATGGTACACCCGACTACTCCACACCAATATCACCTCTTACGTTTTCAACCATCCTGATCTATTCTATACTTTTTTGCCCTCTTAACCAACCACCACCACTTCCACCTCACCAACTCCAACAACCAACCCACCTTCCACCCCCTCTCTCACACCCAAATTCAACCCACTAGCCCCCCTCCTACCATACCCGCATCTTTCCTATTACAAGTTGTGTCATCCCAAGCCTCCACCACCACCACTTTACTAGTAGCATCTTAAACCTCCTACATAGCCCAATCATACATGCCTCCCAATAAACCACCACCACCCCTACCCGCCACCCACTCGTACCTAATGTATAATCACTAGGTCCCGTGATGGCACTTCCAAACCATCCATTCCTATTAACCTATATAATACATACACTAAAACAATCTCCCCTTACCCAAATCCCACCTTATAATTTTAACAGATCCTCATTGGCATAAGGAAAAGACCAAAGAATATAGGGCATTAATAGCTAATAACACATAAGAGTTGGTACCAAAACATGCTCATGCACATATTATATTCATTTTATGTGGTTGTTTCGCCAAAATTTCATGCAGATGGCTCTTTAGAATTATAGAAAGCTCGCCTAGTGGTAAACGGAAAAGACTCAACAAGTTGGAATAGATTGCTTTGATACATTCGGTCCAGTGGTAAAAACCTATTACCTGTCAAACTGTTATCAGCCTAGCTATCTCCATAAGTGGCTTATTCACCAACTAGAGGTAAAGAATGAATTTTTACATGGTGGCTTCTATGAAATTGTTTATATGTTGCAGCCTCCTGGCTGCATGGGCAAATAACACCTGACACTTATATGTCAACTGAGGAAGTCCTTATATGGCCTAAAACAAGCCCCTTGTGCATGGTACCACCATTTTGCCACTTTGATTTCTAGAGAACCATGAGTGATTTGTCTCTTTTTGTTTATAAAAAGGGTGCACAAATAACTTATCTAAGATGATTAAATATTACATGGTATTATTAAGTTTCAATTATCAGTTGAGTTGCCATGACAAATCTCGGTTAGTTACATAATTTTCTAGGCATTCAAGTTACCAAGAAAATAGGTGGTCTCTTTCTTTCTCAACAATCACATGCAACCAAGATTCTCGAATATGCAAATATGTAGGATTACAAACCTTGTTCCATCCCCTAACACTGATTCAAAACTTAGTGCCACTACTCGTAATCCTTTACTTAATGGAACATTGTATAGAAGTTTAGTCGGTGCCCTTCAATGTTTGACTTTCACCCGATTTGACATTTCATATGTTGTCCTGGTATGTTTATTCATGCACGCCCTAAGGGACTTTTGATCACAAGCTCAAGATCAAACCCTCTAAGTGTTGCAAATTAAATCCTATCCTTACGGTGACTAGTGGAATGCCTTGATTCTCGGCGGTCCACTTCCGGTATTGTAAGGCCCCGTTCCCGAAAAGCTTACAGCTGGTCAATCATCGCACATAAAACATGTCATTACATTAACTCAAGTAAAACATTGCAGCGGAAACATTAAAACAAACATTTCATTCCATTGAAATAAACGCTTTTGAAAAATAATAAAACAATCATTACAAAATATTGTGTGTTTGCATTATAATGCAAAAACATTGTACAAAAGAATGCCATCCAAAATGAGCTGAGTAGCTGCCCCGTGCCATCCTCAGCAACCATTACCTGCCAACTGGAAACACATAAAAGTCAGCGTTGCTGAGTGAGTTCTAGTTTTATAAAAACATTACATCACCTTACATTCATTAAAACATTTTCATTACTATCGCACGTGATCACACATCATACATACATCAAGGTAATAATTATTATCTTCATCATCATTCATTTCGTACATTTCACCCATTTCGCACATTTCGTACGTATCACACTTTTCGTAATTATCACACATTTCGTACTTTTATTGTCTTTCCATTTCTATCGAGGTCCTGTCATATGCTTAACCCCCCTCTAGAGCACCAAGCAAGTCATCTAGGGTTAAGCGACAAGGACCCCATATCGCACGTATGGAGTGGTCACTAGGACAGACTCCCCCTGTGTGTGTGAACTCTTATGGGTTAGCCAAGATCGCACGCTGTATAACACACAGTACTTAGGAAATCGCACATATTGGAGCAGTCACCAAGACTGAACTCTTACTGTGTGTATGAACCCTTATGAGTTAGCCAAAATCGCATGCTGTAGACACACACAGTTGAGCTAACAACTCTCAATGAGTTGTGAACCTCCTTTTAGGTTCATGCAAGACTTTTCATTCGTTCGTTCATTATGTTCCACTTTTATTATCTTAATCTTTTACTTTTTTAAGATAATATTTTACATTCATTAACAATATCATACCACGTAAAGTCATATCATCATACGTAATAAGGAACATAACACACAAACATACGATCAAACATCATCAATCACACATCATCATGCATAAGCATTAATCATACATCATCATGCATGCCCATCATCTAATCTATGACCTTAAAAGTCAACTTACATAGCCGCGGGAACCTCCCTAGTCAAATCGGATGCATGAACACTAGGGGCATATGAACTCTCAGTCGCATAGCCTTCAATCGCATAACTTTCAAGCCCATGACATTCATTCGCATGACTTCCATGCGTATGGCCCTCAGTCACATGGCATTCAAGCGCATAGACTTCAGTCGCACGATATTCAGGCGCATGGCCTTTAGTCGCACGGCCTTTAGTCGCACGACCTTTGGCTGCATTTCCTCCAGTCGCATGACATTCGGCCGCATTTCCTCCAGTCGTATGACCATCAGGCGCATGACCTTCAGTCGCATGCCTTTCGTCCGTATAGCCTCCAGTCGCCTGCCATTCGGGCGCATGGAATTCCAGTCACATGAGCCCTAGCTGGGTGCAGAATGCAGTCTCTTCAAACCTGAACTACAGATTTCAGCCTCCAGCCCTTTTCTAACCTGTTCTAGGCTTAAACTATGACATCCGTCACCTCAAGGTCCGTCAATTAACGTGGTTTCCGTTAACTTTTTTTTGATCGTTCATTCCTCATCCCTATAAACTATTCATGTGGATATCATACTTGTTTTATCATCTTTATGCCTGTGCTATCGCCGAATCGTATGCTATGCTTAAAAACTTTACAAATTTCATCATCGTTATCACTAAAAATATCACTTTTTATATAATATTATTGGCATTAATAAAACCATTTTTAAGTTACCAATTATTATTATATACATCTTTATCATCAATATAACTAACCTATTAAAGTCGTTTCAACCGAAACAAATTTGGGAATTCGGGGATTCAAGTGCATGGACTAAATGTGCCATTTTCCTAACTTGGGCTGGGTATATAAACCCCATTTTCCAGGCCTAGCTTCATTCTTCATCTTCTTCTTCTTCATTCTCTTCTTCACTTTCTGTAAGGATTCCTTAAGTCTGATGCAACCCAAAACATCCAAAGTGTCTGAGCAACATGCACTAAGTACTGAAGTGAAGAATGCTTCGGAAGTTTTACACAATACATTAGAAAACATTCTAAGTGTAAAATCTTCCGAAGCCAAGACCAATATCTTCTGAAGCCAACATGAAGTCTTCCGAAGCTTCAAGAGACAAAGTCTTCCGAAGCTTCACTCTATGAAGACAGATTCTTCCGAAGACTTTTAGTACACATGCTTTATCTGATGTACTGTCCATAAAGCACCTTTTCCGCTGCATCTCTGATAAGTCACCAACTTACAAGAGTTGGTGAAAAGGTCCATGCTTTTGGTAACTGTACATTGAGGTCTTGAGTCTGAAACTTTCCACTTTATGTACTTTATCCTTTTTGTAATGTATAAGGATGTGAGCTATGGCATGTCATAGTCACAAGGTCAAAAGGCAGATATGCCTTTTGATTTTACAATTGATTTTGTTAGTGTCTAGTCAATTGTATCCAGCTGGCTTTCATAGTATAGCCGGCTGTAGGTGTAGTATAAGTATTTCAAGTTTCTTGTATCTTTCATATACTTTGTAACACTTGTAAAAGAACTTGAGAAAGCAATATACTGCATCCTTGAAAACGATATTCTCTGTTCTGTCTCTTGCTTTACTTGTCTTCTTTGTATCACTTTTGGTTAACCCAAGTTTATGTTTGATTAGAGTTTAGATAATCTCCTCATTGTGCTGTTGTGTTGTAATTGTGTTCAAATCCTTAAACGATCCTGCAATTGGTATCAGAGCATTCAGGCTCTTGATAAAGATCTAACCATCTTAAGATCCCTCACACACAAAAACTAAACTCTTCAAATGGCTTCCATCTCAAAGACTGATATGGAGACTGGAACCATGAACAAATCCCCACTGATCACTCTTGATGATTTTGACACCTGGTGCATGAGGATGGAAGGCTTCATCAGGTCTCTTGACTCAAGAATGTGGAATCTGTTGAAAATGGACCTTTCATACCCAGCAACCCCTCTGCTACTGGTGCTGGTATGATTCCTAAAGATATGGCCAACTACTCAGATGAAGATAGAAAAGAGTAGATATTGACAGGAAGGCCATGACTGCTCTTCAGACTGCTCTCCCAAACTCTGTATACAGAGGTTTTAAGAAGTGCAAAAGCTAAACAGCTATGGGATGCACTGAAGCTGATGTATGAAGGCTCCTCTGAAGCCAAGGAGAACAAGAAAGATCTTCTGAAGCAGCAGTTTGAAAATTCACCTTTAAAGCAGGTGAAACCATGACCCAACAATACTTTAGGTATGTTGAGATTGTGGATACCCTAGTAGATGGAGGAGTTCCTCTTGAGAACATAGACATTGTAAGGAAGTTCATGTCCTCACTTCCTAGGCAATGGACACACTATTGTGTGGTGATCAAGAGGACTGAGAACCTTAAAACTCTTACTCTGACAGAGTTAGATGGGATTCTCAGTGGATACCAGATGGAGATGAACATACAAGGTTCATTTGGCAACTCCAACAATCAAATGGGTTCAGCCCTTCATATGGTTGAAAGGGACAGCATAGAACCCCAACATCATCTCTTATGCTACCCTGACAACTCACAAAAGGGTCCTTTCATCACCTTCTCGGAGACACCAAGGGAAAACTTTACTCAAGGAAGTCCATTCCAAGAGACAAGTTCTTCTCAGGCCTTGTGTCTACTGATGAAAGCTGTGGGAATTATCTCTTCACTCTTGAAGACCTGGACTGCATTCATCCAGATGACCTGGAATACATGGAGATAGTTCAGCAGATGGCTCTCCTCACTCACAGAGCCAAGAAGTTCTACAGGAGAACAGGAAGAAGATTTCCAAGCAATGCTACCAGTGGAAAGTTTGGGCTGGATAAAAGCAAAGTTAAGTGTTACAACTGTAACTTATAGGTTACTTTGCTAGGGAGTGTAAGGCACTAAAGCAAATGGGGGCCAAACACCACCCAGACCAAACTACACTGACAAAGCTCCTCAGTCTGAGAAGCCTAAGCAACATGCTTGTTGCTGTTGAAGAAGGAGGCTTTGACTGGAGTTTTCAGGCGGAAGATGCTTCTCCAAACCAAGCACTGATGGCTGACCATGATGAAGCCAAGGTATTGGAACATCTCTGTACTCCTGAATGCATTGCTAAAGTGAATAGATACAGGTCCAAACTTAGAGATGAGATCCGATCTTGAGTCATTAAACATATTAAAATCTGATTTTAGAAAGTCTGAAAATGATTACAAGTTAAAAATAGAAGATTTGGAGGAAAACCATTTCAGTACTAAAACATGAACATACAGATTTTAGAACTCAGATCCAAGATCTCATAACTAAATTGACTGAGTGCCAGGAGCTTGTGATCAGCAAAGCCAGGCAGAGAAAAGTTCTTGAAGAAGAGACCTTCAAAAACATGATATCCTCATCCCTGCATAACAAAGTGTGCTATCAAAATAGACAGGGACTAGGATCAAATGAGATAGCTCCTCCACACACAATCTTGTCTGTAAGATATCCTAGGTGTGGAACTTGTGAAGATGAGCTTCCTCTCATAGATCCTATAAGTGAGGATGATGAAGAAGTGATAGTGAAGAATTCCTCTGAGAAGAGGAAGAAGAGGATTCTTCCAAGGGCCACTATCCTTCTGAGGAGAAGAAATCATCTGTGATGACCAAGTCCAAAAGAAAGAACTTGATCAGGAGAGCAAAAGGAAAGCAAAGAAGGCTCAAGAAATCAAGGCTACTTTTGATGCTAAGCAGAAACAAGTTTTTATCTCTGCAGGTTTCAAAGTAGTAAAGACTGAAGACATCAACCAAGACTCCTCATCTAAGATTCCTGGTTCATGTTCAAATCATCTCAGAGCAAAGAAGAAGACTGAGCTACTGTGTACCCTGCTGCAGCCTGGACCATCAAACTCCAAGAACAGTTCACAGCCCAAAAGAACTGTCTCAGCATCTACCAAGATGAGGTGGAGAAGGGATGTGACCAAAGCCAGTCTTACTCTCAAAAGGAGACTCTTTTGAAGAAGAAAATGTTATGTGTCATGTGTGAAAATACTTCTCACATTGCTAAGGATTGCCCATACAATCCTAGGAGTACCATCCACATGACCAATACAAAGACTTCAAAGAATCAAGAAGTCTCAAGCTCGGAAGGAAAGTATGTTTCTTCGGAAGCTCCAAATAAAGAAGAAGGTAAATGGAAAATTACCTTCGGAAGTAAAATTGGTCTCGAAAGAAAGGAGTTCTTCCGAAGCACTGAAGTCTGCTGCAGTGACTGCAGAATCTTCCGAAGGTTCAGTCATCAAAACCAGTGAAGTTCCAAAAGCTTCAAAGGTTTTGAAGGTCAAGTCCAAGAGTCCAAAGGTGGTGTGGAAGTCTAAGAAAGACCAAATGACTGAAATTTCTCCATCAACAATAGCTGAAGATCCTCACAGTACAACCATAGGATATATTACTGTTGCATTACCTTCTATTACACTTACTGAGCCCAAGACAAGTACGGCTTGGTTTCCAAATGTAACTAATCATTTTCTTTGTGCAGGAACAGCTCAAGACAAACGGAAACGTCTGGATAATTGACAGTGGATGTTCCAGGCACATGACAGGCAATAGGTCTCTACTCCATATTTTGAGAGAATTGATGGAGGACCAGTTGCTTTTGGAGGAGATGAAGGTGGTTACATTTCTAGAAGGGGCAAGGTCACAAATGGTAAGTCTCATGCATTGAAAAGGTAATCTTTGTTAAGGAGCTGGGTACATCTTCTGAGTGTATCCCAATTTTGTGATCAAAGACATAACATGCTCTTTACTGAGCATGAGTGCATTGTTCTCAAGCCTGGTGTGGTCATTCCTCATGAGCACATCCTGCTTAGAGCCCCTAGGAAAGGGAACATGTACAATGAGGATTTGCAAGAAACATCTCCCTCTGGAGAAGTTTCATGCTTTCTATCTAAAGCCAATAGTGATGAGTCTTCCTATGGCATAAAAGAATGTGCCATGTAAACTTTAAAAACATGAATAAATTGATTAAGCATGATCTGGTAATTGGAATGCCAAAGAAAGAGTTTACAAGTGATGATCATTGTGTTGCATGCCTAAAGGGAAGCAACATAAGACATCCCATAAGCCTAAGGAAATGAACTCCATCACTACACCCCTACACTTGTTACATATGGATCTCTTTGGCCCACCAGTGTAATGAGTTTAGGAAGGACCTTATACTGTTAGTGTCAGTGACACAGATTTTACAAGATTCACACTTGGGTCTTCTTCCTTAGAACTAAAGATGAGACTCCTGAGATTTTAAAGAATTTCATCTTAAAGATTGAGAATCAATGTGATCACAAGGTCAAAACCATAAGATGTGATCAAGGAACTGAATTCAAGAACCAAATCCTTGATACATTTTGTGATGAAAAGGGTATTACAGACAATACAGTGCTCCCAGGACTCTTCAGCAAAACGGAGTTGCTGAGAGGAGAAACAGGACACTTATTGAAGCTGCAAGAACTATGTTGTCTGACTCTAAACTGCCTATCAACTTCTGGGCAGAGGCAGTTAATACTGCTTGCTATGTGCAAAACGAGTTTTGTAGTTAAGACACATGGTAAGACTCCTTATGAACTTTGGCACAATAGGAAACCTTTCATTGGTTTTCTCAGGTCATTGGATGTCCCTGACACCATCTTGAATACCAAAGATCAAGTTGCCAAGTTTGCTGAGAAATCAGACGATGGACACTTCATTGGATACTCTTCCCAAGCTAAAGCTTATAGAGTATACAATCTCAGAACTAGAATTATTGAGGAGTCAGCCAATGTGACTTTCAATGAGCCCACACCCAGTGTGGCTGGTTCTGGTCCGGATTGGCTATTTGATCTTGATTTAGTTACCAACTGTTTTAATAAATCTTGTGAGCATGTTTCAGGATCTGCAGAAAATTTAAATACAGGTGATCCTGATCCAAGATTTGAGCTAGGAAGACCTTCACTCACACACCTTCAGCTCCAGTTGAAACTACTTCAGCAAATGAGGTTTCTATCAGCACAACAATGACAAATCCAGCTGATACATCTGGCATGCCTTCAAATTCCAGCTCAGAGGCTTCTCAACCAGATAAAGACATCTCAATTGCAGAAGACAACAATGGTGATGGTGATAGTGATCAAGAATATCTTGATGCTAATAACCATACCATAGACGACAACATCAATGATGTCACACACTCATTGGATCAAGTTAATCTTGATAGGTGTGATAATGTGGAGGATCAATCTTCAAGACCAGATCTAAATTTCTCAAATTTGGATCTATCTCAGCAACTTGCTGTGATCCCTCAGCTAAGGATCCACAAGTCTCATCCTACCACAAACATCATTGGAGATGTTATCTCGGGGTTAAAGACAAGAGGACAAACCCATGAAGCAATGTTTGTCTTCACTCTTGTTTTCTATCCTAGTTTGAGCCAAAGAAAGTTGAGGAGGCTCTAAAGGATGGAAGTTGGTTGAAGCTATGCAACAAGAGCTGCTGCAATTCAAAAGGTAGAAAGTTTGGAACCTTTGTCCTCTTCCTCATGGGAAGACTACCATTGGAACCAAATGGGTTTTTAGGAATAAGAAGGAGATAGAGGAATCATCATCAAGAACAAGGCAAGACTAGTTGTTCAAGGATACACACAAGAAAGGGATTGATTACACTGATGTCTTTGCTCCTGTAGCAAGACTAGAAGCTGTTAGGATATTCCTGGCATTTGCTGCATCCAAGAATTTCAAAGTCTATCAACTTGATGTAAAGTGTGCTTTCTTATATGGAGTGATTGATGAGGAGGTTATGTCAAACAACACCTGGTTTTGTAGATCCTGATCATCCTGATTATGTCTGCAAGCTTGACAAAGCTCTTTATGGGCTGCATCAGGCACCCAGGAAGTGGTATGAGACACTGTCTGAGTATCTCTGTAAACATGGATACAGGAGAGGTACTATAGATGGAACTCTCTTCATCAAAGGACAAGGAAAAGACATTCTGCTAGTTCAAGTATATGTGGATGACATCATCTTTGGTTCAACCAATTCAAAGCTCTGCAAAGACTTTGAAAAGCTGATGAAAGACAAATTTGAAATGAGTTCAATGGGAGAACTCAACTTCTTTTGGGAATTCAAGTGAAGCAGGTTGAAGATGGCATCTTCATAAGTCAGTCAAAGTATGTTCAAGATATACTCAAGAGATTCAACATGACTGATTGTAAGATTGCTAAGACACCCATAGCCGAAACCACTCCCTGGTCCAGATCTTGAGGGGGAGTGTGTAGATGAGCACTTATACAGGGCTATGATTGGGTCTCTTATGTATCTTACAGCTAGCAGGCCTGATATCATGTTTGCTACATGTATTTGTGCAAGATATCAAGCAAACCCTAAGATGTCTCACTTAATCACTATGAAAAGGATTTTAAGATACCTCAAAGGTGCTTCAACACTTGGTCTATGGTATCCAAAGAATCCTAATTTCAATTTGTATGCCTATACAGACAGTGATTATGGTGGTTGCAACATGACTGCAAAGTCTACATCTGGGGGATGTCAATTCCTTGGTGGAAGGGTTGTCTCATGGCAATGCAAGAAACAATCCTATGTGTCTGCATCAACTGCTGAGGCTGAATACATTGCTGTGCAAGCTGCTGTGCTCAAGTGCTTTGGATTCAAAATCAGATGCTAGACTATGGATTTAACTTCAAAGAGACTCCTATCCACATAGACAACAATAGTGCTATCTCTATATCACTGAGAACCCTGTGCAGCACTCAAGGACCAACACATCAACATCAGGTATCATTTAATAAGAGATAACTATGAAAAGGGATTAATTAAACTAGTCAAAGTTCACACAGATGAACAATATGCTGATCTGTTCACAAAAGCTTTTGATGAACAGGATTTAAGTATTTGATATCAGCTATTGGGATGATTAACTTGAGTAAACTTTTCTTAAAACTAATTCTAATTATTTTTCTTAAAAATTTGTGTGTCCTAAGTTGTCTAGTTCATCACTTTCATAAGCTCATGTTTTCTTTGAATGTAAAACTCTTTTTGAAGACTTTCCTTAGATTCTTGAAAATTTTTTGATACTTCGGAAGATAATGTTTTACCTTCGGAAGAAAAATATGTCTTCAAAATAAATGACTGTCTAAGAGATTTTACCTTCGGAAGAAGTCAAATTTATCTTCCAAGGCTTAAAATTCTTAACTTAGACACTTATTCATTTTTAAGGACTTTTTCCTTCCGAAGCAAAAATTACTTTCGGAAGTTTTGTTCATTCTTATACAAAGCATCCAAGAGTTTATTTCTCTTCGAAGCATAAATCTTCAAGACTCTCAGGAAAATTCTTCCGAAGCCATTTTAGCTTCGGAAGCTTTTTCAATCAAAACTTCCGAAGACAAATTACCTTCGGAAGCTTTTTTGAATTCCAAAAAACTACTTTTTGAGCAAAAAGGTAAACTACTTTTTCAGATGTGGACCGACATACGGATTTCAAGTTTATCCACTTTCATTAAACTTTATCTGAAATCCTTCTTTCTCATATAAACCCAACGGTTTCCCCCTCTTCTATCATCTGCTTTTCTTCCAAACCTAAAACCCAAAGCTTTCTCTCTAAAATTTCTTTCCTATTTTTTCTCTTCATCTCTGAGCTACCTCACAATGGATGACCTTGCTCACAGAAATGATCCTAACCTTGCCATGCAGCTACACAGACAACACAATCATGTTGCTTTGTTATGCTCTGACAAAGATCCTCATTTCTCAGAGGTTTGCCATTTCTTGTCTCTTGTCTCACTACTTCACCTCCCTAACCATTGATCCTCCTCTATATGAGGATCACTTGCTTGAATTCTGGAACCTTCCAAAGGTCATTATGGATGGGGAGAAGGCACTGTCTGCCACAGTGCAGGGGAGTACAATCTTCATCACTCCGGCCATCATCAACCGACATCTTCAGCTGGATGATGAAGAAGGAAGGAGTGTTCTTCCAAAGGAAGCGGTTAATCATTCCTTCGAGCAGATGGGCTATGAAGGAGATTTCTCTGTAAAGACCTTCAGGAAAGGGAAGGTCTCATCCCAGTGGAAATACCTGCTCCATGTGGTTATCCACAGCTTATCAAACAAGCATGGTGGATGGGACCAGATTCCTGAGGATCTCTCCTTTATAGTCATGGAATGATTCAAGGGGTCAAGTTAGGTATTCACAATTTGTTTATACTAATTTACTTGCAAACTTAGACTCCTTAGAATACTACATGTTTCTAGATATGTTCAACACATTCTCAACTGTGAACTGGGCTCACAGTTGAGGGAAAAAGGTAATATTCTTAAATTGGGACAGATGAAGCGGCATCTTTAAAATATGAAGAAGCCAACTGTAGGCTTCTCAGGGGTAGAAACAGCCCTAGTCCCCAAAATGTAGAGCTCATTGCTCAAGGTGACAACCTAGCAGTCCAAGCTAGTGTTGAACCCACACTACTGCTCTCCAACCCTCTACACAACCTCAAATATCCATCACCTACCAAAGAAAATCCAAACGAACCCCTGCTCAGACTATTCAGTCTGTGGAGGCCCCCATATACTCACCAATACAGGAAGAAGTGGATACTGGAGCTCCCACTTCTCCTGAGGAGCAGACCACTCCCATTGTTTCAAGAATCAGTGATGAGGTTCCTCATGCTCACACTGATGAGCTCACTAGCCCAACAGCCTTAAGCTCTCACTCTGAGTCTCAACACTCAAGTGAACAACCTTCGGGGACAGCTACCATCCCCAGCCTTTGGATCTCAACCCACCATTCCCAACCTATCCTTCTATACTGATGAAGACTTAGGATTCAGTGAGTACCATGAATCTCTCTTCCCATCCCCTACTCAGAGAGAGAGTACCTCTGACTCTCCTCAGTCTATCCCACATCAGTCACCTATTACTGAGGTGGACACTTCTGAACCATTCAGGATGTCCATATGGAAGAGGCTCTCACTTTTGAAAGTGATTACATCATTAAGACCTCAACCATGGCAACTCAGCCCTCTGGCATCTCAACTGAGGCTGCTAGTGAGCAGAGGAAAACCAAGCCAAGAAACTCAAGCTGGTGGTGAGCAAGAGGACTTTGGTCCAATCATCTCATCCCCAGTGATCTTCTGATGAAGATGAGGGAAATTGAGACTAAAGGTGCAGAAATTGTCAAAAACTGCACCTATTTAGTCTCTAAGTTAGTCACTTGGAATCTCAGGTGACTACCTTACAAAACAGGGTCAATGATCAGCAACTTCAGATTTCATATCTAAATGAAAAACTAGCTGGGAGACCTTTAAGGAGAGCTCAACCGGAACACAAAGTGATTGACTTATCCTCCAGCTCACCTATGCAAGTAGGTGATGCTACCAAAAAGGGGGAGAAAGTTATTACAATCACAGAACCTCGGAGTTCTTCAAGAGAATGGACATAGAGGACTCACCATCCTCACTGCTGTTGTGCATTCTCAGCAACTTCCTCAAGTTCCATTAATGTGGACTCTATAGACTCAATCATCAGGAGTCTCTTTGAGGAAGGTATACCAAGGGCTGTCTCATCTCCACCACAAGGAACTGGCAACTACATCATAAGGTGGAGGTATGATGAGGACAGAAGAGCCCTTATACTTCACAGAGTTCAAGGCCAACAAGAAGTCTTCAGTTCCAAAGCCTGAGCTTCTATGAAAGACTGGATTTAGTCAACATGCCACTTGTCAATCCAGCAAATTAGACAAGCTGACAGGCTGGCTCAAAGATCCAAGACAGGATCCTTGCAGAGTTCTCTCTAAGAAGGAGACTTAGGCAATCAGGCAATGTCATCGGTCAACTGGATGTTGAGGTGGACCCTAAGATTAGTTTTATAGGGGAAACCTTGGTTGAAGGCCCAGTGGCAGAACCTGAGACCCTTGTCTCAACCATCAACAACTGCTGCAGAGGTCCAAACTCCATCTGAGACCCTGCTGGTGAAGGTGTTTCTCAGCCTCTCTCTGGCCAGAGCATGGAAGCTACACCAAGCAATGAAGGCCAAGCCTCAATCCACCCTGAGTCACAAAGGTCTTTGGTGACAAAGGAAAAGGATAATGACTCCTAAGGAAATTGAGGAGGAAGAGAGAGAGAGGAAAAGGAGGCTAAGGGGAGAAAGTTCTTCTGGGTCATCTAAATTCATGCAAGCTGCAATCAGGGCTACCCCCAGACCAAATACTAAAGATGATGAGTTAAGGGCAGTCAGGATTACCTATTTACAGACCAGGAACTATGATGTTGATGAATCATCTCCCCCTCCCTTAGAAGAGTTGAATGAGCTGGCTGACATGGAAGTGTCAAGAGAGATAAAGGAGAAAGAAGATGCAAGGTTACTTCTCCAATTCAAAGAGGAGAAGAGACAGAAAAGACTTTACAAGCATACTCCCACTCTCTCTCCAGTTCAAGAAAGTCCTGCATAGGAAGATGTGGCTCCACAAGAACCTCAGGTAGATAAAGAAGAGATAAAATCAAAATGATAAACTACCTGAGTGCCACAGGCTTCTATCAGGCAAATGCACTTCTTCCCCTGTCTATGACTTCATTGAGTTCGAGTACTTAAAGCAACTTGAGCTTGAGCTAGTCAAAGAAAGAAAACAACCAAAAGGAAGCTAAGGGAAGAAGCTGCAAAGTCAAGAGCCATCACTCAAAAGAATGCAAAGATCTGCTGACAGACAAAGAATGATGAGCTTCTTGAAGTCATATGGATTCTCCGGAAGGAGACTTGTCCCATGTCTCTATCTACAATGGATGAGCATATAAGGTGATCAAGCAGAAGATTAAAAGTGGTGAATTGATTGACTTGCACTCTCTTCCAAGTCAAGTCCCACCTGAAGTGGAGGTCAAGTTTGAACATCCAGAGACACCTGAACCAGAACCTCCAGCTGAGCCTCAGCAAACTTCATCTTCTGATCCAAGCTAGGGTCAAACTCCCTCTCCTTCTGAACCTGTGAGGGAGGAACACCCAACTGAGAAAGACACTGATGATCAACATGGTGTTGCAGACCAGTCTTCTCAGTTAAAGACATTAAAGAGGAAGAAGAAAATGGCTTCTAAACCAAAGACTAAAAAGAAGAAGCCAAAGTCATCTACCTCTACACCCCAGGCTGAATCAGATCAACCTGAGGAAGTGCATGATGAGGCAACCCAATCAACTCCTATGCAAGTGGCTCCTCTAGCAACTAGACACCTATCTTGTCCTGGACTTATTCTACCAATCCAGAAAGATGGCATGTTGTCAGAGATCAAGGTGTTGAGAATGTCTACTCCTGGCAAGACATAATCAACTTACCTCTGCATGATCTCTTTGAAATGAGAAGATACTATGAGAGTCTTGATGATCCTGACCACCAAATGAAGAAAGGAATGGTCTTGATTGTACTAAAGACTACCAACATCTGAAGATCTTCTAAGTGTTTTGGTAGCATCAGCCTAGGGAGAGTTTGTAAGGATTCCTTAAGTCTGATGCAACCCAAAACATCCAAAGTGTCTCAGCAACATGCACTAAGTACTGAAGTGAAGATGCTTCGGAAGTTTTACACATACATTAGAAAACATTCTAAGTGTAAAATCTTCCGAAGCCAAGACCAATATCTTCCGAAGCCAAACATGAAGTTCTTCCGAATCTTCAAGAGACAAAGTCTTCCGAAACTTCACCCTATGAAGACAAATTTCTTTCGAAGACTTTTAGTACACCTGCTTTAATCTGAGTTACTGTTCCATAAAGCACCTTTTCCGGTACATCTCTCTGATAAGTCACCAACTTACAAGAGTTGGTGAAAAGGTCCATGCTTTTGGTAACTGTACATTGAGGTCTTGAGTCTGAACTTTCCACTTTATGTACTTTATCCTTTTTGTAATGTATAAGTGTGAGCTATGGCATGTCATAGTCACAAGGTCAAAAGGCAGATATGCCTTTTGATATTACAATTGATTTTGTTAGTGTATAGTCAATTGTATCCAGCTGGCTTTCATAGTATAGCCGGCTGTAGGTTGTAGTATAAGTATTTCAAGTTTCTTGTATCTTTCATATACTTTGTAACACTTGTAAAAGAACTTGAGAAAGCAATATACGCATCCTTGAAAACCATATTCTCCGTTCTGTCTCTTGCTTACTTGTGTTCTTTGTATCACTTTTGGTTAACCCAGTTTACTGTTTGATTAGAGTTTAGATAATCTCCTCATTGTGCTGTTGTGTTGTAATTGTGTTCAAACCCTTAAACGATCCTGCACTTTCATCTTCTTCCTTGCATCAAAACCGCCCCATTTGGTCACGTTTTTGTCGTCTAGACTTTGACTACAACCGAGTCTACTCCATTCTTGCAGGTAGATGACCTTGGTTGTCCTTTTTCTTGCTTTGTCATTGCTGCCCATTTAGGGTTTCGGGTGTTCGGGTTCAACCCGAACACATGTGGTCGTGTGGGTGCGTGTGATGTCTTTCCGCGTGTTCTTCTTGTTTGTGTATGTTGGTAGAGTGTTTCTGGAAGTCCTCCTGGTGTAAACCTCGTGCACGGAGTAGCCGAAGGCTGCTCTGTACTTCTGCAGTCGCGAATCTGCCATTCTGGCGACTGGGTCTGTCATGCGACTGAGCTGTGAGACTAGGTGAGTCGTGCAACTGAGTCATTCGGGTGACTGAGTTGTGTGACTGGATATGCCGTGCGACTGAGTTATGCAATCGAATGAATGCGTGCGATTGAGTCAATGTGGATGAGTGTATGCATGCGATTGAGTCTGGACCGAATGAATGTGTGCAATTGTGCGTGTATCGCACGACTGAAGGCTAATCGTACGAATGGAGGTTCAATCATACGAATGAAGCCGATTCGTACGAATGAAGGTTGATTCGTGCGTATGGAGGTTGAGTCGTGCGATTGGGTGCTGTGTGGTGCGACTGGATGCTGAGTCGCACGAATGAAGGCTCATTCGTATGAATGAAGCTGACTCGTACGAATGAGGGTTGATTCGTGCGGATGGAGTGTTGAGTCGAGCGTCTAGTCCTGTCGTGTGATTGAAGTTGTTGTGTGTGAATTCCTTCTTTTTATGTTGTGTGATGTTAAGGTGACATCGACACAGTTGCCATTGCTCAACCACAAAGATTAAAGTCAACGCTATTAAGGCTACAAATACTATTCCAAATCAAATCAACCTATCATTTTACAATTATCAACAACCGATTCGTGACTACTAATATTTAACAAATACTTCTCTTATAACAATGAATCTTTTACACAATATCACTGGCAATGGCGACGGTTTCTAGTACTTGGATCTACATAAGATCTAATACGTGTGTCAGCTTGTGTGTGTTACACGCGACCGAACCGACACAACCCAAACCGACCGAACGTCATTATTTACTTTATACATATCATTAAATGCTTAATAATAACTATCAATAGGTGTTTGACCGTTCATTGCATACAACACTCGGGAAACTTTGATCATTCGTACTTACCACTTAACAAGTGAGTTTTGTGTAAGGCCCCATTCCCGGGACGCTTACAGTTGGTAATTCATCGCACGTAAAACATATACTTTGCATTTAATTATCAAAACATTGCAGCGGAAACATAAAACAAATGGCTTAAATTACATTGTTGTATTACATCAAAAAAACTTTAAATAAATGGATGCCATCCAAAGAGCTGAGCAGCTGCCTCGTGCCATCCTCAGCAACCTTACCTGCCAACTGGAAAATGCATAAAAGTCAGCGTTGCTGAGTGAGTTCTAGTTTTATAGCAAAAATATTTTCTTTCGTTAAAACCCTTCATTTCAAGTGTATGTGACCATACATCACACGTACATACAGATAGTATCATTATTATCTTCGTCATTCTTTCGTTCATACTTTCATTCATCATTTCATTCATTACTTTCATCATCACCATGAACTTTACCCTTCATGCTCGTGATACTGTGCCTAAGCCTATAAAAGACCTTCATCGGTGGTGCCCAGCACCAAGTGGTCACAGTACCTAAGGTAAATTCAAGTATACCATGTCATATGCAATGCCCTTCATGCTCGTGATACTGGACCTAAGCCTTTAAAAGACCTTCATCGGTGGTGCCCAGCCCAGGTGGTCATAGTACCTAAGACACGCGACCATGGTTCATCCATTTGGTCAATCACAAAGAAAGACCCCTGATGTGCATCCTCCCGGGGTAGCGAACCCACACACCGTTGGGTTGACACATTTAATGGTGTGTCGCGACATACAGTGCTTGCAAGACTTCTTACATTCATTCATTCATTAATGCATGCATTCATCATCATGTTCCTCTTTCATTATCTTTCACTTTACGTTACATAATACTTCGTTCATTCATTATCATAATACGTAAAGCCATAGGAAAGATAATCATACATCATCACAAGGAATATAAACATATCATTTATACATCATCATGCAGGGCATCATACATACATAACATACATCATGCATAACCATGCAACATCATCATCATCATCATGCATAAGCACACATCATTACATGCCCTACACACCATCTATGACCCCAAGGTCAACTTTCATAACCCCTAGGAATCTCCTAGGTCAAAGCCTACATTACCTATTTTTCCCAAAAAGTCGGAATTTTTCTAAATGTCCATCGGTATTTTCTATAGTCATCCGCATTTGCTATAGTTCATCCGCATTCGATTTACTTCTTCCGCATTTCCATACTTAGTTAAATGCTCATCCGCATTGTCTCACTTCATCCGTATTGACTTACTTGCTCATCCGTATTTCCATACTTAGTCAAATGCTCACCCGCATTGACTCACTTCATCCGCATTGTCTTATTTGCTCATCCGTATTTCCATACTTAGTCAAATGCTCACCCGCATTGACTCACTTCATCCGCATTGTCTTACTTGCTCATCCGCATTTCCATACTCAGTCAAATGCTCATCTGCATTTCCTGCACTTAGCCAATGCTCATCCGCATTTCCATACATAGTCAAATGCTCATCCGCATTTCCTGCACTTAGCCAATGCTCATCCGCATTTTCATACATAGTCAAATGCTCATCCGCATTGACTTCCACACACTTAAGTAGATTTAGAAACTTATCAAATGGATCTAAAACATCATTTCAATTTCCATACACCATTCATCATGTTCTAAGCTTAATTCTTACCTTCTAAGCCTTAGAACACAATCATACATAATCAAGCATGAATATAGTCACACATCACATCATAACATCATCATACACACATTCAAGCATACGGGTCCGAAACCCAGTTCAATGAAAGCATACATTCATGCATTTCCAGCCCCAAAGTCAGTTAAAAACCAGTAAAAGAGGGGTCCTAGAACTCACCTTTGCAGCTTTTGAGTATGGCTTCCTCCAAACTCGTTTGCAAATTGAATTCAACCGCTTAGAAACCCACTAAAAACATACCCGAACACATACAACACACATAAGCACAAACCCGAGGATAAGACCAGCCAAGAACACCATAAAAGCATGAATTGTTACCTTGAATTCAAACTCTTTCTTGTTCTTTCTTCAAAACCGAGAATTTGCTGCTCTTTCTCTCTCTAAAACCCGAAAATCGGAGGTGCATGTGACATGTGGGCGGCCATACCACCTTTTACACCCACTTTTCAAACATTTTGTCCTTTTGGACACTTTTTACCCCTAGACTTGGGTTTTATTTACTTTCCTTCTTTACTTTCACTTTATTCTTCTCTTCCTTGACTTTAAAATAACCGGGTGTTACAAGTCCACCCCCCTTATATAGGTTTCGTCCCCGAAACCTGTTGTTCCTCAAAGATTATGGGTAATGCTGTCTCATCTCTTCCTCAGTCTCCCACGTAGACTCGGATCCCTTCCTGTGTTTCCACTGTACACGCACCAGGGGAACCACTTTATTCCTCAGCCTCTTTTCCTTTCGATCAATGATTGCCACCGGTAGCTCCATATAATTGAGCCGTTCGTCTACTTCGATATCCTCCAATGGAACAATCATGTCTTCATCAGCTAAGCACTTCCTCAGATGAGATACATGGAATGTTGGATGAATTCCACTTAACTCATCGGGTAACTCCAATCTATAGGCCACCTCTCCTACTCAAGCAATGATTCGGAAAAGGCCTATGTATCTCGGGCTCAACTTGCCCCGCTTTCGGAAACGAATGATACCCTTCCAAGGTGAGACCTTCAACATAACCCGGTCACCCACCTGGAACTCAACCGGTCTACGTCGTTTATCGGCATACGACTTCTGTCTATCTTTGGCTGCCTTCATAAAGGCTTTGATCTTCTCAAGCTTCTCAGTCGTAGCCTCGATTACCTCGACGCTCCCCAACTCTTTCTGACCAATGTCACCCCAACAAACGGGTGTTCTGCATCTCCTACCGTATAGCATCTCGTATGGTGGCATGCCAATGCTGGCATGATAGCTATTGTTATACGAGAATTCAGCTAATGGTAAGTGGTCATCCCAACTTCCTCCAAAATCAATCACACACGCCCAAAGCATGTCTTCCAACGTCTAAATGGTCCTCTCTGACTGACCATCAGTTTGAGGATGATAAGCCGTACTAATATGTAACCTCGTCCCCATGGCGTCGTGGAATTTCTTCCAGAATTTAGATGTAAACCGAGTGTCACGATCAGACATAATGGACACTGGCACACCATGACGGGTTACAATCTCCTTGACGAATAGGTCAGCCAGCCTCTCGGATGAATATGTCTCGCGGATTGGTAGGAAGTGAGCACTCTTCGTCAGACGGTCCACGATCACCCATGTGGCATCGTACCCTTTCGGAGTACGTGGCATCTTCGTAATGAAATCCATGTTGATGTGCTCCCACTTCCATTCCGGTATATCCAAAGGTTGGATCTTCCCATACGGCTTTTGATACTCGGCCTTCACTCGCAAGCAAGTAAGGCACTTACTCACATACTCCACCACGTCGAGCTTCATACCCGGCCACCAATAATCTTTCTTCATATCTTGATACATTTTTGTGGCACCTGGATGAATGGAGTATCGAGTCTTGTGAGCTTCATCCATTATCTTCACCCGTAGATCCCCAAAACAAGGAATCCACACACGACCAAATCGGGTTTTAACACCAAGTGTGTTTTCACCCAATTCCCCAACCAGACCTCTCATTCTTTCAGAGTTAAGATGATCTTCTTTCAGTGCTTCATCTTGAAACTGTTTGGCTTGCTTCATCACGTCCGAGGTCATGATCAGCTGATATGCTTTCACCCATATCGGCTCGGGCCTCTCTTTCCGGCTAAGAGCATCCGCCACCACATTGGCCTTGCCCGGATGGTAATGGATCTCACAATCATA
Organism: Flaveria trinervia; assembly: GCA_025506515.1. NCBI lineage: Eukaryota > Viridiplantae > Streptophyta > Magnoliopsida > Asterales > Asteraceae > Flaveria > Flaveria trinervia. The sequence goes on from CM046451.1 coordinate 17,479,912, forward strand.
ATCCTTTATGAGCTCCAACCATCTTCTCTGACTCATGTTCAGATCCTTCTGCTCGAAGAAGTACTTCAAGCTCTGTGGTCAGTGAAAATGGTGCACTTCGTACCGTAAAGATAGTGCCTCCAAATCTTTAGTGCAAAGACCACGGCTGCTAGCTCCAAGTCATGAGTAGGGTAGTTGACTTCATGAACCTTCAACTGTCGGGATGCATAAGCTATAACCTTCCTCTCTGCATTAACACACACCCCAACCCCGAGTAGGAAGCATCTGAATAAACCACCAGATCTTCGCTTCCATCGGGTAATGACAGAACAGGAGCTTGAGTCAATCTCGCCTTCAATTCTTCGAATGCCTTGTCTTGAGCTTGACCCCATGCGAACTTCACATCTTTTCAGGTCAACTTGGTTAGTGGAGAGGCAATCTTAGAGAAGTCTTGGATAAATCTTCTATAGTAGCCCGCCAAACCCAAGAAACTACGAATCTTGGATGGCATCTTTGGTGACTTCCATTGCATAACCGCCTCCACTTTCGCTGGATCCACCATAATCCCATCGGGATTCACCACATGACCCAAGAACTGAACTTCACGCAACCAGAATGCACATTTGGAGAATTTGGCATATAGTTTCTCCCTTCTCAACGTCTCCAAAACCTCTCGAATATGACTGGCATGCTCATCCTTGCTTCTTGAATAAATTAGGATATCATCAATGAACACAATCACTGATTTATCCAGCATCGGCCGACACACCCAATTCATCAGATCCATAAAGGCAGCTGGCGCGTTGGTCAAACCGAAGGACATGACAAGAAACTAGTAGTGACCATAGCACGTACGGAAAGCTGTTTTAGGGATATCTTGCTCCTTCACCTTCAACTGATGGTAACCAGATCGAAGATCTATCCTTGAAAACCAACTGGCACCCTGGAGCTGATCGAACAAATCGTCTATTCTCGATAAGGGGTATCGGTCACGGTAGTCAATACACATCCTCATACTACCATCCTTCTTATTTACAAACAGGACCGGAGCACCCCCCAAGGCGAGATACTCGGTCTAATGAACCCCTTATCAAGTAGCTCTTGCAACTGCTCCATCAACTCTTTCATCTCTGTCGGAGCCAAACGATATGGCGCCTTGGCAATAGGTTGGGCACCCGGTATCAAGTCAATTTGGAACTCGATCTCACGGTCAGGTGGGACTCCTGATAAGTCTTCTGGGAATATGTCTGGAAAGTCACACACAACAGGTACATCAGATAGGTGTGGTGTTGGCGTAACCACATCCTTTACATAGGCCAAGTAGACACTACATCCATGCCTCGTACACTTTCCCGCCACCGCCATTGAGATCACCTTCGGAATCGTAGTCACCCGATCACCATAAACCTTCACCGAACTACCGTCAGGCGTTGTCAAATTAATCATCTTCTTACGACACAGAATGTTCGCCTCGAAGTCTACCAACCAATCCATCCCAAGAACCAAATCAAAACCACCTAAGGTCATTACAAACGGTCTAACAGGAAACTTATGACCTTCAAGCTCCACGTAACAGTTCTCTATCAACTCAGAGATTCTGGTAGATTTACCTATGGCAGTTTCTACATCAAAGGGCACATCAACACGTCTACTACTAACAAGCAGCTTAGCACAGAATGCAGCAGAAATAAAACTTTTACTGGCATCCGAATCAAATAACACAGAAGCTAAAGTTTGGTTCACCAGAAATGTACCGGACACAACATAAGGGTCCGTCCTAGCCTCCTCCTGTGTCATCGTGAATGCCCTGGCGCTCGCCCTTGGTCCTTCACCTCCAGTTTTCTTCGCCCCGGAACCCTCGGCCCTTGGCTTCTTACAATCCCTACTCATATGACCCTCTTCACCACAGTTAAAGTACCGGGCCGTACGACAGTCCCTGGCCATGTGCCCCGCCTTCCCACATTTAAAGCACAAGTTTGACCCAAACCTACATTCCCCACTATGCTCTCTCCCACACCTACCACACTTCTTTGTACTCGCACCCGACGTGACCACACGGCGGTCATCCACCCTTGCCTTCTTTTTACCCGTCAAGACATCACCCCGACCAAATCTCTTCCCATTCTAGTTTCTATCACCTCCACCCTTCCGACTGCCTTCAGCCACCACCGCCACACCCCTTTCGTCATATAACCTTCCTGCCAAATCCACCACCGACCTAAACGTGCTTGGTCGGGCGGCAATCATGTGCCTGCGAATGTTCGCTGGCATTCCTTGAATATACCTCTTGATCTTCCAAGATAGAGGCGTCACCTGATCCGGCACCAGTCGTGCCATTTCGTTAAATTTGGTGGTGTATTGTTGGTGTGTCATCGTTCCCGCCTCCAGTTGCAGAAACTCCCTCTCGACCTTGTCCATTTCCCGGTGAGGAAAAAACTCCTCGATCACCAACTTCTTCAACTCCGACCATCTCATTCTCCCGATCGCTCGACTACCCTCGGCTTGGACTATATTGTCCCACCAGCACAGAGCCGAGTCCACAAAAGAGTGGGTAGCAACCTTAACTTTCTGGTCTTCTCGGCACTCGCTGATATCAAGTACAACCTCCATTTCCCTCACCCACCGGTGAGCAGCAGCAGCAGTGTTGTTACCATCAAAAGTAGGGGGCTTGCATCTCATAAACACCCCGTAGTTACAGCCTCGTACCGTATCCTGCACAGGCTCTGCTTCTTCTTCTTCTTCTTCATCATCAGACGGAACCGTCTTAGTCTCTGGCTGTCTTCTTTCGCCCATAGATCTACTCCATTCCCTTCTCTCCCCTTCTCTAACTGTCTTTATCACTTCGGTCACCATAGACGGTAGGATCGTCTACATGACTTGATGCACTTCTTCCACAACTGCCTCCTTCACTAAGGCTCTCAGGTTAGCACTCTCATCTCCGCCCTCCGGATGAGGGGTTTCTGGTTCTTCATGAACCACCTTTTCGGCCCTAGGCCTTCCTCTCGTAACCCGTGGTTCAGCACCACGTCCGCCACCACGTGACGCTTTAGATGATCTACCACCGGCCATCCTCTAACTCACACTAAAAGATTTAAACACTAATACGGTCATTCAAGGAAACGGCTCAGTTTATGGCAAGTATAGTAAGTCCCTAATTACAGTGGCCAGTTGTGATTAGCCACTTACTTTACTCTTCACACCCCAAGCCTTACCTGTCCTGACTACATCAGCATTTCAATCTACATACAACACATAACTACATACCGTGCGCACATAAAACCAGTTTCTTTACGAAAATACCTGATGGCACACAGCTACTCAGATTGGCATCCCATTCCCTTCCATCCCATTCTCAGTTTAAGTTAAGGTTTATTTTGAAAATTTACCCATTTCACTTAAACTTTGGCTCTGATACCAACTTGTAAGGCCCCGTTCCCGGGAAGCTTACAGCTGGTAATTCATCGCACGTAAAACATATACTTTGCATTTAATTATCAAAACATTGCAGCGGAAACATAAAACAAGTGGCATTTCATTTCATCATAAAAACTTTTGCAAACTAATGCATCATTTGTCGGTTACAAAATTACATTGTTGTATTACATCACAAAAGCTTTAAATAAATGGATGCCATCCAAATGAGCTGAGCAGCTACCTCGTGCCATCCTCAGCAACCTTACCTGCCAACTAGAAAATGCATAAAAGTCAGCGTTGTTGAGTGAGTTCTAGTTTTATAGCAAAACATATTTTTCTTCCGTTAAAACCCTTCATTTCAAGTGTATGTGACCATACATCACACGTACATACAGATAATATCATTATTATCTTCGTCATTCTTTCGTTCATACTTTCATTCATTTCATTCATTACTTTCATCATCACCATGAACTTTACCCTTCATGCTCGTGATATTGTGCCTAAGCCTATAAAAGACCTTCATCGGTGGTGCCCAGCACCAAGTGGTCACAGTACCTAAGGTAAAGTTCAGGTATACCATGTCATATGCAATGCCCTTCATGCTCGTGATACTGGACCTAAGCCTTTAAAAGACCTTCATCGATGGTGCCCAGCACCAGGTGGTCATAGTACCTAAGACACGCGACCATGATTCATCCATTTGGTCAATCACAAATAAAGACCCCGATGTGCATCCCCCCGGGGTAGCGAACCCGCACACCATTGGGCTGACACCTTTTAATGATGTGTCGCGACATATAGTGCTTGCAAGACTTCTTACATTCATTTATTCATTAATGCATGCATTCATCATCATGTTACTCTTTCATTATCTTTCACTTTACGTTACATAATACTTCGTTCATTAATTATCATAATACGTAAAGCCATAGGAAAGATAATCATACATCATCACAAGGAACATAAACATATCATTCATACATCATCATGTAGGGCATCATACATAACAACATACATCATGCATAACCATGCAACATCATCATCATCATCATCATGCATAAGCACACACATTACATGCCCTACACACCATCTATGACCCCAAAGGTCAACTTTCATAACCCCTAGGAATCTCCTAGGTCAAAGCCTACATTACCTATTTTTCCCAAAAAGTCAGAATTTTTCTAAGTGTTCATCCGTATTTCCTATAGTCATCCGCATTTTCTATAGTTCATCCTCATTTGCTATAGTTCATCCGCATTTGATTTACTTCTTCCGCATTTCCATACTTAGTCAAATGCTCATCCGCATTGTCTCACTTCATCTGTATTGACTTACTTGCTCATCTGCATTTTCATACTTAGTCAAATGCTCACCCGCATTGACTCACTTCATCCACATTGTCTTACTTGCTCATCCGTATTTCCATACTTAGTCAAATGCTCACCCGCATTGACTCACTTCATCTGCATTGTCTTACTTGCTCATCCCCATTTCCATACGCAGTTAAATGCTCATCCGTATTTCCTGCACTTAGCCAATGCTCATCCGTATTTCCTGCACTTAGCCAATGCTCATCCGCATTTCCATACATAGTCAAATGCTCATCCACATTTCCTGCACTTAGCCAATGCTCATCCGCATTTCCATACATAGCAAATGCTCATCCGCATTGACTTCCACACACTTAGACAGATTTAGAAACTTATCAAATGGATCTAAAACATCATTTCAATTTCCATACACCATTCATCATGTTCTAAGCTTAATTCTTACCTTCTAAGCCTTAGAAACACAATCATACATCATTAAGCATGAATATAGTCACACATCACATCATAACATCATCATACACACATTCAAGCATACGGGTCCGAAACCCAGTTCAATGAAAGCATACATTCATGCATTTCCAGCCCCAAAGTCAGTTAAAAACTAGTAAAAGAGAGGTCCTCGAACTCACCTTTGCAGCTTTTGAGTATGGCTTCCTCCAAACTCATTTGCAAATTGAATTCAACCGCTTAGAAACCCACTAAAAAACATACCCGAACACATACAAACACATATAAGCATAACCCGAGGATAAGACCAGCCAAGAACACCATAAAAGCATTACCCTGAATTCAAACTCTTTCTTGTTCTTTCTTCAAAACCGAGAACTTGCTGCTCTTTCTCTCTCTAAAACCCGAAAATCGGAGGTGCATGTGACATGTGGGCGAACATACCCCTTTTACACCCACTTTTCAAATATTTTGTCCTTTTGGACACTCTTTAACCCTAGACTTGGGTTTTATTTATTTTCCTTCTTTTCTTTCACTTTATTCTTCTCTTCCTTGACTTTAAAATAACCGGGTGTTACATTTCGTGGCCCCTTTTTATGCTTATACAACTTTTCAATCATTTAAAAACTTGGGGGAAAAGTATGCTCACCCACTTTTCATGCTGTATAACTTACATACAATTTAAATACTTGGAATCAACGTGTTACTGTTTTATGGGTACTTATCTGATACATGCTTGAGTTTGCTGTGTGGTACTTTATTTACAACCATTTAATTCTAGTGTGGGAACCGATGGATAGGTATTGGTAGTACTACTGGGTTGACACCCCCACCCGTGTTGTTGGTATACTAGTTAGTACCAACAGTAGCCAGGAACGGGCCTTGGGTGAATATATTCCGACAAGATTTTGTGTGTACGTCGTTAGGTTTGGTTGTAAAGCTCATGTCACGTGATTTTTCTTACTTATAATTGTATACATGGTATTCCACAACAATTAATATACAACATCAATTACTTATTTACAATTTAAACCTACGAGCTCACCAACAATTTTGTTGACCATTTTGAGCATATCTTTTTAGGTGACAATGCTAATTGAAGATCTAGGTGTGCTGCCTTAGTGGAGACCCTAGGATGCATTTTGAGACTACACATGCTTAGCGAACATTGTCTTTTTGGATCGTTGTTGTAGTCTGCTTTAACCAACATTATTCTTTTGATACTTGTCCCGGGTTGTGGGAATTGCATACAATGTTATCTCCTTTGTTTATGTGAATCATGTAACATGTTATGCTTATGGCTATGTTGTCGTGAATATTGACTAAACACGACACAAGTCTCCTTTGTGTCAGGTGTTGTCATGACACGCTTGTCATTATTTATTATATGCATCTCTATTGCTTACCATGTGTTATGATGATCCCGTCTCATTACATTCCTGTGTTTCCACTCTTAGCGGGGGTGTGATAGACTAGAATCAGAGCCATTTGTTATAGAGAATTAGGCAATTCACTTGACCTAGACTATAACCTAGGAACCTTCATGTAGATTTGCATGCTAGGATCTTTGTGCATTTCATATCTCATGTATGTGTTCCTCTTTACTTGTTCGTTTATCTATCCTTTTTGTGATCTTTTCACCCTATAAGAGAGCCCTGGTGCTCACTCTTTATGGGATGCTTCTATTGAATCTTCTGTTCCCTCTGCGCGCTGAGTTGTTTTATCAAATCCGGTATTTAACCCGAAGAGATCTTCACAGATCCTGCGATTGCGCTTGACCACGGACACTGGGATTTACCCTGAGGAGGTTATGTTTGAAACCTCGAAAAGGAGGAATAGACAACCTTCACTAGACAAACATGATTATATGCATGGGTTGCCATTATTATGATGGATTACTATTGGAACATTACCTATACATGGTGTGAGAACTACACGACATGTATGTGATGTGTGGTAACAACAAGTGTGATATTAACTTGGAATGCTGGATTTTGATGAGTGGTATGGATAATATACTTTGAAATGGTTAAAACTTATGGGTTTACTACTTCTATTCGAAAATGCCGCCTCGAAGAGTTACCGTAGCAACAGTGGCGGAAGTGAAGCCCCAAGGGGCAGAGACAGAGGTAGAGCACTGAGAACAAATGATGGCCCTGCTAGCAAAAATCAGGGAACAGGAAACACTGACATGGTAGCTCTGATCGTTCAACAGCTGGCCGCACTAATCCCGACTATTGTGGCCCAAGTGAGCAATGCTCTTCAGAATCACCACCCTCACGGGGATGGTGGCAATGATAATGAAGATTATGGGAACCCGACTGGGAATGAAAGTAATCAGGAAACCAGGAATGGTGGAACAGCAGGTAATGAGACTGGGGTTGTTAATACTAGAAGGGGATGTTCATACAAGGAGTTTGTGGCCTGTAAACTGAAAGAGTTTGATGGAAAAGGTGGAGCTATAGCCCTGACTAGATGGCTTGATAAGATGGAGGCAGTGATCAATATCAGCGAGTGCCTCGACAGCCAAACGATTAAGTATGCCACGTGTTCACTACAGGGAAAGGAACTAACTTGGTGGAACACTCAGGTTCAGGCTAGGGGAAGAGAATAAGCGATGCAGATGTCGTGGGATGAGTTTAAGGCCTTAATCACCGAGGAATATTGCCCCCTCAACGAGATGCAGAAAGAAACTGGATCATGAATTCTGGAATCATGCTATGGTGGGGGCTGGGCACGCAGCTTACACAGATCCACTTCATGAGTTTGCAAGATTGGTTCCACATCTGGTCACTCCGGAATCAAAAAGGATTGAGAGGTATATTTGGGGACTGTGCCTCAAATCTGAGCGATGGTAACAACAGCTGCTCCTCCTACGATTCAGAGCGCAATTTTGAAAGCTGGCGCTCTAATGATGAGATGGTGAGAACAGGGGTATTGGGAAGGGGAGCAGAGAAAAGAAAGGATGTTGGGGAAACAAGCCGGTCGAGTGTCGGGAGATTTGATAAAAGGGCCAAGACAACCAGAAATTTTGCGGTCGTGACACAGGGCAAGAGAGAGTATGTTGGGCTGCACCCAAAATGTGATAGATGCAACTTCCATCATCCCCCAGCAATGTCGTGCCGGGTGTGCATGAACTGTAGATGCCCGGGACATCTAGCAAAAGACTGCAGAGCGGCGCCGAATCTGGTGGCACCGGTCAATGCGGTTAACCCCGCTGGGAATGCCAGAGGCTGTTATGAGTGTGAAGACCCTGATCACTATAGAAACATGTGCCCTAGACTGAATCGGGCACCGGGTTAGCAAGGAAACAACCAGCAACCGGTGATGGCCATAGCTGGAAATCAAGGACCGGCGAATTAAGGGAATACAGCTCGAGGACGTGCATTTGTCATTGGAGCCAACGATGCCCGTCAGGACCCGAATGTTGTCACGGGTACGCACTCAATCATCACTTCGCATCTATATTATTTGACACTGGAGCAGACAATAGCTTTATATCTACTGAGTTTGTGCAATTGCTTGCTTTGAGTCCTAGTAGGCTAGAAACTAGCTACTCCGTAGAAATGGCCAATAGTAGGGTTGTCCAAGCCGATGAAACATTAGAAAGTGCTCAATGATATTGGAGGACCATGCCCTCTATATAGACTTGATACCCTTTGAGTTAGGAAGTTTTGACGTGATTGTGGGAATGGATTGGTTGTCGAAACACGGAGCTGAGATTGTCTGTCGGGACAAAGTAGTACGAATCCCCATGCCAAACGGGGAGGTACTTAGGATTCAAGGAGAACGACTGAGAAGAAACCTAAAGACTATCTCCTGCATGAAAGCACGCCGAAGTTTACGAAAACAGTGCTACGCTTTCCTGGCTCATGTGGTAGAAAAGGAAGAAAATAGGAAATTGATAGATATTCCAGTGGTCCGGGACTACCCAGATGTATTTCCTGATGACTTGTCTGGTTTGCCTCCCCACGACAGGTGGAATTTCGTATAGAGTTGGTTCCTAGAACTACACCAGTAGCAAAGACACCATATCGGTTAGCGACATCTGAAATGCAGGAATATCTAGTCAGTTACAGGAACTACTGGAGAAGGGATTTATTCGGCCGAGTCACTCACCATGGAGAGCACCAGTGTTATTTGTCAAAAAGAAAGATGGGTCATTCTAAATGTGTATCGATTACCGTGAGTTGAACAAGTTAACCGTGAAGAATCGGTATCCTCTCCCTAGGATCGACGATCTGTTTGACCAGCTGCAAGAAGCTTCCTATTTCTCAAAGATCGACCTTCGTTCTGGATATCATCAACTAAGGGTTTTCGAGGAGGACATACTGAAAACAGCATTTAGAACTCGTTATGGGCACTATGAGTTCTTGGTCATGCCGTTTGGGTTGACTAACACACCAGCTGTGTTTATGGACCTAATGAATCGGGTGTGTAAACCTTACTTGGATAAGTTTGTGATCGTATTCATAGACGATATACTTATCTACTCCCGATTGAAAGAGGGTCATGAAGAACACCTTCGGGCAATTCTGGAACTATTACGTGAAGAGAAACTTTTCGCCAAGTTCTCGAAGTGTGAATTCTGGTTGCGGGAAGTGAAGTTTTTGGGTCATGTGGTTAACGAGGATGGGATTCATGTAGATCCCGATAAGATCGAAGCGGTGAAGAAATGGGATGCACCCCAGACACCATCAGAAATACGACAATTCTTAGGATTGGTCGGATACTATCGTCGTTTCATCGCAAATTTTTCGAAGATCGCTCAACTGTTAACATTGTTGTCTCAGAAAGACAAGAAGTTTGATTGGGGACATGCACAAGAACAAGCGTTCCAAATGTTGAAAGAGAAGTTGTGCAATGCACCAATATTGTCCCTCCCAGATGGAACTGATGATTTTGTGGTATACAGCGATGCTTCACACCAAGGTTTGGGATGTGTACTAATGTAGAAGGATAAGGTGATTGCCTACGCTTCGCGACAACTCAAGGTGCACGAAAAGAACTATACAACCCATGATCTGGAGTAGGGCGCTGTAGTATTTGCACTTAAGATATGGAGGCATTACCTGTATGGAACCAAATGCATCATCCAACATATCCTGGATTAGAAGGAGCTTAATATGCGACGGTGATGTTGGGTAGAACTTCTTAGTGACTACGATTGTGAAATCCGGTATCATCCAGGGAAAGCGAACGTGGTGGCTAATGCTTTAAGCTGCAAAGAACGCGTGAAACCGCTACGTGCTTGTAGAGTCTAATGAAGAGGCTGATGCAACCTAAACATCTTAGTCTTTCTGCATGCTGCACAAGTGCATTAAAGAAGAATGCTTCGGAAGTTTCACATGTGCAACAAAAATACTCTAAGTGTGAAATCTTCCGAAGCCAAAGATGAAGTCTTCTGAAGCCTCAGAGACAAAGTCTTCCCAAGCTTCAAGTACATGAAGATAGATTTCTTCCGAAGACTTTTAGTAACATGCTTTATCTGATGTACTGTTCCATAAAGCTGGACACCTTTCCGTTGCAACTCTGCAAGTCACCAACTGACATGGTTTGGTGAAAAGGTCCATGCTTTTGGTAATTGTACATTGAGGTCTTGAGTCTGTAACTTTCTACTTTATGTACTTTATCCTTTTTGTAATAGATAAGGATGTGAGCTATGGCATGTCATAGTCACAAGTCAAAAGGCAATCTGCCTTTTGACTCTACAATTGATTTTATTTGTGTCTAGTCAATTGTATCCAGCTGGCTTTCAAAGTATAGCCGGCTGTAGGATGTTAGTATAAGTATCTCATATTCTTGTATATATTAAATATGCTTTGTAACACTTGTAATAAAACATAGAGAAGGCAATATACTGCATTCTTGAAAACCAAACACTTGTGCTCTTTGTGTTCTTTGTCTCCTGCATTACTTGTGTTCTTAGTATCTCAACACATGGTTAATCCAGTTTACTGTTTGATCAAGTTTAGTTTATCTCCTCTTTGTGTTGTTGTGTTGTAACTTATACCCTTCAACGATCCTGTAGTGCTCAAGCGTTGGGATTGACTATTCAAATGAATTTGAAAGCTCAGATCCAAATGGCACAAAGTGAGGCATTGAATGAAGAAAACCTTACGGGAGAAGAATTCCGAGGGTTGGATAAACAAATGATTTGCAAGGATGATGGTATACAGTACTTCATGGATCGTATATGGGTACCCAGATGGGGAAGTGTACGTACCTTGGTCATGGATGAAGCACACAAGATGCGGTTTCTATTCATCCTAGTACAGACAAGATGTACCCCAATCTTAAGGATCTGTACCGGTGGCCAGGCATAAAGAAAGACATTGCTATGTACGTAAGCAGATGCTTAACATGCTCGAAAGTTAAAGCTGAACATCAGAAACCATCGGGATTATTACAGCAACCTGAGATTCCTGAGTTTAAATGGGAGAACATAGCCATGGATTTTAGTACCAAACTCCCTAGAACGAGCAGCGGGCATGAATTGATATGGGTAGTAGTGGATCGGATGACGAAGTTAGCTCATTTCTTGCCGATCTGAGAAGACTACAAAATGGATAAGTTGGTGAGATTGTACATCAAGGAGGTCGTGACAAGGCACGGAGTGCCAGTGTCGATCATATCCGACCGTGACAGCCGATTTACTTCACGATTTTGGCAGACACTACAAAAAGCGATGGGCACTCGATTAGATATGAGTACCGCCTATCACCCTCAGACAGATGGCCAAAGTGAACAAACTATACAAATGTTGGAAGACATGCTGAGGGCGGTGTAATCGACTTTCGCGGTAGTTGGGACACTCATCTACCGCTGATTGAGTTCTCTTACAACAACAACTACCATATGAGCATTGGATGTGCACCATTTGAGGCATTGTATGGAAGGAAATGTAGATCACCCGTTTGTTGGGCGAGATTGGTGAAAGTCAGTTAACAGACCCAGAGATCATTCAAGAAACAACCGACAAGATTTTCCAAATCAAGGACCGACTAAAAGCTGCGAGAGATCGCTAAAAGAGCTATGCCGACAACCGTCGGAAGCCTCTAGAATTTAACGTTGGGGATCACGTTTTACTCAAAGTCTCTCCTTGGAAGGGAATCAATCGATTTGGAAAGAATGGGAAGTTAGCCCCAAGATACGTAGGATCATTCGAGATTACAGAAAGAATTGCTCCAATGGCTTACCGATTAAGGTTACCACAAGAACTTAGCGGCGTACATGATACTTTCCACGTGTCGAACCTCAAGAAGTGTTTGGCTGATGATCACTTCACGTACCAATTGAAGACATCAAGATTGACGAAAAGTTTTATTTTGTTAAGGAACCCATTGAGATCATGGATCGAAAGGTCAAGCAATTGAAGCGCAGTAGAATACCAATTGTTCGCGTGAGATGGAATTCAAAATGAGGGCCAGAGTTTACATGGGAACGGGAAGACCAGATAAAACTTAAATATCCACATCTATTCGAGGATGACACTCTTGGACCTAACTCCAGTTGAATTTCGGGACGAAATTCTCTCAACTGAGGGATATTGTGACATCCGTCACCTCAAGGTCCGTTAATTAACGTGGTTTCCGTTAACTTTTCTTTGATCATTCATTCCTCATCCCTATAAGCTATTCGTGTGGATATCATACTTGTTTTATCATCTTTATGCTTGTGCTAACGCCGAATCGTATATTATGCTTAAAACCTTTACAAATTTCATCATCGTTATCACTAAAAATATCATTTTTTATATAATATTATTGTCATTATTAAAACCATTTTTAAGTTACCAATTATCATTAAATACATTTTTATCATCAATATAACTAACCTATTAAACTCTTTTTCAACCGAAACAAATTTGGGAATTCGGGGATTCAAGTGCAGGGACTAAATGTGCCATTTTTCCAAACTTGGGCTGGGTATATAAACCCCGTTTTCTAGCCCTAGCTTCATTCTTCATCATCTTCTTCTTCATTCTCTTCTTCTTTCATCTTCTTCCTTGCACCAAAACCGCCCCGTTTGGTCACGTTTTCGTCGTCTAGACTTCGACTACAACCGAGTCTACTCCATTCCTGCAGGTACACGACCTTGGTCGTCCTTTTTCTTGTTTTTTTAGTGCTGCCCACTTCGGGTTTCGGGTGTTTGGTTCAACCCGAACACATGTGGTCGCGTGGGTGCGTGTGATGTCCTTCTGCGTGCTCTTCTTGTTTGTGTATGTTGGTAGAGTGTTCTGGAAGTCCTCGTGGTGTAAAACTCATGCACGGAGCAGCCGAAGGCTGCTCTGCACTTCTGCAGTAGCGAATCTGCCATTCTAGCGACTGGGTCTGTCATGCGGCTGAGCTGTGTGACTGGGTGAGTCATGCGATTGAGTCGTGCGATTGAGTCATTCGGGAGACTGAGTTGTGCGACTGGGTATGTCGTGCGACTGAGTTGTGCGATCAAATGAATGCATGCAATTGAGTCAATGTGGATGAGTCTATGCATGCGATTGAGTCTGGACCGAATGAATGTATGCGATTGTGCGTGTATCGCACAACTGAAGGCCAATCGTACGAATGGAGGTTCAATCGTACGAATTAAGGTTGATTCGTGCGTATGGAGGTTGAGTCGTGCGATTGGGTGCTGTGTGGTACGACTGGATGCTGAGTCACATGAATGAAGGCCCATTCGTACGAATGAAGCTTATTCGTACGAATGAGGGTTGATTCGTGCGGGTGGAGTGTTCAGTCGAGCGTCTGGTCCTGTCGTGTGATTGAAGTTGTTGTGTGTGAATTCCTTCTTTTTATGTCGTGTGATGTTAAGGTGACATCGACACAGTTGCCATTGCTCAACCACAAAGATTAAAGTCAACGCTATCAAGGCTACAAATACTATTCCAACTCATTTCAACCTATCATTTTACAATTATCAACAACCGATTCGTGACTACTAATATTTAACAAATACTTTTCTTATAACAATGGATCTTTTACATAATATCACCGGCAATGGCAATGGTTTCTAGTGCTTGGATCTACATAAGATCTAAGACGTGTGTCAGCTTGTGTGTGTTACACACGACCGAACCGACACAAGCCGAACCGACCGAACGTCATTAGTTACTTTATACATATCATTAAATGCTTAATAATAACTGTCAATAGGTGTTTGACCGTTCATTGCATACAACACTTGGGAAACTTTGATCATTCAGACTTACCACTTAACAAGTGAGTTTCTTGGCCCCTTTTTATGCTTATACAACATTTCAATCATTTACAAACTTGGGGGAAAAGTATGTTCACCCACTTTCATGCTGTACAACTTACATACAATTTACATACTTGGAATCAATGTGTTACTGTTTTGTGGGTACTTATCTGATACATGCTTGAGTTCGTTGTGTGGTACTTTCTTTACAACCATTTAATTCCAGTGTGGGAACCAACGGATAGGTATTGGTAGTACTACTGGGTTGACACCCCCACCCTTGTTGTTAGTATATTAGTTAGTACCAACAGTAGCCAGGAACGGGCCTTGGGTGAATATATTCCGACAAGATTCTGTGTGTATGTCGTTAGGTTTGGTTGTAAAGCTCATGTCATGTGATTTTCCTTACTTATAATTGTATACACGGTATTCCACAATAATTATTATACAACATCAATTACTTATTTACAATTTAAACCTGTGAGCTCACCAACAATTTTGTTGATCATTTTGAGCATATCTTTTTAGGTGACAATGCTAATTGAAGATCTAGGTGTGCTGCCTTAGTTTGGATCGTTGTTGAAGTCTACTTTAAATAACATTATTCTTTTGATACTTGTCCCGGGTTGTGGGAATTGCATACAATGTTATCACCTTAGTTAATATGAATCATGTAACATGTTATGCTTATTGCTATGTTGTCGTGAATATTGACTAAACACGACACAAGTCTCCTTTGTGTAGGGTGTCGTCATGACACGCTTGTCATCATTTATTATATTGCATCTCTATTGCTTACCATGTGTTATGACGATCCCGTCTCATTACAACCCCGTGTTTCCGCTCTTAGCGGGGGTGTGACATAAACCAACCATCCTAAGCCCTAGAAACGCAACCACAACATCATTCAAGCATCACAAGCCCAAACACAAGCCCCACCCGGTCGCACACCACACACAAACACACAAAAACGGGTTCAAAACCCACACAACAAAAAACAGTTTAATTATGTGTTCCAGCCCCAAAATCGATCAAAATCGTGTAAAAGAGGGGTCCTAGAACTCACCTTGACAGCCTCTTCGAGTAGAGCTTCCTACAAACCTGCTTGACTTCGACTTTTGCACCTTGAATTCTTGAAAATCCTGGAACTTGCCTTTTTCTCCCTTTTCTTTCTCCTTGGCCGATTGAATATGGGAAGAGTGAGGGGAGAGTGAGTTGCCATCCCCTTTTACCCACTCTTCCAAACTTTCTTCTTTTTTGCAAGATTATTCCCTCAACTTGGACTTTATTTATTTTCTTTCTTTTTACTCTTTCTTGGTTCCGTCCCCGAAACATGTTATTCCTCAAACATTGTGGGTAATGCTACTTCATCTCTTCTTCAGTCTCCCAAGTAGAATCTGATCCCTTTCTGTGCGTCCACTGTACGCGCACAAGTGGGACCACTTTATTCCTCAACCTCTTCTCTTTACGGTCAATGATTACCACTGGTTGCTCCACATAGCCGTTCATCTACCTCGATGTCTCTAATGGTACAACCATATCCTCGTTTGTCAAACATTTCCTCAGATGAGATACATGGAATGTTGGATGAATTCCACTTAACTCCTCTGGTAACTCCAGTCTATAGGCCACCTCTCCTACCCGAGAATGATTCGGAAAGGCCCTATGTACCTTTGGCTCAGCTTGCCCCGCTTTCTGAACCGAATGATACCCTTCCAAGGTGAGACTTTCAACATAACTCTATCACCCACCTGGAACTCATCGGTCTATGTGATTTATCAGCATACGACTTCTATTTGTCTTGGCTGCCTTCATAAAGGCTTTGATGCTTTCCAGCTTTTCAGTCATAGCCTCGACCACTTCGACGCTCCCTAACTCTTCATGGTCGATCTCACCCCAACACACGGGTGTTTTGCGTCTCCTACCATAAAGCATCTCATAAGGAGGCATACCAATGCTGGCATGATAACTGTTATTATATGAGAACTCAACTAATGGTAAGTGGTCATCCCAACTTCCTCCAAAATCAATGCCACATGCCCAAAGCATATCTTCCAACGTCTTAATGGTCATTTCTGAATGACCATCTGTCTGAGGATGATAAGCCGTGCTAATATGTAACCTCGTCCCCATAGCATCATGAAATTTCTTCCAAAACTTAGATGTAAACCGGGTGTCACGATCAGACACAATAGACACCAGCACACCATGACGACTTACAATCTCTTTAATGAACAGATCCGCCAACCTCTCAGATGAGCATGTCTCGCGAATCGGTAGGAAGTGGGCACTCTTCGTCAAATGATCAACAATCACCCATATAGCATCATACCCTTTCATGGTACGCGGTAGCTTCATAATAAAATCCATGGTGATGTGCTCCCATTTCCACTCCGGTATATCCAACGGTTGGATCTTCCCTTACGGCTTCTAATGCTTGGCCTTCACTTGTAAACAAGTAAGGCATTTACTCACATACTCCACGACATCATGCTTCATACCCGGCCACCAATATATTTCTTCATGTCTTGGTACATCTTTGTAACATCAGGATGAATAGAGTACCGAGTGTTATGAGATTCATCCATGATCTTCACGCGTAGATCCCCAAAACGAGGAGTCCACATCCGCCCGAATCAGGTTCTAACACCGAGTGTGTTTTCACCCAACTCTACGACCATACCTCTCATTCTTTCAGAGTTAAGATGATCTTATTTCAATGCCTCGTCTTGAAACTCCTTGACTTGCTTCATCACATGGTCATGACCAACTGGTAAGCTTTCACTCGAATCGGCTTGGGTATCTCCTTTCGGCTAAGGGCATCCGCCACCACGTTCGCTTTGCCCGGATGGTAATGGATCTCGCAATCATAATCCTTTATGAGCTCCAACCATCGTCTCTACCTCATGTTCAAATCTTTTTGCTCGAAGAAGTACTTCAAGCTCTTGTGGTCGGTGAATATGGTGCCCTTCGTCCCGTATAGGTAGTGCCTCCGAATCTTTAACACGAAGACCACTGCTGCTAGCTCCAAGTCATGAGTAGGGTAATTAACCTTATGAACCTTAAGTGTCAGGATGCATAGTCTATAACCTTTTCTCTTTGCATCAACACACATCCCAACCCTGAGTAGGAAGCATTAGAATAAACCACCAGATCTTCACTTCCATTGGGTAACAACAAAACAGGAGCTTGAGTCAATCTCGCCTTTAACTCCTCAAACACCTTCTCTTGAGCTTGAACCCATACAAACTTTACATCTTTCGGGGTCAACTTGGTTAGTGGAGAAGCGATCTTAGAGATGTCTTGAATGAGTCTTCTGTAGTAGCCCGCCAAACCCAAGAAACTGCGTATGTCGGATGGCGTCTTTGGAGACTTCCATTGCATCACGGCCTTCTCCTTTGCCGGGTCCACCATAATCCCCTCAGGATTCAGCACATGACCCCAAGAATTGAACCTCGTGTAACCAGAACGCGCACTTGGAGAATTTAGCATACAACTTCTCCCTTCTTAATGTCTCCAACACCTCTCGGGTGTGACCGGCATGCTCACTCTCGTTCCTCGAATAAATCAGGATATCATCAATAAACACAATCACTGATTTATCCAACATTGGCCGATACACTCGATTCATCAAGTTCATAAAAGTAGCTGGCGCATTGGTCAAACCAAAAGACATAACACGGAACTCATAATGTCCATAACGCATGCGAAAAGCTGTTTTAGGAATATCTTGTTCCTTCACGTTCAGCTGATGGTAGCCCGATCGAAGATCTATCCTTGAAAACCAACTGGCACCTTGAAGCTAATCAATCAAATCATCAATTCTCGGTAACGGGTATCGATTATTCACTGTCAACTTATTCAGCTCACGGTAGTCGATACACATTCTCATGCTACCGTCTTTCTTCTTCACGAATAAGACCGAAGCACCCAAAGGAGATATACTCGGTCTAATGAACCCCTTATCAAGTAACTCCTGTAGTTGCTCCATCAACTCCTTCGCTTCAGTCGGAGCCAACCGATACGGTGCATTGGCAACAGGTTGGGCACCCGGTATCAAGTCGATCTGAAACTCGATCTCACGGTCAGGTGGCACTCCTGGTAGGTCTTCTGGAAATACATCTGGAAAGTCACTCACAACCGGTACATCAGACAGTTGTGGTGTTAGTGTAACGGCATCCTAAAATGGGCTAAGTAGGCATTGCATCCACGCCTCATGCATTTTCCCACCACCGCCATCGAATTCACCTTCGGGATAGTCGTAACTCGATCAACGTAAACCGTCACCAAAATCTTGTCAGGCGCTGTCAGTCGAATCATCTTCTTGTGACACACAATGTTCGCCTCGTAGTCCACCAACCAATCCATTCCCAGGACTACGTCAAACCCACCTAAGGTCATCACGAATAGTCTAACAGGAAACTTCTGACCTTCTAATTCCACGTCACATCCTTCTATCATCTCAGAGATCCTGGTAGACTTGCCTATGGCAGTTTCTACATCAAAAGGCGTATCTACACTCTTACTAGTAACAGACAGTTTAGCACAGAAAGCAGCATAAATAAAACTTTTACTAGCACCAGAATCGAATAACATAGAGGCTAAAGTTTGGTTTACTAGAAACGTACCTGACACAACATCAGGGTCCGTCCTAGCCTCCTTATGCGTCATTGTGAACCCTCTGGCACTCGCCCTCTGCCCTTCTCCTCCAACCTTCTTCACTTCCGAACCTTCAGCCCTTGGCTTTTTACAGTCCCTGCTTATGTGGCCATTTTCCCTACAATTATAACATCATACAACCCCACAATCTCTAGCCATATGACCAGGCTTCCCACACTTAAAGAAGATGTTTGATCCCCATTTGCATTCTCCTGGATGCTCCTTCCTGCATTTACCACATCTCTTCGACCCCACACCAGGTGTGACCACACGATGGTCATCCACCCGTGCATTCTTGTTACTCGTCGGGGCACCACCCCGACCAAACCTTTTCCCATTCTAGTTCCGGTCACCACCACCTTTCTTGCTGCCTTCAGCCACCACCACAATTCTCTCATCATACAACCTCCCTGCCAAATCAACCGCCGACCTAAACATGCTCAGTCGGGCAGCGATCATGTGCCTACAAACATCCGCCGAAAATCCCTGGATATACCTCTTTATCTTTCGTGATAGAGGCGTCACCTGATCCGGCACAAGCCGTGCCATTACATTAAACTTCGTGGTGCATTGCTGATGAGTCATTGTTCCCGCCTCCAGCTGCAGGAACTCCCTTTCCACCTTATCCATTTCCCAATGAGGACAGAACTCCTCGATCACCAACTTCTTCAGCTCTGCCCACTTCATCCTCCCAATTGCCCGACTACCCTCGGCTTGGACAATATTGTCCCACCTGCACAAAGCCGATTCCACAAATGAATAGGCAGCAAACTTCACCTTCTGATCTTCCCGACACTCGCTGATATCAAGAACAGCTTCCATCTCCCTCACCCATCGGTGAGCAGCAGCAGCAGTGTCGTTATCATCAAAAGTAGGGGGCTTACATCATTGAAATTCCCCATAGTTACAACCTCGTGCCGCCTCCGGCGCAGGCTCTTCTTCCTCTTCTTCATCATTGGAGAGAACCATTTCAGACTCCGGTCACTCCCATCCTCCCGAGGACCTGTTTCTCTCCTTTCTTTCTCCTTCCCTTACGGCCTTTATCACTTCGGTCACCACAAACGGTAAAATTGTCTGCATGACCTGATGAACTTCTTCTACAACAGCCTCCTTTACTAAGGCTCTCAAATTAGCACTCTCATCACCGCCCTCCGGATGAGGGGTCTCGGGTTCTTCATGAATCACCTTTTCAACTCTAGGCTTCCCTCTTTTAGCCCGTGGTTCGGCACCACATCCACCACGACCTCCGCCCCGTGAAGCTTTAGATGATATACCACCGACCATCCACACACACACTAAAAGATTCAAACACCAACACGGTCATTCAAGGGAACAACTCAGTTTATGTCAAGTATAGTAAGTCCCTAATTATAGCGGCCAGTTGTGATTAGCCACATACTTTACTCTTCATACCCCAAGCATTACCTATCCTAACTACATCAATATCTTAATCTACAAACAACACATAAACCACATAACATGCGCACATAATACCGATTAACATTAAGAAAATACCTGATGGCACACAGCTACTCAGATTGGCATCCCTTCCCTTTCCATCCCATTTTCAGTTTAAGTTTAGGTTTCTTTTGAAAATGTACCCATTTCACTTAAACTTTATCTCTGATACCAACTTGTAAGGCCTCGTTCCTAGGAAGCTTACAGCTGGTCAATCATCACACATAAAACATGTAATTACATTAACTCAAGTAAAATATTCCAGCGGAAACATTAAAACAAACATTTCATTTCATTGAAATAAACGCTTTTGCAACATAATAAAACATTCATTACAAAATATCATTTGTTCGCATTATAATGAAAAAACATTGTACAAAATAATGCCATCCAAAATGAGCTGAGTAGCCGCCCCGTGTCATCCTCAACAACCATTACCTGCCAACTGGAAACACATAAAAGTCGGCGTTGCTGAGTGAGTTCTAGTTTTATAAAAATATTACATTACCTTTCATTATTAAAACATTTTCATTACTATCACACGTGATCACACATTGTACATACATCAAGGTAATAATTATTATCTTCATCATCGTTCATTTCGTACATTTCGCACGCTTTGCACATTTCGTACATATCGCACTTTTCGTACTTATCACACATATCGTACTTTTATTGTCTTTCCATTTCTATCTAGGTCCTTTCATATGCTTACCCCCTCTAGAGCACCAAGCAGTTCATCTAGGGTTAAGCGACAAGGACCCCATATCACACGTATGGAGTGCTCACTAGGACAGACTCCCCCTGTGCGCGAACTCTTATGAGTTAGCCAAGATAGCACGCTATATAACACACAGTTTTTACAAAATCACACATATCGGAGCAGTCACCAAGACTGAACTCTTACTGTGTGTATGAACCCTTATGAGTTAGCCAAAATCACACGTTGTAGACACACACAGTTAAGCTAACACCTCTCAATGAGTTGTGAACCTCCTTTCAGTTGCTTGCATGACTTTTTCATTTGTTCATTCATTATTTTAAGGCCCCTTTCCGGGACACTTACAGCTGGTCAATCATCACATATAATTACATTGACTTCAATAAAGTGTTGCAGCGGAAACATTTAAAACAAACATTTCATTTCATTATAATAAACGCTTATGCAATATAATACAACATTCATTACAAAATATAGTTTGTTCGTATTATAATGTAAAAATATTGTACAAAAGAATTCCATCAAAAAGAGCTGAGTAGCCGCCCCGTGCCATCCTCAGCAACCATACTGGCAACTGGAAACACTAAAATCAGCGTTGCTCAGTGAGTTCTAGTTTTATAATAAAACCTACTTTATCTTTCGTTAAAAAACCTTTCTTTACAATCATATGTCATCATGCACCATACGTACACATAGATAATATCATTATTATCTTCTTTATTTGTTCGTTCATTATCTTCATACATCGTTAAGTCTTTACTTTCATCCGGATCAATGCCATGTGCTCACCCCATCGTCATGCATAAGCGGGTACTGGGCCTGAGATCTTTCATAAACCCCAAACATTATGCACGAAGCTGACTCTAGTACCTAGGGTAAGCGGCAAGGATCCCATACATATGATCGATCACAAGGATTGAACCCCAGTGTGTATCCTTCTGGGGTAATTAACTCGCAGACCGTTGAGCTGACACCCTTCATTGGGTGTGAACCTCCAATACATTTGCTTAATCGCACAGATTAAGCCCCAGTGTTCATCCTTCTGGGGTAGCTAACCCGCACACAGTTGAGCTAACACCCTTTATTGGGTGTGAACCTCCTTACGTTTTCTTGCAAGCCTTTCTTACTTTCATTCATTCATTAATGCATGCATTCTTTCATTACGTTCCTCTTTTCATTATCTTCCACTTTACATTACATAATACTTTTTATTTCATTCATTAACATTCAACCTAAAGCCACAGGAAAATAATCATACTTAACAAGGACTGAACATACAACATCACCATACGAGGCCTCATCATACATACATAACACACATCATACATACATTCATACATAGGCATTAATCACACATCATACATCACATCAATCTCATCATAACATCTATGACCTCAAAATTCAACCTAGATGAACCCCCGGGAACCTTCCAAGTCAAAGCCTACATCTACACTTTTCCTTGAAAATCAGAAAATAAACTAAGTTCTTTCGGGCGCATGAGCCCTATTTGGGCGTATGGACTCTATTCGGTCGCATGGCCTCCCAGGTGCATGAGAACACTTAGGTGTATGGAAACTATGGGGCAAATGAACACTTAGGTGAATGAAGAGTCTCCAAACGCATGGGCACTATGTGGCGTATGGACTCCCAGTCGCATAGCCTTCAGTCGCATGACTTTTAAGTGCATGGACTCAGTTGCACACTATTTAGGGGCATGGCCTCAGTCGCACATAGTTCAGACGCATGGCCTTCAATCGCATACCTTTCGGCCGCATTTCCTCTAGTCGCATGACCTTTGCCCGCATTTCCTCTAGTCGCATGACCTTTGCCCGCATTTCCTCCAATCGCATGACCTTTGGCCGCATTTTCTCCAGTCGCATAACTACCATGCATATGACCTTCACTCGCATGCCTTTCGGCCATATGGCATTCAGTCGTATGTCATTCGGTCTCATGGTTTCCAGTCGCATGAGCCCTAGTTGGGTGCAGAATGTAGTCTTCCTGAACCTAAACTACAGATTTCTGCCTCCAGCCCCTTTCTAACCTATTCTAGGCTAAATCCAACCATTCTAAGCCCTAGAAACACAACCACAACATCATTCAAGCATCACAAGCAAAAACACGAGGCCACCCGGTCGCACACCCACACAAACATACACATAAACAGGTTCCACAACCCAACACACCAAAAATGATTTTGCTATGTGTTGTAGCCTCGAAATCAATCAAAAACATGGAAAAGAGGGGTCCTAGAACTCACCTTAGCAGCCTCTTCGAGTAGAGCTTCCTACAACCCGCTTGACTTCGACTTTTGCACTCGATTCTTCAAGAAACCCTAGCTTTTGCTCTTTCTCCCTTTTCTCCCTCTCTAGGCCGCATGGAGGTAAGAATGGGAGAGGGGAATGGCTTCCATTCCCTTTTACCACTCTTCCAAACCTTTCTTCTTTTTGACAAGATTGGTCTCTCAACTTGGACTTTATTTCTTTTCTTTCTTTTCTTCTTTCTTTGGATTTAAAGGAAAGTAACGGGTGTTACAAGTCCACCCCCCTTATATAGTTTTCGTCCCTAAAACCTGTTATTCCTCGAACAAACGTGGGTAATACTGTCTCATCTCTTCTTCAGTCTCCCACATAGACTCAGATCCCTTTCTGTGCTTCCACTGTACGCGCACAAGTGGAACCACTTTATTCTCAATCTCTTCTCTTTACGATCGATAATCGCCACTAGTTTCTCCATATAATTAGCCGTTCATCCACCTCGAAACACCATATCCTCGTCTGTCAAACATTTCCTCAGATGAGATACATGGAACGTCGGATGAATTCCACTAAACTCCTCTGTAACTCCAGTCTATAGGCCACCTCTCCTACCGAGCAATGATTCAGAAAGGCCCTATGTACCTTGGGCTCAGCTTGCCTCGCTTTCTGAACCGAACGATACCCTTCCAAGGTGAGACTTTCAACATAACTCTATCACCCACCTGGAACTCAATCGGTCTACGTCTTTTATCAGCATATGACTTCTGTCTGTCTTTATTGCCTTCATTCAAGGCTTTGATCCTTCCAGGTTTTCAGTCGTAGCCTCGACCACTTCGACGCTCCCTAACTCTTCATGGCCGATCTCACCCCAACACGGGTGTTCTGCATCTCCTACCGTATAGCATCTCATAAGGAGGCATACCAATGCTAGCATGATAATTGTTATATGAGAACTCAGCACGGTAAGGGTCATCCCAACTTCCTCCAAAATCAATGACACATGCCCGAAGCATATAACATCTTAATGGTCCTTTTTGACTGACCATCTGTCTCAGGATGATAAGTAGTGTTAATATGTAACCTCGTCCCCATAGCATCATGAAATTTCTTCCAAAACTTAGATGTAAACCGGGTGTCACGATCAGACACAATGGACACCGGCACACCATGATGAGTTACAATCTCTTTAATGAACAGATCCGCCAACCTCTCAGATGAGTATGTCCTGTGAATCGGTAGGAAGTGAGCACTCTTCATCAAAAATCAACAATCACCCATATAGTATCATACCCTTTCATGGTACGTGGTAGCTTCGTAATAAAATCCATGGTGATGTGCTCCCACTTCCACTCTGGTATATCCAACGGTTGGATCTTCCCTTACGGCTTCTAATGCTCGGCCTTCACTTGTAAACAAGTAAGGCATTTACTCACATACTCCACCACATCACGCTTCATACCCAGCCACCAATAATCTTTCTTCATGTCTTGGTACATCTTTGTAACACCAGGATGAATAGAGTACCGAGTGTTATGAGCTTCATCCATGATCTTCATGCATATATCCCCAAAATGAGGAATTCACATCCACCCGAATCGGGTTCTAACACCGAGTGTTTTTTCACCCAACTCCGCGACCATACCTATTATTCTTTCAGAGTTAAGATGATCTTCTTTCAACGCCTCGTCTTGAAACTCCTTGACTTGCTTCATCACATCAGAGGTGATGATCAACTAGTAAGCTTTCACCCGAATCAGCTTGGGTCTCTCCTTTCGGCTAAGGGCATCCGCCACCACATTGGCTTTGCCCCGATGGTAATGGATCTTGTTAGGGACCGTGTACTGGACGGAGTACTAACTGATTTACGTGTATACCAACTCAAATAGTGCAGAATCCTATTTGATTGGCGATTCAAACAGTGAGATCGTTAACATGATCGATATAAAAGTAAACTAAACGTTAAGAACGAATAGAAATCAATCAAGAACAATCTATGAACTTGGACTGGCTTTCTTGGACATTCTGGACGGCTAGGGTACGAGTAGGAGTCGAAATCTTGAAAGTGTTATGTTTTTCCACGAATTAAGTGGTATTTATAGGTTAGGGTTTGTCAATCGTACGACTAGACCATTAACATGGTTCAGTCGTGCGACTAAAGCATGCGACTGAGTCAATCACACGACTAAGGGTTCAGTCGTGCGACTGAGTCATCCGTATGTCTCAGTCGTGTGACTGATCCAGTCTCCTAGTTCAGTCGTGCGACTGGTCCATTAGCATGAAGTATTCATGCGGATGGTCCATTAGCATGGCCCATTCGCATGAAGACTTCATACGACTAAGTTTGAATATGTTTCTCACTCATTACTTGACTAAGATCTATTCAAACAACCACAAACCTATATAGTTGGTTCAATATGCGTTAATAAATGATAAACATTAAAACATACACTAAAACATTAACATTAAGATCAACAACCACATATTATGTTTCATTCAACTCATTCATTTTATTACATTTAGGACATGACAGACATATTACATTAAGATCGTAAACTAGGTACATATGGATCAACAAACTCCCCCTTGGACCAGGTTTCCTTCATTGTCTGGCATCCTTCATTAGCTCGTTAAACTTCTTATGCCTCTCCTCGGCTGTGACTCCAGCATGTATCTCGAATACAAAGCAGAGTCTTATCACGTTCTGAAATTGGAGGGCCTGCACAATATCCTACGGATCATAGAATAATGGCCACCTGTATAAAGTATAAACATCACTGGGTCAAATACCCGATGGTCTCCATTTGGCGCTCTTTCTGTAATACTATGACCGCTTCTCCTATTCACCAGTCATAATACCACCACTTGAAATGGGGAGTGAAGTCCTGTGGCATTTCCCTTAAGGGGATCTTTGACATAGTGCGTGGAGGACTCCACTTCAGCACCACTTTGGGTTTCCCAGTCCTTGGGTCCACATCTGACCTTCAAATGTACCTCCTAGGTTGTTGAGGCTTGAAATTAACCCATCGTGTGTGGTATTCTTTCTTCAATGTAGCTTCAAACCAGCCTGACATCTTCCTGAGGTCAGCATACAACAGGTTCAGGCGTGCCAACTGGTTGGCTCAAAACCAGGAGAGTCTTCAGATCATGTGAAATCTAAAGTACTCGATCCCTTCTCCCTCTCCATAGCATATACATTAAGATCCTCAAAGTAAGCCCACGCTATAATCTTGCCAGACACCTTTAGATGCTTCTTTACTTGTAGAGATTGGCGTAGGCACTCGGCTTTGGCGCTATGCGTTGGGCACGAATCTCTGCAAAACAAGCCGCCCATTCAGCCTTTTTGTTCTCAACATCAGCGTTAGAGGCTTGGGCTTGGCTTTCTGATTTCTCGGTTTCCCTCTCCATCGTATCCAATTTAACATGCATATCACTGTCGAGTGTATCTCCAAAATCAAGAACCACATTTCCCTCTCGATCAGTATATTTCGGATAGTGCTGTGATGTGATGTCTTCAATATCTATCTCATCAACATCGTTGAGCTCGTCATCACTAGCAACATCAACGGTAGGTGCATCCTTAACCAATTCATCCGGGTTTAACTAGAACATTTCTACGAGTTGCTCATCAGTGAGGTTGTGAATAATTTCTCCTTCTTCGGGAGAATAGCTTACTGACCTCCTGATAATCCCTTGTAGATCAAGTATCATTGTGAGTTGAGACTTGATCTACTGAAGGGGAGCAACATCGTATTCATCTTGCTGATATTATGGATCTGCTTGATTTAAAACATGTAACACATTATTCATTAGTACATAATCAAGACAGTAAACATTAAATATATACATAAACATTCATGCATATAAGTTTAATACCATATTCAATTACACATGATTTCAATTACATAAAACATCTATGCATTACGTTTGTCTTGAATCATGTGTTCCTCTGCTGTCAGGGCTGATGTCGAGGCACCCTGATCTTGATTCTTTTTGGTCCGCCTCTCACTAGCTTCTAGGGCACCCGAAGCAGATGGATCTCCTCCTTCGTCATTGTCTCCTCCATCCTCTGTGTCATCCTCATCCTCTTCATAATCATCCTCATCATCATCATCATCACCATCATCATCATCTTCTCTGATCTTTAGAGCTCTTCTTTGGATCCCTTAAGCTTGAGCATGATAGATCTGTTAGATGACTCCAACTCTTCAATCTTCTTTGTTGATTCGACTTTATGCTCTTTGAGTTGGGCGATCTCCTCTGCCTGCTGAGAGATCTGCTGTGATTGTGTAGCAGTTAGCTCCATCAGTTATCGTAGCTGTGCAGTCTTCTCGTCATCGGCAGCTAACAGCTTCAGCACCATATGATTAAGTGCCTACAGCTGTTCCTCTACCCCACTGGGAGGTAAAGGTGATCCAGTGGTGAATGTGGTATGGGATGAGGGACCGGCTTGGCGATTGGTGGTGGTGGAAGTGGTGTATATGGGTGGTGGTATATGTGTGGTGGTGATGCGTAAGCTATAGTGGTGGTGGAAGTGGTGTAGATAGGTGTGGAGTGGTTGTGATAGTGATGGTGGGTGAGGTGGTAGTAGTGGTGATGGTACTATGGTAGTGGTAGTGGTGATGGGTGGAGCGGTAGTAGTGGTGGTGGGTGGAATGGTGGTATTGGTGGTTGTGGTGGTGGTAGTGATGAATGTCATCCTCCTCTTCTTAGACTTCATCCCATGGGGTTGAGCCATCCTTTTTCTCCTCATGCCCCTTGAGGAGGATGCTCCCCTTGGGATGCTGCTGGCTGATCAGGTGTGTAACTGGATCTGCAACAGTCTCCCCAGACTCGCTAGGGCGTCCTCCAACCTCTCGAATACCTCGTGCGGTGGCAACCACCCTGCTACCCACTGTCCTGGTCAGTGGCTCCTCATCACTCTCCTCCTCCTCATCAGGAGAGCAAAAATCCAGATGGAAACTGGCGGTGTTGGCATCTCCATGAGTGGGTGGTGTAGGTGTAGCATGTGCAGTGGTGGCCTTAGAAGCAGCGGGGCCAGAGTCTCCACAGTGCCATGGTCATCATCATCGGATTCATAAGATGGAAGAGCAATCTGCTCAACATCCGAGTCACTCTCCTCATGGCGCCACCTACGCCTTGCCGGCGCCATGTAATCCTCCTAGGCCAGGTGCCCGAATAGTCTCCTCACAGGGGGTTTGACTTGCTTTCCCCTATAGACCTTCATTCTCCCGAGTTGTGTCATCCATAATCTCGAGAGATACTGCATCTTGGCTCTCCTTGGTAGCAAAGGAAGCTTCTCATCTATAATCATCTGTAAGAATCTTGGGTACATACAAAGCCTTCATTGCCTTTGGCCTCAAGATTCTCGATCAGGTATGCAAATATCATATTGGAGAAGCTGAAG
This sequence comes from Flaveria trinervia, assembly GCA_025506515.1. Classification (NCBI taxonomy): domain Eukaryota; kingdom Viridiplantae; phylum Streptophyta; class Magnoliopsida; order Asterales; family Asteraceae; genus Flaveria; species Flaveria trinervia. The sequence continues at coordinate 17,508,784 of CM046451.1, forward strand.
GTATGATTCAGCACCAGTGCCACGTAGGCATTCTGGATTGGGTCAGATAAGTCATCAAATCCACCCCTTCTTGATGCAATGCACTTGAGGATGACGTGTGCTTGAACTGGGGACACAGGTTGCTTTTATTTAACACACCTGCATTGATGTCCCCAGAGTACTTCATCCTGAGAAAACATCCTCTCACAGTAAGCGGGTGTAACCTGGTTGGGTGAGCACCATCATTACCCAGGTCCAGTAAACGTCAAAGGTCCACCGCTGTCACCTCTATCTCTTGCCCAAAGATGGTGCTCCAAATGCAGTAGGGCTCACTAGAGCCATCAACCGATGCACCCTCCCAGAAGGCCTGCTGTATAGACCTGTAAGGATGCATGGTATTGATATCGCTTTGTGTATCCTTGATCTCTTTAGAAAAGCAATGATGCCAGCAGACTCGGCAGCGTTCCGAGTGGTGGCGTCCAAATGAGCACAATATTGTGCTTGGTGTTGATGGTCCACCGATCTGCCATAGATCTGTAACACAAGACACATATGTATTAGGTCAGCACATAACAGAAAGCAATTCACTCTAAACTATTTAAGATAAGTCTGGTTCAATCATGCGATTGAACCATACGACTGAGTTCAGTCGGCTGACTTATCATGCGATTGAGTTCATCGAGCGACTGAGTTCAGTCGGTGACTGAGCCGCGACTGAGTTCAATCGGGTGACTGAGCTCATACGCCTCGTTTAATCAGCCGACTGAGTCATTCCCCAGCTAGTCGTGCGACTGAAGTTCATCAGGGTGACCAATCGCATGACAGGCTGTCTGTTCTATTGAAATTCAAATTTTGAGAAAATCTTATATTAGACATCGTGGTTTGGCTCATTAGACTCGCAATCACCCTACTTAGCACCTAATAACCTTGATTTCAACATTTTACTTAGTTTTATTAGTTTATTAATCCAACTAAGTCTCGGTTCTATGTTAGGCTAGAAATCGGTCAATTAGGTCACAAATCGAATTCCATTTGAGTAGATTGCACTGCATTGTACCTATATAAACACTATGTATCGTCATAATACAACAATTTGAAAAGCAAGGTCAGAAGAAAATCGGGCAGAGTAACGGCACTATAGGCGATTTTAGGGCGAATGAGGATGATGAGTATATGCGATCGACTATAGCCCTATCTATGCTTAATCTAGTTTCAATTGGGCGACTGGATCCATTCGCTCTTTTCATTCGGGCGATTGGATCTCAGTCGTGCGCTTGGTTCAGTTGATCACATTCAGTTGGCCGACTGGGTTTCAGTTGGCCGACTGGGTTTCAGTCGGGCGACTGACTCATTCGGACAGCTCCATTCAGGCGATTGGCTCAATCTTGTAAGCCATTCGTGTGAATGGTTCATACACATGCTCCATTTGGTTGTCTAGTGCATAAGTATGGTTCAATCGTACGACTGGTCCATACTCATGGTCCAGTCGTGCGAATGGATCATACTCATGATTTTGACTTTATGAACATTTGACATTTAACCCCTTTTAACTTTTTATTAAACATTTTGAGCATTCGATCATCTCAAACATGATCATTTTAACTTTGAAAACTTTTGATCACCTCAGTCGTGATCCATTTCAACAAAACATATTTTGTCACCTCAGACGTGGCCCATTTAACATTGAAAACATGTTTAGTCGCCTCATATGTGACCCTTTTAAGTAATTAAATCCCAGATTGAACTCCACGAAATAGTCCGACGTATAACACTAAATTGACTAAAGTTAAAACAAGACAAAAGAGCTAACATTAAAAGACAAAACTAAAAATGTTTTTTTGTGATTTTGTGTGAGGTGGAAATCCTAAGATAGAAATCTAACAGATTTATTTCTTGAACAGACAGCTTCAAGTTATTTTGACCATAAGTGGAACGATTCATTATGGAATCATACACGTAATCAACTCATTGAGGATGTGTTACCAAAATCATTTGATGCTAGATTCTTGTTTCCGTTGAGAGTCATTAGCAAATTTAGGAAATCATACTAGTATTATAAGACGCACACATTGATTTGGACTTTCAACAATTGCACCCATGATGATTGTTAGTATACTTGTCCACTTAAATCCATACACAGACTTTTGACACAGATTGGTGATACATTAGGTTAAATTATTTCAACAAGCATTTGTGGATCCCATGCTTATATGATAATCAACATTCTTCAAGATATTTTTGAGTGGTCTATGGGTATTTTGAAAAGAATGGTCTATGGTATTTTGAAAAGAAGAGACTATTCTTAGAGCTTTCAAAGAGAAGCCAAGCCTCAGGTCAGTGCTACCGCACAGCAGAGCGGCAAACAACAATGAATTCTAGAATATATAAGTTATGCTTATCCTCAGGTCAGTGCTACCGCACAGCAGAAAGGCACATAACCTATCTTCTTGTTTGAGCAATTTTATTATTTTTGCACAGATCAAACCAACAACATAGGTTATTAGTTTGATTGCTTTTTGCATTTTTCATCATGTGCTTTGCTCATTTTTTGGTCATCCGCACACATTTGTGGCGTTTATTTTGCTCGTCACCCCTTATTGGAACTCTGTTGATTGTGTTAACCAGAGATAAGATGATAACCCACAGCTTGTTAAACAACTTAGTTTGATCTTGAGATCACCAAAGAGGTCTACTTATCTATTGTGTTGAATCTACCGACATATCATCTAATGGTCTAGCAACCTCTAGGTTCACTTTATCCGTGTTACTTAGTAGCAGCTAGATTTACTATTATTTTTCCTTTTATATTGCTCAGACTTCTCAGACTTATACTTTGAATTTCGCATCTAATTCAATTTAATCTTTTAAAGTCCCAAATGCTTTATTCCTGTGTACTATCATTTTCCGTAGTCATTGAATCCGTTTCACAGATCCGATCTCATTTCTATCAGCTTGCCTGTCCTCCTCCCTCATTTTTTTGTTTTTATAATACTAACTAACCTATTCTCCCCCTAAAATTCAAAACCGTAAACGATTTGCGTTTTTTAGGATTTTCATAGGCGAATAAATAAAAAAAACCAAAATTAATTGAATAAAATAAACTAAAATAAAATAAAATATAAGAAAAATGGACTTGACGCATCAAACTAAACATGTTCATCTTCTGGAATTATATCACTTTTCTTTTTAACGCCGTTAACCTCTAACAGATATAGAAAACGTGGTTTATCAAAGGCTTTTGTATAGAGATCAGCGCGTTGGAAATCCGTATTTATTTTAACAACATCGATTAGATTCTTTTCAAAACAATCACGTATAAAGTGATATTTTCCGATGTTTTTGGTCTTAGGATGTTGGACGGGATTTTTAGTAACGGCTATTGCAGCAAAATTATCAACAAATATAGGGGTGTTAGAAAACTTCAAACCGTAGTCCCGCATCTGCTATTGAATCCAGATGATTTGAGAACAGCAGCTTGCCATAGCAACAACAACTGATGTCTGCTTCTTACACTACCACGTGACTAATCGTCTCCCAAAGAATTGACATCCTGCTGAGGTGGATTTGCAGTTCATCTTGCAGTCGTCGTAATCCGAGTTACTGTACGCGGTAAGCTCAAAATCATTGTCATGAGGATACCACAACCCAAGTGTTGGTGTACCCTTCAGATAACAAAATATCCTCTTGACCCTTATAAGATGGTTAATTTTTGGTTTTGCTTGATATCTTGAACAAAGACATGTCGCGTACATGATATCAGGTCTTGAGGCAGTCAGGTACATGAGGGATCCAATCATTCCTCGGTACACGGTGGCATCAACCAGATCACCATTCTCGTCGGGTGCTACATCATGGTTTGTAGCAAGTGGAGTCCCAGCTGCGGAAGGATTCTCCATGTCAAACCGACTGAGAATATCCCCTACATACTTGGTCTGATGTAGAAATATCCCCATTGGTGTTTGATCCGCCTGTAACTAGAGAAAGAACTTCATCTCTCCTATTGCACTCATTTCAAATTCTGCCTTCATTACTGCTTCAAATTCTTTACATAAGTCTTCATTCTTGGAACCGAAGATTATATCATCAGCATAAATCTGAACAAGCAGCAGATCACCATCCTTTTCTTTGATGAACAGTGTACAGTCAATTACACCTCTGCGAAATCCGTGTTTCACAAGGTGAGTTGAGAGTTTTTCATACCAAGCTCTCGAGGCTTGATGAAGCCTATAGAGAGCCTTATCTAGTTTGTAAACTCTGTCCCAATAATATGGATCCTCAACCCTTTGGGTTGACTGACATACACTGTTTCCCAGATTTCACCATGAAGAAATGCACTCTTTACATCCAGTTGATAAACTTTAATTTTCATGTAAGAGGCACAGGCTAGGAAGATACGGATGGCCTCCATTCTCGCCACAGGTGCAAATACTTCATTGTAATCAATTCCCTCAACTTGTCGAAATCCTTGAACTACAAGTCAAGCTTTGTTCCTGATTATGACTCCTTGGTCATCTTTCTTACATTTCAAGACCCACTTGGTGCCAATGACCTTAGCACCTTTAGGTCTATCTACCGGTGTCCATACGCCTAACTTCTTGAATTGAAGAAGTTCTTCTTGCATGGCACTCCCATGCCTCATCATTAGGGCTTCACTTATGTATTTTGGCTCAAATTGAGACAAAACAACGATATGCACCATTGTGAAGGTATCCCTTTTCCATTACTGAGGCACAATCAGCTGAGTATAGCTGATTTTTCGTCTGAACTCCTGATCTGACATCTTCAATGACATTTTCTAGAGGATGATAGACATTTAGGCGTGATCCAGGAGTGGTGGGAACAACTAACTCAGAATCAAGATTATGAAAGTTTGGTTCCATATCTGAGGCAGTAGGAGTTGAGGTTCCGAAGACTCAGAGGCATCAACGTTAGATGCTTGTGGACTTGCAGAAGTAAGAACCTGTTCCTCCTGATCATTTTGATCATTCTTCATAGCTTCATCGTCAGAGGAGGAGTCACTTACTTGAGTGCTCCCCATAATTGACTATGCAACTCACCTTGTGAACCAGATGTTGTAGAGTCTTGTGTTGGTGTGCTTAAGACATCATACATCATTTTGGTTGCTAACTCATCTTCAGAAGTGGAGAGAGGGATATTGAAGGACTTAAAGAATCCATCATAGTCAAAAAGAATGCGGGTCCTTTTCCCGCAGGAGGGGTGGTGTATCTCTGAACATCCACGTTACACCACACTTCTACCTGACCCGTTGAGTTATTGTAAACTCTCTTATTTGGTATGTTGTATCCTAGAAAAATTCCCTCTTCAGCCTTCTCGCTGAACTTGCCTTCTGAGTTTTCTTCAGCAATGTACATGGTGCTCCAAACAGTTCAAGGTACTCCAGATTAGGTTTATTTCGTTGTAGTAGCTCGTAACACATTTTTCCATGTCGTTTAACCACCAAGACTCGATTCAATGTGTAACATGCATTTGCCACTGCCTCGTTCCAAAATTGGATAGGCAGTTTCGAGTCTGCAAACATCGTCCTGGCAGTCTCTATCAAGCTTTTGTTTTTCCTTTCACCAACCCCGTTCATCTGTGGAGTATAGGCAGATGTGAACTGATGTACAGTTCCCTTTTCTTTGCAGAATGCCTCCATCCATTGGTTCTTGAACTCTGTTCCGTTGTCTGAGCAGACCTGTTTAACCTTTAGCTTGTGGAGAGATTCTAGTGTAGTTACTAACTCTTTGAATGACTCAAATGTTTCTGATTTTGATTTCAGAAACATCACCCAAGAGAATCTTGAGTAGTCATCTATAACTACATAGTCGTACAAGTCATCTGCGATGCTTCTTGTACTGACTGGACCAAACGATCCATGTGAAGATGCTCAAGATGCAATACTATGGAATTAACTTTCTTTGCCTTATGAGACTTCTTAGTCTGTTTGCCTTTCTTGCAGGCAACACAAAAATCCAGGAGTTGGAAGTTTTTAACGTTTACTCCTCGCACTAGATCATTCTGGATCAAGTGGTTTATCTTTCATGGATTGATGTGCCCCATTCTCCTATGCCAGGAGATAGAATCCTTCTCAGTAGCTTTTTACAAGAAGCATTGAACTTGGTGGTCCGTTGTGGAGGCCTTTGATAGATCCAAGACGTAAAGGTCATTATATCTTGAGGCTGACATTAAGACTTGGTCCTCCGGAATCACATAATCCTTTTTCAGGACATAGCACTTCTTATTGTTAAAAACTACCTTAAATCCCTTATCACATATTTGGGAAACAGAAAGCAAATTATTTTGAAGTTGTTGAACATAGTTTAACTTGTCAAACTTCACTTTCTGATTCCCCACTTCCCCTTGAGTTGTGATGTACCCTCCTTTCTTTCCAGCAAAATAAACATGACCTCCTTTGATTTGTTTGACGTTTGACAGGAGTGCCCGGTTCCCAGTCATGTGCATGGATGCTCCGCTATCTACAATGAAAGTGTTTGTTTCAGCACTATGGCGAACACGTTGCACATTCAATTGAAAACATTAGTTAAGGTTAGGGACCTAAGCCTTAACCGACTTGGGTGTCCCAGAGGCATCACAAATCATAAATTCCACCCATTGTCCATTAGAGGGTGAGGGAAGATCCTTCATCTTCTTGTTCTCATTATCAGATCCAGGGATGGACTTTTCTTTCCATAAACCAGTTTTATGTAAGGCATGTTTGTGATAAACAGATGACTGGCTGATGGGTTGAAGTTTAGCTTCACTGACTCCTTTTGGTGGAGTCATGGAGCTTTTTTTGGAAGAGCTCGCTTTAGTGTCATAAAGTTCAACCTTTTTCTTTGGTGTCTAAGAATAAGGACAGTAAGACGCGATGTGACCATACTTTCCACAGTTGTAGCAAGATCTACTATCGATATGTTGGTGTAACTGTTTCTGTAGAGAAGTGTGTGAGACACGTGTGACTTTATTCAGTTTGGGCTTAGTCACTTCCTGTTTTAATGGTTTAACTTGTTTAAGAAAATTAATTGTTTGAACGTTATTAACATCTTTACTCTTTTGTTTACCTGGATTTAGACATGATACGCGTGATTGGTTAACATGTTTGGTCTGTTTAGGTTCAGAATTAAACTTGGTTGAACCAGAATTTATATTAAACTTTTCAAATTTTTCATCTAGATTAACACAAGGCATTTTACCTTTTGATTTTGAAGTGGCATCCTTAGTTTAGTGCTGGATTCATTTGGTGTACATGTGGAATCTGGATCACTTACAAGAGGAGTGGACACCACATGATCCTTAATTGGTTATTATTTATTGGTTTACTTTTGGTATTCATCAAGGTCTCATGTGGTGGTGGAACCACTTTATATCCCAAACCCTCCCCGTTGTTGCGTTCTCTCACTAAGTGTTGGACAATGTGAGGAACTTGTCCAACTATGTAGTTTTTTTTTAATGAATTTGCTTCTACTTCCAACACTACTTTTTGTTTCTTAGTGTCTTCTAGGGAGTTTAGATAGAACTTATGTCATTAGCTTGGTTAAAAGCTACAACTTCAGTTTCCCTAAGTTGTTTATTCAAAAGTTCTATCTTTTCTTTATAACTGTGCTCATTTTGTTTTAAAACTCTATTTGCTTCTGTGCATAATTGCAAGTCCTTTACTAAGCTATCATTATGATCTAATAACCTAGAAAATTCCAAATCAATACTTTCCTTAAATTTATTACAATCAGAACAAGCATGATTATTGAAAAGTTGAGTAGTGGAACTTACCTCAGAGGGTGCGGTTGAATCAGCCATCAAAGCAAAGTCTGACTTTTCTGGTTCTGGTGATTCTGAACTCGTTGAACTTGCCCTTTCCTCAGGTTGGTGATCAACCACAGTTGTAGTTTCTTCAATATTTGACATCGCGAGTTCTACTGCAATATCACCTTCGCTTGTTGAGTCGTCATCTAGATCCTCAACACTAGCAATGTTGGATTCTCCCGGAGACACAAACCGAAAGCTCCAATCTTGTCCTTCTTCATCATGAGCAGTCAAGGCTTTAGGATCCTTGCTAGATGAAGTAGGACTGCTTGTGGGTTTATCCTGACGAGTGAAAAATGAGAATGAATTCCCATTTCCTGTCTTCTTGGGCTTGACACATTCACGTTTGAAGTGCCCTTTTTCCCCACAGTTGAAACAGGTAACTTTGGTCTTATCAAAACCAAAAGTTGTATCCTTAGTAGTAATCAAGTTATGTCCGGTCTTCTTGACAAACTTCTTAGCTCTCCGAACCACACCTACTAAGTCCCACATGATGTCATTCTCTCCAGCTCTATCTGGTCTACCTGCTCGTAGTTGTCATCTGCCAGATGGCAGTTCCCAATCTTCCCAGCAACTAGGCCGTCATAGGAGTGAACGACTGCTGCTAAGAGAACCGTGTGTTCCTTTGCTACCTCCACTGTCACATTCCTGAGATTCTTGGTATTCAGTTTTGTAGCATTGGCTTCAGGTGCTATGTATTGGGTACAAGACGACCTGACATGTCAGATCCTGAAGTGGTAGCTTGAGATGGACCAGCTAAACTCGACACAAATGCCATTTGAAGTGGCGCTCCAGATGTTTTGGCTTGTGGAGTTGAGTTGCACAGTCCTGGATTTGGTCATATGAAGACTTTTGGGCCCTGTACTTCATCCTCAACTCCTCCTCTCTCAGTATCAGAATAAAGTTGTTGATATCTAACTTCGTCAGCATATCATTCTGTCTTAGGTTGGAAACAAAGGAAACCCACTTCTCAGACAACCCATCTGCAAAAATTTGAAACTTTGTCTTCCATAGATGTGGTGACTCCATGAGTGTGCAGCTCACTCATCAAGTGGTAGAACCGATCAATGACACGTCCAAGCTCTCCTTTCCATTGACGAGAAGTTGTCAAACTCCTTCTTCAACGCTTTAGCCTTTAGAGCTTTTAACGATGCATTTCCTTCATACCTCTTTTCCAATGCATCCCACAACTTCTTAGCTTGCTTGTTCTCAGAAAATTGATGGAAGATGTCCTTAGGAATTGACTGAGTTAGCAATGCATATACTTTCTTCTCTGCATTGTACTTTACCTTTTGGCCGTCAGTCATACCGCCTAAGCTAAGTTTGACTCCATCTGCACCTACAGGCATGCTATATCCTGTCTCTATCGACTCCTATAGATTGGGATCTACTCCATTTAAGTAAATCTCAAATCTTTGCTTCCATTGTGGATAATCATCTAACGTTATGAGCTTAGGGGGCTTGTTATGATTTCCCACTTCATTTTCTAGAAGCAAAAAATTTTGAATCCTAGAATCCCTTCCTGCGGTGAACGCTGAATATCGATCCTCCATTACTATTGACTTTGGTCTTTAAAACAAAATTGTTTTACTTGTGTGAATGAAGGTGTGCGATTGGACAATTCGTGCGATTGACCAGTGCGTATGGCTTAGATGTACGAATGAACCAATGCGGATGGCTAACTCGTGCGAATGGACAGGTGCGAATGGACAGGTGCGAATGAACAATGCGACTAGGAAATTCAGTCGTACGTATGGATGAACGACTGAGTTCAATCGTGCGTATGAGGGATGCGTATGGAGTCAGTCGTGCGATTGAGTCAATCGTGCAACTGAAGCTGCTGAATTTTGAGAATTCGAGGGTTTAAGGTATTTTGACGCAAAAACACGAATTTCTCACTAACCCTATTTGTCGTATGCTGGAAAACGTTAACTTTTTGACCTGGAGACGTCCAAAACACTGTTTGACACAAAAAGATTGCGTTTTTTACGTGAAAAACATGATTTTTATATCAAAATCGATTGAATCACACGTAAATCAAAAGCCAAAGCTCTGATACTACTTGTTAGGACCGTGTACTGGACGGAGTACTAACTAATTTACGTGTATACCAACTCAAATAGTGTGGAATCCTATTTGATTGACGATCCAATCCATGAGAACGTTAACCTGATCAATACAAGAATAAACTAAAGGTTAAGAATGAATAGGAATCGATCAAGAACGATCTATGAACTAGGACTAACTTCTTGGACTTTCTAGACGGCTAGGGTACGAGTAGGAGTCGAAATCTTGAAAGTGTTACAGTTTTCCACGAATTAATTGGTATTTATAGGTTAGGGTTAGTCAATCGTACGAATGGACCATTAACATGGTTCAGTCGTGCGACTAAAGCATGCGACTGAGTCAATCACACGACTGAGGGTTCAGTCGTGCGACTGAGTCATCCGTATGTCTCAGTCGTGCGACTGATCCAGTCTCTTGGTTCAGTCTGCGACTGGTCCATTAGCATGAAGTATTCATGCGTATGGTCCATTAGCATGGCCCATTCTCATGAAGACTTCATATGACCTAGTTTGAATATGTTTCTCAATCATTACTTGACTAAGATCTATTCAAACAACCACAAACCTATATAGTTGGTTCAATATGTGTTAATAAATGTCAAACATTAAAACATACACTAAAACATTAAACATTAACATCAACAACCACATATTATGTTTCATTCAACTCATTCGTTTCATTACATTTAGGACATTACAAACATATTACACTAAGATCATAAACTAGGTACATATGGATCAACAGATCTCGCAATCATAATCCTTTATGAGCTCCAACCATCGTCTCTGCCTCATGTTCAAATCTTTTTGCTCGAAGAAGTACTTCAAGCTCTTGTGGTCGGTGAATATGGTGCACTTCGTCCCATATAGGTAGTGCCTCCAAATCTTTAACGCGAAGACCACATCTGCTAGCTCCAAGTCATGAGTAGGGTAATTAACCTCATGAACCTTCAACTGTCGGGATGCATAGGCTATAAACTTTCCTCTTTGTATCAACACACATCCCAACCCTGAGTAGGAAGCATCAGAATAAACCACCAGATCTTCACTTCCATTGGGTAACAACAAAACAAGAGCTTGAGTCAATCTCGCCTTTAACTCCTCAAATGCCTTCTCTTGAGCTTGAACCCATACAAAATTTACATATTTCCGAGTCAACTTAGTTAGTGGAGAAGCGATCTTAGAGAAGTCTTGAATGAGTCTTCTGTAGTAGCCCATCAAACCAAAGAAACTGCATATCTCGAATGGCGTCTTTGGAGACTTCCATTGCATCACCGCCTCCACCTTTGCCGGTTCCACCATAATTCCCTCAGGATTTAGCACGTGATCCCAAGAATTGAACCTCGTGCAACCAGAATGCGCACTTGGAGAATTTAGCATACAACTTCTCCCTTCTCAACGTCTCCAACACCTCTCGAATATGACTGACATGCTCCTCTTCACCCTTGGAATAAATCAAGATATTATCGATAAACACAATCACTTATTTATCCAACATTAGGCGACACATTCGATTCATTAAGTCCATAAAAGCAACTGGCGCGTTGGTCAAACCGAATGACATAACGAGGAACTTGTAGTGACCATAACGTGTGCGAAAAGCTGTTTTAGGAATATCCTGCTCTTTCAACTTTAGCTGATGGTAGCCCGATCGAAGATCTATCCTCGAAAACCAACTGGAACCCTGAAGCTGATCAAAGAGATTATCAATCCTCGGCAATAGATATCGATTCTTCGCTATTAACTTGTGCAGCTCACGGTAGTCGATACACATCCTCATACTACCATCCTTCTTCTTTACGAATAAGACCAGAGCACCCCAAGAGAGATACTCGGTCTAATAACCCCTTATTAAGCAGCTCTTGCAATTGATCCATCAACTCTTTCATCTCAGTCGGAGCCAACTGATACGGTGCCTTAGCTACGGGTTGGGCACCTGGTATCAAATCAATCTGAAACTTGATCTCTCAGTCAAGTGGCACTCCTGGTAAGTCTTAGGGAAATACATCTTGAAAGTCACACACAACCGGTACATTGGATAGTTGTGGTGTTGGTGTATCCATGTCCTTTACATTAGCCAAGTAAGCACTACATCCACGCCTCATGCACTTTCCTGCCACCGCCATTGAAATCAATTTCGGAATCGTAGTGACCCGATCACCATAAACCGTCACCAAACTCTCGTCAGATGTTGTTAACCGAATCATCTTATTGCGACATACAATGTTCACCTCGTAGTCCGCTAACCAATCCATCCTAAGAACTACATCAAAACCAGCTAAGGTCATCATGAATGGTCTAACCGGAAATTTGTGACCTTCTAATTCCATGTCACAACCTTCTATCATCTCTAAAATCCTGGTAGACTTACCTACGGCAGTTTCTACATTAAAGGATGCATCAACACTCCTACTACTAACAGGTAGTTTAGTACAGCAAGCAGCAGAAATAAAACTCTTACTAGCACCAGAATCAAATAACACAGAGGCTAAAGTTAGGTTTACTAGATATGTACCTGACACAACATCAGGGTTCGTCCTAGCCTCCTCCTACGTCATCGTAAACGCTCTGGCACTCGCCCTCTGTCCTTCTCCCCCAGCCTTCTTCACCCCTAAACCTTCAGCCCTCGGCTTTTTGCAGTCCCTACTCATGTGGCCCTCCGCGCCACAGTTGAAACATCTCCCTGCTTTGCATTCCCTCGCCATATGACCAGGCTTCCCACACTTGAAGCACACATTCAATCCCAACCTACATTCGTCGGTGTGCTCCCTCCCACACTTGCCACACCTCTTTGACCCTGCATCAGATATGACCACACGTCGGTCATCCACCCGTGCACCTTTGTTGCTTGGAGTGGCCCTGCCACGTCCAACCCGCTTCCCATTCCAGTTCCGATCACCCCCCACCTTTCTTGCTGCCTTCAGCCACCTCCACAGTCCTCTCCTAATACAACCTCCCCGCCAGGTCAACTTCCTACCTAAACGTGTTCGGTCGAGCAGCGATCATGTGCCTACGGACATCCGTCGGCAAGCCCTGAATACCTCTTGATCTTTCGTGATAGAGGTGTCACCTGATCAGCCACCAGCCGTGCCATCTCATCAAACTTGGTGGTATATTGCTGTTTGTCATTGTTCCCGCCTCCAGCTGCAGGAATTCGCTTTCCACCTTATCCATTTCCCTGTGAGGACAGAACTCCTCGATTACCAACCTTTTCAGCTCTGCCCACTTCATCCTTCCAATATCCCGACTACCCTCAGCTTGGGCAACATTGTCCCACCAACACAGAGCCGAGTCCACAAACGAGTGGGCAGCAAACTTCAACTTCGAGTCTTCTCGGCACTCGCTGATATTCAGATGAGCTTCCATTTCCCTCACCCATCGGTGAGCAGCAGCAGCAGTGCAATTACCATCAAAATTAGGGGGCTTACACCTTTGAAATGCCCCGTAGTTACAGCCTCGAGCCATCTCCGGCGCAGGATCTTCTTCTTCCTCCTCTTCATCATCGGACGGAACCGTCTCAGACTCTTGTCGCTCCCGTCCTCCCGAGGACCTATTCCTCTCTTTCCTTTCTACTTCCCTTATGACCTTTATTACTTCAGTCACCATAGACGGTAAGATCGTCTGCATGACATGATGAACTTCTTCCACAACAGCCTCCTTTACTAAGGCTCTCAAATTGGCGCTCTCATCACCGCCCTCCAGATAAGGGGTCTTGGGTTCTTCATGAACCACATCTTTTACTCTAGGTCTTCCTCTATTGGGCCACGGTTCAACACCACGTACACCATGACCTCCACCCCTTGAAGCTTTAGATGATCTACCACTGGCCATCCACACACACATGGAGAGATTCAAACACCAACACGGTCATTCAAGGGAACAACTTAGTTTATGTCAAGTATAGTAAGTCCTTAAGTATAGTGGCCAGATGTGATTAGCCACTTACTTTACTCTTCATACCCCAAGCATTACCTATCCTGACTACATCAGTATCTAAATCTACAAACAGTACATAAACCACATAACATGCGCATATAATACCAATTAACATTAAGAAAATACCTGATAGCACGCAGCTACTCAGACTGCCATCCCTTTCCTTTCTGTCTCATTTTCAGTTTAAGTTAAGGTTTATTTTGAAATTTTACCCGTTTCACTTAAACTTTGGCTCTGATACCAACTTGTAAGGCCCCTTTCCCGGGACACTTATAGTTGGTCAATCATCACACATAAAACATATAATTACATTGACTTCAATAAAGTGTTGCAGTGGAAACATTTAAAACAAACATTTCATTTCATTATAATAAACGCTTTTGCAAAATAATATAACATTCACTACAAAATATCGTTTGTTCGCATTATAATGCAAAAACATTGTACAAAAGAATGTCATCCAAAAAGAGCTGAGTAGTCGCCCCGTGCCATCCTCAGCAACCATTACCTGCTAACTAGAAACACATAAAAGTCAGCGTTGCTGAGTGAGTTCTAGTTTTATAATAAAACATACTTTATCTTTCGTTTAAAACCTTTCTTTACAATCGTATGTCATCATGCACCATACGTACACATAGATAATATCATTATTATCTTGTTTATTTGTCGTTCATTATGTTCATACATCATTAAGTCTTTACTTTCATCCGGATCAATGCCATGTGCTCACCCCATCATGCATAAAGCGGGTACTAGGCCTGAGGTCTTTCATAAACCCCAAACATTGCACGAAGCTGACTCTAGTACCTAGGGTAAGCGGCAAGGATCCCATACATATGGTCGATCACAAGGACTGAACCCCAGTGTGTATCCTTCTAGGGTAATTAACTCGCACACCGTTGAGCTGACACCCTTCATTGGGTGTGAACCTCCATACATTTGCTTAATCGCATGGATTAAGCCCCAGTGTGCATCCTTCTAGGGTAGTTAACCCGCACACGGTTGAGCTAACACCCTTCATTGGGTGTGAACCTCCTTACGTTTTCTTGCAAGCCTTTCTTACTTTCATTCATTCATTAATGCATGCATTCTTTCATTATGTTCCTCTTTTCATTATCTTCCACTTTACATTACATAATACTTTTCATTTCATTTATTAACATTCAATGTAAAGCCACGGAAAAATAATCATACTTAACAAGGAACATGAACATACAACATCACCATACGAGGCATCATCATACATACATAATATACATCATACATACATAATATACATCATACATCATCATACATAGGCGTCAATCATACATCATTCATGACATCAACCCATCAAAACATCTATGAGCTTAAAAGTCAACTTAGATGAACACCTGGGAACCTCCCAAGTCAAAACCTACATCTACACTTTTCCCTGAAATTTAGAAAATAAACAAAGTTCTTTCAGGCGCATGAGCCCTATTTGGGCGTATGGACCCTATTCAATCGCATGGCCTCCCAGGCGCATGAGAGCACTTAGCCGAATGAAGAGTCTCTAGACGCATGGGCATTATGGGGCGTATGGACTCCCAGTCGCATAGCCTTCAGGCGCATGGCCTTCAGTCGCATGCCTTTCGGCCGCATTTCCTCCAGTCGCATGACCTTTGTCCGCATTTCCTACATTCGCATGACTACCATGCGTATGACCCCCAGTCGCATGCCTTTCGTTCATATGGCCTTCAGTCGCATACCATTCGGTCTTATGGCTTCCAGTCGCATGAGCCCTAGCTGGGTGCAGAATGTAGTCTTCCCGAACCTGAACTGTAGATTTCGGCCTCCAGCCCCTTTCTAACCTGTTCTAGGCTAAAACCAACCATCCTAAGCCCTAGAAACACAACAACATCATAATTCAAGCATCACAAGCCCAAACACGAGCCCACCCGGTCGCACACCCACACAAACATACACATAACCGGGTTCCATACCACGACACACCAAAAACGATTTTGCTATGTGTTCCAGCCTCAAAATCAGTCAAAATATGTAAAAGAGGGGTCCTAGAACTCACCTTAGCAACCTCTTCGAGTAGAGCTTCCTATAACCCGCTTGACTTCGACTTTTGCACTCGATTCTTCAAGAAACCCTAGCTTTTTGCTTTTTCTCCCTTTTCAACCTCTCTAGGCCAAATGGATGTAAGAATAGGAGAGGGGAATGGGATGCCATTCCTTTTACCCACTCTTCCAAACCTTCTTCTTTTTGTCAAGATTGGTCCCTCAACTTGGACTTTATTTATTTTCTTTATTTTTCTTCTTTCTTTGGCTTTAAAGGAAAATAACCGGATGTTACAATATTGACTGGGTTAGTAAGATTGAGATTCTTACTATGAATGAATATGGTAATCAAGTCAATGATTGAATGGCGGAAACAAACAATCAAAGAACATTCAATGCAAAAATTATACTCATAAATGCTTTTGTATGTATTACTGAAAGTGATTGATTACAGAGAATAAAAGACAACAAATATTCTCTATGTCTATCAGCCGTCACATGTACGAGGTTTTCTATTCTACTTATAGGTAGACAAGATGCTTTTTACAAAATGACTAAACTACCCCGGACCTATTACATCAGAACTAGTCTAAGTCTTGATCAGCATCTTTGTTTGTTCATCCATATTGACAAATGCGGATGAGTTAACTTGATCAACATTTCTTCACTTGATCATCCGCATTAGTATGTTGGTCATCCGCATTGGTTAATGCGGATGAACAAATACTTCTGCGCATTTGTTCAGTCATCCGCATTTGTCAAATGCGGATGAGCAAAGTCTTGTCCGCATTGTTTTTGGTCTTCCGCATTTGTCAATGCTGAAGGACAAATACTTGTCCGTATTTGTTTTATGTCTTCCGCATTGACAAATATGAAAGACTATACTTGGTTTTTCTTGAGCAGGATCTTCATCCGCATTTCTTCTTGGACTTATGGGATTTCAGCAAAGCAATCATCAAATCACCCATTGAATTGGCATGTATGATCCTTTTAGGGTGCAACAATACTCCCCCTAAGGATTATACAGCCCATGTTCTTCAATGTTTGGGAGGTGATTAATGTTGTGAGGATTCTGCTGGTTCTTTTGACGGTGAAGAAGGTGTTGCATGTGCTGGATTCAAAATTGCCTTGATCATGTTAACAAAATCTTGAGCATCTGACATTTTATCTTTGCTTAGTACATGAATCTTCATTCTGCTCATGTTGTGAATGGCTTGAAGTGGTAGTTTCTTGAGTGAGATTGGTTCCCACATGGACACCATAGAAAGCCCATCCCTATGAATTAGAAGAGCACCATCTACATCAACTTCAAGTTTAACAATGTTGCCCAACTACAGTGGAGTCTTCTTTTTCTTTCTTTTGTCTCTTTGGCAATGATACGATCATAAGCCATTTTCAGCAACTTGATGCACTTTAGGAAGTACATATCTTGCTCTCCTAGTTTATTTTTTGTTTCCCTGAAGTATCTGGTATAGATATAGTGAATGTAGGATTCATCAAGCAATATAATTAAACCTGTTGAATTTGAACCCAACCTTACTTCATATCCACTAAATAGCCTTATTTCAGCACCCTCCTTTCCTCCCCACTTTCTTTCAATCACTATCTCATAGGTTTTCTAATCATAGTACACATGTGAGATGGGTGTAGAGGAATGAGTACCAGACACCATTTTTCTCTTTAAAGATTCTGTTGGTTTCACTTTCAACTCAGGAAACACAACTTCTTCTGCTTGCTTTGTCTTCTTCTTCTCAAGGGGATTAATAAATGACCTATCTTTCCTCATGCATATAGCCTTTAATGATTTGAAATTGTCAGTTCTTTTGAACATTCTGAGTATGTTTTCAAATTCATATCCCCTGAACATAGCAGAGTGATTGATCAATTCCAGTTGAGCTAGTTCTTTTAGGTCATGGATTTCTAGGGCATTTACAAGAGCAGAGTACTCTCTAAAGAATTGGACTAGCCCAGAGATCCTTTTAACCATAAAAATGTTCCAAGTGATGTCATACTTCCATGCAATTATTTTCTAATCTACTTTGCCTTTTGGAGTAGACACACCTCTAATTAACTCAGCAGTAGATAACCCTTCTTATAATTTTAATTGTGAAGGTTCTGCAAACCTTCAGGGTATTTGTGGAGTATAGGAGCCAACAATTCTTGATCTCTTTGTTTTAGCAGCATGTCTTGAGCAGTTACTCTTGATCTTGGCTTATTGCTTATGATTTCTTCTTCTATCTACTTGAGTCTATCTTTCTTTCATTAATCATTTGGAGAGTTGCAGCCCTTAATGAGTTTGTTTTCATATTTCCAAGCTCCTTCTTGTGAAGCCTTGGCTTGAGAGATAATCCTTCATTTCCTTATCTGACATGCTATAAGGATCAGGAAATAGTATGTCAGATAAGGAATAGTGGTTTAGGTGTTGAGGTTGATTTTTTCATAGCAGACAATTTTAGCACAGGAACCTTTCTGGTGAATGATCTTTCATATTCATTTCAAAGGTTGGATCTAGCAGTTTATTGACCTTTTCTTCTTCTTCCTTCATTCCTTCATATGACATACCAAAGACTACATCTGGATCATACCCGTGATTGATCAAAAACATTGCTTTTATCATCAGGTCATCAGTTTGAGCTTTTAACACCATTTCCTCTACTGGTTTTTCTGTTTTCATAGGACTATCCATATAAACATCCTTTTCAGCATCATAACCTCCGGCTATCTCTCCTTCTTCCAGATCAATAGTAACAGCTTGTTTTTTTTATTGAGCTTCGGCCTGCTCATGTTCTTTAACAAATTCAGCTATAGCTTCCAAGCTTCTGGGGTCATCTTTCTTATTTTTCTTCACACTCTCTTCTTCAACCATTGGTCTTTTGCCCTTAGCCTTTTCAGCTAGATATTTCCTCTTCCTGGAGTATGTTTGAAGTTGTGGACTAGTAGAGGATTCAGTCTTTTCAATCTCCTCAAGCAATTTTTCAGCCTTGGTTTGTTCTTGATCATCAATTTCTGTTTCCTCCTTTTCTGTTTCCTTTTCTTCCTTATCTTTTTCTTTTTCACAAAATTCTCTTATCATTTCTTCTTCTTCCTCAGACAGTGCCACAGCAGGTACTATCTGCATACTTAACTATTTCTCCAAGGGAACTAGAGATTGAGGGATGATTACAATAGGTTCAGTGTCAGTCCTCTGATTATTCACAAACTCCTAAAATTCATCATCTATACTGAATTCTTCAGAGGTAAAGCTATCTAGAGCACCGATTAGTTCTTCAAATTCTTCATTCTCAGTTTGAGTAGCCTCTAATTGCCCAGAATAAATCATAATTTCTAAATTTTGTTCCTCATTCTTTTTTTGGCTTGCATCTTCTCCTTGTTCATCATTCTCAGAGGAAGATTGTTTCTTATCATCAATAACTCTTTCTTCATCATTTTTGTTTTCTCCAGTCACAGCACTTCTTTGAATTTCAATTAACATTTCAACTTCAGAGATCCTTCTATTTTGACTTTCAACTTGACTTTGAAGATAGGAGATGATCTCTGCTTGTTCTTCAATAATATCTTCTTGCTCTTCCATTGCTATAGTTTGAATGGCAAAAGTATCAACATGGCCACTTACTTCTTCTCTAGAATGGTTAAGAGCTGCTCTTAAGTATTCAATCTCTTTCTCTTTCTCTTTCTTTTCAACTTCATATTTTTCTTTTAACTCTTTTAGCTCATGCTCCTTTTCATCCAATTCTAGAATTTTATCATCAATAATTCTGGCCCTCCTATTTAGTATTCTATCCATTCTTTCAACCTTTTGCAACAGTTCAGATATCAACTCATCTTTTTCATCAGGCTTACATCTTATTCAGTAAAGCTCTATGAGGGAGCAGTCTCAGTAGTTGCTCTCTTTACAGGCATTTGAACATGTTGATCCTCCTTATTTGAAGATGATTTGGATGCTTTAGATGTGCTAGTTGAGTCTCCAAACTCAGTTGGGTAATCATGGGTAGACAATGGTTGATGTGGTGAAGTTGGTGAGTGATGAGGTGAGTAATGAGGTGGTGAAATTGGTTGTGGT
The DNA here is from genome assembly GCA_025506515.1 of Flaveria trinervia. Lineage (NCBI taxonomy): Eukaryota > Viridiplantae > Streptophyta > Magnoliopsida > Asterales > Asteraceae > Flaveria > Flaveria trinervia. The sequence continues at coordinate 17,528,655 of CM046451.1, forward strand.
GTTGGTTGTGGAGATGGTTGAGGTGTTGGTTGTGGAGTTGGTTGTGAAGATGGTTAAGGTGTTGGTTGTGGAGTTGGTTGTGGAGTTTGTTATGGAGATGGTTATGGAGAAGATATAAATGGTGATGCATAATCATGATTTCAGGTCCAGTGTGAGAATCTCCCCCTGTATCATCCTGGGGTGACACTGACCTTTGTTTATCAGCACCATCAGCTTGCTCATCAGCAGCTTGTTCATCATTGTGATCTTGAGCATCTTGTTCTTCTCCTTGTCTTCTTGATTGATCTATTGAAGCATCCAAGGAAGAAGAGGTGTGAGCTCCACTGTAAAAGTTTCTTGGATCCTTCTTCTTAATGTACCTGTATGATCTTGCATCATAATGAGGAATATCAAGCACTGGTCCCTCAGTAGCAACATCTGGAAATGCTTCATTTATCATGCACTGAATGAATCTCAGATACATCAAGAACTTGTATCTTCTCCCCTCTTGTATGTTTGAAGTCAGGCCATTAAATACAGGCAGACATGTTGAATGGTCTGTTTGTACAGAGAGCACAAATTGCTGAGGAAGTGGAGATTGGAATATCATTCCATCTTGTTTTTCTCTTGGACAAGCGGTGCTAAAACATGTGGATTAGAAATCTCCAAGGAAAATCAACTAATCCTTTTACAATCTGTTTAGCTTCAATCCTCCTTCATAACCAATCTCAACAAAGAATGTGGTTATTTCATCATCATCCAGCTCTAGTGGTGCATGAGCATCATCACCAAAATGCAAGCATCTTCTTACAGAATCTTCAGAGATGCTCAGAGTATGATCATTGTCAATTCTTCCAGATAAAGTTCTAACACCATCTGCTTCAATTACTTCAGCTGAATCCCAGAAAGACCTTATGAGATTCTCATAGATGGTGGGTCTAACAGTGATAGCATAAGCTACCCTTGTTGTAGAGATGAATCTGATAATATCTTTGAGTCCCTCAGCTTCTCGCACATCAGTGTTTAAATAACCGCTGACATTATGGAGCTTACTCCATGAAATATTTGCCATTTATTTGCATAAGAGACACGTGTCAGTTTTGATGAGAACTCATGTGTACCGTTTATCAGTTTGACTTTTAATGGTCAAGATGAACGTTTGACATTACTGTATCATTGTTGTCACATCAAATGGTGAATTTGTTGTTCAACAATCACAGTTTCTATGTTTGAACCATTTATTAGATGTTATTTCATTGATTTGTTACACATTTTCATTTTTCATCATGCTTTGTTCTTACGACAATCATGACTATAAAGGTTTTCATGATGAGTAGAATTCCTATTAGTTTGTATGTTCATTGAAGTCGAAAATATGTATTATATCACATCAATAAATTGGATTTTGGTGTTCTTCATTATCATTGGTTCTTTGTTTGATTTAGGTTTAACAGTCCAAAAGTTAGGTCTTGATGAATTTTTTTTTGGAAATTTCACCTTTTTTTTGATATAATTGTAGTTTCAGAATCGATAACAAGAACAGGTTAAGTAGAATCACACAAAAATCTTTGGTTGTTTATGATGAAGATGATCGAAGAGGGTGTACTGTGTATTTGCGCTCGTCTCACTATAAAGTCTCTCAATTTTGAAAAGTATTAAATGACCCGTTTAAATTCCTTTAAATAGTCAAATAATGGCTTTTACAAGATTTTACAATTTTTAGAACAAATGCGGTCACCGCTGTAGCAAATGCGGAGGTGTAAATTTTTAATCTTTGGGCCACCCGCATTTGTGTACTGTTGCAAATGCGGAAGTTAAAATTTGATAAAATTGACTGTCCGCATTTATGTACTGTTACAAATCCGGAAGTTAAAATTTGAATAACTTTAACCATTCGCATTTGATTACTGTAGTAAATACGGAAGTATAACCGCATTTGTGATTTAATTCATCTGCATTACACACTATCCGCATTTGTGCACTGTGGCAAATGTGAAAGAACAAAATCAATCAGCATTTGTGTAACTGCACCAAATGCGGTTGATAACACTTGTTTAGCATTGCACTGTAGCAAATGCAAAAGGGAGATGTTCATCAGCATTTGTCTACTGTATCAAATGTGGTTGAATGAAATCCACATTTACTTCTTAACATACTAATGCGGTAGAATATAATCTTTGTCCGCATTAGTTTCACTTTGAAATAAAGATTTACTTGCATTGGTTATATGCATGGGTTACCTTCACCCGCATAAACCAATGCACTTACCTACATTAGCTTTGAACTTAATCAAAAGTTAATGTGTCTGACTTGGTTTTTCATATTATGAAGAAATGTCCTTGATTTTTCTTAGAAGTTGTTGACTGTTGAGATTGTCAATTCTTGCTTGGATTGACTTGTATTTCACAAGTGATAAAAGCTTCCCAATTTTGACTGATCTTGGACTTTTCATGCTTCCAAGAATCAATATAGACTGAGATACTATGGTATAACTTTTGCAACAACGCCAGTATTTTCTTTTGTTTTTTTGTTTTTATTATTTAAGAGAATACTTTAATCAAGAAAATAGAATTTATACAGACTTACGCAAAAAATTTTAAATTACTCCCCCTAAATTTATATCCATGTGTGGAAATAAACTTTAAATATTTAAAACCTTTTGAATATTATTTTGATTTTTGACAATGAAGATAGTATACCTTTTGTTGGGATCATATCAATCTTGCATTACACATGTGCTTTCTTTATGATAAATTTGACATGTTTATGAACTTGAAGATTGAAGGTATGTTTGTCCTCTTAAACTCTAAACTGGTTGATATTTTGATGCAAATGATATTTATCATGTTTTTGGTTGATTTAATTATTCAATATGTAGCTCACACACAAGCATGGAATGATCAACCATCCTTGTACAATCCATGATAGAACTTTTTCATAGCTTTTATTACCAGGTCACTTAAGTTATGCGATCTTATTTTCATGATCAACCATCCTTATTGGGATTCTTTTACTTTGATCCTTTTCATGATGATCTACATTGGGATTCTTTTCACTTCACTTTGGAAGGTGATCCATGATAGGATTCTTTTGTTCATTCACTTGGAATGTATTGCTTTTGTTGATTCATCCAATTTTGGATGTGTTCCTCATTCGAAATCTTTTGGATCATAACATCTGCACTATGTGCATGTTTCATCAGGTCTTTGCTCAGCAAAACAAAGATGAGACATGATGTGGTGAAAGATATTCATAAAGTATCATTACTTGGTGTTTAGGTTATTACACACACATGCATTCAGATAAGCCAATACATACTTGTACTTTGTGATGAGTGTTTCACAATTGAATAAGTCTTTAATTCATCACTACATGTATCTTTTCTTCCAAGTTGAGCCTACCAACATATCTGGTAAGTCATTTCAGTCTTTCACATTTTGAAATTAAGCACAATGAATGATATAACGAATGTAATTATATCATTTCCCAAAGATTCTATTCTTCATCAATATTTATTTCTTTTTGTGGTTTTCTAATGTTTTTAATATTTTTGATTTTTTATGGTTTTACTCAAGTTAATCATGCCAATTGACTGAACTAGGAATTCAAACCTACTAGGTTCAAATGCCTTGGTAAATAAATCAGCTAATTGATTTTCATTTGGTACTTGAATCAATTTGATTAACCCCTTTTCAGCACAATCTCTCAAAAGTGATATCTAATTTCAATATGTTTTGTTCTTGAGTGCAGAACTGGATTATTCGTTATGAAAAAAGATGTTGTGTTGTCAATGTAAATTGGTGTGTGCAAGAAGTTAAAACCATAATTAAGCATCTGGTTTTGAATCCAGAGTACTTGAGAGCAACAAGCTGATGCTGCAATATACTCAGCTTCTTTGTGGACATAGATACATTTGTCTGCTTCTTGCATTGTCAAGATAGTAGTCTGGGACCAAGAAATTAACAACCGCCAGAGGTGGATTTTCTGTTGAAGTTGCATCCTCCATAATCACTGTTTTTGAAGGCATAGAGATTAAATTCTCCTTCCTTTGGATACCATAACCCAAGAGCTGGTTTGCCCTTCAGATATCTGAATATCCTCTTGACAGCATTCACATGTGATTCTTTTGGATCAGCTTGATATCTGGCACATACACAAACACTAAACATAATGTCAGACCTACTAGCTGTTAGATACATAAGTGAACCGATCATTGATCGATAGTGAGTCTAATCTACTGATTTGCCTTCAAGATCAGGTCCAATCTTCACTTTAGTATCCACGGGAGTTCTGATAAACTGACAGTCAGCAAAGTGGAATTTCTTCAACATGGTTTCCATGTATTTTGATTGATTGATGAAGATTCCATCTGCTATCTGTTGGATTTGCACCCCTAGAAAGAAGGTAAGTTCCCCCATAGCACTCATTTGAAATTTTAAATGCATAAGGTCTTCAAATTCTTTGCAGGGCTGCTGTTTGTTGAGCCAAAAATGATATCATCCACATAGATCTGGACTAAAAACATGTCTTTTCCTCTTATTCTTCTGAAGAGAGTCTGATTGATCTTTCCTTTTTCATATCCATGTTCAAGAATAAAAGATGATAGTGTCTCATACCACTTTCTTAGGGCTTGGTGAAGACCATATAGAGCTTTGTCAAGCTTGTAAACTCTGTGAGGGAAATCTGGATCTTCAAAGCCAGGTGGTTGACTCACATAGACCTCCTCAGCAATCTTTCCACACAAGAAGGCACACTTTACATCCATTTGATAAATAGTAAATTTCATGGATGCAGAATATGCAAGAAAGATTCTGATTGCTTCTAGTTTGGCAACAGGAGCAAACACTTCATCATAGTCAATTCCTTCTTCTTGAGTGTATCATGTGCCACTAGTCTTGCTTTGTTTCTGATGACGATCCCTCTATCATCAGTCTTGTTCCTATACAGCCATCTGGTACCGATAGGGTATTGTCCTTCGGGAAGATCTACCAATTCCATACTTCTTGCTTCTTGAATTGGAGCAATTCTTCCTGCATTGCTTCAATCCAGCTATTGTCTTGAAGTGCCTCTTTGATGTTCTTGGGTACTGTTTGACACAGAAAGCATGAGAACAAACAGATGTTTGCAATACTAGACTTGCTTCTTGTCACCATTTCATTAAGATCACCGATAATGGTTTCAACTGGATGATTCTTATGTATTCTGGTGGTTGGAATGGAGTCACCAGCAATAGTTACATCAAGATGGAGACATTCAGTTCATTATGGTCAGAGGCACCTTCATCTTGTACTGTTCTGGAATTATGAAGATAGTCAGACTCCGTTTCAATTCCTGCTTTAGCTTCAGCAGCACTGTGATTACTTTCATCATTTGATGTTCTTTGCGTTTCAGCTGGAGGAGTAGCTTGTTTTTTATTTTTAATCTCAGTTGATAGATCATCTGGTTTGGTCCTCCTTTAGTTGAAACACTCTGATTTTGTGATGATTGTTTGATGGGATCAGCTTGAAGAGGAACGTCTGCATCAGAAATAGGAGGAATCAATGGAAAGTCATTTCTTCTTTCTACAGCTGAAGAAGTGTCACCTGAATCAAGATTTCCTGCATCAGACAAGTGAAATTGATCAAATGATTTTGTAAAAGAGTCAATATCAAACAACCAGTCGTGACCATTTGTAGAGTGGGAAACGAATGTTCCTTGAATTGAACATTTGTTGATTCATCAATAATGTTTAATCTAGGATTAAACACTCTGTAAGCCTTTGAAACAGAAGAATAACCTACAAAGAATCCTTCATCAGACTTGGATGAAAACTTCCCAAATAGTCTCAGGTGTTTAATATTGAGACATGACTACCAAATGATTTGAGGAATCCAATAAATGGTTTCCTATGAAAGAGCAGTTCATAAGGAGTCATGTTACTTTCTTTAACAATAGAGCTCGATTTTGTACAACCACGATGTATTAACTGCTTCTGCTCAGAAGGTGATTGGCAGTTTAGCATCGGCTAGCATTGTTCTTGCTGCTTCAATCAGTGTTCTATTCCTTCTTTCAGCTACCCCATTTTGTTGAGGAGTTCTAGCTGCACTGAATTGATGAGCAATGCCTTTGGTTGCACAAAAGGAACTCATTCCTTCATTTTTAAATTCAGTACCATTATCACTTCTGATTGTTTTGACCTGATGATCAAGTTGATTTTCAATTTTATTGATAAATTCTTGTATTATTTGTGTTAAGGATCATGTACGAGACGATGTACTAACTGATTAACGTGTAAACTAAATCAAATAGTGCGGAATCCTATTTGATTGGCGATCCAATCAGTGAGAACGCACGTAGAAACAATTATGTATTGATCTAACATTACGAATCAATTAAGAATCGATCTACTGCGATCTATGAACTTGGAGTATGATCTTAGAGGTCTCTGGACGGCTAGGGTACGTCTGGAGTCGAAGTGTGTTTAATGCTTGCGTTTTTTCACGAATTAAGTGGTATTTATAGGTTTAGGTTTCTCATTCGGGCGACTGAACCATTAGCATGGTTCAGTCGTGTGATTGAGCCATGCTGTTGATCCATTCGCACGACTAAGTGTTCAGTCGTGCGACTGAGTCATTTGCATGAAGTTGTTGAGGCATATGGACTATTTAGGCACATGGACACTTAGTCGCAAGACCATTCGGACGCATGACCATTGTTGGGGCGCATAGTCCATTCGGACGCATGAGAACTTCATCTACTAAGTTTGAACGTATTCAATATTATTACATTATTTATACTAGTTCAAACAACCACAAACCTATATAATCAATTCAATATGCGTTACACAACTCATTAATGAAATATTAAACATTATAATCACAACCAAACATGTACATTTCATTAAGTACCCAAACATTACATAAGTGTAAGACATTAAAGTCATATTACATTAGTTCAGAAACTAGGGACACATGTACCTACAAACTCCCCCTTGGACCTAGTTCCATCTATGTCTTACCATCTTCATAACCTCTTCATACTTCTTGTACTTCTCTTCTCTTATGACGCCTGCGTGTATCTCGAAAGCAAAGCAGAGTCGTATCATGTTCTGGAATTGTAGAGCTTGTACAATATCTTGAGAGTCATAGAACAGTGGCCACTTGTACAATGTATATACATCATCTGCAGACAAGTTCATAAGCCACATAGGGTCAAACACCTTGATGGTTTACATAACACCATTCTTGTTCAGGACTATGACTGCTTCTCCTGCCCTCCAATCATAGTACCACCATTTGAAGTGTGGAGTGAAGTCCTGTGACATCTCCCATAGAGGGATGTTTGACATTGTTCGCGGTGGACTCCACTTTAGCACTATCTTCGGTTTTCCAGTAATGGGATCAACCTCAGACCGTCTGAGATACCTCGTTGGCCGTTGAAGTTTGAAGTTGACCCATCTGGTGTGGTACTCTCTTTTAAGAGCTGCTTCAAACCATCCAGACATCTTGCGTGGATCAGCGTATAGCAATTTTAGCTTCGCTAACTGGTTCAGCTCAAATCCAGGAAGAGTCTTTAGGTCGTGTGGGAACCTAAAGTACGCGTTCCCTTTCTCACGTTTAACTGCATAAATATTGAGATCTTTAAAATATGCCCACGTGATGATTTTGCCCGACACCTTATGATGTTCTTCACTTTGTACAGCTTGGTGTAGACAGTCGACTTTGAAGCACTATGTTGGCTCTTATCTCCTCAAAACACACAGCCCACTCAGGCTTTCTGATATTAACCTTTGCATCCGAGGCTTGGGCCTTATCTTCAGTCATGTCAGACTCTTCTTCCATTCTATCCAGAGTTTCAAAAGTTTCACTGACAAGGTTGTCGCCCAAATTGGAACGACATTACCTTCAATGTCAGTGTACTATAGATAGTGTTGATCCGTGACATCTTCTATCTCGATCTCACATCGTCACTTTCAACTTGGACTGTTGAAGCATCCTTGACAATCTCATCAGGATTTAGCTTGAACATTTCAGCAATTTGCTCGTCAGTGAGATTATGAATGGTCTCTCCTTCTTCAGGAGTGTACATCACCGATCTCCTGACTATTCCCTGCAGATCAAGAATCATCGTGAGCTGAGTCTTGATCTGTTAGAGGGGAGCAACATCATGTTCATCCCTCTGAAAGTTTGGATCTGCTTGATTTACACATGTAACACACAATCATTAGTTAATAATCAAGACAGAAATACCAACATTAAATATAGATATTCATTACATTAATGTGATACAAGATTCAAATACATATGATTTAAATAACAAAAACAGCTAAGTATTACTCTTGTCATGGATCATATGCTCCTTTGCTGATGAGGCGGATATGGAGGCACCTTGGTCTTGAGACCTTTTGCTCCTCCTTTCACCTGCAGATGTGGCTCCCGCAGCAGATGCATCTTCATCATCATCATCATCATCAACATCATCAGAATCAACACCATCATCTGTATCATCCTCAATGTCATCACCACCATCATCATCAGCATCACTGTCATCATCACCATAATCTCCATCTCCTTCCTTGATCTTTAAGGGCTCTTCCTTTGATCCTTGAGCCGCAACATGATGGTCTTGTTGGTGGTCTCCAACTCCTCTATCCTTTTAGCTGCTTGAGCATGCTGCTCCCGGAGTTGGGACATCTCTACGCGCTGTGCATCCATCGGCTGGGCTTGCTGCTCTATCTGTTGTGCCTGCTGAGATATCTGCATAGATGAGCAGTAGTAAGGTCTACTAACTGTCGAATCTGAGCAGTCTTCTCGTCATCGGCAACCAACAACTTCAGCACCATACGATTAAGTGCCGAGAGTTGTTCCTCTACCCCACTAGGAGGTAGAGTGGATCCAGATGGGTAGGAAGGGAATGATAATGGTCCAGCATGGTGGCTGGTGATAGTGGTGGTGGCAGTGGTGAAGATTGGGGGTAATATAGATGAAGGTGGTGGTGGAGTGTAACATCTTGTATTTTTGGTTAACTAATAGTTAATCTCGTTTATTCTTGTAGGGACTATTAATGCCTTTTTATGAAACTTGTGGGTAGTTGTGTGATCTATTCTTAATCCTTTAATATAAAAGATTATAGTTTATCCATTGTTTTGAACATAAGAATTATGGTAAATAATATTTTATAACAAAAATATTATCAACGTTAATAATAAAAATAATATTAATAATAATAACAACAATAAATGATAACTATAATGATAATAATTATAAAAAAATCATAAACTTAAAAATGTTAAAACTTAAAGTAATAAAGTTGGGGGGTGTTTTTGCCATTTTGGAAACTTAATATGGGAGTTTTTGCATAAAATAATAAACATGCTCAACTTGAGGGACCATTTGTGTAACTTTTGAAAAACCCAAACCATTTCCCCCCCTAACCCCGCTTTTCCGGCCAAGCCTCCGGCTACCGCCGGCTATGGCTCCGGTGAGCTTCAAAACGCCTCAAAACACTCGGTTTTTACACACAAACCGACCCAAACCGTTTCGATTACGTGATTCGAACCTGAATGCGCACTTTAAACGCGTTTAAACACCGGTTACAAACCCAAATCGATCGAGTAACCAAAACCCATTAATCTTATAGCCGTTTAGGCATTAAAACTCTGTAATAATTCAATTGAATGAACCTAAACGGCTATCTAACTACGATTAATCGTCCACACCTCCTAATTACACCTGAAATCACACAAACAGAGTTATACGATTACCCCCTCATCGCGAATCTGCTACCATTCGAACCCCATCTTCCAAGCTTCAAAACTCGAAATTGATACAGGGTTTTCATCCTCGAGGTCATTAGAAACTATCTGTGCATTGAATTTGATTATCATCATCATTTGAGCATCAAATCGGTTACGTGGCCGCGAATTGTTCTTCGTTGTGTTCATCTCGAATTCATCATCAATCGGGTAATTAAACAACAATTATATACGCGTAATCACATGGGGAATCAAAGCCCCATGTTCTTTCTCTTAAACGTCATCGATTTGACCTTCAGTTTCGATTCAAATCAAACTAAGGTTCATACGAATTTGGGGCTATCTGAAACGGATGTTTTTAAGATTAGAGAACCAAGTAAAACCGCGGCTAAGGCCTTGGTTCACTGGTTCCCCACTTACATTCCGAATTAGAGGTCCCGGGTTCGAACCCGGCGACCTCCAATTCAATTGTTTTTGGCTTTTCAGCCTTTTTAAAAAATATATAAAATTCTCTAAAAATTATAAAAAGAGATTTTGTAAACTTCGGTTATTTTCAAAGCTATCCTATTATTTTTCTACAAATTTACCACTTTAAACACCTTAACAATTTTCTTATAAAATAAAAATTTAACAAAGTTATTTTTATAAGAATAGACTTTATATAATATTGGTAAATCATGTAATTATTATTTAAATACTATACAATTAAGGATTAAATATGATAATTATAGAATTTAATATATTTTATAATTAACCTTCACAAATGTTATAAAGGTTTTTAAAATGGATACATGACATTTTCTCTTAGATTAAGCTTATATATGATATCTCTAACCAACGTCATTTAACACCGCAAAATACCAATTTGAAACCTTAGCCTCGTTTAACTATTAATTATTCTAAATTGTAACCTTGTAAATATATACTTGTTTTAGGTGCGTTGTGAAGGTCTACGTTGAACGTTGCTTGTTATTATTCTTATTAATCATCAAATATATATATTTGATCATGTGAGTTTTCCTTGCCCCTTTTTACCTTTTTCACACTATTTTGGGGTGGAACATGTTATCCTATTATCTTTACACTTGCACACATTTTTGAGACTTGTAAACGTTATGGCAATTCCTCATGTAAGTTGTGGTTAGTTGGACTTTTTGTGATTACCATGTTATGGCACTATATGTACAATCATTAACTATTGCTAGCCCAGTGAAGTCATAGATCTATGGGCAAAACAAGCCTGCTTTGGTTGACCCAAGTACACTTAACTGATCGTATATACTTTAAACATTTGAGACTTGTAAAATTTTGTCGAGGTTTGATTGTTGCATCGTTCATGACATCCCTAATCACAATGTTCATTAACTTATGACTTGAAATGCCATCTTTTATATATGCTATGTATTTAAAAACTATGGAATGCTCACCAACATTATTGTTGACCTCTTTATTTTTAACATGTTTCAGGAAATGCCCAAGTTTGATTATCTACACATTGAAGCTTGCACATCTAGGGATGGACCTAGATTAATAATTAAAATAGGATGAATTGTTACATTTTATGTTACGTTTTTTTATATCCTTTGAGACTTATGTTTGTAATGTGACAAATGAAATTTATGTGTAGAATATATTTGGATTATTAATAGCGTTATGTGGCTATGAACGATCTTAACTCTCACTCCTCGACGTTTCCGCCGTCAAGGTTGGGGTGTGACATGGAGTGGGTGTGGTAGATGGGATAGCAGTAGTGGTGGTAGTAGGTGGATGAGTGGATGTAGGTGGAGTGATGGTAGTAGGTGGAGTGGTGGTAGTAGTGGTGGTGTTTATGAAGATCATCCTCCTCTTCTTATTCCTCAATCCGTGGGGCTGAGCCATCCTTTTTTTCCTCGATCCTTCAAGGTGGATGCTCCCCCTGGAACACTGCTTGGCTGATCGGGAGCATAAGTAGGATCAATATCAGCCTCTCCCAATCCGCCAGGGCGTTCACCAACCACCCAGAGCCCTCGCTCGGTGGCAACAACCTTGCTGCCCACTGTTCGAGTCAGAGGCTCCTTGTCCGACTCCTCCTCCTCATCAGGTTGGAAATCCTGATGGAACCCTGCAGTCTCTGTCTCCCTGTGGGTGGGTGCTGGAGATGCTATATCAACAGTGGGGGCCCTTAGTTTAGTGGGCCCTGCATCTCCACCGTCACCGTTGTCGTCGTCTGAATCATCGTTCGGGAGCACCAGTTGCTCATCATCAGAATCACGGTCCGCATGGCGCCATTTACGCCTCGTCGGCGCCACGTAATCCTCCCGGGCCAGATGCCCGAACAATCTCCTTATAGGGGGCTTTACCTGCTTTCCCCTATAAACCTTCATACGAGCCAGTGTGGTGTCGTCCATCACCTCAAGAACTACAGCGTCCTCCTTTTCCTTAGGTTTAGGTTTCTCATTCGGGCGACTGAACCATTAGCATGGTCCAGTCGTGCGATTGAGCCATGCGGTTGATCCATTCGCACGACTGAGTGTTCAGTCGTGCGACTGAGTCATTCGCATGAAGTTGTTCAGGCGTATGGACTATTTAGGTGCATGGACACTTAGTCGCATGGCCATTCGGATGCAGGACCACTGTTGGGGCGCATGGTCCATTCGGAAACATGAGAACTTCATCTACTAAGTTTGAACGTATTCAATATTATTACATTATTTATACTAGTTCAAACAACCACAAACCTATATAATCAATTCAATATGCGTTACACAACTCATTAATGAAATATTAAACATTATAATCACAACCAAACATGTACATTTCATTAAGTACCCAAACATTACATAAGTGTAAGACATTAAAGTCATATTACATTAAGTTCAGAAACTAGAGATACATGTACCTACAATTTGGGATGCCTCATTTTTATGAAGTAAGAAGAAGACCCACGTAAATCGTGAAAAGTCATCAATGATCACGAAACAATACTATTTCTTTCCAATACTCATGACATGAGTTGGTCCAAACAGATCCATATAAGGTAACTTCAATGGAGTATTGTTTGTGTTCACCAGCTTGGTTTTGTGAGAAGATCTGTGTTGTTTTCCTTTGAGGCACGCTGAATAGTGATCAACAAAATGAAATTCCTATTGAGGAAGACCAATGACATGGTTTCCTTTGACCTATTTGTTCATGTTTTTAAAGTTTGTGTGCCCCAAACGTCTATGCCAAAGCTGTGACTCATTAAATGATGCTTTTGACAAAAGACAGGATTCTTCTTTAGGTGATGCAGAACACAGGTTTAACACATAAGTATTATTCTTCCTCAGGGTCTTTATGATAACCATTCTTTAGGGATTTGAAATCCAGGTTTCAGAATGTAGCAATGAGTGTTTGTAAAGTGAGTAGAATATTTCTTATCGCAGATCTGAGACACGCTTAGCAGATTGAAGTTCCGTTGTTCACCGTAGTTCACTCTGTTGAAGCTTAGCATCCCATTTGTCACAGATCCTTCACCTGTGATTCTACCACCTTGTGAATCTCCACCAAATGCCACCGTAGTTCTTTATATGTGCTTGAAGTCATGAAGGAGGGAAAGATCTCCAGTCATGTGTCGGGAGCATCCACTATCCACATACCATACGCTGCTGGACCTATATGGATGACCCTGCAAGCATCAAAGAACTAATTAGAATGTGGAACCCAAGCCATGATGGTCTTGGGTTTCCCGTTCCTATCAATTACGGTGACTTCTTGATACTTTCCTCTAAATGGTGATCTATTCAGAGGTGAACTGGGAGATTGCTTAAGATATCTTGCTGAGGTTTTCTCATCAGCATCAACAAAGGAGTCAAACGAATATTGAAATCTTTGATCTCTATTCTTTTGAAGAAATTTAAACCGTTTTTATTTTCAAATATCATTTTGGGTTTTGAAAAGTCATGCTTTTGATTGATGAACTGGTTGCCTCATTGACTTTTCCTTATTTCTTTTGTTTTACTCATGTCATTGAGTGATCTAGATGTTCTAGATTTATTGTTGTGCTAATGACTCCTGCCTTGAGTTTTGTCTGATGATGCTGTTGAGATTGGTTTGTTTTGGGAAATTCTCAATCCCTTCTGATTGAAGTAACAATCAGATGTATTGTGATTGTTCATATCACAGACTGAACAATATTTGTTGAAATAACAATTTTTGGTTAAGTGGAAGTTCATGTCACAGATAGAACAGTATTGATTAAAAAAGCATTTTTCTGTTTTGTGATTGAACATATCATAAATGTCACAATACATTTGTTTGTTGCTTGAGTCAGATTTTGGTTTGTGTGACTCAGCTGATTTTCCTTTTTGCTACTGAGCCGCTTTCTTTTCTTTAGGGGATGAATCAAAATCAGCCATTTTTGCAGGTTGTTTCACAACACTACATCTGATTGATTATTTGGGTTGTTTTCGTTTCTTCAACCCATTTCTCACTTCCTTGTCAAACTATTCAACATGTTCTTTATTGCAAATATCAAACCCAACTCCCTGTCTTAATTTTGAAGACTATGGGTCTGATAGAGGTTTATGTTGTTTTTGCAGTGAAACCTTTCCCGGATTGCTTGAATTGTGTTGAGATATAATTTCATTATTAGAACTGCTCTCAGCAGTGGGTTTCACTGACTTTATAAACTTCTTTTTGCCTTGTAAAACAGATGGTATGAGTTTTATAAAAGGGATAATTGCTTTTATAGGGCTTGAGGGTTTTATGACACTCACTGTCTTGTCTTAACACTCTTTGATTTTGATTGAATGACCTAACTTGATTTTATTCTCATTTGTTTCAATATAACATTAGGTTTGTTTTGAGGATTGGTCACTTGTTTTACTATAGATTTAGGTTCCATAGTTTTAGTTTCAATTCTTCAGTGAGTGAGACAGATTCAGGCATGACAGTGTAGTTGTCATTGTATGGTGGAGGACATGAATTATACCCCCCGACATGTCCTTTGGATCCTTTTGAGAACAAGCATCTCTTGCAGCTTGCCTGAAGACATTTGAAACTTTTCAAGTTTCACCTCAGTCAGTGAATGTTCAGCCTTAGATTGAGCTAACTTTTCAGTAAGTAGCTCATTCTTAGCTGCAAGAGTGTACTTTTCACCATGCAGTTTTTCTATGTCAGAGATAAGAGATTTGATTTTTATTTCGAAGCCTTTTATCTCTCTTTTCATCATCTCTGATTTTACCTTTTCTTCTTTAATTTTATCAGCCAGTTTATGGTTATGCTCTCTATAACCTTTCACTTTAGAAATACATTATTCACTACAAAGGTTAGATTTTACCTCAGTATGCATTCGAGATGGACCATCGCTAATGTGTGCCATAAGTGCATGATTTTGAAATTGAGGCTTAACTTCCTTTGCATACATGCTCCAGTCACATACCCCATCTTGCTTTATCACGAGAGCACTGGCAGAAAACTGACTGCTTCCATGAGCTTGATTTGTCGGTTGAGGTGGATTTTGATATGATTGGTGTTATTGAGAATGATGATACTGTTGTTGTTGATTGTTGGAGTGAAAGCTTGAGTTAGGCTGTGAGGATGATTGGCCTTGACAATTCCTTTAATAGTTGTTTCTCGTGGGGGCATTGCATTATCTGGAGAAGTGGCCAGCCATGCCATAGTTTAAGCATTTCACCTTGGATTTATCATATCCAAGTTTTGTATTTTCATTTAGGCTCAGCTTTCTGCCTTTCCTAAAGAATTTCTTGGCTCTCATGGCAATCATGGCCATTTGCCATTGTAGATCAATTTCTTCCACATCATCAGGATCCATTTCCTCCAGATCTTGTGAATTAGATGAGCAGAAGTAAGTCTTCTCCTAAGTATGCTTCAAAGCTTGCAACAAATTCATTGTAAGTTGCCTTTTGTTCTTCTGATCTTGTGTCTTCAGGAGTGATTTGAGGAGTAGCAGTGACTCTGGATGTTTGATGTTGATGGATGATTGATTGGTGGAGTTGCAATGAACCCAGAGTTGTTCAGTTGATCTCTTGATGAAATGAAATCATCCTCCTCAGTGATGAATGTATTTTCCACAAAATGATATTCTAATGGAATTTGTAAGCTTCAATCACTCTTGGTCCACCAAGATTTCTGCTTCTTTAATCAAGTTCCAATGCTTCTATTTTGGCTATCATGATATCCAAAGTAGTACTCTCGAGATCAAGAGTATTTTTCAGCATTGTTACATTCTGTTTCCAGCTTTTAGGGAGGTTGTGTAGCATTTTCTTGTTTAATTCCTTGATCTTGTAAGTGACTCCCATGATTTCTAAGTCATTTACCAACTGTACAAATCTGTGCAGTTGTTTTGATATGGACTCTCCCTTGGTGTGATGGAATGTTTCATACTAATTAACAATATTATCCTTGTTAATTACTGCTACCTCACTGCTTCCTTCACATATAATTTTCAGCGCATCTCACACAGCTATTGCAGTACGACACTTCTCCAATCTTTTCAGCACATCCATCTTGAGTGCTTGAGTTAGAATGGAGTAAGCTTTAAGGTCAATCTTGATTTTCTTATTGTCTTCATCATCAAGAGTTAGATCTTCAATAGGTATTCTTGCAGTTTTGTAAATTGCAGCTTGATCTGCAGATAGAGTGACAGGTATGTGTGGCCCTTTGCATATTGAGATCCAGAAATCAAGATCTACACTTGTGATGTAATTCCTAAACCTGATCTTCCACTGTTTAAACTCATATTTGTGTTTAAGCATAGGAGGTTTAGGTGTATGACCAAGTACTGAGTAACTGTTAGAATCCATTTTATAAATATAGATTAAGGTGATTTTTAAGATTGATTAGTTCAACTTGTCCAAATAGTTCAAATGGATTTCAGAATCATATCTGAGATGGTAGTGGGTTTCTTGGTGTTTGAAGTGTTTTGGTTAGAGTATGTTTGACAGTAGTAGTTTCTGAGGAGTATTTTCTGTTGTTTACTAAGTAGAGATGATGATATACTCTACTAGCTACTCGATTACCAGATCAATCGAGTTCTATTCAGTTCTTGAGCAGATCTGAAAGAGAACCGAGAGCCAAGGCTATGATACCAATTGACTGGGTTAGTAAGATTGAGATTCTTACTATGAATCGAATATGGTAATCAAGTCAATGATTGAATGGCGGAAACAAACAATCAAAGAACATTCAATGCAAGAATTATACTTATAAATTCTTTTGTATGTATTACTGAAAGTGATTGATTACAGAGAATAAAATACAACAAAATATTCTCTATGTCTATCAGCCATCACATATACGAGGTTTTCTATTCTATTTATAGGCAGACAAGATGCCTTTTACAAAATGACTAAACTACCTCTGACCTATTACATCAGAACTAGTCTAAGTCTTGATCCGCATCTTTGCTTGTTCATCCGCATTGACAAATGCGGATGAGTTAACTTGATCAGCATTTCTTCACTTGATCATCCGCATTAGTATGTTGGTCATCCGCATTGGTTAATGCGGAAGAACAAATACTTCTGCAGATTTGTTCGGTCATCGGCATTTGTCAAATGCAGATGAGCAAAGTCTTGTCCGCATTGTTTCTTGGTCTTCCGCATTTGTCAATGCGGAAGAACAAATAATTGTCCGTATTTGTTTTATGTCTTCCGCGTTGACAAATGCGGAAGACTATACTTGGTTTTTCTTGAGCAGGATCTTCATCCGCATTTCTTCTTGGACTTATGGGATTTCAGCAAAGCAATCATCAAATCACCCATTGAATTGGCATGTATGATCCTTTCAGGGTGCAACAATTATGTTCCACTTTCATTATCTTAAATCTTTCACTTCGTTAAGATAATAATTTATGTTCATTAACAACATCACACCACGTAAAGTCATATCATCATACGTAATAATGAACATAACACACAACATATGATCAAACATAATCATCAAACATCATCAATCACACATCATCATGCTTAAGTGTCACACCCCAACCTTGACGGCGGAAACGTCAAGGAGTGAGAGTTAAGATCGTTCACAGCCACATAACGCTATTATTAAATCCAAATATATATTCATAAGTTTGAAAGGTACATTACAAGCATAGGTCTCAAATAAGAAAACATAATAAGAAAAAATAACAAACTCATTCATTAAATTAACTAGGTCCATTCCTAGGTGTGAACACTTCAAAAAAATGGCGATCAAGCTTGAGTCTTTCCTGAAACATGTTAAAAATAAAAGGTCAACATAATGTTGGTGAGATTTCCATAGTATTCAATACATAAGTATATAAAATATGGCAATTTATGTTGTAAGTTAGAGAACAAAGTAAACTAGGGATGTAAGACAGAATGCGCAATCAAACCTCGACAAAGTTTTACAAGTCTAAAACGTTTACAAGTATATATAATTAGCTAAGTGTACTTGGATCAACCAAGCAGGCTTGTCTGGCCCATAGATCTATGACTTCGCTAGGCTAGCAATAGTTAATGATTGTACATATATACGACATTACATGGTAGCCATAAAGTTCAACTAACCACAACATACAGGTAAAATTGCCATAAGTATACAAGAATCAAACGTGTTTAAAAGTGCAAAGTTTGTAATGTAACATGTTTCACCTCAAAAGTGTAAAAATATAAAAAGGGGTATAGAAATACTCACATGGAAAACTCACAAGATGTATATAAGATGATGATAAGAATAAATCGAGGCTCCAATGATTTCCCTTACAAGTTGCCTAAACGTATAGATTTCAAGATTAAGTTTGATAATAAGATTAACAATGAGACGTGAACTAGGATTTCAATTGGAATTTGGGAGTTTTAATAATTAAATCAATTGAAATAAAATAACGCAATTGATTTTGTTTTGGTTTAATAAGGTTGGAATAAAATAAAAAAAATAAGAATTCAATAATTTAAGTTATTGGATTAATAAAGATTAAATGTGATGTGTGGAAAGTAATGATTATTTAATAATTAATTATTTAAATTTTGATAAAGGTAATTAATTAAAATTGTCCTTAAGATTTCCTAAACTTATTTTATAAAGTTTTGAGCTTTTATATGATTTATTGTAAAAGTCTTGTAATATCAAGCCTTTAAAAATAAGGTATATTAGAACGTTATATTATTTTATAAGTTTCAAGAATCTTAAATGAAATTTAAAAGAATAACTCTATTAGCTAATTATATATATAATATGGTTAAATGAATAGATGAATAATATTTAAATAATTATTAAACAATCATTTGTGTAGTATATTATCTAAAGTATTTATAACATGTAGGTTTAATACATTTAAAATAAACCAAGTTTAAGTTATAATATATTTATAACATATAAAGAGACTTAATATTGTTTTTATAATCTATTTATTCTTTAATTTAAGAATTATAAGTTTTAAAATCTTTTAAAATTAACTTAATAACTTCTAGAACGTTTTTAGTTAACAAAATAATTTTTATTTAGATTCATTATTATAATAAAAATTTTCTGATTTAAAAATTTATATGAAAACAACTAAAATAAAAACATGGGAGAGGCAGGGTTCGAACCCCTGACCTCCCATGTAGCATAGTTGCAACTAATCGGCGGGCCAAAGCCCAACACTTGTTTAAGATTGAAACTTATATAATAAGAATACTTCTTCAAGTAAACCCCAGTTCCTGTGAACCCTAAATTCAAAACGATTTCCAGTTGAACACAGAATCATACAAGTTAATGGAATCAAGGTTAGGGCTTTGATCACACATTCATAATCGAGCTTGTTTATGCGTTTAATTACCTGATTTGAGGCTGATCCGATGGTGATAAGAAGAACCATCTCGCGACAATGTAAAAGTTGATTCAAAGGGAAAATATTATTGTTAATCAAATTAATCTTGCAGATAGATTCCAAGGTCGAAAATAAGCAAAAGCCCTTTGTCAATTTTGAGCTAAGGTGCCCGAAGGTGATGTTCGACTAGGTTGCAGGTGCGAACCAAACGTGGTGATCGATTGTGATAAGACAAAGTGTTTGAGTGGTAATTGATGATTTAGAATGATTGAGGGGACCGATTAGGACATTAGCCCTCTGTTATGAGGTATTGACTTAATCGGTTTCTCTATGAACGAGTTAAGGTTTTGAACTAATGTTTCGTTTTCGGGTGCACAGTCTTAACGGCCGAATTAATCCAATTAAAATCGTATTCAAGTTCGAAACTGATATGCCAGAGTTAATATTCGGTTTAATCGCTTTTAAGTCGAGCGTTTTGGTGGTGTTGACCATCGCCAGAGCGATGGCTGGAGGTGACCGGAAAAAAAGGTCGACGGGAAGGGGAATAGGGAGGGCGGTTTGGGGTTTTACACATTTGGCCCCTATGGTTTTTGAAAGTTATTATTTCATGTAAAAACTTTTAAATTTAGTTTTATAAATTACACATTCAACCTTAATCTTTATAACACTCATTTGAATAATAAACCAAATTAATAATTTGTTAAATTTTATAACATTTATAAAACTTGTAAGCTTTATAACTTGATTATTTATTGTAAATAATTAAAATTTATATTTACTCATAAATATTTATTCATTTTATAACTTTATGAGAAAGAATTACTTAAAAACCAAAAATTATCACAAGTTATTTAGATAATTAACAAATGAATAATTCACAATATAAAATTTTAAATTTAATACATTTGACTCATTACAATTGTTATAATAATTTTATAATAGAACTTAAAAATCGGGTTTTTAACTTGGAAAAATGGCGGATGTATAATAAGCATCAATCATACATCGTCATGCATGCCCATGATCTCATCTATGACCTCAAAAGTCAACTTACATAGCCCCCGGAACCTCCCAAGTCCAAGCCTACATCTACACTTTCCCCCGAAAATCAGAAAACAAACTATGTTCGTTTCGGGCGCATGAGTCCTATTTGGGCGTATGGGCACAATTCAGTCGCATGGCCTCCCAGGCGTATGAGAACACTTAGGTGTATGGACACTATGGGGCGAATAAGCACTTAGGCGTATGGACAGTCTCCAAATGCATGAACACTAGGGGCGTATGGACTCTCAGTCGCACAGCCTTTAATCGCATAACTTTCAGGCGCATGACCATCAGTCGCATGACTTCTATGCGTATGGGCCTCAGTCGCATGACTTCCATGCGCATGGCCCTCAATCGCATGGCATTCAGGCGCATGGACTTCAGTCACACGATATCCTGGCGCATGGCCTTCAGTCGCACGATATCCTGGCGCATGGCCTTCAGTCGCATGACCTTTGGCCACATTTCCTCCGGTCGCATAACCTTCGACCGCATTTCTTCCAGTCGCATGACCATCTGGATCATGACCTTCAGTTTCATGCCTTTCAGCCGTATGGCCTCCAGTCGCCTGCCATTCGGGCGCATGGATTTCCAATCGCATGAGCCCTAGCTGGGTGCAGAATGCAGTCTCTTCGAACCTGAACTACAGATTTCGGCCTCCAGCCCCTATGCCCTAGAAGCACAACCACAACATCATTCTAGCATCACAAGCCCAAACACGAGCCCCACCCGGTCACACACCACACACAAACACACAAAAACGGGTTCAACACCCACAGAACCAAAAACAGTTAGGTATGAGTTCCAGCCTCAAAATCGGTCAAAATCGTGTAAAAGATGGGTCCTAAAACTCACCTTGACAGCCTCTTCGAGTAGAGCTTCCTACAAACCCGCTTGACATCGACTTTATGTAAGTTAGAGTCTATAGATGTGTTACTATTTTAACACACGTAAATTTAAACATATACATAAATGAATATACATTCTATATATTTGAAACAAGTTGAATTCTATAAACACCCTATTAGAATTAGTTAATTGACTTTGAAGATTTTTGAAGCATTCAATGTTCTGTTATTATAAGATGGATGTGTTTAACTTATTTTCAACTATAAATACTAAGGTTAGTTTTCATCTCTCTAGCTCCATCATTCTCTTTGTCTAAGTAACTTTTATCAATTCTTTGATCATCATCTACCTATTTTTTTCTTGTAATTTACTAATCTTATTTTAATATATATTGTTATGTATAGCTTTCTTTCAATTCTTATATTGTAATTATATTTATATAAAGTGTTATTTTACTATTTTACGAAGGTTTTTCTACGAAGTTAAAACAAACTTTTAAAATAGTGTTTGAAGAACACATATAGTTTGAAAACAAGTTTTAATGACAGACAAGTGTTTTGACATACTAAGAAAGTGTGGCTACGAAAAAGAAGCATGTTTATTCACGTTGCTTAATTACAAAAGTGTTTTTTCTTTTAAAATTAGACTTTGTCTATATTACAGTTGTATATTATGTTGTATATTATGTTGGCGGTCATTCTTTAAAAGAAAACATTATATTGACAAATGAAAGTTTCTTTTGTCTAAATCAAAGCTTTAACACGCTCTTTGATATAAAATGTTTAAACGTTTATTTTTAACAAAGATATTACAAAACTTGTGTTTTAAGTTTAAATAAACAAGTAATTTGAAATTCCACGTACATTTAACCTTTTGATTTTATTTCATAAAACTTATTTCTTATGCAACCTTTTATAATGACATATATGAATGCTTCTTCTTCGGGTACTCTATTACCATTAGTGGTAATAAAACCGCAACAACGAATCATGTTGGAGAAACAAGAAAAGTTTTCTAGGCTGCACCTCAAGAGGTAGCAGCGAATGATGTTTTTATATCTTACTATCTTGGACTTTGTTTGGTTCTTGACTTAAACTCAAGCTTGTTGAAGTGGAGACAACCAACACTTAGTCTGTTAGCTTCGTTTTATTCTTGGAAACATTCCAAGTTTTATGCCGCAATTATGTGTTCAACGGCTTGAGGAATGCTTTGTATAGCATATAATGCAAGATAATTACCGGTAAAGAATTTTGGTAGTCATTTTAATGCAAGTATAAAATGGAGGATGCCGAGACAAAGAAATTTGTTGTGTTCTACTTCTTAGACTATAAAAATATTTGATTCTAATATTGTGATCAACCAAGTTCAAGAGTTACAAGTTATATGGTGACGTTTATACCAAGAGGATGGACCTTAGTGAGACTTTTTAGTGGTAGCTATGGTTGATAAGTTGCCTTCTAGACAGGTAGATTTTAAGAATTATCTCAAGCCTAAGAGGAACGAGATTGCTATAAGGACCTTGTACGTGGTTCATTGTCGTGCAGACATTGGCTAAGGCCATCATGATGGAGCATAATCAATCCTCTACTAGTCATAAACGCCACAAGGGGAAAGGAAAGTAAAGGGTTGTGAACCTTGGTTCGAAGAAAGGGTTTGTGAAAAAGAAAGACTACTCTTGTCAAAAGAAAATACTACAAGTATGGTGAATATTATCAAGAGGCTGAACAATGTAAGCCTATAAAGCATGAGAGGGTACTGTTGATGGCATACCTCTCCTAGCAATGATATCTGATGTTGCTACTATGAGTGATGAGGTGAATCTTATTACTAACAACCCTAAAGGTGGTGGGGTGATGGATTGAGATCGGTGCTAACTCGTCATATTTGCCCGGACAATACCTTCCTTAATATGTATAAAGGGCTTGTGGGAGATAAGAAGTTGTACATGGAGAATGCTGCTACTACGGGCATCAAGGATGAAAGCAATGTGATTTTGAAGTGGACTTTATAGTAGGAGGTCATTTAAAGTGTTTGCTCCTGAACTTTACAAGAGCTTAGTGATGGTTACTTGACAATATTTAGCTTTAGGTTAGTTTTGGTTTTGATAAATTATTGTTAATTAAATATGGTATGTTTGTTGGAAAGGGCATGCCCTTAATGATATAATTAAACTCAACGTATTGCCTATGAAAATGGACATAAATAAAAATGCTTCTACTTTTGCTTACATGGTTGAATTATAACATGTTTTGCATGGTCGTCTTACTTAAGTTCATTTTAATCAATGTGTCGTTTAATTAATTTTGATCACATACCAGCTATTTCTGTTAACACTAATTCAAAACTTAAAACATGTGTTGAAGCCGAACAAATAAGATACCCATTTAAATCTATTGAAAGATAACCTACGCCTTTGATATGATTTACATTGATGTGTGTAATTTAAGATTAATTTTGACAAGATATGAAAATAAGTATTTTATTATTTTATTAGGGATAACATAAGACCTGCTTTGTGTACTTACTTAAGAGTATGTGCACAAAATGGAAATATCCATAAGTGTATCACTCCTTATTCTCCATAATAAAATGGCATTATAGAATGGAAGAACCGTACATTCTATAAGATGATGAGTGCAATATTGATGAGCTCTAGATTGAGCCATAACTTATGCCATACTCTTGTCTAACCATCTTTTATATAATATATTTTTCAAGAAAAAGGATGTGACACTTTATAAGTTGAGAAGAAACCATCTTACAAATACTTGAATATATGGGGTTGCCTACCCAAGGTTGTGTTACCACCTTTAAAGGTTCAAAAGATAGGACCTAAACCTATTGATTACATATTCATTGGTTAGGCTTAAAACAGTTATGCATATCAGTTTCTGGTCCATTACTATAAGAATTAAAATATAAACAACAACATGATGATGGGATCAAAGAATGCATCATTCAAACACTTATTTCCTTGCTTAGAACAAGAACATACTAGTTTATCGACACAAGTTGATGATATAGTTCATGATGAGAGACATGAACGACCTAAGGATTAAGGGATCCAAACTTTATGGCCGATATGGTTAAGGGTAAGGCCAATACTTACCGCGGTTAATACTTTAGAATGACTAGAAGCACTTCAATGGGAAGTCAGTTTTAACTTTCTAAGGACCAGTCACCAAAGACAAAAGAAAACATAGTTGAAATGGCTAAGGTTCCTTGCGCATAAGCTATAGGTAGTCTTATGTACGTTATTGTGTGCACAAGGCTAGAGATAACACACATAACTGGGGTGATTAGCCGCTACATGTTTAATCCTAGAAAGGAACGTTGAAAGGTAGTTAATGGCTGATTAGATATTTGCATGGACTTTAATGATGGCACCGTGTTTTTAAGGGAAATCCATTATTTTAGTAGTTATACTGATATAGACCTTGCGGGATGCAAAGAGTTGCTTAAAAGCACTACCGAATATGTTTTTTCAGTGAGAAGAACTATAGTAAGTTGGATGAACATATTACAAAATAGTTTTGTTCTTTGAATAATAAAAGCTGATTATATGGTTGCTGGTGAAACCAGTAAAGAACTCCTATAGTTGAATAATTTTCTAAGAAACCTAAGAAGAAACAACAAGACAATCCATTATTCTATGATAATCAAAGTGTGATACATCTTGGAAAGAATCGTGTGTTTCATAAGAAAATGAATACATTCAATGAAAATATAACTTTAGGTTTGATTAGTGATGGTACCAGAAAGCTTAAAAGATCAAAGGGATAGAGAATCCAAACATTTATTGACTAAGATGGTAACCTTATATAAGTTGAAGTTTTACAAAGCTTCAATTGGCCTTCAAGAATAATATTGAGAAGGCTGTTGCAACTCGAGGTAAAGGAAATTACAGAAGGCATGGAATAGATTGAAGATTATCAAAGTTTTAAAATGGGAGATTGTTGAGTATGTGGAGGATTATATACGGGTTGACGCTAGCCCACATTCAATTAAATGGGCGTAGCTTGTTGATTAAGGTATTAACCCTAAATAAGTCCTTATAAATACTAATCATATGTACTTGTAATCCTTATACCACCTTAATAAAGTATAAACCCTAGCTGCATCATAATAAACATAGGTCAGATCGATCAAACCACTTTAAATTTATGCTTTTACTTTCTTATTATCTTGCATTCTCGTTTATTTGCATGTGATACCCTAACATTGGCAGGCTAGTCACTACAACCAAAGATGATAAGATTTTTTAAGTGCATGATGCTAAATTCTTAATGCAGCTTTGTAATACATATCCTCCTTATGATACATACATTTCAGTGTTGGTCTTGAAAAGTATAATGAAACCCAAAAAAGGTAAAAGCCAATGAAGCATGTTTTTCGCGAAGGTCCAAATGATTATGACAATACTGGACTTATTGAAGAGGATATAAATCACTACAAGGGAAAGTAGGCTTAGTGGTTTCTTTTCAATGTGCATGAATGTATCCACTTACCATTAATCAATAGTGTTTCAGATTTGATGTATTGATTTAAGGGTTTGACATCGATTGAACAAAGTTCACACGTAATTGCTTCAATATGGCGGCTTTGAGTCCATGTGACTCTTTTTCTAACTTCCACACATTGAAGTCACTTGAGTTGAGTGAGTTGTATTCATATGGTTTTGATAATTAAAAAAAATATATTTTGTGTGTGCATCATGACTCATATAACCATAATTCGTATAACCGTATTGTTCTAACTTACATATTCTTTTTGCCACATACATAGATTTCAAGGTCAGTAAAATCAAACAAACATAACAAGTAAAAGTCTTACTCGATATTGACATAAATAGAAATTAAAATGAAACAAGATCCAAGGGCAATTAAGCATGTTTTCAGCAATGGTTCCTAATGATTATGACAATAGTGTGTTTTGGCGTATTGAAGAGGTTATGGAACACTACAAGCAAAAAGAGGCTTATTGGCCTTTTTTAACATGCATGAATGATGAATGCATCCACTCACAACAAATTTGTTTGTTAGCTTCTAAGGAGATATTTTATTTATCCAATAATGTCATGTACGTCATACCACATTGGTCATTATAGTTGGGCTAGTTTAAAAGCATCTCATCACATGCTATAGAATCAACATGAAAATTTCTAAGATACAAAAATAATCTTATAACTAGTGATCCTTATCATGCTCTGGTAGAGATCTTAGGATATTGATTCTACTGATTTCCTATTATAACCTTTTGATAATCACCTGTACAGCACAAATTGTGATTAACTTGACCCCGCCCTTTCGAGGCGCTAGGTTCTCATGGTGTAAAACGTTAGGAAATAAACGCAAAACACACTAGAAAAAGCCATCAAATCCTTGTCTGCTTTTTTGCTCTATAAAACCCAAAAGATGACTAATGAGTCACCCAAACCTGTTAGGTGATACCCAGAGCAAAGAAAGATGGTGACAAAGGCAACTTTGGGAAGGTTTCTGGTGTGGTTCCTAGCGCTGACCGCAATGGCTGTACTCGACTACTCGGCTCAAGGTCCCAAAGTACCTCCTGCGGCAGCTGACACCAGTATTCATCCCCAAGGTTAGATCATTTTCAATGAAATATTGCACATCATGTTAGATTTTTAGTTTCTTCTTTTCTCTTTGAAGTAGTATTGAATAATATTAATTGGTTTTTGAACTTTTTAATACGCCATGTGAAGCTGGTTGTCGCTGCTGCAACTTCATTTACAGTAGGCCGTTGATCACGTGTGGGAAAGTCTGTTGTGTAGATGGATGCTGCTGACTGCTGAGCTCCAAAATCATATCAATCCTAACAAAGTCTGTTGTGTAATCTTTTGCCTGTAAGAACAAGACTGAAACTTGTATTGATAGATTAATATAAATGCAATGGAAGTGTTGATGGTTGTTCACATCTTATATTACAATGCACATGTGCAGCTAGCTCATGAACTTTTAACATCTAGCATAAGTTCAGAGAAAAACTTATATAACCTTTAATTGAGTGTATAGGACTATCTAACTAATGAGGTTTAAGGGATTCGGGAACTCAAAAATCCGACATCACATAACCGTATTCATCTCATAAGTCCAAAACTCCCCAGCAGAATATCAATAACCAAAGAATAGCAGATCCAACGTGCAAACTCAACCCGTTTGAAATATGCTTAGTGACCACCTCCTCAGCAACGCCGACAAGAAACTTGCACTGACCCATGGAAGGATTCACAAAAGTGATCATTCCGAGCCCATCAAATTCACAGCTCTGAGAATTCTGTTTCTGCACCTGATAGTAACTGTTGAACGCATAAGAAATGTTACCCCTTTCACCAATCGCATTACACGAACCGCCATAATTTAAAGTTGTGCAGTCTGCAACAGTGCACGCCAGTTTAACATGTTCTGCAACGCCCGATAAATCTTTATAAGGGTCTGCCACACACCATCTAGACGGTAAATAATGAACATCTTCGGCGTTTCTCAACAACCCGTTACCCAAACCGAGGTTCAACGGATATTTTGCCTGTCCATCGAAAGAAAAAATGCCCCAATGTCTCTCAAAACCCCCTGGAAGCACACTTTTCGCCTCTTCATCAAGAAGACCAAAAAGATAGATGTCCATAGGAGGCTGTCCGGGCCTAAGAGGGGTCCCTTTGTTGCTTAACACATGATTTATGAGTCCCTGGTTAAAAAGTCTTGCAGCTTCAACATTCGCACTTATGGCTCCATCTGTAGGCCAACCCACCTCGCCAATAACTATAGGCATCTGCCCGAATCCAAGTTTATTAAGGGCAGAAACTAAAGTGTCATAGTTTCCATCAAACGCATTGTAATATACATTTGGTCCGTCAGTGACAGGATGCGTCGTCCCTTCAAAAAATGCATAGTCTTGAGGGAAGTCTGAGTTGCCATAAAGACTTAAAAATGGATATATGTTGACGATGAATGGTGAACCATTAGCGTTTAGAAATGTAACAAGATCTGTCATGATTTGGGAAAGTTCAGGTCGGAATGCTCCTTGAGAAGGAAGAGGCGACTCGTATGCATCAGCATTGCAAGGGACAACTAGCTTCACCGCCCCTGCTAAATTTGCTTTTGCAAGAGATTGTTGCAGATTTGTTATGGCTGGCATCACATATGACTGGAATTGACCACCATAGCTTGAAAGAAAGGGTTCGTTTCCAACTGCGATGAACCTGTATCAAATTACAAGAATCAAGATCGTTGATAGATCAATAATCTATTGTGCATATATCTCATAATCTCAATCTGATTGTTCCAATATTTAACATCTATATACAGTATCACTGTTGTAAGTCAACAGCACCACCAGGCCTTTGACAAAGCGGCATACAAGGTGCCCAACAAGCAAGTGATTATGAGTTCAAGTCAAAACCATGAGAAAGATAAGGGATGTGTAAGTTTGAGACTTGAGTTTAACAAAAACAAAAACTGTAAGTTAGCAATATAATATAGGCCAACTAGATTCTAATAACTCAAATTATCACTCGTTGACTGATACCAAGTTAGGGTCTCTCCGAAATGAGCCTTTTTATCCAATTGACATAGAAATAAGATCTGCATCTGCATCTCACTCTCCAAAACCCTCTTTACGAGCGGAATTTTGCTGGTATGTTTGTTTGTTTGTTTGATTATGACGACGTATTGGCAAATAATAAAACCAACAACCCTCCAAACTTTCACTTTCATAGCAAAAGACAATCAAACTCAAATAATCATCATAGATTTACCCTCAAATTACTCTCGATTCCCATTCGATTCTACTTACAAGAAACCCATGTTTCCCATTTTCCCTCTTAATCATCCTTATCAACTTAAAATCAAGTGTGAATCTACCATGAATATACAAGTGAAATTAGCCAAAAGTAAACATATGGAGTGTTAGTTACCGGTTAAATTGTTCAGTATGTATTATCATCAGTCATTGTCATCATAGTCTGGATTATTATTATAAACATAAGTTGTAAAAGAAGCATCAAATATTAAACCGATACACACAAACAGACAGTAAAGGAGAAAGATGATCATACTTGATGTTAGCACCTCCTTTAACCATGTATCTAGACACATTCTGCGAAACCCACAGATCAGCTGCAGCAGTAGATGAGCCGATAGCAGCCAACAGATCATTCGACACACCCACCATCACTTCAACTCCAGACCCCATAAGAGCTCTAAGGCAATCAGGGTCCGCATCAAAAAGCTTCACCTTTCGAATCTTGTTAGCCCTGAGAAGATCCACAACAGTTGAAGGAGCCAGCCGGTGGTTCGATATGGTGCCCCAGTTCACACCTATTGCAGACTCCACCACTACACCTGAGCCACTGAACAACAACAACAGTGGTAACATTAAGGTGATGGTGCTTCTGCTGCTGCTGCTGCTGCTGCTGCACATGGTTCTTGAATAGGTTAAAGATCTGATTTTTTTGTTGTGGGT
This sequence comes from Flaveria trinervia, assembly GCA_025506515.1. Taxonomy (NCBI): domain Eukaryota; kingdom Viridiplantae; phylum Streptophyta; class Magnoliopsida; order Asterales; family Asteraceae; genus Flaveria; species Flaveria trinervia. The sequence continues at coordinate 17,558,495 of CM046451.1, forward strand.
TTTTGGGGATTTTGATGTTTGTGTTTGGGAATGGAGGTTTGTTGAATTGGGGTTAATCTTGAGGTGAAATTATTGTTAATTTTATTACTGTTGTTATTAGGGTTTAAAGAGATAGTGGTGATGAGAGGCGGTGAGCATGGGGGTGATGATGACGGTAGTCAAATCAGGGAGACGGAGATTGAAGTCGGTAAAGGAGACAAATGAACTGCAACAGAGACCATTTTCTAAACATTTTCTCAAATAATATTATTTTTATAAACTAATGCACACTCTAATCTAATCTGCTGTACATTTTTATTTTTATTTCTTTTCTCAGCTATAAATGTACGACTCCGTTTAAGAGTGTGTGTGTTATTTTAACAAGGTTTGCTGTTTCTTTACTTCACAACTCTCTCAAGTTCTAAGATCTTTTTCTGTTTTTTTGGTCTTAGCTACCTTAGGTTAAGATCTTAAGAATCATTGATTACTCTACTCTTAGATGCTTTAAAAAAATAGCTCGTTGGTAAATAATGTATTTCTTAACTAAATATTTATAAGTTATGTAGTGTTTATGAGTTATGTAATGTAGACTGGTGATTATGTTCTAACTAATTTGACATGTTGTAAAAAGAATAGTTACATTGGAATGTATAATATTGTTTATAGTAAGATTCAAACTTTTATTTAACATAATCGGATATTGTTAGACCATTGTGATAATTGTTAATATTATTTGAAAGAAGAAAACAAGCATATTTGTAGATCTGTTTTTCTTCTGGGAGGTGCTTAATTAAATAAGGAAAAAGAAATGAAGGTACAACATGTGGTTTGGTGCGTGTAAATAAAATATTTGAATTTAAAACTAATAAACTAGATTAAATATATTATTTGATTGTAAAACTTTCAAAGTCCTCATTCAGTATATAAAAAATCCTTCTATTTTACCAATCAAATAAACTGTACCATATTGCAGTTTCAGAATGAACCGAAATATCCGACATAACAAACACAACTTATTTAGATGTTTTTCTGGATTTGTGCTTTTATAAATTGTGTACAAAATGAGAAATAGAATGACTTCAAGGGTGAGACCGAGTATCTTCTTTTAATTACCTAAAATGCTCTCTTTTAGTTCTATCTGGGGTGAGCAAAAAACCAAAATAACCGAATCGTAACCGAAATAACTGACGCAACCGAAACGATAAAACCGAAACAGTTAGAAAATCGACGGTTTGGTTTGATGATTTTTTAAAAACCGATTTTTCGGTTTGGTTTTGGTTTTGCTTGTAACAAAAACCAAAAAAACCGAACCGGGATCATATAATCAAACTTGTAAATTTAGAAGTGTAATCATATACTAATAAAAATTATTAGCCTATTATTTACTTATTTAACTTGTGTTATCTAAAAAAGATTAAATATTTAGATTTCAAGAATAATATTTAAATTTTTTTATTTGCATTGATAGATTAAAATGTTTTATTGAATATATTGTTCTTATATTTTATGAATTGCATTTAATTTTAATGTCAACTAAATTATAAAAATATATAGATTATATTTAGATATCAATAAAATAATGTAAGGTCAAAGTTTTTTGCTTAAATTCATTACTTTAAAACAATTTTTTTTATAAAACTAAAAACCAAAAACCGAACCGAAACCGAAGTTAAAACCGAAAACCAAAAACCGAAAAAACCGAAACTGAACGGTTTTAAAAACCTAGAAACCGAAATATCGGTTTTTGGTTTCGGTTTTAGACCAAAACCGAACCGAACCGAACCGAACCAACCAACCATGCACACCCCTAGTTCTATCATCGTCACATTAATTTTTTTCATTCACTCCTTCATTATTTTAATTTTTCTTTAAACCATAGATATTTTTAATTATCTTTAACCCCATCGTAAGACGTAAGGTGGGACGGTGCTCTCTATCGGAATCTAGAGGTCACCTAGGTCATGTCCTACCACACTACTATAATTAATTGGTAATGTATAATTAATTGGTAATGTATAATAGATATTAGATGTTAATAATCTTTTAATCTAATGGTTAAGGAAAGATAAGAGGTTTTGTTTTTTTTAAGTTGAAGGTTCAAACTTTTATATGAGTAAATATTAATAATTTAATGATACTAACAACTAACCAATTATTAATAATAATAATGTTTAAATAACAATAATATATATAATTTGTTTATTAAAACTTTTTTAGTTACACTTTCTAAGGTAAAATTCAGATTTTAAAGTTTTGGGATTACGTATTTATATAAGTTAGGTATGAAACGTTTCCGTGTATATTTTTATATACGTTTTGAGCTTATTTACGTTTCGATATTCGCCTACGTTTTATATGAATTTTGTTTCTAAAATGAGCCGGGTAAAAGATAAACGTTTTTATTTGACAGTACAAATCTGAGTGCCTCTACGTTTCAATGTAAATTTAGTTCGGGTTTACATACCAATATGAGTTGGGTATAAAACATTTCCATGCATATTTTTATATACGTTTTGAGTTGATCTACATTTCGACGTTCGGCTGCGTTTTACGTGAATTTTGTTATGAAATGAGCCGGGTAAACAATAAACGTTTTATTCGGCGGTATAAATCTTAGTTACTCTACGTTTCATTATAAATTTAGTTCGGAAACGAGTCGCGACGATCTTAATCTATTCTCTATCACATACGACACAGTTGCACGTGTCTTTTATGCACGTTTTGAGTTGAACTACGTTTCTATATAATTTTATTTGAAAAAAAGTTGGGTCAAGTATAATACGTTTCGTTCAACGGTAAAAGTCCATGTTACTTTACGATTCAACGTTAATATAGTCCAAAGACAAGTCGGGTTGATTGTTAGTCTCTACGCTATCACGTCACGCACAATGTCCCGCAGTGTGTTAGTGCATTCACGTTTTGATATTCGGCATCATGGTGGAATTCCCTCACGCAACTAGCTGCGATGCAATCTAACACGAGATTGTTTCACATTACATTATTAGCACGAGTCTTTGATCATGAAACTCTAACCAATTAATTACACAAAGTGGTAATGATCAGAGATATCTCAGTTGCACTTTTTGATGCTTCAACAGGGCAAACATATGGTTGCATCTCTTGGTTGATTGGAGTGCATGCTTACACCTTACTAATATTGATTTACACTTTTACATGAATGTTTGTAATGCTATTGCCTCTTTGTCTTTAATCTTAATCAGGTAACTTGGTTAAGTTGTACCTTTAAACTCGATATATTAGTTACTAAAGTTATACTATTAAGCCTTTCCGTATAGACATATATGTTGAAACCACACAATTTATAATCGGCCTTTTTATGTTGTTAGCCTCTGTGATTTAAAGGTAGAATTTAGAATTATGAATGTACCCGAACTCGTGATTTGAAAGATTTGGATAAGATGAATTTTGAACGAATTTGTCTTGTCTTTTATCAATCGAGTATCTAAATGTTTTTAAGGACAAAAATGGAGTTAAAGATTGGGGAGAAAAGTTGATTATGATAAGGTATTTGGGTAACTTTTACACATTCTTTTGAAAATTAAAACAATTTCATCAACTATTTTAGGATTCTAAAGATAGATTGATCGAGGGAATTCATTAGAATAAATTCTAATTCCTTTTTCTACCAATTAAATTGTTTTGAAGGGAATCAATTTTAATTATAATTCATGAGAATATTTGATCGAAGCAATGGAGCCTAAGGTATATCATATATATCTCCAAACACCTAGTTTATCTGGAAGATTAAAAGGAACCATGCGATTGAAAAAGAAATAGATGATAATGTAAGAATCATTTTTGACTTTTGAGTATGATGATAATATATTTATTTCAAGATTTTTTATTGGTAAAGTTAAAGCAAATCATTTTCTGTCAACAAACTAATATATGTATGCCTTTTATAAAAATTTCTCCTTCTAGTTGCTTTTTAATAATACTAAAATGTTGATTAATCATTTAATAAATGTTTTATCACTTTATGAAGATGAAAGTCTAGTTATTCTTAAATTGGTTATTTAATTCATTTGAAGTCACTTTAAAAATGGAAACTAGTGGAAGGAAGATTTACTGAATTAATAAATCTCAAATCACTTTATTTAAATCCTTGTAGTCTCAATACATATACTTGAATACTAAACAAATATGCTTATTTTTTAAAAGAAATACGTTTCTTTTTGAACAATTTATTATACATCAAAATATAAATAATATTAATTGATGTTTCACGAGACTGATTGTCGTTTCTTGTAGTGATCTGTAATGTCATCCATTACATGATGTTTCACGAGACTGCTTGTCGTTTATATACATAAAATTATACTATCGACAAGATAAACGGGTTGGGTTGGGTTGGGTTGGGTTGGGCTGGGCTGGGCTGGGCTGGGCTGGGCTGGGCTGGCTGGGCTGGGCTGGGCTGGGTTGGGTTGTGGCAGTAACATCGAGTCATCGACGGCATACTAGCAGATGTGATAGTGATGGTGGCAACCAATGTGGTGGCACAAACCAATAACCCATGATAAATCAAGTGCATATTTCTAGCATTCTAACACATTTTTTAACTATATTTGTTTTTATTTAATCTAGTATCTATCTTAAGAAAACCCACATGACTTAATTTGTGTGGAATTCACGTTACATTTTTATGCACTTGTAGGTTTTAAAGTTCTAACAGTTAGTTATATGTACAATCTTT